>CP113353.1:0-1200000 GCA_039634465.1 Didymella pinodella
GTCCTCGTGCAACTTTAGGCCACAGACTCCGGCTTCTGCCTGCTCTCGCAACGGGCCGACCTCTGCATCGTTGCCTTTGCCAGTGATGCCAAAGTTCAAGGGAAGCGTGTCGATGGCCTGCAGCATCTGCCTGATGTGTGTCTTGCCTGGCGTGCACGTGGTAGCCTTTGAGCCCGTGCTGGGTCCAGTGCCGCCACCAAGCATGGTTGTAATGCCCGATGCAATCGCCTCTTGGGCTTGCTGCGGACAGATGAAGTGGATGTGGGTATCAAAGCCACCTGTTGTCACAATTTGATGCTCGCCAGCAATGACATCGGTGTTCGACCCAACATACAAGTTAGGATCAACCCCGTCCATAACATCAGGATTGCCCGCTTTGCCAATGCCCACGATGACACCGTCCTTGATGCCGATGTCTGCCTTGTAGATGCCTGACCAGTCCACGATCAGGGCATTCGTTACGACCGTGTCCAGCGTGTCAGCATCGGATAGTCCTGAAGCTTGACCCATGCTTTCTCTGAGCGTTTTGCCGCCGCCGAAGGCGCATTCATCTCCGTAGCGTGTCAGGTCTTTCTCCACCTTGATCCAGAGGTCCGTCGCACCCAGTCGCACCAGATCTCCTGTGGTAGGCCCGAACATGCTGATGTAAGCTTGGCGCTCTATGGTGCAGACGTCGATATGTGCGGCATCACCAGCTGGCTCCGGCACGTGCAGGAAACCGCCGGCGGTCAGTCGCTCGACAATGGCCTCTGCAATGCTCGTGTCGTAGATGTGTCCTGACGCAATCTTGTTGCCGCCCTTGATGACCTGGTTGCCCGCGATCTGTACCAGCGTGACGGTCTTTGTGTCGCCGGGCTCAAAACGCACTGATGTGCCTGCGGGGATGTCCAGACGGTACCCGTGGGCACGAACGCGGTCAAAGGACAGCTGGGGATTCGTCTCGATGAAGTGGTAGTGCGAACCAACCTGGATGGGCCTGTCCCCGGTGCTCTTGACCTTGAGCTTGATCCTCTTGCGCCCCTCGTTCAGCTTGATGATGCCTGCTTCGCCCTTCACAGCTACGACGGCGCCGGGCTGCTTCTCGTATTCGTATACGCTCGAGTCGGGGAGAGGGAACATGTCGTTGGAGGGAACCGGCAGGAACGAGCCATAGAGGGCCTTCTCGAGGTCGCCATCGTCGCTCGAGATGGGGTGGTGGACGGTGACGAGGTAGGTGCCGGTGGGAAAGGTGCCCTCGACCATCAGCTCGTGCAGGCCAGCGACCACGGCGGGCTGGACATGGCGGCGACCCAGCATGGTCTTGCCAATGGCCATGAGGTCGGCGACGGTGTGGTTGCCATCGCGGATAAGCTGTGCGCCTTCAGCGAGTGTTCACGGATGCGCGTGCAGGCGGGAGTGGCTACTTCTTGGAGATTGTTGGCGATGAGGGCCTGGTCGTCAGCTGCTATAACCACATCTTCAATTATTGAGAGCGCCTACTGTGGCCTCGCTCTGGTTCAGCTTCACACCGCGGGCCAGTCGGCGCTGGGCGAGCAGTCCCAATTGGGAGATGACGAGCTTGTCGAGCTGTGTGGGTCAGCGAGGGGATCCTTTCCCGAGTTGCAGCATTGCAGCACTGCAGCATCGCCCAGGGTCACGCACCTCCTTGGGGCACAGCTGCATCGTGAGTCGCTGTAGCTGTCACCGCAGTGCGAGATACTCACGGACAGACACGACGTTCTCACAAACACATGCGGGGCATCAAGCCATACCAAAGGTAGCCAGAGCTCCTCAGCCTCGAGCTTGTGCGTGCTGCCATTCGCTGGGAGCAAGCTCTCTTATCGGCGAGGGCTGACTACGACGTTTTCGTCATCTTCAACTGGTACCTGAACAAAGTTGCAGCATGCCCGGCTTCGTTTCAATATTTACGTTTACCCTCTTGATTTGAAGTGTGCTGTGTCCCTGCTGGCTGTCTCGTTACTAACCACAGTCAATCACACCTAGTCCACAGCCATCCACAGCCAATCGCACGTCCTTCATCCTACACCACGATGCCTACATTCGCTGCAGCCATTCCCTCAGGAACCGCCTACCAGGACTCGACGCGGCCAACCATCCCGGCCGCCTCCTTTCTTCGACACATGGAAACTCCAACCCTGCAGCCGCAGAATATGCAGTTCTGTGGGACCAAGTGGACATGTTGGTGGAAGTGGAGCTTTGCGTGGAGCCCCATCTCACATGTGGACTCCCGTCTCGACATGTCCATCACCAACACAACGCCAACACTTTACACGCAGCTCAATCCTCTCCCGATCTCCGCTTAGATTCGGCAGGGCCCGGCTGGAGCCTCAGGACGCTGCGGCTCCCATCTCGCGCCGCCAAAGCGAGCGTAGTAGCGCAAAGCGCGACGTAAAACTTTTGCTCCACGAGCTTGGAGACAGGGTCTCGACGTCAAAGAGTCGTTAGCTCCCGCATGTCGTGCTCGCCCCACACTCATTCGCTATGCTCGCCTCAACCACCGTCGAAAATATTTTCATGACGGTGATGCGCATGGGGGTAGATATAATGTAGGTCGTGCTGTGAGTGCTAGTTTCAGTCACCTTCTTCAGATCTCTGTTTGGTCGAGGAAAACCTCACCGCCATGTCTACATCTCATGTGACTTCAGATGCTGCGTCCATTCGCACGAACAAGTCCTTCTTTCGCTCCGTGCCTTTCCAGATCCTCGTAGCATGCGGTGTTTCCTTCACGGCTCCCGGCATGTGGGATGCCCTGGGTGGCCTGGGAGCAGGTGGTGCTGCTGAGCCGTATGCTGTCTCTGCGGCCAACGCCCTCGTCTACGGTCTCTTCGCCATCGTCTGCGTGCTGGCCGGCGCCATCAACAATCGTATCGGCCTGAACTACGGCCTTGCTCTGGGAGCAATCGGCTACCCTCTGTATGGTGCTGGTCTGTACACCAACAACATCAGCGCCAACACTTGGTTCATGCTCTTCGGCTCCGCCCTCTGCGGCATCAGCGCAGGCTTCTTCTGGGCCGCTGAAGCAGCCATCATCATCGGCTACCCGTCTCCCGGCGACCGCGCCTTCTACCTCGCCATCTGGCAGACCGCAAAGGCCGCTGGCCCCATCGTCGGCGGCGCCATTAACCTCGGCCTGAACGCGAACCGCAAGACCACCGGCTCCGTCTCGTCCTCGACCTACATCGTCTTCATCGTCATCATGTGTCTCGGCCTCCCCATCGCGCTGTGCCTGTCCCCCGCGCACAAGGTGTGGCGCAAAGACGGCACCCGCATCGTGACCGAGCGCGCTGCATCCTGGGCCCTGGAGTTCCGCGCCGTGGGCCGCCTGTTCATCAGCCGCCGCATCCTGCTCCTGCTGCCGGCCTTCTTCATCAGCTACTTCTACAACGGCTTCATGTCGACGTGGCTGACGACCTACTTCACCGTGCGCAGCCGCGCGTTCAGCTCCTTCTTCACAAACTTCGCAGGCATATTCAGTTCCTTCCTCATCGCGGCCCTGCTCGACAATCAGAAAATCTTCATCAAGACACGTGCCAAGATCGCTTTCGTCGGCATCGTCACCATCCTCGTCGGAACATGGATCTGGGCCAGCATCCTGCAGAGCCAATTCTACAACGCACCCACCGCGCCCGTATTCGACTGGTTCACGGGCGGCTTCGGGAAAAGCTACGCACTCGTCTTCTTCTGGCAGTTCGGCGGCCAGGCGTTCCAGCAGTTTCTGTACTGGCTGATTGGCCAGTACGCAACCGATCTGTCGAATCTGTCGCACCACACGGGGATCCTGCGCGGGGTGGAGGCGCTAGGCCAGACGGTTGCGTGGGCGATGCAGAGCGAGGGGAATGCGAATCATTTTGTGTCGATTGGGATTAATTTCGGGTTTACGCTGCTTTGTGTGGTGCCGACGTGGATTGTGCTGTCGGAGCTGGAGGGCGCGCATGAGACGGTTGTGACGGAGGAGCAGGTTGATACGAAGTTGGCGGGTGATGCTTAGATTGGTGGCGTGTACGAGATACCCAATACATTTCACACTCTTCACTTTCACTCTTCACTTTCACTCGTCACACTTCGATACCAACAATACCTCACCCTCTCACTAGCAGTCACCAAACATGCCAAACTCGCCCTCACCCTCACCACAACCCAAACCTTTCATACACCAATAACAACCATCAACATCTCAAGCAACCATCATCATCGCACTACTAACCGCACAGCCAGGCAGCGAAGCATCCATACCAAGCACCACGCTTCTCGAGTCACTCGAGCCGAATGGGAAGTCTGTTGTCTAATAGCCGCGAACTAGCTCCAGACAATAGAGGTCAACACCCATGATAACCTTGGAAGAATACTTTCTAGATAGCCTGCTCGGCTGACGGCCCTAGCAATCTAGGTCGGGCCGAGGTGGGGGTTAAGTTGTGGTGAGCAAGCGTATAGTTGCTGCGAAGGTGATTGAATGGTCGGGGCTGGCGGGTTAGTGGTTTTTGTGGTGGTGATGTGGTGCTGTTGAGGAAGCTTGGGATGGACTGCGATGCAGACGGTTATCCTGGTGAGTGCGAGACAGGCACTTTCTCACGTGCGGTGATGCGCGCTCAGCTGTGTTTGTCAACGTCTTGGATTTAGTGTAGAGGACGTAGGTCGAGGTTTGAATGCTGATGCCAAAACACAAAAGAAAAGCAGTGGTATATATCCCCCCAAACGCCTAACCAAACCCCACCGCGCACCGCTCATGTTCACCTCGCAGGTCGTGGGCCCAATCTGTTGCCTCACTCCCACCACACCACACCACCCTCCTCACTCCCCCCTCAGCAGCCAGCACCTCCTACTTATACTGCGGTACCCCACTCGGCACCGCACCCTGCCCACCATGCCCGTTCCCGCCCATCACCACCGCGCCCCCATTCCCACCACCCCCAATCTGCTGCGTCACATCCGGCCGATACTTGACATCCTGCCAGAAATTACAAATATGGCAGCCGACCTCCTCGTGCGGCTTCAGCGAGAAGGGGATGATGGGGACGAAGCAGAATGTGAACCATTCCCTGAATAACATTAGCATTGGCATTGTATCATATCAAATCATACTATGGTCTGGTGGAGTGTGGGTGTGGGAGGAGAGAAGGGGGGAAATGATGGATGGCAACGTACCAGCGCTTCAACACGCGGCCGGAGAAATTCCCGCAGTTTTGGCATTGTACAGTGATGTGTTCTGCGCCTTTGACGGCGGAGTTGAATGTGTGTGTGCCGCAGGTAAAGAAGAAGAACATGGTTGCGTTGTGTGCTGAGTGTGAGGGTGTTTGTTGCGTGCGCGTCGCGGGAGCTATGCGCGAGCTGTGGGTCGGGAATGCAAGGGTTGAGCTTGCGGGATACGGCGTGACACGGCTGCGCGTTTGATTGTATGGTGGTATTCGGGGTCGTGGAGTGGGCGAGAGGGATGTTGGGATTCGGGGTAGAGTAGAGTAAGGTCGTGGCGGGTGCTGCGTTTATGCTGCGAGTGAACTGGGCGCCCAGGGATCCTGCGCGTGGGCGCGTCATCACTCAGCCACATTTCGTGGCGCTTGGCTTGTTGCCATGCTCCGCATCCGTGTGACTGGAATGCACCGCGCTTTAGATTGCTTGATGCGCGGAATTATGTCTAGACAATGGAATTTTCAATTGTGAAGCAATGACCTGTACTGTCTCCAGAAAATCCCGTAATGCTTGTCATGTCCTGGCAGCAACACCCCTTCTTCTCGGACTCCGTGAACCCCTCTCGCTCTGCACACCGAACAGGCGGACAACGACATATCCTGACAGCCCATGACCTAGACCTAAACGCAAAACCAGCCCGATCATACCGACGTCTAGGATGAGCGAGCAGGTGCCATATCCTAGAACCTGGCTGAAATGAGAAGCGGGCTCTATCAAACCGGATGCTGTAAAGAACAAAGACAGATGGTAACTCCAGACGACCAACGATACTCAAACTCAGTTGCTGGTGCTTACTGAGTCTTGAAGAGTAGGATAGCGCAGTGTCCGAGGTAGAAATAGATAAAGTGCTTGGTTTCTGCAGGCTATCAGTCAAGTCCAAGGCAGAAGCAATCGCTATGCCTACCGTGAGTAACGAAACTGCCAAAGTTTCTACCGACGATGCAGTGCCATGTTGCGCCCTTGCGGTTGTCGAACTTGGCGGGGTCAGTATGTCTACTCCTGCCGGCTTGACGCGGAGCTGAGCCTGGCCACTTACTTCCTTCTTGATGAACTGTGCGATGTCCTTGTGGAGGGGGTCAGTTATTCTGCCTATTGTATCTCGAGAACCTCAGGTACCTTTTCGATGGTGAACTGCTCCATTGCCGTCTGTGCTACGAGGCTGTCAGCGTTTCAGTCAGCCGCGGCGGGTGCAAGGTGACTTGCCGACTTCAATGGCCTCGTTCTGCATCTCCTCGCTCTACAGCACCGGGTTAGCAAACGCTTGAAAGGCAGGAGTTGGTATCCGCACCATGTCGGCCGACTTGATCTGCGCTGTCAAGTATTAGCTCGTGCTCGTGATGCAGTGTACATAGAGGCGCATACCCTCCTGCTTGTGAACATCCGACTTTTCGCTGGCCATAGTGACGGTGTTGGAATTATCGAGTATGGTGTTTAAGGGCTGCGCTGTCTGTCTTGTAGTCGCGGAGCAATGCTTGTGCGAAGCTCGGTGTTTGTTGTTCGGGCTTGATGTTGGTGTTGGAGCAGCTGGCCAGTACGGAACAGCAGCAGCCACCAGCCGCGCAGTCGGCCTATCGGAGCAGCGCTAGCGTGCGCGACGCTAAAATTTGTTCGAACTTTTGGCGAGCAGCTTTCTCCCTACACTCGCGTCGCTGTTTGTGTCGCCTTTGCTTGAGCAGGCCACAGCTCACACTTCACACTCCACACTCCACACCATGGAGTCGTCGCGTATCTTCGTGCGCGGACTGCCGCCCAGGTTCACCGAGGACGACGTGCGCAAGCACTTCGCCAAGTTTCCTGTCACCGACGTCAAGTTCTTTCCACATCGCCGCATTGGCTATGTCGGCTACAAGACGCCAGACGACGCCGCAAAGGCCGTCAAGTACTTCAACAAGACGTTCATCCGGATGACTAAGATCAACGTCGAGATTGCGCGTCCGGTAAGCCTGTCCACCAGCACGTCGCAAAGCAGGGCTAACCGCATGCACAGGTTGCAGACGAGCTGCTCCCCAAGTCTCGGCGCCAGATCAAAGTCGAGAAGGCTGCACCGAAGAGCGACGACTACTTCCCGCCGCCGAGGAAGGAGAACGAGCTCAAGCGGAAGCGGGAGGAGGCCGAGCAAGATCCCAAATTGAAGGAGTTCCTTGAGATCTACCAGCCGCCTTCGAAGACGAAAATTTGGACAGATGGCGACGCACAGATTGCTGCTGGCGCCTCCACTGCTGTCGAGGAGCCGGTGCAGGACGTCGTTGTGCCTGCAGACGAGAGCGACGACGATTATCAGGTCATTGCGAAGAAGCCCAAGACCGTCGAGGCACCAGAAGCAGCTGAGGAGAGGCAATCCGCACCAGCGCCAGCAACAGCGCCTGTTGTTGCCACTGAAGAGACTTCTGCAGCACATGTCGACGCTGCAATGCCAGATGTGCCAGATGCTGCTGCAGTCAACCAGCCTCCCACGACCGACGACGAATGGCTGCGAGCAAAGACGAACCGTCTCTTGGACCTCGTTGAAGACGACCCTGTTCGTGTCGCGCCTGCATCAGCACCGACCAAGCCGGCCGCTGAGAAGCGCGACTCGCCTGTAGCTGCAGAACCACAACCTGGGCCTGTACAGCCCGCCACCGATCCAGTCGTCCCCGCTGGCCCATCAGAGGAAGATAAGATCAGGGAGACTGGCCGCCTCTACCTTCGCAACCTGCACTTCGAGGTTGCTGAAGAAGACATCCGGAACCAATTCTCCAAGTACGGTTCGCTTGACGAAGTAAGTCTACATTCCCTCCTGTTCAACCCACTCGCTTTAGGATGAATGTCAAGATAGGGACAACTGATGCTCAGGCATTTGAAGTTACCTTGTGAGAGTATTTTAGTAGATGTCTCTCTGATCTGATATTGGCGAATTCGGTCACATTGTTTATTTCTCACTATATTGTCGAGCAGTAGCTGACCAAACCAGGTTCACGTCCCAATGAAGAAAGTCGATGGCAAGGGCAAAGGCTTTGCTTTTGTGCAGTTCAAAGACCCTGAGGATGCTGTGAAGGCCTACGACGAGAATGACAGTATTATCTTCCAAGGTCGTCTCTTGCACATCATCTCGGCCAAGGCGAAGAAGGACACCAAGCTTGATGAGTTTGAGATTTCCAAATTGCCGTTGAAGAAGCAGAAGGAGATTCGACGCAAGCAAGATGCAGTCAAAGCCACCTTCAACTGGAACTCGTTGTATCTCAACGCCGACGCGGTCATGTCGACCCTCGCCAGCCGCATGGGGATCAGTAAGGCCGAGCTGTTGGACCCAACATCTTCGGATGCTGCGGTCAAGCAGGCTCACGCTGAGACACATATCATTCATGAGACCAAGAACTACTTTGCCCAACATGGAGTAGATCTTGAGGCCTTCAAGAACAGTGCCAAGGGCGACACAGCAATCCTGGTGAAGAATGTCCCACACTCCGTGACTGCCGACGAACTCCGCAGGACGTTTGAAGAACATGGCAAAGTCACAAAGTTTTTGATGCCACCCACTGGCATGACAGCTATTGTTGAATTCTCAAACTCTGCGGAGGCGAAGACCGCCTTCATGGCGCTTTCGTACCGCAAGATGAAGGATTCCATTCTCTACCTTGAGAAGGCACCGAAGGACTTGTTCAGGGAAGGCTTCGTAGCACCCGTGATCCAAGCCACACCGGGTGACAAGACGGAGACCAAGCTCAGTGCTACGGACTTGCTCGAAGAAGCTCCTGAGCCTGATGCGTCTAACACTGCCACTCTTTACGTCCGCAATCTCAACTTCTCCACCACGACCGAGCGTCTTACGGAGCTATTCAAGCCCTTATCAGGCTTCCGTAGTGCCAGGGTCAAGACCAAGATCGATCCGAAGCGTGGCGTACTGTCGATGGGTTTTGGTTTCGTCGAATTTGACAGCCCCGATACGGCAGCTGCAGCGCTTCGTACACTGGACGGCCACGACCTGGAAGGTCACAAGCTGCAAATCAAGGTATCTCACAAGGGTGCAGATGCGGCAGAGGAGCGTCGCAAAGAAGATTCTGCGAAGAAGGCAGCGAGCACTAAGATCCTTATTAAGAACTTGCCCTTCGAAGCTAGCAAGAAGGAGGTGCGCGCCCTGTTCACCCCTTACGGCCAACTTCGGTCCGTCAGGGTACCGAAAAAGTTCGATTCTTCCTCACGTGGTTTCGGTTTCGCTGAGTTCACTACGAAACGCGATGCCGTTAATGCTATGAACGCTCTGAAGAACACCCATCTTCTGGGTCGACGATTGGTTCTTGCATTCGCTGAGACCGAATCGGACGACCCCGAGAAGGAACTGGAGAAGATGCAGCAGAAGATGGGAGCACAGGCCAACAAGGTCGCACTCCAGAAGCTCACTGCAGGCGGTCGCCAGAAGTTTAATGTTGCAGGCAACAACGACGACCTAGATGAATGAGCTTGAGCGCGTGCGTACTCTGATAGGAGTAATTTGCAAACTCTGCGCGTCACTGTCAGGCCGTGTCGTCCCTAACAGCACCCCTTGCTTGCTCGGCCAAAAAGATGAGGCCCGCCCTTCGCAAAGGACCCCGCGGTGCACTAGAAGCGGGCCAGGTCACACCTCGCACACAGCTTCTACATGTAAGTCACCGCTCCAGGATATTTGCACAGAGACCTGAGTCACTGGGCATGGCCACCACACTGGGTTTCAGTTATACTGAGACACAACGAGCAAGGCAGCCACAAACGAGACGATGTCGATCATACGAACTCGACTCACATAATCTGTTGTTGACCACTGACATTCATTCTTGCTCAAAGCATTCCAAGCCGAGTTCTCCCTCGCACACGTCCAATCAGATGACGCTTGATCAGTCGGCAATTACCTGATGCCCTTGCTCCGCTGCTAACCAGGCATTATTTACCATTCCAACAGACTAAGGAACCGCGAAGAGTGTAATTACTTGGGCAACAAGCGAAATGGCGATAGGTGGGCGACCACGATGCCTGTAGGTAGCGTGTTAGCCTAATTTTATGGTTGTCGGGATGCTACCTTGGTGACCGATCTCGCATCCACTTCAAGTATAGCCGAGTCCTATCGTACCTGTCAGACGGCTTCCCTTGGGCGCACCGCGAATCCAGTTCCTTCTGCCAAGCGGCCCTCTTCTCTGAGGGTCGACCGTTGGGGTACCCTCTTATATCATTGATCAGTATCTGCATACCTTTGCCACATACTCGAAACGCATTCTCTTATTCTCCTTTCATAATCCACAGTCACTCATTGCTCCAACTGCCAGACGCTCCTTCCATTTCTGCCTGCACTACGCAAAAGTCATCATTCTTACCCTTAATCCACTCCATTCTTTAGCCTCTTTACATACCATACATATCATGGAACTCCAACACCGCCAGTCAGGTGTAATGTCTGGTAACGGCTCAGCCTTGAACACACCCTCAGTTGGAACACCACTCGATGGGCCGTCATCACATCGCAACATCCTTCAGGAACGGTCCGCCAATTGGCCACACGACAGCACCGCATCACCACTCACAGGCACACAAGCAGCGATACACAAAACGACCCGCAGTCAGAGTCCCACCGAGAATGTCTACACACAGCAACCAACAAATGCTGGCAACTACTTCACCGGCAGCCTTCATGCCCATCACATTGGATTGGCGGGACACGGGGTAGAAAGGAACGAGGGCCAAATCGAACGGGATATGAAAAAGCTATACACACTACTCAACCGATCGGACAAGTACCAAAAGTACAGAGAAAAGCAGCCTCAACTGACACCGCAGCAATTCATTGAGCGCGAGGCAAGAGAAGCAAAGATGAAAGTGGACAAGGACAACAAGAGCCCCGAGAAGAGCGTCTGGCCCGAGTTTCTGGAGCATGCCTTTTGGAGAGGTGAGTGGATGCTTGCCTGATTTTTGCATCTTCGCGTTAGGAATATCTCGACTGACAGCACGTCAGCACTGATTCGATGGCCGCCGATGGGGCGCAAGAAATTCATGCTGGACGGTGCTCTCCGTGGCCGCAACGAACTCATCCAGGACTCAATCTACAAGGACACCGGAATCAGACGAGACCGCAAGCAAGTCTCAAGCCATCTGCAGGTGCTCAAACAGCATCTCAAAGACCAGCCTCGTGGTGAGTACATCTGACCCGACGTCCACATATGTTGTTCCCATGTTGGATTGTGGTTGCTAGGGATATCCTGACTCGCGCAAGAGGCTGACACACCACGCGACAGTGCTTGTATATATGGCAACAAAGGACGAAGACAAGAAACGCCACCGCGGGAGGGAGGCTGCGAACTCGTATCACCTGTCCCACTTGGGCGGGCGCCACCACCCGTCAGAGCGCGTGGGCAGCAGCTCAAAGTACGAGTACAGCGGCGCCGTACCCTTCTGGCCTGGTGGCGTTTCGCATCTTGGCTTGGGCTTCGGTGCGACGGGGGCGTCGCCTTACACCGTGACCGACTTTACCATGTTGGTCGAGGATGCAGATCAGCCTGTGCACGACTTCACTTCCTTGTCACGAGATGGACGACAGCCAGATCTAAGCGTGACTGATACGGCGCTGTGGCACAGACAGTATCCTGAGTTTGCGTTCCTGCAGAAGCAGACGGATGATTGGGCGAAGAAGCACCAGAAAGTCCTCGTCTGCGATGCTTCCATAAAGATCATGACCGAGACACGCCCCAACGCGCACCTCTCCATCGCGTTCGATCTGCACTCGCACCGAGACCTGCGACCCTTCGACTCCCTAGTCTGCACGACGCGGTTCTATGACGACGGCAAAATGGACACGGATCCGCAATTCGACGGGCCGCACCACCACGACCTAAAAGAGCACCGCACGAGCTGCGAATACACCCCAGATCCGCACGGCTGCAGCGGCCGCCTCCGCCTCGCCTTCGGCTCGCGATTCTGGGTCAACCGAATGTCAAAGTACCAGACGCTCCGCCACAAAGACGACAGCCTCGTCGGGCGCTCACTTATGAAACTCACAGCCACACAGGACGTGTACGGCATCAGCCCCAGCGGGGGCGCAGAATGCATCCTCACGATCCTATGGCGGTTCCGACAAACACGCGACAGCGTCGAAGTCGGACAAATGAAATGGCGCGCTGTATCCTTCGGCGCCATGCTAAAGCACGACTGGAACAAACCCGCTCTCGACGCCCTCGACACCAACCTCCTCGACCTCCCCAAACAAGACCCCTACCCAGTCTTCACCCCGCACTCGGCTCTCGACGCCCTCGCAAACCATGCCTACGCCGTCCAGCCCTACACTACAACACAACCCCCACCCCCACAACTCCACATCGACACCCTCACCCCCTGGACCGGCACCGCGCCCGATCTCTCCACCCCATCCGCCTCCGCAGCCCCCAGCACCGCGACAGACCACTCTTTCGCATCGCTCCCGCACATGACCCACAGCCAAGACTCCACGGGGGGATGCGACCTGGAAGCCTTCGACTTCAGCACCGCGCAGCTCAACATGCCAATGAGCGACGCCTTCTCGCCCGCGATCCTCACCGCGTGCGAGTTCAACTCGACCCAGGGCGACGCTCTCGCGGGGAACGGCATGGACGCGCAGACGCTGCTGGATATGGGGCTCAGCGCGGCGGACATGGCTGCGTTGGGGGTGAGCACGCACGGGCTGGGCGGGGTGGGGGAGCCGTATCTCGGGGGAGGGGTGCAGGGCGGGTGTTACAGCACGAAGCCTGTTGCGAGCTGGGGGCAGGGCGGGGCGGTGATATCGGGTCTGGAGAGCGCGGCGGAGGGGTATGTGAGTCCGTGGGGTGGTGGGCGTGGTGGGGCGCGGCAGCAGCAGGGGCAGCATGGGGGGATGCAGCAGGCGCAGCGGCAGCAGCAGCAGCAGGCACAGCCGATGGGGTCGTATAGCAGCAATGAGCACGTGGGTCACGGGGCGCTGCACGCGAGCACGGCGAATCTGCATCCGACGCTGTGGAATCTGGCGAGTCCGTTTCACGAGGACACGTCATCTGGGGCGCTGAGCGCGGGGCTGATGGGCGGCTCGGGCGCTGGGTACCAGCATAGTATTATGGAGCGGAAGGACAGCATGCAGGCCCATGGGCTGGGGCTCGGGGTTCTGGATATGATTGAGCGAGACCAGTGGGGGCGAGGGTACTGAGCGGTATACCTGGCTTGGACCGACTGGATGAGTTGTGGGTGCATGGTGCAGAGAGACTGGGCATGACTATGATGCTGCGATGTCTGCTATGAGGTTTACGGTCGAGACTACTATTCTAATGTAATAAGCTTAATGATGCATATGTAAGATGGAGACGCGTCAACTTTCACTTCAAGCACAGCGCGGTTCAAGATTATTTCATTGATGGGTGACTTCGAGTTTGTTCAGCGCCAGATCCTGATCACTGTCCGACCCAATTGTTTTTACGCGTTTGACAGTGTCCTACTCGGCATACCGCTTGTCAGTCTTATCGTACCAGCAAGTAGTGCATGCACACTGGTTTGGAGGCTCTCGATATACTGAGGGTTGAAAGAAGAACTTGACAAATCACGTACGATCGTGTCGGTGGAGAATGCGAAGACACCAGTTCGATCGAAGTCCAAATCATGATCGCAGAGTCGTAAGGATGGGTCTTTTTTTTATTCGTCAGGTGCCCACTCATGACGATGATGTGTAGTGCAGCTTGGTTTTGATGGTCGCACTGCGCAGTGAACGTGTCCACGATATGTCTCGAAAGGGTCCACGTCGCAGCAAACCGTCACGAAGGTAGTGGAGGACCTCGATGTTGTACAATCGCCGTTGCAACAGCTGAACTCGGTCCGGCAGCATCGTAGCTGGGTGTGGCGGGAGGGGCAACCGCTTAGAACTCGAGTTCAGCTGTATGCGATAAGCGTCATTTCATTATGCTATCACCACTCAAATTCACCATTGGCTTTGTGGAACAGGTATCTGTTTGGTCAGCATACAGTTTCTACAGCGGGGTCTGTGTCACTCACTCCTTCTTGTTGGTGGTCAGGATGCCGTCCTTCAATGTGCACTTCCACTTGTTCTTGACGCGCTGCACCTTGTCGTAGGTACACAACATGTAGTCGACCATCTCGTCGTCGCTGTTATCGCCGTCGTTCAGATCGTCCTCAGGGTCGTCGAGATCGGAGTTGATTGCATCATCTGGGTCTTCCTCGCCAGGCTTGATGTCATCATCAGGGCCATCGAACGAGCCGGGTACTGACGCACTCGGCGCCGTTGACGACGATGCCTCAGCCTTCTCGGCCTGCAGAACTCGCACGGCAGCCCTTCTCTTCTTACCTTTCGGCATTGAATTAAGTGACACCATTAATCCACTGTCCTGCTGCATAGCCATGGCGTCGACACGAGCGCGCATAAACTCGTCAGCAGCGACTCGCCCCTCTTCAGTCTCTGCAGCGCGTCTCGCAGCGAGGAAGGCCTTCCAATCCTCCAGACCGTCTCCAGCACCATCTGTTTGCGATGTGTAGAGATTGTTGTTGTTCTGCTGTGGTGGTTGCTGACGCTGCTGTGGCAACTGCTGCTGCGGCGGGCGCTGCATCTGTTGCTGCTGAGGCGCCATCATGCGCTGCTGCTGCGTCATGGGATGCTGACCTTGCTGCGGGAGATGAAGATTCTGTTGTGGCATATTTGGGAAGTTCGACTGTGGCATCATCATGTTACTCTGTTGCTGTCGCTGCATGACCAGGTTCTGTGCTCGCTGCTGGGCAAGATGTTGGTTCGCATCATAGCCGCCCGAAGGGTACCCCTGAGCTTGTGGATAGTTGGCTTGGGGGTGCTGCTGGTAGGGAGTCTCCGCTTTAATCTGAGCATTAGGAAAATTCGGATGGTCTGGCGCCGCAGCGACCTGAGGCAGATCGTGGTCGACCTTCACATTGGACGGTACCGTGGGCGGCTGGCGCACCGGCTCAGGCTGAGGATCCCACGGGAACTGAGCAACCTTGAGGGCAGAAAGCTTCTCTTGCCAGCCCTGAAAACGTCAGCAGTCTGCAAAACAGCATGTCATAAATAGATGCGTGATGCGAGTGAGAGGATCACATGACGAAGCTATGCCGTTTCTGGGCAGGGATGGGCTTGGCTTGGCGGGGCAGTGAGCTGCGCAGGGGCTATAAGAGTAACCCAAATACTGAGGGCGCCCCCGACCTGCGAAACTAATGGGCAGCTCGCGCCCCGCTTTCGGCCGCCCATCCACCCCCAAGCCAGGCGGCAACGTCGCCGGAATCCAAGCGCAAAAGAAATGATGGAAATTGCAGCGCACAGCGAAAACAACAGAAATTGCAGCGCTGACGTGCAGGAAATGAGCATGCTTGCGAAAGTGGTGCGCTGAAGAGGCAAGAAGATGCACACCTCCAGGCTGCCATGACATACCTGCTTCATTTCGTCGAGCGTCGACTGGTCCACGCCAAACTCCTCGAAATCATTTTGCGAGGCCTGGATGACCTTCTCGATGATCTGCTGGTAGACATTACCCTGGTATTGCTGTCAGCGCGCCGCCTGAAACCAAGTGCATCTGCTCGTGCGAGCAGGCGCCGAGGATACTAACCACCACCTGGTTTGACATGGTGCCTGCTGCGACTTGCTCTATCTATCTAGGTACGACGTAGGTGATTGCGCAGAGTAGGCGACAGCTGCACGCGGCGTGCTGGTGATTGACGGTGGTAGCAGGCCAGGCAGGCAACGTCACAGCTGGGCTGCAGGTACGACAGAGAGCGCGCGCTTCGTGGAGCTTCTGCGCTTTTGTATATTGACTACGGATATGGGTCTTGCAGACGGCGGGTCTTGTGCGACGGGTACGAGTGCTTTCACGATGGTGGTCGCGGGGTCTGGGGTGATTGTACAGGTGATGGTCCGCGATCACTCTCAGAAAGGCGCTCCCTGCAACGGCATCACTAGCGCCTAGCGCCTTGGCGACTGCCTGAACAAAGCACCACGATTGCGCAGAGGTGAGTTTGCTTCTCAGTTTGTAGGAGCTCTACATGAAGCAACCGATGTGTGTTTGAAGCTGTCATCCAAGAGATGGAGGCAATATCTTTGTGCCTTCTTGTATATGCGGTTGTGAGCCGCCTTAGTACCGAATGAGGCTGAGTACGGCCCATGGGAGCTTCGTTATAATGCTCATATAATGCACATTAGTGCGCGTCGTCGTTACATCGTGTACAGCTGCGAGCTGCATGAACCGTACATTTCATAGTTCCTTTTCCCTGAACGCCAAACACCAGCCATATATCCGCTGCGAGATAGCAATTCGCTCTCGTAATTCCAAAAATACCTTACTTCGATGCGCGCCTGACATTCCTAGGAAAAGCTGTCTTCGTTCGTATCCTAAATCTCATCCCTGGTCCTCAGAGAGCAGATATCAAGGCCTCTTTGAAGGCCAAATCAACGTCTTTGCGTCTGTACCCAGGCGCTCGACCAAGGCAGACAGCTCCCTGTATCATATCTAGGACAACGTGAGCGATGTTTGATGCTACGTTTGCGGACGCACTTACTTTCGATGAATTTCGACACGTCTACCCACGCGACCTTCTTAGGCTTCTGCTTCACGATGGGAAATTGTTCAGTGTCGCCCATCATGTCAAGACCAAGCGAAGCGTAGCCGCCATGGCCACCAAAGCCAAGGCCAAGCCCAGGAGCAAGATCCAGCCCCAGTGTCTGATCGAAGGACAAATCTATGACGTTCGATGCAGGTACATTGTTGAAGCGCATATTCGACCTGTAAGAAGGTTGGAATGAGCTGGTAGATGATGGCATGGGTGGAGGTGAGTAGTCTGGGGTTGCTGCTGTTGATCCGTGAGACAAACTTGGAGGCGCCGTCTCACTGTCCGAATTCGCACCAGTATCGTCTTCGACCAAGCACTCCGCGAAAGAGCTTTTGGGGTCTATCCTGCAATGCCACTGCTCCTCAAGGTAGCCTTGCACGTCGTATGCATCAAACCATTCGCCTTCAAAACCAGTGAGGTCGACACCGTCAAATTCTCGAACTTGGCCATCAGCAACGTTCTCCATCCTGATTTGGCGTTTTTCGAATGGTCCATTTGGTCCTACTGTCCAGGTATTCTTGAGAGGGATTGGTTCACCCTGAGCATCGCGTCGCTGGTAATGTGTTCCGGCACCTCCAAGATGGACGAAAGGTGTGGCGTACCAGTCCAGATCTTCATTTACGCCGCGAGCGAGAACGGACTTGAAGCGAGCACGGATCTCGTCAAGCGTCATATATGGCAGCGACAGCCTGAAGATATCCTTTAAAAGTGCTGGGTTAACATTAGAGTTACAGAGTAAGAGGAAGCCAGCCTCCAATGTTGCTCGATTCAGTCGTCGCGCAAATGTGACTTCTTCGAATGAATAGGTGTAGTTTCGCGGCAATGTCTTCGTACCCAGTGCCCTTTCCAGAGGATACGAAATCTTATCGGAGAAGGATCTTGGGGTTGGTGGAAGCTCCGCGCCTAGGGCCGGGACTCCGACTGGAAAGATATATGGGGGTACGAAAGGCGACGGCTCGCGGCTAGGTAGATCAACAAGGCCAAATGGAAGTAGTTGCTGCTGCTGTCGCTCTTGTTGCTGTCGCTGTTGAGATTGATCACTCGTCGCATGAGGTTGCTGTGGTGCACTCATAGACTTTGACTGGTCAAGCACTCCGCCCACTGTGAACTGCCATCGACTAATTGGGTCAGATTGCCTCCCGGGTCCCGGTAAATTATATGTCGAGCTCGAGATGTTTGTGAGATAGCTCTCACGTTGTGTAGTTGCGGTGTCGGAGCGTGCCTGGCCGATAAACTGGGTTGCCTCCGGAGCGGTCCACGAGTCGCGTATTTCTGGAGGAGTGATGGCACGCGTCGACTGCGCCTGTGATTTCGCTGCAGTCGCGGTGACTTCTGGCGACTTCTGCGGAACTAATTCATGCATATCATCTTCATCGCGATCCAGAACCCGTTCGTTAGCCATGGTGACACATTTGATGAAAACCTCCATCGTTCGCTTTAGGTCTCCTCCGAGCTCAGGCTTCAGCAGCAAGACTCCTGATTGTAAAGTAGTTTCATGGAAGCGTAAGAACGACCGATTCATCTCGTCGATAGCAGCATGTAGCTGAGTACTCTGCTGCTTGAGTGATGATATTGTTGTCTCTTTGCGTTGCCGGTATGCCCGTTGGGCGAGCCGAATTTGCGTTCTTCGACGCTATTGCCGCATCAGTCTATGTGTTCCGTGCGGCAGATTTACTGAAAACGCTCGAGAAGATTGAATATAAGTATTTTTGTGTCATGAGAATTAATACTCACATCTGCGGCAGTGGCATCCTTCGTATCTACCCGCGGCCGCCCCCGAGCCTTCTTGCCTCCAGCAGCGACAACCACATCATCCGCATCCTCACTCGTGCGAGAGCGTTTACGGGGTGGCTCTGTTCGTTCCGTGCTCCTCATCGTGCTTTCCGTGTGAGACAGCTTGGCAAGCTCTCAATTGCAATCACGCTCCCTAAACACCTGATGACTCGGCCCGATTCAGATAGGATGCAGTGATTGCCACGGTGGTGTCCTGGATCCTAGAGGCTGATACCTCTGATAGCGAAGATTACACGCCAACGTGAGGAGAGGGCCCAGGATTCGTAGCAAGAAGAACACAGGTGGAGGTGGGATGCGGTGACGGAGCGCTCAGGAATAAGCAAGTGCCCGCTTGGCGGCTGCAGGGTCCGGAAGCCCGCTCGTGTGTTACAGGGGAAGCACAGTCCCTGTTGATCAGAGCTGGGGAAAGTGGATATTGCTAAAGGTCTAGAGAATCAGGGCTGAAAGAAGTGGTTGCGAAGCTGTCGTTGTGGAGAACGATGGTCGTTGTGATTGAGGTGAGACTGGCTGGCTGCAGGCTAGAACGGAAGGGCCGATCGTTTACGCGGCAGGCACTGACAGCATGAGACTCATTTGCTCTGCGAGAGAGAACCTAGGACGGATGTTACTCCTAGTTGCGGTCAAAATGTTACGGCCGAAGACGCTTGATCAATAATGTGATGCCAATGATAGAGTTCTCGGAGGAATTGATGGTGGAGTTTGATTACTATTCATTTTAACATGCTTAGGCTAGCATGGCCGAAACGGAAGAGGCCGCCTCGGCTGGCGCTTAATCACGTGGTACAGGGATTGCTGACATCCATGGATCTTACAAAGCATCGCAACGACGACTCAAATTGGCCTCGTGTAAGTAGAGATGACCGGTATCTAAAGCCCAAGGGCCGAATTGCGTGCTCATGTCGAGTGTAGTGCGATGCACCTTCCCATGCTATCACACGCAGCGATCGAAACCATTGCCTAGAGGGGCCTCGCATCTCATTGACTGTCAAGATTCCGGCAGTGCGCGGAATTTCTCTATTGGAACGATATCATGCCGACGCTCTGCTGGATGCTATGAAGGCTGCTGAGGAAGGGTGCTGATCTACACAGTATGCTTCTATCTCGGCGCATCAGCCGCTGCAAAGTCCCTCCCCTGCCGTGCTCTGCCATCCTTGAGAGTGCTATTGGCCTCAGCCTTCGTCATATCGACATTTTGAGACTGGGTAGAGCCGCTGTTATCTCCACTGGAGTGGTCTCCGTTGTTGGATGAATGTTCGGCAGGGGCAGTTGCATAATTTGAAACGCCCGGACCATTACCCGCGGAGCTATCTTTGTCGCCATGCAGTTCGTGTGTTGCGGGTTTGCCATTTTCAGTACCTGGTTTCAGGGCGTGGTTGGAATCGATCCTCTCCTCTCCCCTGTCCTCCTCTCTTATCCATTTCTGCAGTTCTGTGGCTGTCGGCTTGAAGTGCATCCAGATTTCGTCCCCGGTATTATATTTTGCCTCGCCCGTCTTAGTTTTATGCTTGAAATGCCTTCGTACACCCGTGGTGAGGCGTGTGCGAAACTCATGCGGTACCTTCAGCCGAGCAGCGATCCACTGATCCGTTGGTCGATGCTCGTCAGGCACTTCTTCAAGAAGCTCTGTCTCTAACAAGCCTTCGTCCGTCATAGCACGGTTGATCAATGACTTGCCTGCACCAGCATCCGGAGCTACCAAACGTAGAAACTCGAGTGATGCGCTTATGTTGAGATCGATGGCTCTCTGAGGATGGACTGTAGCCTTCATGAGAAGGTCGGTTATGCCTCTGTATAGAAGCGAGAAATCAGATTGACTGATGTGGACAGATCCTCGCACGGTCAATAGGTACGCCGGGGCGCCACTCTCTTTTGCCTCCTTCATCAATGACATAACAGCATCAAAGTTCTGCTGCCAATACATGAAGGCTTCGCTGTTGATGCCTAGTAGCGGCAGATGTATGCGGTGTTCGGGTGCTTCTGCAGGTGGTTTGATGGGCGCACCCCAAACATCGTAGATAATGCCAGCCTGTACGTTCGTGAACCGATCAGTGTGTCGCAGCACCTCTACCACAGTAGCGGCGCCAAAGCTGTGCCCAGCCATCGTCATCTTGTCGACGTGAAACCTGTTCTTCCACTGCTGCCAGTTTACGCCTTTTAGTCCTCGTGAGGAGCCCCCTACAAAGCCTTCGCTTCGCAGGTTCTGATGAGCGACCTCTTCGCCATTGCCAGCGCAGATCTTCTTGAGCACGTTGTAGGCTTCCTCGAGCTCACATAACCTTAACTCGATTTGAGCGTTCCGCAATTCTTGGTCGACACCCTGCTCGTTATTGGGTGCCGTATCCTTCCGGTTGCCTTTGGGAAAGATATAGTCCTGTACCAAGTCAGTACGAGATTTTGGGAATGCTTCAACAGTGTACGGACGATATTATGATGACCCTTTCGAAGCTCTTCCTCCGTATGGTCCACATCTTTCCATCGTTCCCTTTCCTCTTCGCAATAATTGTCACCATCGTAGTCTGCCTTGTTTGCCTTCGCTCCTCCTTTATGATCCTTGCTTCGTGTGTCTTGTTTCTGGTGATTGACGAATGTCCTCGGTCCTGATCCGTCACGGTGCTCGACTGCGCACACGACGAAGCCATAGCTTGCAAACTCGGAACACAAACTTGAATACGCCGTCCGGGTGCCTCCAAGGCCATGACTGAACATCAACAGAGGAAATACTGGCTCACCATGCTGACTCTCCGGTGGAGGACCCTCTTGATTCTTAATCTTGTATCCGTTCTGCTTATAGTTGCCCGAAGGAGGCCAATGTGTCGCTGGTGGACTGTTGCGAAACCCTCGTAGTTTCGTGAGCATGGAAGTTGCGCCCAAGAAACTGATCAAAGTCCAGTCAGGAACGCCAGCAAAGTGTGCGTAGCCTCGCGCTGTCTCCATTCTTGGTCGAGGCAGCCACGTCTCACGGCTCCAATGCTTATTTCCTGCTGGATCCTTTCCCTCGCCAGAACCAAAAGCTGCAGGGTAGTACATGGTGAAGAGCACCGTTTCTAGCTGCAACAGGTGACGCCCGTCTCGCTTGATGTCCGATATGGTCCGTGGCTTCTCGACCGGCACTTCAATTTCCATATTTGCGATCGAATATGGGCCCGAAGAAGGAGGTAACGTGCCCTGAGGAAAGGGAAGACAGTCGCGCAGTGATTTCGCGGGTCGTGATCGGGGTTTCTTCGCGTTTGGGACCTGCCCTGAAGACTCTCCGCCAATCGTACTGCTGCGGCGGACATTCTGGGGTTTGTTGCCAGTAATACGCGTCGTCTTTCGCTCGAGAAACGACATGATGAATATCGGGAGGCACGCTCAAATGTAGGGTGGAATGAGGTGGTTCAGGTAATAGGACAAACAGTGCACGTCCTGCTCAGCGCCGCTGAAACGTGAAGGGACAGGCAATATGCCCGTTCAAGCACGGCGCGGCGTGCTTGTCGAAGTAAAGAAGATATGTAGACATTCTTCTTTACATTAATGCAGGCAGTGCAAAGGTACCGTGCGGGTCCTCCGGACACTTAAAGTGTTAGGCGCGCTGTTGGCTCTATGTTAGTTCACCTGTGATGTCATAGGATCGCGCTTTCCTCACGGAAGTTACACGGGCCACATGTACGGAGACTTAATATTTTGAGCAAGTTTACGAATGGCATTGAAGAAGGAAGGCACTTGAATTTGCAATTACATCAAGTCCCAACCGTCTACGCGATGCTCGCCGTTCAGAAGGAGATCTTCTGCATCCTCTGCAATCCGAGTCTTACAGCTTGATGGTGGCTTGTTGCAGCAAAGACACAAAAGGATTCCGAGGACAAACATGATGTGCTCGTCTTCCTCTTCTACAACGAGCTTCACGCGTGAAAATATGACTTCTGTCACCGCTGTGCAGCACGCATGAAGCTGCCGGCCCAGCATTTGTACGCAGGGGTTCGTCGCGGCTTGAATTGGCCTCCTTGCATTTGGGTATCATTGGATCCGTCGCTTTCGCCCTTCATACTGACTTCTGAGCAAACTCGGGCTTGACTTCCATCGTATTCTGTACGTGGCTCTTGAGCGCTGCCCATCGATCTTGTACACCGCCCGTGCTGCTGCCTGCCAGTTGCGCCAAGTTCTTGTTAAAGCGGTCCATCTCTGTCTTGACCAGCTTCTCCTTCCTTTTGGTAGCTCCTGGTCTCGACTTCAAGCTTTTCCTCTGGATCTTGGCCTGACCAACCTCCACCTCGCCATCAACACCACCTTCGTCGAGTCCTGGCAGTGCATCGGCCAGTGATTCGAGGTTTGCTACGAGCTTCTTGTTCGGTCGCCGCCGCTTTTGTGTCTTCGCGCCCGACTTCTCGATTTTACTGACGAACGAAGAGTGCTTGATCTTTTGTTTGTCCTTTTTCGAAGAAGCCAATCCGCTATCGAAATCATCTGGCTTGGGGAGTGCGGCTGGGACCGGACGAGCTGTGCGCGCCGACTTTGCTCGCGCTGTCGTGCGCTTCTTTATGGGCGCCTACATCGGGATCAGTAATGCAGATAAGGAGGGATTTTGACTGACTGACCATTGCTGTGACACTGACAATAGAAGCAGATCGTATGCAGATCGAGGCCTTGATCCAGAGAAAATGAGCTGCTGATAAGATCTTATCTTAGCGCCATTTCTCGCCCCGCTTTCCTGCGCTCTACTTCGTCTCTTGTGTCCAGCACCACCATATCATCAATCACCACTTGAACATTCTTGTAAGCATCGACCGGAGCGCAAGATTTACTCCTGAAGCTTTCTTCCGTTCTTGGTTCGAACCAATCAGAGACTAGAGAAGTGGTCGAGACAAACATGCTCCTTCGTCGTCATCCCTGGATTCTGATACACGTTCCTCATCCACCACGCCTGGCAATCGGTGATCGTAATTAGCTCTGGGTTCTCACATATGCACGATTGAATACCATCGTTGAACTTGGATAGCACAGAGAGCAAAATCACGTAAATTCTGTTGGAAGAGATCGACCAAGAATGATTTACACCTGTCTCAGGGCTGTGTAACTCTGATTCCAACCGATGACCCATTTCGATCGAAGCCTCTATCAAGAAGGATTCCATCTTTTGGCCCTTCGATCAGATTCTTGATACCTTCACCACTCGCCGTCTTATCCCAAGCTTGCGTAGCATCCTCGAATGGCGTAAGCGAGCTCAACAGCGGCTTCACTTGTACAAGGCCTTTCGTGATCAACTTGACTGCCAGCTCGTAGTCGCCTGCCCCGTATCTAAAGCAGCCCCGAAACATCAGTTCCTTGTTGCTTACAGCCACGATAGGGAACTCGATCTTGGCCTTCCCTACACCTGTTTGCACGTACTTACCTCCAGGTCTGAGCAAGTGAACACCCATGTTGATACTCGACGCTGCACCCGAAGCTTCGATCACCGTGTCCACCCTGCCACCTGATGTGTCGATGCCGAACTCTTCGAGCCCGAATTCAGTCAACAATTTTGCCGCATCGTCTTCTGGGGTGCTCTTGGTGTCTGCACAGAACGTCTCAACGCCCAGGTAGCCTCTCGCAAAATCGAGTTTCTTCTCCAGGATATCCACTAGGATGATGCGATGTGCGCCGAACTGCCGCGCAACAGCCGCAACAAGTAGGCCAATCGTTCCTTGTACAGGCCACTATCAGCACTGCAGCAAAAGGTGTCAAGAATCGGAACTTAAGACTCACCACTGCCCATCACAACCACCGTCTCGCCCGGCCTCACGTCCGCCAACTTCACCGCATGCACAGCCACGCTCGTCGGCTCCACCAACACCGCTTCCTCCAGGCTGATCTTCTCGTCGATCTTATACACAAAATCCTCGCTGATCCGGAAGAACTTGCACAGCGTGCCCTGCGTGTCCGGCGGTCCGGGTGCTGCGGCAAATCGCATCTGGCGACACAAGTGGTAGGTACCGTTTTTGCACGCAGCGCAAAAGCGACACGGGGTGCCGGGCTCGATGGCCACGCGGTCGCCCACAGAGACACTGGATACTCCGGAGCCGATGCTGTGGATTGTGCCCGATGCTTCGTGGCCCATTACTATGCCTGTGCTGGGGTTGACGTGTTTGCCAATGCCGCCGTGGTGCCAAAAGTGGACCTGTTTGTGTCAGGGTGTTGCTCATGTGCATTTAAGATTAGATTGGGATGGATTTCGCTTGTGCAGATACGTGCCAGTATCGAAGTCATGGTACATATTGCCTCTGGGACTTACATCGCTGCCACATACGCCAACATATGCAATGCGGACGAGCACATCGTGGGGATCTGTCAGATTCGGCACCTCTTTGTCTTCCAGTCTTGCGTCTTTGGCACCATAGAGTACTATTGACGGATTCTGCATCTCTCTGAGTTGGTGCAATGTAATGTACGAGGTTGTCGATGGGTCGAGCGTGTTGCTATTCGGTATGGTTCAGATAGTAACGAAACTCAGGGCACAGAATTGGCACGAGGCATGTCTGACTGCTCCTCCTAAGTTATTATACCTTCGCTCTATACCGGCTGATAGTCGTTTGTGCTGATGCGGGGAGTTAGACGCGTGTAATGTGCCCCGCTTCTTGTGTGGAGGAGCAGGAGCTCTGCAAAGCCATGACGTAGTCGGTAAGCTTCAGGCCCTTATCGTAGATCAGTGTTCGATGCTTCTGCAAAACGTTTCTCTACTGAATCTTATTGTTCTTACCCTGCGGTCAAGATCATCGTCATCGTTCAATAGATGCATCACTGTTCGAGCTTCAAGGGGCTCCTGACGCTGTATCTCGCTCATGGAATGACAGGCCCAGAAACAACTCTCTCTGCATGATCTATTCATGAATCTAGTCTTCTATCCCAATGCACTCTAATCCTTGTCGATGCTTGAACGCCGTCTATAGCCAAATGCTCCTCTAAGCCCAACCAATCTTGTATAAGTTATATCCTTGCTCATCACCCCTTCCAATACCTCTCCGCTTCTCAACTCGATCTCGCTCCATGATCTTGAACATTCGACCCTGGCCATCTCTAGGGGAGAGCTCCGGCACAAATGCTGCTTCGACAGTATCTGGTATGCCTTCAAACTTTCCGTTCTGCCGCACAGTGACGATCAGCCAGAAAACCCCATCATCTGTGATGAGATGCGCAGCGCAGTCGCGCAACCAGGCGGCATGTTGGGGTGCGTAGACAACATCTGCAGCAATGAGCAGCTCTGATGACGACTCGAGGTCGGGCGGCGGCAGTGCCCAATCCAGTGCCACAGCACTCACTGGCATGTTGACGTTTTCGCCTGGAGGGAAGTTGGTGTTGATATTCTCCTGTAGATTGGCCAGAACGGTAGGGTGATAGTCCGTCGCAGAGATACCGGTGGGATATACATCTAGGCGAGGCAACAGCTTTGCCAGTGTCAGACTGACGAGTCCAGTGCCAGCACCGAGCTCGATAATCGAAGGCCGTTCGGGCAGTGATGTTGAGGTGAGGCCGAAGCGCTTGGGGTCGGCGCACATCATACTGCTCAGCACGATGCTCGCGCCCCAAGACTGAAGCCCGACATCAGTGTGGTCGGCGCCAGTCAAAGGCGCGTCGTTCAACGTTACTTCTATCGGTTTACCCAAGTTGCTTGGGAAAGAGAATTCACGAGTCAAAGCCTCCTCTTCCTCGTCGTTCGTCGAGTCCGAGAACGAAGACAAGATGAATGCAGCGTCGTCAACTATCCGCCCCTTCGCTTCCTCGGTGATGTTCATCTCTTCCGATCTCGAAATCAACGACGTGAGCCATCTTGTCGCAAAGGTGCGCTCGAAAGGGTCTGCACGAATGGCTGCCGTCACCTCCTCAGCAGCGGCCTCTTCGTCTTCGTCTTCATCTTGCGAAACGTAACCGGAATCTACTGGGACGGGCGTAGAGACACCAGAAGCTACTGAGAGGTCCTTGCGCACGCTAGACTTCGGCAGAACAGGTAGTCGCAGGGGGCAGTACAGTGTCTGGAGAGCACGTAATGCCGCGTTAACTTGCTCTTCGCTTGCGCGGATCAATAAGCGAACGGGAGGCAGGCTGCTTGAAGGCGGCAGGCAAGGGCCTGAAGGGTAGGTCATCTGATAGCTGGATCTCAAAGAAGCGCACCGTCGCAATGAAAGAAGGACTCTGGGGTAAATGACAGAAGGGAACGACGTGGGGAAGTGGGCACAACGATAAGAGATAAGTACGGAATATGGTAAGGGAAGGCACTTTTGATGATAGTCAGTCTAGCCTCACGCTCGGGCATGGTCGCTGACGCGGAAATTTTTCACCGCTTGTTATTTGGCATCGTGGACGATTGTGTGGGTCCGAGTGGCCGCGTGCTGTTAGACCGCGGCAAGACATTGGACTTGACTACCCAGTGAAAGCACGTTTTCTTAGACACGGTATCGGTGCTGACTCTTGAAGGGCGCCGTTGCTGAAGGGCTGCATTGTGAGATGTCCAGCAAATTTGTGTTCATTTGCGGTTTCACTTCGCCACGTGCCGGCGCTAGCTTCCTTCGACAAGCGTGATCCAGAAATACTTCTTCGTCATTTTCCTGGACCCTGAAGTTTTAACATTGTTTCTTGGTATACTCAATGCGGTACTCTTTCACGAAGTATCGATCGCAGCGCTAGAGGCTTGGACGGAGATCCTCGGCCGCCCAGCATTCTATACAACTCGCGACGACAGCCGACCCGTTTCGTATACCACGTGCCACACAGAATACGAGACATGTGAGCGTGCAAGACCACAAAGGCATGCACAAAGCAACTTAGATGTCTCTAGTAGAGGGGGCATGTACTCGAAATGTACCGGACGCTCACTCCAATCTTCCTATATCAGTGGCGACGTGCTCCCCCCTGCTCGTGAATAGCCGCGAATGTTTCTTCTGCAATTTCTCCAGCTCCCACGCATGCCTCGTAAGCAAGGACTTCGACACGCTCCAGAACATCCAGCAAAAGACCCACGCGTAGCCGACTGCTCTCTCCAGTCTCACCGCCCTCACTTCTCCAAGGCGAAATTGTAGCTGCCTGCTCAAGCCAGACCGTGACCACAACCACTGCGCCACTCCTTCAACAACAATAGGCAACATCTGAGCGCCATACCACATCGTCTCCGTCCAAACCTCCCCACGTCCCTCAGTCTGCACATACCTCACCAGCGAATGCATCAACCCACTCACCCCAAACACCGCCGCATTCTCCACAAGCCTCCTCACCCCACTCTCCTCCATCCTCAACACACCTCTCGTGACAAGCTTGACATGCGCCGTGAGACTCGCATTGATAAAGTCGTGCCAGTACACTCCCCAATACCGGCGCACGCTCCAGCAGTCCGCCAGGTCGCCGAACAACGCCAACGACCACTCGGCGGCGGAGTCGAGGCGGAAGATTCCAACCCATAGTATGGCGAAGACGGAGTACATGGACTCGAAGTACAGAATGTCGCCGATGCAGACGTCCCACGTCATCATGGCGCGCAGCCGCAGTTCGTTGGCTGTGAGCGAGGAGGGTAGGCGACGGATGAATGAAGCTGGGGGGTAGGTCGTTGATGGTGTGATGTAGGTGTCGTAGACGTGGTTGAAAGCGATGAAGAGGATGGCCTTTGCGAGGTGTCGGAGACAAAACTCGAGGCGGTTGAGATCGTGTCGTGGTTCGCGGCGCCGCCTGAGAATGGCCTTGTTGAGAGCTGGCTGTGCGATTTGTTCATCGTCCTTCTTTGTCTCAGTTGTTTGATGAGGCGACGACGGCACGTAGTACTCCCCCAGGTGTCGTGTATACAAGACCTTGCCCGCCCATTGCAATCTCTCTCTCCATCCGGCGTTCTGACCAATTCTCGGGGTGACACGGATGAGGAGGAATGCGTAGCTCATGTAAGCCAGCCAGATATAGAGCATTCGGCCGAGCGTATCATTCACTGAGTACCAGGGTGTAAGAGAAAGGTGGTACCTGAACGCATATAGTGTTGGGATGCAGAGGAGGAGGAAGGTTAGATATCGATGTCGCGGTGGATAGGCGAGTATGTAGAGCCCATAGCTCATGGCGAGACCCTGGCTCAGGAGGGGCGTAAGACTGGCAGCTGACTTCCACGCTTGGAAGGATGGCATTGTGTGCGGTTGCGTTGTGAGACAGCCGAGTTAAGAAAGAAGGAAAAGAAGAGGATTTCCAATTGATTTGAGGGCAGGCCGGGTCTTTCACTTGTTCGCTAAAGCTGTCATACTGCCAAACTCTTCAAGGTAAAGGCGAAGTGGACGGGATACCACCGTCACGACAGGGGCTAACAAGTGAAGCTCCATTGAAGTCTTTGCTGCAAACTCGATATCCGTCACTGATGGATTAGTACCCAACAAACAGTCCCCCTTCCACCCAGAACACCAGAGCGCTCCCGAGGGAATCAACATTCACGCACACTCAACCTCCCCATTCAACCTCCGTGGGGAGACTCACTTGACCCATCTGGACTCTCAACACCACAACCCCACCCACAATAAACATTCCAACGACCACGTCAAGACTAGCCCTCACCGTGTCGAAACTCGTCTCTAAAGCTTTAGCAAGTCAAGGGCGTATCTACCCGAAATTGCTGTGCAGGTAGTGTTCCTCGGGGTTGTGGATGGGGTGCGATTTTACCTTCGGATGCGGGTGTGAGGGGAGTTCGATGATAACATTCGTATGCGTGCTGCGATGGAGTGGAGAGAATTCAGGGCGAGGTAGTGCTTGGCGGTTTGTACTACGGATAGTTTAGAGAGCGGGAAGATTATGTATGCGGTCCGCGATGGTACGGTGTGTACGGCGAATGGTAATAATACAAGCCTTTTCAACGACTAGATAGCAAAACTGCCAATTTACTTCGCAAAATCGGTGAAGAGACTTCGCACCAAGCTCAGCTAATACTCCATAGCATCCGCAAAAACATCCAACTCATCCCCCTCCCCCTCCTTAACCCCCTCCTCGCCATCCATCACCACCCCCTCAATCAACCTCCTCGCAACCTCCTCCCTCTGCCTCCTAACCTCTATCAAATACTCAAGCGTCTCCCTAGCACACTCATTCTTCGCATTCTTCTTCCCGAAAATATTCCTCACCTCGCCGATCGGCCCCGCGTGCGCGCCGCCGTCCCGGAAGAAGCACGACACGGTGTGCATGTCCGGGGCGCTGGGGTCGGTGGACGAGAAGCGGTATTCGGGGGTGCTGAGGCTGAGCGTGTGCGCGAGGGATGCGACTTGGGACTGGGCTGATGCTGCGTTTGGAGTTTGGCTGGAGGGGGAGGCAGAGGGAGATGGTGGGGCGGGTTTGCGTTTTTTGATGCCGCCGGCGTTGCTGAGGTCGTCGGGCCAGGTGCCGGTGTTTTTGAAGTGGGCGACTGCGCAGCTGGCGGCGTGTTGGCGGGCGGCTTTTTTGGAGCCGAAGAGGGATGAGAGGGAGCCGTAGGGGGTGGGGTGGCCTTCGATTTCTGCGAGGCAGGACCAGCGTTGGCCGAGCTGGTAGTCTGTGTAGGTGGGCTGAGGCGCACCGGTTGCGTTTTGGAACTCTGGGGTTGTGTTAGTAGATTCGGTCTAGTGTAGGGGAGCATTCGTACCGAGCAGTCGACCGACAAAGTTCTCTCCTGGTTCCTCCTCTTGTGGCTGTTGCTGAGCATTCTCGCCCTTTGGCCTCTTGGCCTTACCACCCTTAGTGATGCGGCCTTCTTCGACCAACCGCTCTAGAATCGCCAGTGCGGACTTGCTCGCTGCTTCCTTCGCTTCCTGCTTGCTGTTGAACCGGCCCTCTGCTTTCAGGCCTTGGAGTTCTTCGGCGTTTGACAGTCCTGGAAAACTGACCTCAACACTGAACTTCCTGACACCGTCTCCCTGGTAGGTGAAGACTGGCTGTGGGATGGCGAGTGCCTGATACTGCTGATGAAGCAGAATGGTATGCTTGGAAGATCGAGCCCCAACCGCCCCGGGTTGAACTGGCGCCGAGGGCTGTGTCTTGCTCTTTTTGGATGAACGTGCATTGGCTTCCTCACGTGCGGCCAAGAAAGCATCATGGTCTTCTTGAGTTGCGGACAGGAAGTCGTCCAGGCTCATGACACCGGCCATGGGTACTGTGACCGGGGCAACAATGGACGCGACTTTACCGGGATGCGTGGCATAGTCGACTTCCATGTTGGTGCTCTCAGCCTTGCGGTTTGCAGACTTGTGGAAGCGTGGAGTGTCAGGTCGTGAGCCGGCGAGTTGATATGAGTGTGAGCTAAGAGAAGAAGACGACGAGGCTGGAGGAACAATCAAGTACCCCCGTAAATCGTCACCTGCAGGCATGTCCAGCGTCGTTTGTTGGTGAGTGGGGACATGGTCTGGTGGGGCCTGCATGTGATGGCGCGAAAGCGCGTTTGTTGGTAACGATTGCGGGCCGAGGCCACTAGTGCGGTGTGACGGCAGGGGAGCAAAGGTGAAGGAGCTGTTTAGAGAACTTGAGATACCCTACAAGAGACGCATTTGGCCTGTTGTAACAAGATAGTAGACCAGGATAGTATTGTCAAATTTCCGTCAAGTGCATTAGCTACGAACAAATAGAGATACATGAATGCGGTACCGCGGAACTATCCTAACTTGCGTTGTAAAATAACCCGCGTAGGACTCACACATAAGCGTTGGTGAGCAAGCTCTCACGCGGAGCAAAAAGAGTTCGGCATCATCAGTTCTATCCGCAATTTCGCTCGGCTCGGGGTACATCAACTGCCGTGGAGACGCTCAGTCATCGTCGCGCATGCTCGGACACGCCGTGGAAGGAGTTGGAATAAGGTGCCAGAGGGCTCATGCTCAGGCAGCGATGCCCTCGCTCTTACGCTTCCTCTCACGCTTCTTCTTCTCCTTCTCTGGCGCCGCAACGTTCTCTTTGTCCGCACTGGCCTCAGGTTCGTTGTTGCGTGTGCTGCGGCTGCTCTTGGGCTTTTTCTTGCTGCCCTCATCAGGAGTGGTCTCCTTTGCTGCGGCAGCAGGGGCGGGGGCGATGGCTTGTGGTGCGGCCTTCTCCTTCTTTTTCTTTTCTTTCTTAGCAGGAGTTTCAGTGGCGGCAGAGGGAGGAGCTACTGTGGCTGCGGAGCGAGGAAGAGGAATAGGCGAGGCAGCGGCGACAACGGGCTGGGCAGCGCCGTTGACTGCAGGCTTCTCGGCGGTCTTCTGGCGCTTGTTGGCGCGGGGGGTCTTGACAGGCGGCGACGGGGCCCTAGCAGGCGCGGGCTCTTCGTCCTCGGAGGAATCATCAGACTCGGCTACAGCCTCGACCTCGACCTCAGCCTCAGCCTCAGCCTCATCTTCATCGTCGTCGTGGAAGTCAGCAACAGCAACGCCCTTGCTGGCGGTGTAGGCCTTCATCTCCTCTTTCCACTGCTCCATGGAGTCGCGATAGGACTGCTTCCAGGTCTGTTGCACGTCAGTTTGCGCTCGTAGTGCACGCGGTTGCAAGACGTACTTCCTTGTCCTCCTCGGACATCTCGTTCCAGCGCTTGTTGACCTCGAGGTTGACGGCGTTGGGCTCGAGCTTCTGGTCAGGGCCCAGGGCAGCCTCCAGATCGCCCCTGACGATGGGTCGTGCGGTCTGCGCATACAGGAAGGCAGCGGTCAAGGGCTTCTTAGGAGCGTTGGGGTCCTTCTCCTTCTTCTCGCGCTTGCGCTTGGTGCCCTTGCCAGGCTTCTCGGCAGCTGCCTCGGACTTGTCCTTGTCGGCGGCGGTGATGGCTTGGGTGATGCCATTGGCAGTGGAGGCAGCCTCAATAGTGGCGTTGGCTGTGGCCGCGATTTCCTTGCCTAGGTTGAGCTTGTCCAGGACGCCATCCTCGCCAGCAATCACACTGTTAGTGTGCTCGAGATAGGCGCGCAGGAGCTCGTTGAGCCCGCTCTGGACGTGGGAAAGGCCGGCTTGGAGGTTGCTGAGCGAGACGATGACCTGTTGGTGGGGGCTTGTCTTAGCAGTGTTCTCGGAGTTAATGGAGGGTGTTTTGGAGTCCTGGCGCGTTGTTGACGAGGTCACCGCGTCTGCGACTCCCACGCGCGGCTGCAGCAGTGGGAGCTGTGCTTGCGCAGTCATGGCCAATGCGTCGCGTAGGCCAGGCGACTAGGAAGAGACGCGACTTGGGTAGGGAGATTGGGACAGTGAGAGTGGAAGGCGCGTGGCGAGCTGGCTGCCACGGCGGGAAGGCACGAACGACACAAGCAATGCAGACGCGCGTTGTGGAACGGGAACAAAATAATTCGACTTACAGAATCGCGGGTGCGCGTGTAGGACTCGACTGAGACCATGAGCTCGCCGGCATCTTCGGTGGTGACTTTCTTTGGGCGGGCCATGATTAGTGGACGTGAGGGTAGGGGCGGTTGAGCACAGCGGATGCGGGTGCAGGCGCAGGCGCAGTGGTGAGGTTGGGGGGCGGGCAAGGGAATTCTGGGTTTGGGCAGTCGGGGCAGCGGCGGCTTATCTGACGGGCGGTGTCCCCTCTTTCTGCTGCGCTCGCTGGGTGGTGCCGCCGAAAACGGGCTACTGGAGCGCAAATCCAGGGCCTGTCTACCTCGCCGCGCCAAACTGCTGCGAAAAGTAGCCCGAGCAGGCTGCCCAAACTTTGGCCTTTCGGGGCGCCAGCAACACTGCGCCCACGCCTCTTCTCTGCTGCTGCTGCTGTGGGTGCTTCGTATGCCCTCAGGCTCTGCTTTGGAGCAGCCATGCAGCCTTCTTTGCTAGCAGCAGCCTGGCTTTCGGCACCTCTGCTGCTCCCTGAACGGCCTGTTGTTCGCGGCGTTCTGGCGCTGGTGGCCTCCACTGCTGCTGCTCGCCCTTCCGCTGCCTCACTGTCCTCGTCTCAGCTGCTAGCACCACACCTGGTCTCCGCCTGGTCTTGACGCCTCGTCCACCACAACGCTGCAGCGCGTCTGGCCTTTGCTCCGCGTCTGCATCCCGCCATCATTCCCTTGGAGTCGCAATCTCACAACCTCAGCTTCGCCACGAGCAGTCTTCACCCAACGTCATGCACAACTAGAAAGACGAGATTCTGAAAGTCGTCATTTCGCGTCCGATGTTGCTGGCCGTCACTATCTAATTCCTAGCATATTTCGAGCAGTCCTGCCTACCATCCAGTCTTGCACCCTCTAGTATCCATACAAGTTGATGTGCTCATCCGTCGATTCCCTCAACTTCTTGTTTTCCTTGATCAATAACACACGGATCGCCCACGCACACGCAATGCTCAACAACGCAAAGCCCGCAGACGCCCCAAACCCAATGCCAAAGCGCGGCGAATCCGAGTCCGGCCACAAGTACGCACCGTAGATGTAACCAATCTGCAGCAATTAGTCAATCGCCGACACAGCGTGACATAGTGGCCGTAACATACCTGGCCTCCAACATTTGTCATGGCCAGCACGACCGCCTTCTTCTCTTTCGTCTGGCTCAGAGTTGACGACGCCCAGCCGATGATGACTGAGTTGACCGAGTACGCGCCTACGGGGAAGATGAAACATGCGATATAGCGCCCGGCCGTGTTCAGGGTGCTGGCTGCGATCACGAAACCAACTACAGCGACTGACAGACCTGCGGTGATGTGCCAGGTGCGCTCGTGTAGGCGTCCAGAACTCCAGCCTGTCATGATACCTGCGGCGCCAGCGAAGAGAAATGGCGGGCAGGTCAGGACGAGGGTGATGGTGCGGTTAAAGCCGAGAGTCTTGACAACGCTGGCGGCATTAGTATCAAAACAGTGACTTCTCGATACATGGCTGGCGAGCAACTTACGTGGGGAAAAACGAGTTGAACGAACAGGCACTCAGATGGAAGTTCTGCATCAAACAGAACAGCCACGTGCGCTTGTCTTTGCACGCCTGCTTGAGGCCCTCCATCATACTGACCTTCTCTCCGGCATCGCCGACACGGTCGCGCTCCATGCGATCGTGGGCCATCTGGCGCTCCTCAGGGGTCAACCAGGAGGTCGTCAGAGGAGTGTTGGGGAGCAAGAAGAAGCCAAAGATGGCTACAAAGGCTGTCACTGCGCCCTCACTGACACACGTTAGTCACGAATGGGAATCCCTGATCAATCAACACTTACACGATAAACAGCCATCGCCAACCAGCAATACCTCGGAGTCCGTCCATGCCAGCAAATACGCCCGCAGCAATCAGCCCCGAGAAGCCAGTTGCCAGGATCTGCGCACAGTACAACAAAGCAATCCGCGTAGCAACCTCTGTCTCCCCGTCAGTCACCACAAACCCTCACCACTGCTCTCTCCACATACCTTTCCTCGTATAAAAGATACTCAACATATAGGTTGCCCCGGGATAGAACGGCGCCTCAGTAATTCCCAGGAAGAACCTACACGCCACCAACCCCCCAAAACTCTGCACCAGCGCCGTACACCCCGACACCACAGCCCACACCAGCATCCACGAGCTCATGTACATGCCAGGCTTGATCCTCGTAATCAACATATTGGACGGTATCTGCATGAGCACGTAGCCCACGAACAGAATGGACACGGTGGTGTTGAACTGCACGCCCGTCATACCGAGGTCGCGCTCGAGATTGTTGAGCCGCGCCTGCGCAATGGCATTGCGGTCCACGTAGTTCTAATGCGCGTCAGAAAACATCGGGCGTGAGTCCGAGACGAAGGGAAGCTTTCTTGGCGAAGCTTGCGCGTTCTTGTCTTATACCGCACTCCGTCCTCGGGGATACTTACAAGGAAGTACATAGTGCACAACGTAGGCTGCGCTCGTTAGCCTCATCACACTCATACTGTCTACATGAGAAAGCAGGCTGCAAGCATACCATGAGTCTCCAGTCAATCTTCCGCACCAGCGCAATCTCCCTCGGATCCGTCTTCGCTACACTGCCCGTGTAATCCACCTCCTCACCGACAACGGGCTTGACGCTCTCCAAATCAGCCTTCTCATCATACTGTCGCGCGGTCTTGTCGCTCGCGAGAATCGTATCGTGGTGTTTCTCCGCCATCTCTCTTCTTTCTCTTTTTTCTCTCTCTTTCTCTTTTCTTGCTTCTTCGACCTAACAACCTCGCAGTGAATCCGGGAAGTGTATCGCGGGCCACACACGCTCAATATACTTTCGACCTAGCTGAGACACACACACCCAGGAATGCAACGCTCGCATTAAGTACTACAACACTGCAGCCTTGGCACACGCTTGGCGCAGCGCATCCCCCAGCCTACCCCGCACGCGTGCAACGGTGAAGGATCCCTGCGCGGCGTGCGTCGTGGGCCCGCCCCCGGAATCCGCAGTCGGGCATAGCAGCATGTAAACTGTCGGGTGCAGTTCTGGGACCGTGCCAAGCGGTGTGCCGGGGCGGAATGCTGGGTTGGGGAGTGTGGCTTGCAGGGTAGTAGGGCGGGTGAATGGGGAGGGAGAGTGTCTGGGCGGAAAAGGACAGCCGTGCTGGGCGCTGCGCGGTGCGTCAGGGCTGCGGTGTGTAAGTGTGGCGGGGCTTGTGCGGCCTCAGAGCTGGAGTTTGGAAGATGTGTGGGAGCGGCTAGTATTGATTGACTCGGTGTGAGTCTGTCTACGGGCTTATATCTGCGTGCGTAACAATGGCTACCTACATCTTCTCCGGAGGATAGCAGCCGAACGGGAGGCCTTACCATCCCCAGACTCCATGGAATCCCCATACGCTCCCCACCTAGTAGAAGTTCGTACAGACCTTGGGAAACCTGTACTCGACTTGGCCGTCCTTTATCGCTGGGAAAACGCCAGCATCGACGAGTGCGAGCGCGTCCCACTCGAATGCGCTTTCGGTCTTGAAGTTCCAGAAGAACCAGCCCTGTGTCTTCGCTTCGAAGGCTGAGATCTGAGTCTCGATGTATTTGCGGGTGTCATCCTTCTGCGTCTGGCTCCACTTGCTGAAATCGTTTGCGAAATCGCAGTTACCTTGATGCGGAGCACCGAGATACGAGCCATCATAACGAGCACCGCGTCCGAGGCCGTTGAGGTACTTTGCGCAGTCAGTCATGGCACCGGTCCACTCGCCAACGAACGTCCACTTGTCTGCTCCACCGTAGGCGTCGGCAAGATCGCAGACTTTGTGGTTGTGTTGAGAGGGCTTCAGTTGGATGAGGTTGTTGTCGAAGATCTGGTATTCGTGGTGGTCAATTGCGACATTCTGCGCGTTGTTGTCTGACGGTGTAAGGTACCCATTCCATTCGTTTGGTCGGATGAAGCCATCGTGCAGGATGACGGTTGTGTCAGAGGTGTCGCGGACTTGGCCGTATCCATCGCGGTAGAACTGGCGGGTGACGTCCTCGTTGATGTTGTCACGGTACATGGCCGGTTCGTTCAGGAGCTGAATGCCCACGATAACGTCTTGGTACTTTGTTTGTGCATACTGATCAGAAATGGTCTTCAGCACTTGCAGGGTCTGTTTGACTGTGTCACCAGACTGCCATTGTGAGACATCCAGTCGCTGCCCAGAGTTATCGAAGCCATTTTGCGATCCTGGTGCACCGTGTAGGTCGATGACTATCTTCAGCCCCAGGCTTCGCGCCCAATCGATTGAGGCGTCAATGTACACTTTTGCACCTTCTACATACGGTGAGTCAAGTGTATCGTATGCCCAGTAGCCGATAGGTATCCGGACGATGTTGAAGCCAGCATCCTTGATTCTCTTGAAGTCTTGCCATGTGACGAATGTATTCCAGTGTTCGCGGAGCAAAGCGAGCGCAGCATCGTGCCCGAGTTTCTCCCCCAGCTACAGTGATGTCAGTGATGTGAACGGGCACTGAGTGGACGGTCTTACAGTAAACTCATCAACGATGTCGTTCTGGGGGCGACCTTGGTTTGCTTTATCAAAGAGGGAAGGTGTGATCCAGCTACATGGTCCTCAGCATTGCGTGACCCAATCATGAGGCTGATCACTTACGGTTCGAGAACTAGCCAACCACCAATATTGACGCCGCGAATCTTTTCGTTGCCCCAGTTAAAGTCAACTTTTCGCCTTTCGCTATGCCAGTCAGCGTGTGGAATTGTGCAAACGACTATGACAAGTTTGAGGAGAAGTGCAAGATATGACGTCGATTATTGTGGTGATACACAACAGCCAATATCATACAAGAGCGCATGGCTTACGTGGGAGCTGTAAGTGAGGCAGCACATAGCGATAGCGCTGTAAGAACGTGTCGAATAAACATGATACAAGAAGAACTGTGGCTGATGCTATGCAAGAAATCTAGAAACGGTATTGCGTAAATACTTGGGGCGTCGCTCCAGATGAAGGGTCGAGAATGTCCAGTGCGCAAAGTAAACAAATCAAACGGTTGCCGGTAGACCGTTGGCAAGTACCTTCACTCCCTTGCGGCTGCCGATTTTGGTAGTCCCACGTGTTAATAGAGCGAGACCTAAGATCTGGGTCGCACAGGCTGAGCATAAGGAGACGCAACGGTTGGCTGGATGTTATATGAAGCAAGGGATGGAAACAAGATACTTAGATTGCCCTCGGAACATGGCTGGTCAATCGGAGACACCGTTGGTAATACGTCAGCAAGCTAACTGTGCTGTCTGCTTGCATTATACAAAACCATGACATGCTTGTGCTATTACTGCCTTACCCCATATATTTTGCAGTAGGGCTCAACGATGTGCAGATCGGCATTATTTTGAGTGGACCCAGTGATCCAGACCATGACAAACGGCAAGCGGGCCCACCAGTGTCTTTTGTTGGCAGAAAGAATGCGCACCGTCTTGGGTTGTCCGTGAGACCGGAATAGCCACGAAGCTTGTAGTGCGGCTACAGAAGCGGAGAATTACCTATACAGAGCTGTGCGGTGGCTGACGTGAGCGCTGGATCGCAGGTAGCTTCTCAAACGATCTTCTTAATGGCGCAGGTCGTCTGCACAAGTTTAGAGACGGCTGGTGACAGCATCCCGTAGAACAGGTGTTGCGCGGCACCAGCACGTGTCGACGCTACATGGCACGTATCTACGTGCTCCACATGTTCTCGTCCCATCAAAGGTGGCAGGATGACGTAGACGCGACAAGATCGGCAGCTGCTCCTATTAATACGCATTACAATGTTTCGAGCGAGCGCGGGTAGGTTTATTGCATGTTGCTGTGTTGGATGCTGATCAATGATGAGAAGTTCACGGAACGAAGGAAGGCACTCTTAGTGATGGCTTCATTTGGCTAGTGGCTTCTCAACGCACATTGGACCTGCTTGACATCCCCACTTACACACATCATCCTCTGACTGTCTCCTAAGCGTGTCGTACCGCTGCTCGAAAGTCTGACTACATCAAACTAAGGTTTACATAGCTACAGTGTCAGGCCCGCAAGGGATGACTACCTCTTCAGGTACCAATGTGTTCAAGTCTTACTCAACGATGGCACCGGTGGCAGTCTTGTGCATTCTCTCGTTCGAAATGACACACTTCCGGTGGGTCGCCAGGAATTTGAGCTGCTGCTAAGACATTTGAAAGATATGTTCATTCCAGGTTGACCTCAACTATCTGCCTGATGAGGCTGAACTCATCGGTCTCTACGTCTGTATCGGAAAGCAGCTTCGGCTACTCAATCCCCTTCGGATGTCGACAATCTTATATCCTCTCAAGACAGAGTGCAGCCGATGCGTCCCAGTGCCGCTAATTGGAAGCGTACTGAGTCGGAATAGTATAATGCGACCTGTTCATCCAATGGCCTGCAGGCAGTAAGCAACCTAAGGAATATTGAAAAGATTGCAAGTGGTAAGAGACATTGCAGATCGCTTGCTGGAAGGGGAATCTATATCTAGCAGACATATCGTACAGCCCTCTCAACTCGCTTAGAACTTGTAAACCTGATCCTTGCTGTAGCCCAGCTCCTTCAGGTAGCCGTCGAGCTCGCCCTGGTCCTGGGGACTCTTCTTGCCACCGCTGATAGCCTTGTACATGCCGGGGGGTCCGCAGACAAAGATCTTGATCTTCTCACCCTCCTTAGGCTCAGGCAGAACAGTCTTCAAGAGCTCCTTCGTGATGAAGCCCTTGCCGCCCTGCCATGTCTCAGGTGGGTTGTCGAGGACGTAGAAGGCGCGGAATCGCTGGGGGTATGTGTTCTCGAGATGTTCCCACTCGCGCTTCAGGAGGATATCCTCCTCGGATACGTTTCCGAACACGAGAGTGACCTTGGTCTTGTCGTTGGGGTTCTTGAAGATGGCACGGGCGGTCTGCCACATAGGAGTGATACCAGTTCCACCAGCAATCAGGGCAATGTGCTCACTGGAATTCGAGTTTTAGCCAAGCGCATCACCCAAATCTACGCGCCTAGAGGTACTCACTGTTTGTTCTCTGACCATTGGTACTTCGGGATAGGGCCCTTGATGTCCAGTCGCTGCCCAGGCTCGAGATTGTGCATGTGCTCGGACATAGGGCCATTAGGGTACTTCTTGATGATGAAGTCAACGGTGCCCTTCTGATCGACGTCAGAGATAGGAGTGTAAGGGCGGATGACGGGCTTCTGCATCTCAGGGCCCTTGTACTTCGTAATGACCGCAGCTGAATGTTTGTCAGCAACCACTCCCACACCTAGGGGCACCCGACACATTCAACGTACAAGTAACGGGCAGGCCACTCTCCTGATCCTCTTCGGGAAGCTTGAACGTAAGCTTCTTGGTGTTGTGGTTAACAATCTCGGACTTCTCGAGGACCAGCGAAAGGAAGCCCTGGTCGCCGCCCGTGAAGGCCTTCTTAGCCGGGCCGGTAGGGGCAAGGACCTTGCTATCCTCAGCAGCCTGCTGGTCAGATGGCGAACGGTTGTTCTTCAGGTAGATGTAAGCACCGGAAAGAACACCAGCGGCAATACCGGTGTAGAGCACGCTGTTGTTACCAGGCTTGGGCGCATTAGAGGCCTTAGCGGCATAACAGCGAACCTGCTGGTGCAGTTGCCTGGCCGGGCGGAAGATCTGTTGGGCGAACATTTTCACAGACCAATTGACAGGATGAGGTGCGTGTGAAAGTGTAATGGAGGGCGTAAGCAAAATGCGCCGTCGCCGCGTCGCGCCGGCAAGCTCGAAGCTCAACGCTTGCGCCAAGGAAAACGTCATCGTTCTTCCGCTTGGACTCCGATCGGCCAACCACCAACACCATCGTGGGGCCAGCCTCTCATAATCTCATTGTAGTCGTCAGGGCTTCTGTTGACGTGCAAAAGCCCTGTTAGCTGTCATTCAGAATACCCCTGGAGCCCTAGATATCGACGATTGTTTGCGAGGGTATGCCGGATGGATCGCAAACCAGTCCTGTCAAACTCGAGGAATCTGCGCATACAAAGAAAGAGAGTGTAAGATCGTAGGCCAGAGCGATGCCCGTCATCGAGTAGTTGGAAAATCGACGCAGAGACGGAACAACCTCTGTCTTGCCTGGAAGAAAGTACGGGGTGACACGCACCACTCTTTCCTCATTTAGGATGTGCAAAGGGCTGTTCGAGCGCACTGCATACCCTCTTGGTACAAGGTGTTCATCCGTTAAGTAAACAAGCTGCATGAGCGCATCCCTACACCAACCTAACCACCGTTATGCTCTTGCTGCCCTGTCCGTTTCGTTCGTAGTACTCGGCGGTGCTGTGCGAGAGCAGAGAGGAGAGAGGAGAGTGGATGGGTGGTGTAGATGGGTGTGGATAGTTCAAGATATCTAGCTAGAGGTATTTGTTCGATGGGAAGAGGGGATGCATGCATGGACCAAGGTGCGGATGAAAGATGTCAGCGATTTGCACGGGTTATTTGCACGTCTCGGGATTGAGGTTGAGATTGGGATCAAGAGGACGCGGAGTCGTGAGAGAGGGTGAGGATTAAACCAAAGGAAGTGTAAGCTTAAATCTACACATCCCTTTCTGCTTCAACTCCAGCTTCCGCCTCGGCTTCAGCAGCCTTCCGCCGCCTACTCCCCTCCACAGCACCCCTCCTCCGATTCTCCTCCCGCCTCTCCACCCCACTCTTCGTGCTAATCCTCCCGCCCTTCTTCTCCTTCCCCTTGAGATGATTCCGTCTAGACTCCACACCGCGCTTTTTCAACTCCTTCCTGTCGCGCTTACTCGGCGTCGGCAGCGCATCCACCAACCACTTTTCCACACTGCCCTTCCCCTCGGGCACACCCCTCAACTTCTCACTAGCGCGGATAACATTCGCAATGAGCTTCACATACGGGACGTCGTCTTGGGTGTAGAACGTGACGGCTACGCCGCCCTCTCTGCCCGCGCGCCCGGTGCGACCCACGCGGTGAACGTACGCGGCGGCGCTGGTGGGCGCGTCGAAGTTGACGACGCCGTTGAGGCCGCGGAAGTCGATGCCGCGGGCGAGCAGGTCGGTGGTGATGAGGATCCAGATTGTGCCGTTGCGGAAGCGTGTCATGATGTTGTCGCGGGCGGAGGAGGATAGGTCGGCGTGCAGGACTGCAATGCGCGACGAGCCGCCGGCTTCGGGGGGGATGTCGTAGAGGAGCTCTGCGTGGAGGGCGATGGCGCGGGGGATGGTTTGGGTAAAGACGAGGAAGGGGGGGCGAAGGGTGGGGTGGGTGGTGGACGAGGCGGTGGGGTGGAGGAGGTTTCTGAGGCCGAGGAGTTTGCCGGCTTCGGTGGCGGCGTAGGTGAGCTGGTGGGCGATGTTGGGAATGGCGGTGTCTTTGAGGCCGACGACGAGGCGGAGGAGGGGAGGGCGAGGGGGGAGCGAGGGCTGGGATGACGCGAGGGCGGCCCAGCGGGTGTTGAGGACGGAGATGGCGAGCGACTCGATGGACGCGCCCATGGTGGCGGACCAGAGGCCGATGCGGAGGCGCGGGTTGGTGCAGGCGTTCCAGACGGCGAGGGTTTGCTCGCGGAACAGCGGGTCGAGGAGGACGTCTGCTTCGTCGAGGACGAGGTGGTGGACGCTGGGGAGGGGCGCGACGGAGCCGTCTCTGCGCTTGAGGGCGTTGAGGAGGGCGAGGGGCGTTGTGACGAGGATGGCGGCCTTGACGAGTTCTGCGCGTTTGGCTGGCTTTGCAGAGACGTTGTTGTTGTCGTTGTCGTCGTCGTCGTCATCGTCCTCTTCATCATCTTCGTCATCCTCGTCGCTGGCAGCACTCGCCAACCCATCCCCACGCTCAACAACCTCCATCCCCCTCCTCATAAGCGCAGCCCTAACCCCCGTCCCCTTCGCCAGCTTCCTCGCCTCATTCACAATCTGCGCCGCCAACTCCCTCGTCGGCGCCACAACCACCGCTCTCGGTCCATCATTCGCTTCATCCCCCCTCAGCAGCGCATCAATGACCGGAATCAGAAACGCAACCGTCTTCCCGCTCCCCGTGGGCGCCACACTCAGAAGATCCACATCCCCGCCGTACTCTGCGCCCGAGGCCTCTGCACCTGCACTTGGCGTGGTCTTCTCGCGCAGCAGCAGCGGCAGCGCGGCGAGCTGGACTTCGGTGGGCAGGTTGTAGCCCTGGGCGTGGATGTTGTGCGCGAGGCGGCGCGAGAGGGCGTAGCGGGTGCTGAGGTGTGCAAAGTCGGTGAGGGGGCGGGGGAAGAGTTGCCTTTTCGCGTCTTTCTTAGGCGCGGCGTCCTTTTTGGGCTTCTTGCTCTTCTTCTTCGTGTCTTTGGCGGCGAAGTCTTCGAGGACGGCGATTTTGAGCTTGTGTGCGCGTAGGATGCGCTTGCATTCTGCTGCGTCGTAGGGTTCGTCGGTGCTGGGCTCGGGCTCGCTGGTCATGATTCCCTCTGTGGCTGGTGCTGCAGCTTTGCGCTTGCGCTTCTTGCCCTCGCCGTCGCTCTTCTGCCCAAAAAAGTCCAGCCCAGCGTCCAAACCCTCATCCTCTTCCTTACTCTCCGCCTTGTCCCCTCTTTTCCGCTTCTTCCCGTGGGACGCAGGCCCGTCGTGGCCGAAGAGCTGTGGATTCGCTGCGGCGCCGCTCGACGGTAGTTGTTGCGTTGCGCCCGTCTTTTGGCTGGGCTTGGCGGAGCGCGAGAGCAGCTTGAAGACGTCCATGGGGCGGCAGATGGTCTCGGAAGGGAATCCTTTCGAGGTGTCGAGTTCAAAGCACCGCTCGAGCGTGACGAGAGCAAAGCAGTGCCCGAATATGCGGATCCTCAAAAGTTTAAAGTGGGGCCTCTCAACCTGCCCCATGCGGCAAGTCCCAGAACCGTGGATGCCTGGGTCAAGTCCTCACCGAACGCCTCGTCGAACGAGCGCCGCTGATTGGTCAGCCTCTCGATACTGTTCGAGGTTGTTGAAATGCCTTGGGGGATTGAAATACATAGGGTGATCGAAATACTGAGGTCATGGCTGGGACACTGCATCAGAAGTCCACGAAACACTTTGAAAAGAAACATCGCAGCCATTCCACCGCTGCTAAATCTACTAAGATATATGCACGCGCACGCATACTTCACTCGACTCGCACACACACCTCATTGCTCAAATCGTACACTCCTCCCTCCCTGCCACCATCATCCCTCGGTTCTTGCGAAGCCTACAACCACCCTCTCACAATCTAGTGCTCCTCGCCGTGCCCCTTCTCCCTATATCCCACAACCTTGAACCGTCCGATGATCTCGCCAATCGAGAAGAACCCAATCACCTCGGCGGCGACGACGCCTGCGCTCCAGTACTGCGCGCTCGATGCGCCGCGGACCTGGGCGAGGATGCTGTTGGGGTTGAGCGACGAGGCGAGCGACGCGGGGTGGCGAAGCGCGTTGAGCGCGGGCTGGAGGTAGGCCTGGATGGTCTGGACGGAGCTGCGTGAGGGTTAGGATAGGATGCTGGGTGAGGGTATGGAAAAGGCTTACGGAGGGGCCATGCCGCGGTTGTTGACGATGAGCTTGCCGAGTTCGAGACCGACGCGGCCGTAGTAAGTAGCCCGGGGGATAAGTCCTGGTGTGTGTCAGCATGTGTCTTGGTCTCTCTTTGCCTCCTCAGACTCCAGAACGCAGCCAGAGTTGGCAGTCTGTTGGTACTCGTCCACGCAGCCCATCACTCCAAACCCAACACCCCCCTCCACCCACGCCATTGACCCTCATCGTCCTAGCCCCAGCCTCCCATCACTCCCCCCAACCCACTCCCCTCCCCCACAGAGAAAAAAAAAAGAAGAACTCACCCTGAACAGCGCCAACCAGCCGTCCAACACGGCCCTGCGCCTGGCTCGCCGTGCTGTTGACTGTGCTTGCCGCGTTGCTGGCAGCGCTGCTGGCCGAGCTGGCCGCAGACTCCGCCGAGCTCTTGACTTTAGTCAGGCCCTCTGACGCCTTGGACGATACTTTGGCAGCCGCGTCGCCGGCCTTGTCCTTGACCGCGCCGGCGGCCTCGGAGGTGCTCGAGGCATTGCGCAGGCCTGCGCGGCGGACCGCGAACCGCGACTGGCGGACGAGCGTGCGAGATACAGTGAAAGACATGGTGATGGGCGGCGGCGTGGGTGGGCGATGGGAGGTGGTGTGCTCCGACGTTGTCACCGTGTTGGGGACGGAGCTCGAGCGTTTTTTCTGGGCCTTGGCGCTGCGGAGGTATCAGGAGGGCGTCGCCAACACCACACATCACCATTATACTATGCCGTTCTAGATGAAATTCAACCAGAAACTGTTAACAGCAGCAGCATATTTAGTCACGACCATAGCTTAGAGCCTAGTTGGAATAACACTTCATAATAGCTCTGATCATGCCAGCCAGAACAATAGCTTATACCAGTCTGTCAAGTCCATGACTGTCCACGCTCACTACCAGCTATCCCTCCACGTCCTAGGATCTTTCCCCGACCTGTCCTCACCCAGCCGCACTCCTCTGAGCAAAAAATTGAGCTTCCGGATCTCCGTCCAGCGACTCAGCGCGCCCAGCTCCAGCACGCTCATCCTGCGCATCTTCCCACTCGGGTTGCCAATCACCACTGCCTTCCAATCGCTGCCCCTGCCCATCTTCTCGAGCTGCTCGAACTCTTCCCACGCTGCAGTGTCGCGCCGCGTGCCGAAGGTGTGGTTGGGTATCACCTGCACACTCCTGAACCTCACGAGCACGAGCGTGAGCGTGACCGTCAAGAAGAAGAGAATCCCAGCCGTCACCCCAGTCGATGTCTGAGCACCCAGCCGCCGCGTCATGATGCCGCCCACTTCAGTCGCCACTGCCCCGCCGATGAATGCCAGTGTTTGGGAAGCGAAGATGCCAGCTGTGACGCGCGGAAAGGAAGAGTAGTTGGTTCGCCGGCGCCGGTCCTGCACCGCCATTGATTGCAGCCGATGCTTCGTGTTGACGCCAGGCTGCAAGTCGCACGTATCAAATGTCTCCATGATCAGCCCGTGGCATTCAGCAATCGCAAGAATGCTAAAGAACCCAAGAGCCCCAGCGAACACGATCGGCACCATGAACGGTCTTGGCCGTCCTGCCGAGGAGATCGTGTACGCCAGGCCTATGAGCGGGAGAACGACCGTGAAGAGCGTCCGTCGAACCAGGTGCGATGACCAAGTCACTTGCTTCTGGAATGTCATGCTGTCCGTTCGAAAGGAGTTCTTCCGTTCGCGAGAGAAGATCCTAGCCTTGGTTAAAGGAAGCGCCAGGAAGGCTCCGATGGCAATCGACGTAACGCCCGCTCCCACAAACCGCGGCTGCCACTTGTAGTTCCTCGAAAGCAACGACCCAAGCAGCACAATCACAAGCACCACTTGTGCATAGATCCACGCGAGGTACAGCGCCAGCACGAAGAATCCAGGCTGGCACATCATCATGACCATGAGCTTGAAGCCAGCCCAGACCTCCTCGAACCAGTACTTTGGGCCCTCTGTCGATATATGCAACTTGCATTCACCACGTGCCACTCGGCGGGTGATGTAGTTCTCGTCGCGGTCATATACCTCTGTCACCGACTTTCGGTATGCTGCACGCCGAGTCTCGGGCGCGATGATGTTCAGTACCAGGGCTGCGCAGAGTATGATGATGACAGTGTAGAAGCCCCAGTCTGGACTCAACTTCTCGATGATGACCGCGCCGACCATGAAGCCAATCGCAAGCGAAGCAATCCAGCACCACGACCATATGCCAAGCCACAAGCCCATACCCCCGCCATGCCGCCTCACATCATTCGGCACGACATACTCTTGATGTGGGTTCTTGCTTTGTAAAGAAGCGCCGAACAAATCGAGCAGCACGGTGATGTAGTTGACATTCGCGAATCCAAGCACGAGTCCAGTCGCTACACGCGCAACGAGCAGACCTGTGCGGAAGTCTGACTGTGTCGGAGACCTCTTGGCGCTCAGAATCATCGCTTGCGGGAATTGCAACGGCATGGCAAGCGTCAATGCCGCCAAGACGTAGGGCTTCCGCCCATGGAGCAACGGCAATGGCCAGACTATGCAGGTCGAAACGGCAAGCCCAATGTACAGTCTGCTTGTAGTCAGTCACGTCAGGGTGTTTTTGTCTCACTTACACAACATTGCCGAGGATGGAAACATGGCTTTCGTCTGCGAGGTAGTACTGGATGCGTGGTACTTCACCTGCCTTGATCGTGTTAGAAGCCAAGGAACCTCCGTCTGGGAATGAAACTCACGTAAACCCCAATAATGATGCCGAGGAGAGCGGTGTTGATACACGCGATGATCGCCGTCAATCGCTTCTTGCCGGTGCCCCAATTCCTCGCGATGGGCTGTCTACGGTGATGGCGCCGCATGCTGAACGTATGTGCCTGCTCTCGCACGCGAAGAGTTTCACCATACTGTCGCGGTGGATGCTCCTCATCGAAGGATTCCTCAGGGGGGCTTGACTCAGAAGAGCTCAGTGACCTGTGCTGTGATAGAGACTTTGATGCAGCCACTCGAACAGGGGGGCTGAAGCTTCGAAGCCGATGATGACGGTGCGGTCTATCGCTGCGTACAGGCCTATTTCTCGATACACGTTGATTTGGTCGACCCCGAGAGTAGTCTCGGGCCACGGGACGTATCACAAGGTCGACATGTTCCCTTGGTGCAGCTTGTGTAGGTTCGGGCGGAAGAAGTAAATCACTCCGAGTGCTCAGTCTCGAGCGGCTCCGGCCCGTCCTCGACGAAGACGAACTACTACTGATTGGACCTTTGTGAGGTGGGTAGGCCCAATCTACGGATACTGATCCTCGTTGCAGGCCAATTTGCGTTTGCGAGGGCACCAGTTCAGTCGATCCATCGATGATATTTCTTTGGATAGTCAGAGAGAGGCGAGGTGGTGTCCGGTTTAACCGTGGGGGTGACAAGTCCGCTGGGTATTCACCGTAATCTCCCCATTCACGAGATGAATCGGAAGCTGGAAGCGGCGAGCTTGTGACCATGAGGCGCCGCACAGGGTCGACGGAAGCTTCCTCAATAGCTTGTCTGGCATCCTCGATGATCTCGTATATTTCCTCGACCTGGCTGCGGTCTGTAGTATCATCGGCGATATGCACGGCTTCTTGGACCATGTCCTCCAATCCTTCAATCGCATTGCTGATTTTCCTGTCTCCCATCCGCTCGAAAGCGTTGCGGCCTGGTCGCGGTCGAGACGGTGACATCTGCACCCGAGATACTACTACCGGCGTAGCCGTTGTTGTGACAACATCTTGCTGGATGGGCAGCTCGATTGACTCAGACGTAGAAGATCTCTCGAGGTGGTTTGGTAGCGGAGCCAAGCTGTCTGCTCGCGTGCGATATCCGTATACGACCTCTTCGTCCACGCCGGGGTGAATAGTATCCACAATGGAAAGCCTTTTTGATGGCTCATGCGATATCGACTCGGAGTGTAATGCTGCTTGTCGAGATGCAGGCTCCCTTCGGTCTTGTGCCATTCGATGTCTCGTGACCAGTGAAGGGCTGCTTGAAAGCGGAGACGCCGTTGCTAAGATTCTTTTCTCGGCCGTTGACGGCACAAGCTTCTTGCGTATCACGGTCTCTGACCTTGAAGGGTGAATCGTCGATTCTGCTGTCGTCGATGCACTCGCAGTCCGCCTTGGAACCGTCAAAACCGAGTGTTTGCGGCTAGATGGACGTGTCGTAGGAGAAGTATCACCTTCGACTGGCGTTACAGATACTGCATTTGAATTCCTTCTGTCGAGCCACGGTAGCCGTTTCAGTGTGGTTCCTCGCGCGAGTCTTGTTGGACGAGCTGTCTGGTTGTCTGTGATCTGAGTCGCAGTCATGGTGAGTCTGGTACAACAGCTGATCCAGTGAGACAGAAGTAGACACTACCAGATGGCAATGAGCGTGGTCTGAGGAAAGGAATGAGGTGGTCCAGACAAGTGATAACAGCGTGGAGGCTACAGTACAAGTTAGACTTTGGTGAAGTCGTGTAAGAGCATGTGAGCAACCAGCCTCGAGCGCGCGGGAGGTCCGGTGAAGCTGGTTGTCAAAAGGGCGCCAAGCAAGGAATAGGTGTTGAGGAGGTATGGATGTAATGTCGTGGGTGCGAGTAGAACGTGTCCGTCTCGATTGATGGCATTGTTTACTGTGCGCTAGCCATGGACACGCTTTCCTCACGCAACGCGGCCGTTGCCACGCAGGTATCACGAAGGCTCCACCTTACTGAGGTCGTAGGTGTTTTCAAGTGCTTTCTGACTTCTACGAGCATGCCCATAGCGGACTCCAATGCCTATGGTACGAGTAAAAGAGCGAAATTGTCATAACCCTTTGTGGTAAAACGATGATCAGAAGCGTACCATAACGCATAATGCTAGAACACTTCGAGAATGCGATACGTGCACAGGTACACTTGACTTCCAGATAACAATTAATTGCAAGACTCAAGTTATTACAAGCGTTCTGATTCCTCATCTGGTTCCTGCAGCACGACATACTCGACGCCTCTCCGCCACCGACTTTGCTACTACAGCACCTCCTTCAACGCATTACCCTCCGCAGATACAATGCTTCCAACACCCGCAATGATTGTCTCGCCACCCACGAGTCTACGCTCCATTTCTTCAAGCATGACCCTGGGGCCCTGATATCCCCTCTTCCTGATAACAAAGTACCACACGCCCTGGAAGATCGTCAAGCCGCCAACGATAACACACGAGTAATTCATCGTCGTCGCATCGAACGGCACCGCATATGGAAAACAATAGATGACAATCCACACCAGCATATACGCCGATGCTACACTCGCAACAGCATAGAACACAGGCACCGGCATAGTGAACGGGCCCTTGACGACATGCCTCCTACGGGATAGGATGTTCGGCAGAATGAATGCCAGGTAACTGCAGCTGCTCATGACGATGAAGCTGCCGACGAACGCGGCGAACGCGGTGCTGTTGCCCACGTAGATGGCGCCAAGGACACTGTTCGCAACGGCGCACGCGAGCGTCGCGTTGAAAGGGTTCTGCTGTGTGGCGTGCACAGCACCAATCCAGCCGCTGAACGGTGTTGCGGAATCGCGACCTAGTGTCCACAGCATGCGCCCCGAGGTTATGTACGTGCCGACATTCGTGCAGAAGGTGGGCAAGTGGATGACGATGAGCAGACCGAGGGAGCCGGCGAAGGAGTTTGTGCTCTGGCGGTAGAGTTCGGCGAGGGGGAAGGGCCAGGGGTTGCTGAAGAGCGAGTCGAGGTCGTTGACGGAGTAGAAGATGGTGATCACGTAGAAGAAGGCTGTCAGGAAGCCGACAATGTACTGGGCGAGGATGGCTTTAGGAATGTTGACGCGCGGTTTAGGAACTTCTTCGGCGAGGTGGGAGACGCAGTCCCTGCGGATATCAGTATAGTTCGATAGACAGTTGGGAGAAACACTTACGGTGTACCGACCGCATAGGCGCCGTTCAGCATGCCAGCGCAGAAGACGAAGCCATCACTGGTCCAGCCTGTCTGATTCTGCCATTCTTTCCAGACGAAAGAATGTGTTGCATAGCCCTTACCAGTCTTCGAGGGCATGATCGCGCAAACCATGATGGTGATGAAGCAACCGGCCACGATGAGGAAGAACCCTACATTTGTGAGGGTCGGCAGAGCGCGATTCGCGTACATGACAACGAAAGCAGACACCCATGTGTAGATGAGATACACGATGAAGACGTGCCAGCGTTCGTAGGCGTATCCTGGATGGAAAAGGCCCCACATACTGATGACCTGGTTCGCAAGAATAGAAGTCATGGAAGCAGTGCCGAAGAGCCACCCAAAGAAGTTCCACCTATATGAGTATTAGCACACACCACAAAGTGATAGAATTGTTCTCACCATCCAGCAGAATATCCAAGGACACGACCATATGTCTTGCCTCCAGTGATGCAAGCCCAGTGGTACACTCCAGCCGAAGAAGGAATCGCCGAGGCCATCTCAGCGATGCAAGCTGCAATCATAAAGTAGAAACATGAAATGGCAATGAAGGCGTATATGACGCCTGGAGGACCACCGTTGTATAGAGCAATGACCTTGAAGCATCAGCGGGTGTTTTGAGATTTGTAGGAGGGGAACTCACGATGGAGCCTCCAAGAGCAGCCCAGACATTGCCTGTAGTAATACCAATGGAGCAGATGGACAGGAGACCGAATTGACGCTCCAGCTCCTGTTTGTGACCAGATGCATTGATCACCTCACCAACTTCGATATTGTCGTCCTCAGTCTCAAGACGAGGTTTCTCATCCTTGTCAAGACCCATCATCAGAAGCGCTGCTGAGCAGGTTCAGAACCAAGCTGTGCTTGTGGCGGAGATTCCCAGCAGATAGAAACTTTGCTAGACTGCAAGACACAAACAGAGTTCGATCGCAGATCGAACGAAGAACGTTGAAGAACCGCCGGAGGAAGCTTTCGGGCAGATGAACGATGAGCAGATACCGGCGCAGTGGATGGACACACAAGAGACGGTATCTGAGAGACTCATCGCCCTGCATCTGCTCATCAAGACCCTCCTGCACTCGCACAAGTACCGACCACTCGGTTGCCTCTACAAAGCGTATAGTGCCATAGTAAGCCACGTTAAGCGGTGCCATAGATAAGGTACGGAAGCACTACCAGCTTGCTCAAAAGCGGGATGTACAGGGCCATCGAGGCCTCCCATCTCCGCCGTTGCAAGCTGAGACTGTAACAACAAATGATCATCTGTGCTTATCGCCCGGATCAACTGCGCCAAGGTGAGAGATATGACCCCTGTGCTTGAACCATGCAGTCGCAGGCACAAGGCCAAACTAAGCCTATTACACTCGCTTCGAGCCATGTGCTGATGCAGCAAGTACGACAGGAATCTCACCCATAAATGATCTGTACAACATTAAATCGATCTCTTCACAGAGTCCTTGGAAAGATGCTCCGTGAATCTCCGTGGCTTTGGGTGGTTGGTTCGCGGAACGTTGGTCTTATCTTTTGGCTTGGAATGGAGTGGATGGGGGAAATCACACCCGCACTCCCGCTGGTCAGGGTTCCATCACGAGCGTCCGGGCAGCGGGCGGCTGGTAAGGCCCCCACACTACTCGTTCGGTGTACAGATTTCCTCCGCAAAGTCTGATTCGCTGAAACTAGATCTCGCTCACATGAAAAGGGATTGGTGGGCAGGAGGGCTGCAACAGCAGGCCGGAGTGTTTCTGTTTACTGAATGGCGTTGCACTGCAAGAAGTTACCAACACGGGTGTGTCTGCGCCTCGATTGTTCGTTGGTCGGGCAAAAGCGTGAATAACGCGTAGTGACATGCTATGTTGCTGCATTTACATGCTCTCCAAAGTTGCACCGCCGACTCTCCCACCCATTGCTTTTGATTGCAGGGCGTCCAGACTCCAAAACCACCTTACAGTCACATGTATATTGTTGTTGTGTATAAGATTCCTGTACCACGGCGGTATTGTCACACCAAGAAAGTCAAGTCGAACTCAGCCAGAGAGCATCTCTGCATCTCCAGCCTCGAGATCGCCATGCTTCCTTTTACTTGGTGTGGTGCTGCCACTTTCGCCGTTGTGATCGCCCTCTGTCCACTCAGTAACTTCCCATTCGACCTGGACGCCATTGTCTGAGTGTCCGCCGCGCTGCCGTCTGTAACGGCCCAACCTCGTGTTGCGCACAATTTCTTCGAACCATGGAGCGCCACGCGTCTTTGTCTCAGACCTCGCAACCGTTCGCGTGGGGTTTGTTTCCACCGGCCCGGCGACGCTCGTCTCCTCGTCGCTGCTGTCGCCAAAGAATCCCAGGGTGTCTAGCAGCTCCTGATCTTCATCGAGCAGACTGCCGACCGGGAGGCAGATGTGTTTAGCTTCATCACGCGTGCGCTCGTTCCATGAAGATAGCTGTGTACCACAGTATCCGCAGAACTTGTTCGAAATGGTTGGTGTGAAGGGCGATGTGAAGGTGCGCTGGATGCTCGAGTGTGTCTCGTCAGGGTATTGCGCGAACGTCGCTGAAGTATACCATGGTAACGGTACGCGTAGCCAGACTGTGACAGGGCTGGCAGAGTGTTGGCCTGTGTTGATATTAGCTTCTCGTTTGATGTTTGGGTGGAGCTATGACGTGATGTCCAAAAGCTCCCCACGTTGTCATAGCAGAAAACCTACGCGACGCAGAAGAATTGTCGTACCGCAGTTCAGCTCGTCCAGCGTGTTGTGAGGGCAGGTCGACAATATGGCGAAATCGACCACAGCTGCAGCTGCCGTGCAGCCTCTGGGCCATTGTTGATTGCTTACAGCGAAAGAGCGTCAATTGGGGTGCTTGAACGGTTCGTTCGAAAGGGTAACAATGCAGCTATTGCAGCTAGTGATTGTGTGTATTTGAGTGCTGAGATTTGTGGTGTGAAAGTAGAAGAAAGTTCGAGCTCAATCTCGCGACTTCGCGACTTCCTCTCCTAGCGTGTCTGCGATCCGATTGGTTGTCGACATTGATGATCACCGTTGAGAAGTCGCTTTTCGTTCCACAACAGCAATACTGCACAGTAGGTCGATATCTTGATACTCTCGAAGCTGCATACTTCATCAATCGTCATAACGATTTGCTGGGATCCTCTTCGTTTGAGGTCTTTATTGGATAAGCGTAAGATGACCTGACTGCGACGTCATTATGAAAGAATTACATACAATGTCGCTTTAGAATTAGGAAAGAGGCATCATTTTGGCTTTAGGGTGCAGATTTGGAAAAGTGAATGTATTCTGGAGGCAGAAAGTATTGATTCAGACAGTCTTGCACTTCGTTGCCGCCTCTCCAACCCCGTTGACCTTTTCAATGGCTTGTCTGGCTCCTTCCCATCGTGTTCTTTTCCCTTCAAAGAAACGATGGGTGTGCGGACTCCAAATACCACCGACTAGCATGTTGCACAGCTTCGTATTGGTGATCCAGAACCACCACCCTCGCCATCCCCAACCAAGGTATTCATTCACCCCAGTGCCTGCCAGATCATCGAAAGCACGCAGCCAAGCTCCACCGTCGACCATACCGGGTGAAACATTGGAACGGTGATTTGCCTGTTCTGTCACCCATGTGTGGTGCTCTTCCACCGCCTTTATCATCTCAGCTTCTTTCGGCAGTGCCGACGCACCCTTCCAGACTTGTGCAATAGCCATAGATGCCATGTCGAACAGCTGGAAGCCAGCTAGTGTCGTGTGTACGTTTCCAAGGAAGGCCAAGCTGTCAGGCTTCTCGAGAGAGAAGACGTTTTGGTATAGGCGAGCGAGTGGCTTGCCGTTTGAGCGTCTTGCGTTTAACCACGCTCCTGCAGAGCGACTTATGGGATCGAAACGAGCCTCGAGCATACTGAAGTCTGCTTTATATCCTGTACACCATATCATCACATCAATGTCCACCATCCTGCCGTCGTCGAGCTCGACTTGCGTATCGCCGACGATACGCTTGATACCCTTGGTTGATTCGATAAGACCGTTCTGGAGGTACTCGACCATCAAGTCCGAGACAATTGGAGTCACTTGAGCAGGCTCGAAGCCCCACTCAGGACGTAGGTTGAAGCTCTTGTCTTGCAGACTCTTGACAAACTTGTCAAACATGCGGGACCCAAAGACGGGAAATTTGGTCATGATCCAGCTTTGTATTGCAAACAGGCGCAAGCTCAAAGCATGGTCGACTGGCCTACCGCCGACTTTGCGAGGTAGCTGATCCAGACCTTAGTAGTATAATCGTCGAGGAAGAGAATACTAACGATGCGTGCACCATTTCTGTGTGCGATGTAAACCTTCTCGGCCACGTTGGCAAGCGCCGTCGCTGTGTCTGCCGCCGTGTTGCCGAATCCAACTACCATAACTCGTTTCCCTTTGAAGTCTGACGGTTTCTTGAATGCTCTCGAATGCAAGGCCGTACCCTTGAAGTGCTCCAGGCCTTCAATCTTGGGTATGCTGGGCAGACTGGTCAAACCTCCGATTGCAATGACCAGTTTGTCAAAGTATTGGACGTCCTTCTCGCCCTCGATCTGAATAGCCCACTGGTGGCGGACATTATTGAACGTGATATGGTCGACGGTAGTGTTCAAACGCAGAAGGGGCCCGAGTCTGAAATGGTTTGCGTAGCTGACCAAATACTGCTGTACTTCGGCAGCTGTAGGATATGACGAGATGTCTTGATTGGTATTAGCAACTGTCTCCTATTTTGCAACGATGTCGAGCAGCATACCTTCGGGATATGGGTAGTCGGTAAAGCAGCCCTAATATAAACTTAGCCCGACACATGTGTTCATCTGGATTTGTCACTAACCCTCTCTTTGGAGATGTTTACAACAGTGGTTGGTAGTACGGAGGTCCTGTCTTGTTCTGTGTATTGCCACAGCCCACCCACATATGGGTTCTTGTCGCAGCCAGTTACGTCAAAGCCTTCTTCAGCCAGATTCTTGAGAGCAACGAGACCTGCTGGTCCTGCACCTATTACTGCCACTGTGGGTCGCCTTATTGTCATGTCTCGTGGACGTAGATAGATACCGTGTGAGATGAAAATATGTATGAACCCTCGTGTCAGGGAACATATACGGAACGTGCTGTCTATGAAAACTCTATAAATATATGATCTTATCGGGGAAGTCGGTAGGCGTACACGAGGGCCGGAGTCGGACTACTCAATTGTCCTTAGAGGCGCACGCGGTAACTTAGGCAGAAGCGGGGCCGTATACTGATCAGACAACATTTCCTAGAAACGGACGAAAGCTCTCAGAAAGTGGACACAGGAACGGCTCATTGAACTGGACCGAGAGTGCTGATTTTGAAGGTGGCTATAGAGGCACTGCCCCGCACCTGCCTAAGTGCAAGCCGGTGTGCATTGTAACGCAGGAACCTTCGGCGCTTAAGGCGTGCAGTCTAAAAGGTAAAAACGGTGTATGGAGGGAGGCACGACAATCATTTCCTACTTGGGTCGGCGTTGCGGTTCAACGATGCGATTGGCCCTTGGGTTCAGGTGAGGCCACCAGGCAGCAGCGGAGCTCAGCCCTGCGCTGCGCCTCAGCATCATCACGGAAGGTGGATCCCCCGGTCACTTCAAGCTACCATCCGCAGTATATCTCTTGGCTCCAGACGACTGAAGCTCGAATCTCAGTTCACATCGACTTGATTTGAGAAGTATTATGGCGGACAATACAACCACCACGACTGTCCCGCAGTCATCAACAACGTCATCAAACCCATTTTCTACACCCCGCGCCACTTCTATCCCGGACGACTCCTCTACCGAGTATGAACCGACACCGGTGCAGAGTCCTAGAGGTGGTCCTCAATATGAGGATTTACCGCCGTCCTACGACTTCGCCTTGAGCGATGCACGTAATGGTGGTGCAGCGCTGGATGCTAGCCAAATTGAAGCCCACCGAGTCAGCGCCAATGAGGGCCCTAATGACCCCGAGGTGTGGGAGTACCGTATGAGAGAAGAGAGCGCAGGAGAGACTCAAGAGCACGAGGAGGCACCTGCTTACGAGGGTCATGTACCCGTGCAACATGTCACCTCCAGCCAGAATATTGTTGTTGGACGGGTAGGGGATTCCAACCCACCATCTACGTCCACCACGGTGAGGAGCAGCTCTGCGGTTGATGATCCACCACATTCTGTTCCCGAAGCTGCCTCAAATGGAGGCAGTCAAGCACGCCAAGCTTGGGGACCCTTTGGAGCACCAGGCAACGGCCCGTTTGATGCACCTGGGCATGGTCCGTTTGGTGCATCTGGAAATGGTCCGTTTGGTGCACCTGGGAATGGTCCGTTTGGTGCACCTGGGAATGGTCCGTTTGGTGCCATTGGCAACGGCCCATTCGGCGTTCCAGGAAATGGGCCCTTCGGTCCTGGGCGCGGCTCGAGAGGTGACGGGGCAAATTTCAGAGGTCGTGGGCGCCGCGGCCGTGGATCGAGGTCTTCGCAAGACTGGCAAGCCTTTGGCCAAAATATGGGTAAATGGGGAGAAGACTTCGGTCGCAGAATGGGCAATTGGGGCGAGCAATTTGGACGACAAGCCGGTGCAATGGGAAAACAGTTCGGACAACGTACTGAGCAGTGGGCATCGGCGTACAGTGCCGGAGGTGGAGGCTACAATCCGCCTGCTCGGCCGATGCCCGCTGCTGGACTGAGTACTGCAGAGCCAAGTGGGCCCCCGCAGTATGACCACCCACCCTCTTATGATGCCCCAGCAGCCGGTCCTGGACAGGACACGGGCGTCTACCGCAACCTCGGTCCCAATGAGTACCCACCCGAGAAGGTTCCCGAGTCGCCATCTGAGAAGCCACCGGCCAAGACCCTAGGAAAGCAACAAAGCAAGGACTATGACCACAACGGCGATGATGATGATGATGATGATGATGATGACTCGTCAATCTCCTCAGACTCATCAGACTCTTCATCTTCATCCGATGAAGAAGATTCAGACTTTGATGAGATCGAAGCGAAATATTTAAGCCGTATTAATGCCATCAACAAAGATGCCGAGACTGCTGTAACAAAGGGCAAGAGCCGTGAGCTGGTCGAGCACGAGCGAGAGATTGCCATTAAAGAAGCTGCTCGCGAGAAAGATACGGACGAGTACGTCTTTAGCAAGAAATCTGCTCGACGCACCCAGAAGCGGATGTTCCGTGACCGCGCACGCGAACTCACACGAGACTATCGTCAGAGGAAGCGGGAACTAAAGGACAAGTCGGATAGTAGTGGCAAGGGAAAAGGCAAGGCAAAGAAGGGATCGGGTATGAAAGAGCTGAAGAGGGATTTCAAGACCAAAAGAAGGGCGTTGAAACGCGAAAGAAAGGACGCAAAGAGGTGGTGGAAGGGCGAGAGACGCACATTAAAGCAAGGCCCGCCGGAGTGGTTTGGCAGTGGTGCGCCATCAGAGCAGAAGGTATTGAAAGGAAAAGGCAAGGCAAATGAGTAAATATCAGGAATCAGATCTACTTAAGTGTAATGCTAGTCTACATTTACAGTGTGGTATGGATAAGTCTGCGGTAAGGGTAGGTATCGGAAGCCCTTTCAATTTGTTCGGAGCTGAGAAGCGGTCTCTTGTCTGGAATCGGACACATCCAGGAGATGCACAAGAGGGGCTGAGACAAGCTAGACCTACTGCACAGACGGAGGAGTACGCACGCCATCTTACATGTCGGTGGCATCGCCCCAAACTTCTGACTGTGTTCTAGCCTTGGCCTGCATGGCTTCCTGCTCTCTCTCTTCTGCCCAACGCTGCAGGCCAATGACCGCCTCGTATTCAGTCCAAGTCGTCTTGTAGTGGCTTGTGTTGACGTTTTCGTAGTCGACCGGTAGTGCCCAGGTGCGAGGTCTATAGTGAGAGGAACGACGCACGAAGTTTAATCGCCCACGGGCCTGGTCTGCCGCGGTGTGAGAGAAATGCGGTCGTTGGTAAGAAGATTGACCCGGAGGAAGGCCAGTTGTATGGCATGCGTCCGCGTCGCAGATTACAGTGACTTCGTCAACCACGCGAACGTTCTGGCGTTTTCGTGTCTTGTCTGTCGATGTAGAAGAGCGTTTGCGCTTTAACGGGGAGCTTGCAAGCGCAGTACGAGTTGGGAATTTCCCGGTGATGTCCATGGCTTGCAGTCGGCCAGCTGGTTTTGATGTTGCTCTGATTCTCAGAGCTTGTAAAGAGTCGGGATCTAGGTCAAGCTCAACTTCTTGGAGCAGCTCGAACCTATTTCGTCCCTCCCAGTCCGAGCCATGGACGATCTTCGAAGGGACTTCGATGGCATGTATGGCTTTGTCATGGTCCTGCACCCTAACAGCAATGTCTGTATCACAGGTGGAAGACGTCGAGGATTGTTTGGCACGTCTTGCTTTCGATGTGACTGTCTGCCATACCGCATCAGCCTCATCGCCCTCATCATTCCGCAAGTCTGGAATGGTTTAGCTAACTGGATGTATTTTAGAGTGTGGAATCATACGCTGCTTCTGACTGTAGTCAACAGACTGCATACTTCCGTCATCGCCCTCACTCTCAACGTGCTTGACTGCCTCCTGCGAGTACGCGTAACCAGGGAGACTGCAGCAGTCATCCTTGACTTCCTCCCATAGCTCGAAAGCTTTATTAAGCTGAATATCCCAGCTTGTCTTGTCTGCTCCTTCATCGCGGAGCTCCTCGAACAGACGAAGGTCCTTATACAGGCCGATCTTCGCGAGCCTCCAGCGTTTCACGAGCGCGCTGTGAACCCGTCTCTCGCTGTTGTCCTTCTTGTTCTCGCCTTCTCTTGCTTTGGCCCTCGATTCGAAGATCCCGTTACGACGCTCCAGGCCAGCCTGTACCTCCTCGATCTCGCAGACATGGAGGCGTATACAGCAGGTTGGACATTCACGAATGTTATTCGCAACGAGCCTGGCGCGCAGGCTGGAGAATACAGGGTGATTGCAGATCTTGCGTGCCATTGTAAGGTTGGTCGCCGAGCGCTTGTTGTGTTGAAGAACGTATATAAAAGCTTGTTGTAGTAATGAAGAGCGGAGTGGAATGAGCTTACTTGAGTTAAAAGGATTTGACTTTCTGGGAGGCAAGCGACATTACTAGGCTCGCAGATATGAGGTGAAGGCGTCTAGAGGCCGACACCGCTTTCACCTCACGCTCGCACTCACCGTAAAGGCTGCCTGTCGTCGCCAGGTGATCGAAGACAAACTGCTTGCTTCCAGATTGACCCAGAAGCTCGACATAGTGATCCTACTGACAGGTTGACAAGATACATGATGGTAGCTGATATCTCCCGGAGATGCGCGACGATCGTTCGTGCAAAGAGCAGTTTGAATGGTTCCACCACAGGAAATCGCCGCAGTTGCGTTCATATGTATACGCTATAACACCTTTGAGAGTGGCAAATCTAGATACAAGAACTTCTTTTGAACCGTCGATGTCCTTTACGCAAGTTCTTCTTTCCGTAACGTCTGTCGATTGAACCAGGCTGCCGCAGAAAATGAACCGTGTCCATATAATTGCCCCGGGGTTATCATATCTGGATACCACCAATCTGAGAAGAACATCGTAGGAGTGAGAGCGGAGATTGGACGGCTGGTTCTTGTACTGTTTCAATTCTGCTGCCATCTTCTCAGATTATCCACAAACTCGTTCCTCTCAGCATGCTGACTTTCGCGCCCTACTTGGGCGTGTCTGGCTATGACAACCTCTTGCAACGTCCAGATTCGGTGGAATCAGGGAAGTAGAAGTTTGGATAAGGTTTAGCTGGTACTCCTAACCGAACGTGTACGATGTCTATCCCTCCAGATCGCAGACATCACGACAGCCTGATGGGTCTTCTCTTTGTCGCTATCTTGGTTGATGCGAATCTGATCGACGCACAGTGAGCGTTCAGAATAAGCTGTTCAGATGGTCTGTAGTGCATTGAATAGGTCCAGAGTCACTTTGAACGTGTCTTCTCACCATGAATTGGCACAGGAGATCCAGAGATGCCGATTCGTTCCAGACATAGGACGAAGCGTCGTACCCGGCGAACCCAAAGTGATATGATGTATGCTGCACCGCATATCTTGAGCTCTGGATGGTGTCGCCAGAGTGATTCAAATAAGGTTCTAGACGAGGTACCACAGGTGGCAGGGGGCGTTTCCATCTTGGAGCCCCGCATTGACGTGCACTGAGAGAAGAGAAAAGTCCTGCACCAGGTCTGTAGCTCCCACAGCGATCTTCGTGACAGATTGTGAGTGCCTCCCAGGATGGCTGTCACCGTAGCAGGAGGGATTCCTCCGCCGCAGGCTCGTCGGAGACGAAATCATCCAGTACATTGGAGGCCTTCAAGTCGACAGCTCGCCTATGTGACGAACTAATGTTTTCACTGAAAGAGCTGATGTGCGCTACGAGCGCGAGCAGCCTCCATCCCACCAGCACGTGTACAGGCAACATCCACCCTGTGCGAGATGCGAATATTGTCCTTGTTGCAGAGTAAAACAGGTCATTCTACCTGCTCTGCAAGTTAGTATACATGTGTAGGCGAATACCTCCTGCGACAGTTGTTAATCGATCTTGTCGACGCCGCTGACATGCGTTCACCTTTCGTGCCTGATCGCGCTGTAGGTGATACTGCGGCGCTACGAGTTCAGCGTAGCAGTTTCTGTGCTATATGAACTGGAAACACTGGCATCGCGGAAGACGAAGCTGACCTCAATAGCAGCGATGTATCAGCGACGTACATTGAGTCCGTGGTAGAAACCGCGCGATATATCTGATACACACAGTCGCGTGCCAGCTCATCACCAGCCCTCTTCTCCCAAGTCCAGTTCGTCGAACCCAGTGCGATTCCACCACAGTGTAAGGACCTTCAACAAGTGATGACAACCATCGCACCGCCACAACACAGTATTAGTCATTATCTGACGGCTCCGCTCCGCTCGTATTCGCTTGTTGCTTTCGCCAGTCAGCCTCGAGGCCCATTACGAGCGGGTCAGGCCACCATCATCACAATCGCATGTGGGGAATCCGGCGTGGGGCTCGTCATCTCTGTTCTGACGTCTCTTCTTGCCTGCAAACCTCGCCTCGCTGTCAGATCACGCATAATCGTTTGCGGAGACTACCACAGCGGGTAAAGTCGACAACGCTTGTAGTGAACCTTGACTCGAGCTCGATGCGCCGTACTGCGACATGCGGATGATACGGTCGTTCCGCCGAGTGCATGTGTTGCACTGTGCCGAGCGACTGGGGTGTTGCGTAGCTATCGTGCTCCCACCGCGAGTCTTGCACGTCGATGACCTCATTGCGACACCCGCAATCTAAATGCAAGGCTGCGTGTCGGCAACCGCTGCGCTTATTTGTCTGCAATCCGGTGTCATGCAGGAGGATGACGGTGGTGCTTGTAAAATCTTTCCTTATCTGTCTTGGATACTCAACTGCAACATCAAACTACATTACCTTTGTCAGTGGCGGTGATAACTCTGAGATGAAGTCCACGCAGTAAGCAGCTTGATTACTCAGCGGCAGAGTCGTTACCATGTCAACGCAGACCGTTTAGATAAATTGATGTGCAACCCGCAGGTGCGAACGGCTGCACCGCCATACGTCACCACCGGTTGTCCAACCCCGGGAGTCGGCACGTTGTACTTCTGTGGCTGGTCCGTCAGGAATCACACCCTCGCGCCCGCATTCCCGTGCCGCTGCTTGGCAATATCGGCAATGTGGCTTCGTGCAGCGATCGTCAGCGCAGTGATACAGGAGTGTGGCTGGATGTGGTGGCTAGGGGGCGGTGGTGTGAATTGGAACGAGCGCGGAGAGTGGAGGCTGTACTGTGCAGCCGTCAGAAGGGAGGGCTACTTTTCCAGAGTACTAGGTAGACAGTATGTGCCCTTCGGCGAGAATTGAGACTCTGCAATCGTATTGCACATTCATGACAATCATGCGCAAAGGTGGAGTTAAGTCTTTTGATTATTTACTAGCATGTTCTACACACGATATTGATATCGTGATGCTTTTCCCTGACTGTGCATCGATGTCTCGAATCGCTCGCTGGCCGGGCTTCTAGTCCTGCTCCCATGCGCCTGGTAATTCCAGGTCGATGCCCCAAGAAACGCCGTGAAAATGCGAGATGTGATGGTATCCGCGGAAGTGACAAAAGAAAAGTTCATCAAAAACGAAATGCAGTGTGCCTGATTCCAGCAGGTCGATGGCCGCTTATGCCATGTTCGCCACGCCGTGCTTCTCGTCCTCGTCCTTCTCGAACATTGTGTCTTCGAGCCACTTTGTAGCTCTCGCGCATTGCGAGTCTACGTATGTGGTCCAGAGGTGCGCGAGTGTGTACTGGACGGCGAAAAAGGTGGGGATGGCAAGAGCCCATACGAGCCAGTTCTCCGATCGTGGGATGTAGTGCTCGATGGCATGGCCTTCGCCGTTCGCAGGCTGCTCGACGTGGTAGGGTGCGGTCGACCATCCGTAGATCAAACGTGCGAGACCGACTTTCAAAACTGTTCCGTGGGTGAGGTAGACTGCGAAGCTGTTGCGGCCGACCCACATGAAGAGCTTGTTCGAAAACATGTTCTGCAGGCTGGGTGAGAGCCAAATTCCGGTAACCATGAGATCCCAACCGATAGCGGTGAAGCGCTTGGGGTAGCTTGTAGCGCCCTCGGGGATGACCCAGTCGCCCATTTCCTTGAGCTGAACGGACCAGCTTGCCCACTCCCAATTCTCTCCAGGGAAGCAAGCGACGTACCATCCAACAACAATGAGCGTTGTCAGAACTGCGCGGCGAATCCTGGGGTAGCTGTTGACGAAGTCGCGGAAGCCCTTCTCAGAGCCAATGTCACAGAGCATGACACCGTAAAGGAATTGGCACTCAAAGGTTTCTGGAGTCGATTAGCATAGTATCATAAATCGAGAGAGATCTCCACATACCCTTCTCAGGGCTTGTCCGCATCCAGTACCACCCGAACAAGACAACGCAGGTAAACAGGCGCATACGGAACTTCATGAAGACGGTCGCAAACAGAAGCACGTAGATAAGGAAAGCGCCTTGGAGCAGGGGAAGCAGCGCCCATTGGTGATCATCGTATTCGTTGTTGGCGCCAGACCAAGCGCCCTGGAAGTTCCTGAGAAGACGAGGGATTTCTGTGTCGAGGGTGCCGATGTTTGTTGGGACAGCACGCCTCAGCCAGTGGGAGTCACTGTAGTGAGCAACTTCGAACGCTCCGATCTGAGCGAAGAACCACGCGATAACCATGGCAATGGTAGCCGGCATGATAAGGCGCGGCGGTCGGCGAAAGGCCGATTTTCCAAGGGTGGTCAAAGCGGCTGGGATGTTGCCGGACTTTGCTTGTCGAAGTGGTTTAATTGCGCATACGTAACCAGTGAGGAAAGCAAACATCGTGACTCCGATCCGTCCTTGCCATGGTAGTCGCAGGAATGGTAGCTGGAGCAATTGTGGTGTGGCATTTTCGCTGTCGCGCGGGGACCAGAGGCTGTAATCCCATGCTCTGCACAGATGTGTAACAACGACCCAGAAGGAAGCAACACCTCGAACACCCTGCTTTGGTTAGGAGAGGAATGTGGTCTTTACGGTTCGCGGACGTACCTCGACCCAAGTCACGTTCTGTCGAGTGTTGGTAGCCATAGTAGGAGGAGAGGCTCCAGGTTCGTTGGTCTTCAGGCCGGAGACTGTGGCGCGAACGAGCGATAGCGGGACTTTCAAGAGAGGCGTCATGCAAGCGAGTACAATATCGAAGCAAGGGAACGGCGAGGCCCTATTGATAAATAGGCGCGACGAAGGCAATGAAACAAAGAGAGGACAACGAGCGACTGTAGCAGCTATAGCGCACTTCTAACGGCTGCTCGCGAACCAAGCACGAGGTTAAGTGTGTCGATGGCTAGGGTGCAAGCAAGTTCCCCCATGCAAAGACGGGTAGTCGGATATGGAGCTTGGCATGATAAAGGCCGTCAGGAGTAGCAGGCTAGCAGCGATTGTTTTACCTGTCTAATTGGCCTTCAGGCTGGAAAGGGAAAGACGCGCCGGAATCTGCATGGGTGGCCGCGTAATATGCTAGGCGTTGGAGAATCATGTCCATGTGCTCCCCACCTGTTTCACGTCAACCACGGCTTGGCACTCTGCCTGTAATGGAACTGGCCTTGGTCTGGCGCCAAAGATCCGCAGCCACACGGGAGTCGGCACCGCCAGGAATGACGAGATTGAGGACACGGCCACCTGACCGGCCACAGCAGAGTGCTGCGGTTGGGCTGGTGCTGGTTGCGCGGGCTATATCCCTTCTGTCCCGCGTTGCAGAGGTTGCACCATGGCTTCTCAAAGGGGCTCCGGTGCTGCCAATCCCCAGGGCAGCCAGCAGGCAGGTGTGGCGCAAAAGTCAAAGGGTGCGGGTCTGTGATTTGGCGGCTCAAATCGGTTGGCTTGCATGATTGGGAGCGCATTGGCCCGGCACAAGAGCGACGAAGCGCCTACTCACCAGCCGCGTCAGATCCCCCCAAGATAGATGAGGCGCCGCAGATGGCAATATCGGAGACCCAGAGGACGCGTCAAGCTTTCGTCCAGCTATTTCCCCATGATGTGTTGTGTTTGATCGTCGAAGCCCTGGAATTTTCGTGATGCACTCGTTGTTGCTGGCGTGCCCAGCACTGAGGCTCTGCGCGCCTCTTTCCTCAACGTGCATGCTTGGACTCGGCTGCGTCCGCCCACTGCGACTTTCCAACACACCCAAGCGTTGTCCTTAGCGGCCATGGCAGCGGTGGGTCACGCTCCAGTCCAGGCCCTAAGGCCTTGATTCACTCAACGGATGCCATCATTTTTCACTGTCGCGTGAGTGCGGCTGCAGTTGCGGTCAAGGTTCACATAAATTTATGATGTCACTGCCCAGCCTCTCAGTGGTTCTTCTCCACAATCTCCTTCGCGAACGCGGCAAAATCTCTTCTCTCGTCCACCTTCTCCCAGAGGTTAGGCTGCGTGAACACCGCCAATGTGTTCCTTGCAACCTTCCCGCCAATGCCAGGGCCAGCTCCTCTGACAAAGTGGGGCACAGCTTTAAACTTGCCCTTGGTGATGATCTCAAGAGCTTCGCCAGTCTGGAAGCCGAGACAGTCCCGCGGTATTCCGACCTTGACGGTTGCGCCGGTCCTCGAGTGGATATAGAGTCCAGCCTTTGGGTCGGGCGAGCGCTCGAGCTCCTTCAGAGGTGCGAAGGCTGCGCCGGTCTGCGGCGCGTGTGCAGCCTCGTCAACGAACATGGCTGATGTAAGACCCGTCAAGCAGCCATGGTCAAGATGTGTAGCACACCAGTCGTCCTCATCACCGCTAGAAGCATCTGAAGCACCACTGCTGGTCTCTGGGGAAGGGAAGTAGTGCAAGAGCCGTGCCTTGGTCGACACACTCGTCTTGACAAGGTGCTCCAAGAAACCTTTCTGATAATCTTCGATGTTGGCCTCCGCGTACCTGTCACATGCACGAGCAACGAGTACAGCAACGTCGATGATGAGCGTAGTGAGCTCCCTGAATGTCTCCTCAAAACCGGGCAGAAGTTCCTCAGATGGCCATACATTAGGAGCCGTGTACTCAGAGAACGAGGGATACTTCTCAGCAACCAACTTCTGAGACTCCTCGAATCCCGGAGCACAGTTGACGTAGTATGAGCCCTTCAATGTGTCATATTGGCCGTCTTTGAGGGTCTCCTTTCCACATGACCAACCAACGAGCCATTTGGCTGCGGGTGACTCAAGCTTCTCTGTGTAATCAAGTCAGGGAATACTTAATGCTCTACACATACTGCACTTACCCAATTGCACTGGCGACAAATTGGCGAGGGCAGATGAAAAGGATAGTAGCTTGTGCCTTAGCCCATGAAACTTCTCAGGAAGGTCCTTCACGACAATGATGCCGAGACTCTCGGGACCAAATGCCTGCTCGAGCAACGAGAAGTCAACACTGCCTGTTGAAGCATCAGTGCTTGTCTACAATATCAGAATGTAGAGTTCTCCTGCTCACCATTCTTGAGATCCTCTAGCCCCACCGCAACGGCGTTCTGGCTGACTGCCGCGTTTGCACTGGCCATTATGATGCTTGATCAAGTCCTGCGGATATGGTAACGATGGTTCAAGGTCGGTTACACAGCTGCAGTCTGTCGTCTTTAGTATCGTGAATACCTCCGAACTAGTGCGAGGATTCGAGAGCTCGGCTGACATTCACCCAATCGCACCTGCCCATTTCTGCTCGAAGCTCTGACCACCTGCTGCTTGATCGGCCAGTTCCGAATAGAGCTCGTCGAATTCCGATGCTAAACCCCACCACCAGAAAGCCATCACCATGGTCAAACCACTCTCCTTCAAGGGTGACAAGAAAGTGAAGAAACGCAAGAGAGTCGCCGATCCGGACGATGCACAACAATCGACCTCGAAAGCATTGACTACGTCAGCGCCTGCAGACGAAGAGAGCGATGATTCTTGGGTGAGCGCAGATGCGCCGAGCGACATCACTGGGCCTATCGTCATCGTTTTGCCTACGGAGAAGGCAACCTGCTTAGCATGCGACGCAGTTGGCAAGGTGTTCGCAAGTGAGCTCGAGAATATTGTAGACGGCGACGCGACCACGGCTGAACCGCACGACGTAAGGCAAGTCTTTGTAGCCAACAAGGTTGCCGGCACAGAAGACTTCAACTTGAAGGGCCACCATGGCAGGTATGTGTGTACACATTATTCTCTGCAAGTATGTGCTGATCTTATCTAGATACCTCAGCTGCGACAAGTACGGCATCCTCAGCGCGAATGCAACCGCCATCTCGCCAGAAGAACGCTTCCTCATCATCGCCATACCTGACAACCCGGGCGCATTCTCTTTGCAGACTCAGCGAGAAAAGTATCTGAGCATTGAGGAGTCTTCGACAAGCGGTCCAGAAGTGCGCGGAGACGCAGAGGATATCACATTCAACACCACGTTCCGCATCCGTATGCAGGCGCGCTTCAAGCCGCATAACAAGGCCACAAAGGAGGAGAAGGCACATCAGAAGATCAGCAAGAAAGAGCTGGAGGACATCATCGGTCGTAAACTGAACGATGAAGAGGTCAGGAAGCTGCGCAAGGCCCGTCGTGAGAACGATTTCCACGAGGTAGCCATGGACATGCGATCGAAATCGTCACATGACAAATATGCTTGAGAGCTTCACTGCAGAGAAGCCTCGGTATGCGTCCCTGACTTGAGGTGCAGGGTCCAGCGCCTGAAGTTCCCTGAAATGCCCAGCTGTCGCCAAGCCACAGGAGCATCCTCAAACAATGGCGTGCAGACCGCCCATGTCTACCTAAAACGGACGTTTCTCAGACACACAAATCATGCGCCACGTATAGAGTAGGCCTGGAACGTATGGCGCCACGATCTTGGTGGCTCAGCAACGGAACATGATCCGGCTGGGCGCTTCGACGTGGCGGTTGGAGTGGCTACGAGACAGGTCTGAGAGCCTGTGCAGCAACTTGTAGTCGTCTTTGCGCATCATCTCACATGCAGGAAGACGACCGTTATGCTCAAGATATTTCCAAGCAGCAGGCACTGTGCTAGAGTAGCAAGACTGCTTCAGACACTGCAGATCAGCGCCACTACTTGGCTCAGGCAGAAAGCACGTTATTCATAGCACTCTTGGACTTCAGGTCTACCCTACATCAATTTATATTCTACACAGCGCTCACGTTTGTGACGATGTCTGCCTCTCATATCGCCGCGAAAAGCTGAATGTAACAACCGGATCTCTTAAAATCATCTGATGTCTTAAGATGTATCTTGACTGTCCTTGCCGATCAACAGGCCTACTGAAGACTACAACCCGCTCTGTGATTGAGATCGGCGTCTTTGGCGACGTGAGACTCTGCTTCTCAATCCGTCCGTTGCTCACGGTGTCGGAGTCCACGATGGCGCTCATACAGTGTATATGAATAAGCGCGAGGTAATTTTCCCCAGCCCAGCGCTACAGCAACAGAAAATCGCAAAAAACCAGAGGACACACATCCGACAACACTAAATCTACCCACAAATACACGAACAAGATGGTCAATCACAAAGACTCCACCCACTTCCCCAACAAAGAGTATCTCCAGCACTGTCGACGAGACTCATACTTCGACATCGAGGAGGGCCTCACACTAAACCAAATAGCTGGTGAGACAGGTACGTCTTTGCGTGATCTCCACCGCCTCAATCCTCTCTCATGTTCCACTCTGAAACCACCTTTTTGTGGGCAGTCTGCTTCACTCTCATCCGTGGTCTGGCCAGGTCAATGCGGCCCGCGACGCAGGGGCTGGCAGACCACACAGTATGTAACGGAGGGGTATGCTTATGACTGTCCACGCGTTGACCGCGTTATGAATAACTTCTCGGGTAAGGCGAGAGGGTGAAGGCGCTGTGGCTGTGAACACAGATACATGGGCTCAGTTTCTGTATTCGAGAAGACGAAATAGTACCGAGTAATATTTAGACGCTTGCACTAAGTAGATCATCAGATTGCTACATAACGTTTGCACAATATCTACAGTCCTTACATTAATTCGACTGTACAAGAACACTGAAAGGCTGCTATTGTAACTACAACCGCTCATCGACACACTATCATACACGCCCCACCACCAGCCCCCTACTTCGTCTTCGCAATACTAACAACATTCCTCAGCGTGCCAAAAGGCAACACATCCGCAATCCTCTTCTTACTCGCAAACAGCATCACCAGCCTGTCGAGCCCACAGCCCCAGCCCCCCGTAGGCGGCATACCCCACTCCAGCGCCTCGAGATACGACTCGTCAATCGCGCCCTGTCCCTCGGTCTGGTATTCTTGCTGCGCCATGAACTTGCGTCGCTGCTCGAAGGGCGAGTTCTCCTCTTCGTAGGCGTTGACGTATTCGCGGCCGGCGATGAAGAGCTCGACGCGCGCTGCGACGCGTTGCTGTGTTGTGGGGCAGGTGAAGGATTTGCTGAGCGGGGAGAGTGCTTCGGGGTGGTGGGTTATGAACGTGGGGTTTTGGCAGAGCGGCTCGATGTATAATTCTGCTAGGGTGTCGAGAAGGCGTGGGAGCGTTGGGTTGGATGGGATGGCGAGGGCGAGCTCGTTGAAGAAGGTGAGGATGTCTTCTGTCGCTGTGGGCGAGGCGAGGTCAGGAAGCGTGCGGCCGCTGGCGCGCTCGATAGTGGGAACGAAGGGAAGTTGCGCGAAGGGCGTGGTGAAGTTGATGCCTTCTGGGGCTGCGAGGGTGGGGAAGGATGTAGAACGGAGGGACTCTATGGCGCTGTGCAGGCCGTGGATGAGGTGCTCCGTTCTTTCGATCAGCTGGGGGAGCGTGGCGCCGACTTCGTAGAATTCGCAGGTCGAGAACTCGGGGTTGTGAGTGTTGTCCACACCTTCATTCCTGAAGACGCGTCCGATCTCAAAGACCTTGTCTTGGCCCCCGACAATCAACCGCTTGAGGTTCAGCTCTGGTGCTATCCGGAGTCTGATGGGCATGTTCGACATTTCGTTTGCAATGGTTTGGAACGGTCTTGCGATCGCGCCGCCAGCGTTGACGTCGAACATTGGAGTTTCTACCTCGAGGAACCCGGTCTGTATGAACGACGTTCGTATGTAGTCGTAGATCAAGGCACGGAGCCTGAGGGTATCAGCAGGCTCGTCACTTGTGAGTGAGTGGATGTGAGGCCGTCGAGCAAGCGTTTCAGCGTTGTCAACTTTGTCAGGGATGTGATGCAGGCAAGGCGCGAGGATGTCAGGGACTCTGCGCGCGAGAACGGTCAATTGACCTGAAGAAGTCCTGGTCGGGTTTCCTTCGACAGCTTTGCGACGTTAGTGCTTGACGCGGCTCCGTTGTGGCAGAGTCACTTACATATCCAATCGCCGACCCTTGCGACCTTCTTCAGACTCTTGAACTTCTCCTCAGCGTCTTCCTGGCTGAGCTTCTTGCGCTCCACCATGATCTGGAGGCGCCGGGTGTCACGCTCAATGTCGAGAAACATCAGCTTCGAACCAGATAGGCGCACAGAGCGAACCCTGCCGAACACGGAGACATTTTCAGTCTTCGTGTCCTGAATGTCTGCAAATCTGGCGTTGAAGTCTCGAAGTGACAGAGCTTCAACGCCTGCCGGGTAGACCAGTTGGGGATGGTAGTCACCCAGTGGTTTGACATTCTTCAGCTGATCGAGCCGTTTCTGCTTTTCGACATCGTGTGGGCCGGTGAAGGCGTCGGCGGTGGTGTGCTTGAGCCGGTGCTGCACAGACAAGTATGCCTGGGCATACTGCGGCTTAAGACATGATGTACCTCTCGAGAGATATGGACGAAGAAATTGGAGGGAAGGTCTGCTCATGGTGGCTTTGTCAGTCAGCTTCCTACTGAGAGTAACAATTGAGTTGCAGAGATGAATATCGAGGGATCAGATATGTGCAAAGAGTTGTTGAAATCAACCGCCCGAAGGCGTCATTCGCAACGGTTCTATAGTTGTTCATCAGGTAGAAGGGGACCAGGAGGTGCCGCCAGACGCGTTCAAGGCGACTCTAAAGTCTACTAGAGACTCGGAGAAGCAGTAAACGGCTATTGGATAGCACCTAGCTGATGTGTAGGAGTAAATTGACTTACCTGTGTTGACCTCACATCTCTCATCTGAGTGAATCTCGGTGAAGCTGCAAAATTCACGCACAACACAGACGCAGAAGCTCGGGTACGTAGCTGGCTTAACCGCAAGTTGGGCAAGCGTTCCGAACCACATAAAAGCCGCTCGCCCCTCGTCCTCATACTTTTCCTGCATACTTACCTTCTTTGGATGACTGGGCTCAAGATCCCGGTTCATCTATCTTGATCAGCTGCATTGCACAGCGCGGACTGGTTGGGGTATGGCTTTCCTTCGGGGACGCCACAGGGGCAATTTTTGCTTGCTATATTACTCGTGAGAGTGCTATTTTCATTGACTGCTATTGCCTTGCGCATGCTGTCGAAGAAGAGTCGTGTTGCTACGTCTATTGAGCTTCCCAGAAGTACTATGTACATGCCTTCCATGTTGCTGGAAAAAGCTAGCCAGAATACGCAAATTATTGTAGTCGCCAGAGCTTCTTATGTCCCTGTAGATGCCTTCTGGACGGCATCTGACACCTCCCGTTCCTCCGTTTTCCAAGAGGTCTCTTCATTTTTTGGCATATTTTCCTTGCTTTTGGAAAGCAAGCTTATCGTGTTGAAAGAATAAGTGGCCACGTACACCTTATCGACCAGCTGCGTACAGCGGCAACCCAGCTCCCATTATCACAAAGAAAATGACTCCATTTAGAGGCTCGCACTCTAACATAGCGATAAAGATGTTGGACTAAGCTTCTAGATATCTCACAAGATTATAGAAGCTCTCTAGACTGCTTCGCAGGCCGTCTTGGACCCAGGGCCCTGAAGTGCAGTCTTCCTGCTGTCAGCCCGCTCTGCTGCTTGGAGCTCCAGAAGCTTTGCGCGTGTCAAGCTCCAACGCGCTCATGACGCGCCGATGGCTGCCCGCACCCTCAGCCGCTCAACGGAAGATCTGTCAATCAGCATGCACCAACCGCGTGGAATCCCACGCCATCCTGGCACGCCACGAGCTGCCCCAGCGTTGCATGTGGGTCTGGAACACTTCAGATTCACATCATAATTGCATACCCAGTAGCATCGAGTTGTTGACGTTTTGGAAAACAGTCTTGTTTAGCTGAGCAGCCGAAGCTTCGAAGCCTGAAAGCGCGCCCGCAAGTGGAGTCATCTCCAGAGCTGCAATCAATTCTCCTTCACAACTCCATTCCAATCCATCATGGTCCTCAGTCAACAACATACATAAACCAGCCTGCGCCCCCCTCATGGAACTGCCGCTCGCAACCATCGCACTGACAAAGCTCCAACCTATAAGCTTCCACTTCGACCCCTGCCCCGCGCGCCCGCTTTTCAACGGTCATGCCCCGCCGTGACGTCGACGTGACACCGCGATTAAATACCATCAGCTCGCGTGAAGCTCGATATGGCCCCCCTGCGCCATACAACGGATCTGTAGCCTTCTTCAACAGGTCATGACGTCGAGCTAGACCGTCTGGGCGTATCGACAGGGCGAATGGCATTCACCCGGGTCGTCGGTAGTTGTGTAGATTTACGGCATTGCTGCGCGTGCGTATACAATGTTAGGCCTATGTCATCGATTCGCGCGCGTCGATGCGGTAGAAAAGTAGGTGCTACCCTCGTCTGTCCGGCTCTCCCACCATACAAACCCCAAAGCTTAGTACTCTCTAATTACTGTCTTCGAAATATTTGATACCCCACCTTGTACCCTTCACGAAGCGCAAACAACACACCAACCGCCCAAGATGATGTCCCAGGCTGCCATGCAGGCTGAGAAGGCCATTGGCCATGGTGGCGAGGCTACCACAGCTCAGAACGTTACAAACCCAGGCAACGACCCGTCGTGGTCCGACCCTTCAGGAGAGAAGATGAAGGCTCTGGCGTGGATGGGCAAGAACAAGGTCGAGATGATCGAGTGCCCAAAGCCTAAAGTCATGGAGCCCCGCGATGTTATCGTCAAGGTCACCGGGTCCACAGTCTGCGGCTCAGATTTGCATTTGCTCCACGGCACCGTTGTTGAGCTGCAGAAGGGTGATATTCTCGGCCACGAGTTCTGTGGTGTCGTAGACGAGGTCGGCAGCCAGGTCACAAGGTTCAAGAAGGGGTACGTTTACCATGTTGCGATTTTGGGATGATGCTAACTTGTCTTTCAGCCAGCGTGTAGTTGCTTCGTTCCAGATCGCCTGCGGCGAATGCTTCTACTGCAAGCAGAAGCTCTCCTCGCAATGCGAGAAGACCAACGACAACACAATCGAGAACGCCATGTACGGTGGCCGCACAGCAGGCATGTTCGGCTACTCCCACTTCACTGGTGGGTTTGCTGGTGGCCAGGCTGAGTACACTCGCGTTCCTTACGGCGATGTCAACCTCCTCCCTCTCCCCGATGATGTTCCCGATGAGGAGGGTCTCTTCCTGTCGGACGTCCTCTGCACATCGTGGCACGCTGTTGTCGACACTGGCGTGAAGAAGGACGATGTTGTTGCTATCTGGGGCGCTGGACCCATCGGCCAAATGGCCGCTGAGTTCTCGCTGTTGAACGGCGCAAAGAAGGTCATCATGATCGACTCCAATTGGCGCTTGGACTTCGTCAAGAAGAACTACCCACACATTGAGACCATCGACTTCTCCAAACTTGGCAAGGGCGAGTCAGTAACAAGCAAGCTCAGGGAGCTGGTCGATAACCGCGGGCCTGACGTCTCGATCGAGTGCGCCGCGGGCGAGTACGCAAAGGGGTGGGCGCACTACTTCGAGATGATGCTGGGTCTGGAGACAGACACATCTGAGCTGGTCAACGAGATGATCACCAGCACAAGGAACTTCGGTAGCTGCGGTATTACCGGTGTCTACGTTGGCTTCGTAAGTTCCCCCTTCAGCTCACACTTGAGAAATATAATCTGACATCCCCAGACAAACCACTTCAACATTGGCTCGCTCATGGAGCGTGGCATCCGCCTGATTGGCAACGGTCAAGCACCCGTGCACAAGTACTGGGAGTCGCTGCTCAAGATGATCCAGGAGAAGCAAATCCATCCGTCAAAGATGGTGACGCACCGCGTCAGCCTCGATGATCTCGACAAGGTCTACTACAAGTTTGAGGAGAAGGCCGATGGGATGCAGAAGGTCTTTGTCGAAACTAAGTGGTCGTTCCCTGCGTCGCAGAGCTCGCCTCCTCTTACCAGGTATTAGAAAGTACACTTTGGCCGAGGCTTGATGATTTCTGAATGTCTGTGTGCATAGTCAATGATACTCCAATGAATTACATGAACATTCCAGTGACACTATGTACCTCATATGTTATGGACCAGTAGCTCTTAAGGTTATAATCACTTCTTTATTGTCGCCGGCGTTTGCTGCGATGTGGGAGGTACTTTACTATTAGTCTGTATGACGGCGAAGAGCCGCTCCGAATTATTACATTTATGTATGTTGTAGCCATGCCCCGATCTGACCATGCCATCAACTTTCGACTTATGCTTATGTCGAACGCCTACATTATGCAATGAGCCACCAGGGGCCAGTAGGGCGTGTGCCTAAGTATGCGCCAACCATGCAATGCCAAACAAAGGAGCCAAAAATAAGGAACATATCCGCCCGGGATTCGAAAGAGTGGTGGAGCACCACAAATGTAGAGCGCCATCATATAGCCTTCAACGCCTGCGCTACGAGGATCGGGACTAGGATTCCGGTGATCAGTCCAATGTTCACCACAATCCCAGCAATGAGCGCTGCCCTTTTTGACTTGGCCGTGCAGTGACCCAGGTCACCGTTTGTGACCGACATGATGATGGAGTCTCCCCACATCCTATAGAGGAACATACAAGGTGGCAGTATGCAGAAACAGGCGAAGATCATCCACGAGATCTTGCGACGGCGTATCTCGTCTTCCTCCGTCACCACGCGCTCCGGACAAAGAAGATGAGGCGAGTTCTGATGCGCAATTATGGTCTTTACGCTGCGAACTGTAGGGAAAGTGTCGAGACTTGGATGCGTTGGATGCAAAGGGGTGGCCGTGTCGCTCGTTGAAGGACGTCCGCTTCCACCTACGCCAACGAAGCGCGAGAAGTGTGTGTCTTTGCTCGAAACAGTCGACCGCGCATCTGGCGCGAGTACCATCTGTCTGAGTTTGGTCTGGCCTGGTACAGCAGAGCGGCTTATCCTACGTGCAGGCTTGAAAGTAGTCGAGTATCGAAGACTTCGTCGGCGATCCGGACCAGCAAGTGGCGAGGAGCCTTGCACAGGCTCCATGCTATCTGCACCAGGGAACAGAGTCACTTGCGACGGTGTTCGCTCATGCTGGCCCTTAGAAGCAGATTCCGACTGCTGTATGCGTGTGACACTGCCGGTCACTGGGTATGGCGAGGCGTAGAAGCCATCGTACTCAGCCCTTGGACTTGAGCTAAGCTTCCCACCAGGGCTACTGGTATCTGCTACACTGCTACCAGCGTCATGCATGCCAGTGCCTCTAGGTGTTCCCGTCAAGTTCCCTTTAGGGCCAAGCACTGTGAGCTTGTCGAACGTGTTTTCACGGTCAAAGTCAGCATCATTGTTGCTACGCGGCGAGCTGCTCTGAGGTACCCTTCCGTGGCTCTTGAATCTGTAGCTAAGACGCCTTGAGTGCTGGCCAATCTCGCGGTCGAACAGAATATCGTCGTTGGGGCCAGAAGCCAACAGCTCTTGTGTTTCCTTGTCACTTAAAGCGTAAGGATCTGCCCATGGTGCGAACGCATAGGGCTCGTCCACAGCGTGCCTAGGCTCAGTAGAATATCGAAACACAGGGACAGTTGATGACGTCGGTGGACTTGCGATACGAGGTGGTGACGAGCTGAATGGATGCGAGTGTTGAAGAAGCGGACTTGGATGACTGTAATTTGAAGGTGCGCGCGTATGATGCTGCGAGGTCCATGCAGGGAGGGATGTGTTTGCCGGTGGACCAAAGCTGTCACGGCTGCCCTCACTGCTGCTGTAGTCGGCGATGCTATCCAAGGACGGACGACCCTGTTCACTGCCGCCAGCAACAGTCTCCCAGTCGGCCTTTCCGGCATCGACCGTTCCTAGAGAGCCATCCGTAAGTCTCTTGTTGCGCAGCAAGTTTACCGAGCTGCGTCTACCCCACATCGCCGGTATATCCTCTTGACTTGGTTTCCGTTCAGCCGCTGCTTTGTCGAAGATGTGTTCGGCCTGGTCCAATGCCTCTTGTGGAGTCTGCGGGCTAGCACGACCCTCAGGCTGAGAATAAGAAGATGATGGTTCAAGACCCTTGGCTTCGGGTTGCGAGTACGACGAAGATGGCTGGAGACCTTGCACGAACATACTGCGTCCTCCAGCTTCAACCTGTGGCATCTGCAACAGGTGGCGCGTATCTCCGTAGGAGGTATACGAGGCATTAGAGACCATGTCGGAGGTTTCAGGCCAAGTGAATGCGTAAGGCTGTTGGTCGTACTGAAAAGCAGGAGCAAGTGGCGCAGGGCCCGACGGAGGCAGACCAGGCTGGCGTGTGCGTGTGTACTCCTGGATAGGATGCTGCTGTGGGCTGCAGCTCGTGGGGTGAATTGGGTCCATTTGATCTGTCATCTCGAGTCCAAACTTGAATTGACTGAGTCCAGGGACGAAAGTCGCAGGGTTTGAACAGTCATCTGGTGTCTTCTCGTCGATATCACCAGTGTAGTGCGCAATCAAGCTGGTTGTGTTGACGCTATCTCGGTTTTTTGTGTTCAAGCTGTGTGTCGTTGGGTTGTCTCCAGGTTCGTACTGATCGATGAACCTGCTGATAGTATCTGTCTTGCCGTCCCCCGGAGCCACAGAACGACGAAGCAACTCCTGCGTGAGGCGTCCAGAGATCGGCCGGCTACTTCTGCCGAAATTGCTGTAGCTATACTCATTCGCCATGCCTACTGCATTCATGCCGCTGTACCGCAGGAAAGCATTGCTTTGGCGATGACCGGCAAGGCTTTGTTGATAAGCAGACCTACGGTGGTCATCTCCTGTGTATATCGAAGAGCTGGCATATATTGAAGCAAGGTCGTCGTAGTAAGGCCTGTCAGCAGACTGAGTTGCAAAGATAGGATCACATGTGTGGTCCACACGATCTGTTTGCGTGGAATGTTCATCCGGTACCATTGAGGTCAGACCTTGCAGTTCGTAGTCGCGAGCAGGGTCTCTCCGTGCATATTCGACCTCTTCCTCATCCTCATCCTCGCCTGAGACAGAGCCTAGATCATGTAAAGACTCGGGGCTCGTTGGCGAAACGGGCGATACAGGGCTTATAGGAAAATACGAAGTCCGGTCTGCAGGTATGTAAGTCTGTTCGAGGGGTCGCAGGGGCGTTTCGTCGACACTGATCGAAACGCCGCTCGCGGTGTGCTCATGGAATTGCCGCAGTTCTTCCTCCCCGGTTGACTCTTGAGGTCTTGTGAGTCGTTTGGTAAGCGTGCGTGTGAGCTGTTTAATGGAAAAGCGGGATTCATTCGGCGCCTTCTTGACAGCAAGCGGAGACGGTGCAAAGTGGGACTCGGGGCTGTACATTGGTGAGGTGTATGTTGATGAACCTGGGCTGATTGCCGCTGGTGTTGGTGGCAAGGGCAAATCAAGCACGGATGAGCCGAATGAGTCCTCAGCACGCCGCATAATGCCTGCATGCGCAGCATTGAGGTCGCCATACAGAGAACGCTTGGGTGCCATCTGCGTGAATGTCAGTACACAGGCACCTGATGCGAAATACGGGCCACAAACCTCTTCAAGACTCCACTGCGAGTTCTTTGCTGACTGGAGCGGAAACAGTTCGCTCGAATCGAGATCTCTCGAAGGCGTAACGATGTCGTGAAATTGCAAAGAGTCGTGCGGGTTGACCAGATCGAAAGAAGCGCCGCGGTAGTGAATAGTTGCAGGCGTGGCGGGTGGGGTGACTGGAGCGGTGCTTGCAAAGCTGATTGCTTTTTCCCGTTCTGTCTCTCGAAGCGTTACGAAACGCGGCGGTTGGGGGAATCGTGAAAGTGAAGGCGTTGGCGGGGTTTGCGCGTCACTGAAGTTGGAATCTTCGGTCAGGAAGCTGAGCGGTGCGGGAAGAGTCGCGCGTATTTGTCGTGTTGGTCTCACGGGTGCATAGGATGGGGGAATCAAACCAGAGCCTGTTGGCGCAGGCGGGCGTGGGAGCCTTTTTCTGTTGCCAAAATTACGTACCTTTCCTTGCGAATCAAAGGTTGCAGCACTAGAGATGCTACCTCCTTGTGACCACGGTTCAGCTGAATGCGAACGAACAGCGTGATCCGATACAGACTGGGCGCCAAAGAATTTCGTCTGAGGCGCTAGTTGATGTGCTGAGTGGGAAGGTTGCAGAGGGTGTGCTGATGATCGTGAATCGCGCCGTAAACTAGGGTTTGTTGAGGGGACGCGCTCAATCTGATTCAAAGCTAAGGCAGACGCCTTGCGCCGAAGTGTTTTGCCGGAAGGTGTTGCAATCCGTGAGAGTGGCGTATTTTGCTGCTTACGATATTCATGGATCGACAAGGCGTGAAGGGGGGTCCGCAGCGAGGCTGACGAGTGGACTGAGTGGTGTGGGGAGTGGATGGGTGTGATCGGCCCTCGGTGTTGAGGTGAAGCCAGGTCAGACACCTGAGGTGAATGCGAGTACAGATCGAAGGCCGCCATGATTGCGTCTCTTGTATGCTCTGCTGAGACCTCAAGATGTGCTGTGTCCTTTGCTTGTTTCAATGGCGTCCTCTACGACTGGTGTCTTCCTCTTTCACTTCCACTTTCGACGGGTGTGCTGATGAAGAATGCTAGCCCATGCATCGCGCCATCTGTCCAGATTCGCAAGACAGAGGGTGATGGACCGAAGGGGTCGGTTATGTGGAGAAGGTGACGTGATAGCTGCTGCTCAACGAGGTGCATGTGAGCACAAAGGAGTGTGGTGAGCGAGCAAAAGACGAGACAACTCACGCTCAGATCGTAGACAAGCAAGAAATTACCAAATTGAAACCCAGTGAATTAGTTGAGGGAACTACGCTGCCTGCAACGGAGAAGAGCAGGAGTTGAGGAAGGCGCGATGGCCTCACGGAGAGATGACGAAGAGCGACAAAAGAACGTTCTTAGACTTCCACGCCACCCCGGAGCCACCGACCGGGTCTCGTCTAAGTAGACCACACATTTCTACCAGATTCGTGTTTCTTGCCATGGCTCATTACAGCTGCTGGGTCACGGTGTCTGAGGGAAGAGTGATGCAGCGCTGTGGATGGACGTCAGGAAAGAGCGGCGATTTTAGCGCGTTCGCAGAAGACCCAATCAGGCTTCAAACCTCCCTTTTGCTGCGCAACATCGCGCTGAGGCGAGCAAGAGCAACAAAGAGCCACTGCCACTCGCAGCACTCTCAGCTGCCCCTCATCTCGTTTCAACATCGTTCGCCTGGGTCGGCAGATCTAGGGGCGGGACCAATGAGCATCTGCTGCACTGTTGCCTCATGCAGTCACGACAAGCATCCTGCGACACGAGCGAAGAAGGCTCAGCTCATACGTGGAATCGCAAACTTCGGCACAAGACTGCTGAGGCTCTGCGGGGGTTCCTTGCGCCAAGAACTACCCACGCAAAAGCTGTGAGGATGGCTGCGATATGGCGGGGTGTTCGGCTGACGGTTCTCCAGCAAGTAGCGCCTCCACGCGGCAGGGCTGCGCGGCCAGCATACCGTGCCGCCTCAGACCTACACTGAGGGCGGCTTGGGAGCCTGTGTAGGAAGTTTTCATCGCACCGCAGCTCGTGACTTGATCAGCAACTTATGAAAGTGCCATGTGAGCCTTCACTATTGTATTTCCGCACCGTCGAGACACGGGCTCGTAGAAGCACGGTATAAGAGAAGGATGGTACCTGGTAGGATATGGGAAAAATCTGCTGCTCTGTCGAAGTACCACAGCAGACGTCTTGAAGTCCTCCAATGCTCATGAGAGCTCGTAGCCTCGTACTTGAATTCACCAGGATTTACTGTAGAGATACGACACTACTTGACCGTCAGCACAGTGCTTCCGCGAGCTTCCACGATCAAGCAGTCATTGGCTCGGATCGTCAGGGCGAGCAATTAGCTCGGTTACCATGGATCGCACCGGTGACGACGAGCACGAGGAACAACATGCGCTGCTGTCAAGCATTAGGCAGGACTGGGCCTCGTACTCCCTTCATGGAAACCGCTCATCACTATCACACCGCAATTATTGGCCGCACCTCAGGGGAGATGCTCAACCATAAATTCGAATGGACGGCATTATCCACCATCATGGTCATCACCATCTCGCATACTCTATTAACACCCCTGTCCATGGTGTAAACTATGATTGGCTTCGTGTCGTTTGCCTTCACATTAGTTTTGGTCGAATCTTGGCACTTTTGGCGCAGCACCCGAAGAGATCCAGGATTGCCTGTCCAGCCTCAAGCAGAGGCTATTGGAAGAGCGGCGCCATCTACGGAGGGTACGGAAAGGACTAAGATCCATATACCGAGACAAGTGCCATGGACCAGGGGCGAGAATTGCGTCCGATGATCCTGATAGCACTTACGGCTACAAGCGCAGCGCCAGAGGACGCAGGAGTGGACGAAGGAAATGCACTGAGACTGTGCACTTTGAAGTTTGATCGCGACATCCATTTCATGCGCTCGGCGGGCGGGAGCGAAGCACTACAAGTCTTGCGCGTGATCGCCCGCGACCTGATCAAGTCGTTCCGCCAAACCGAATATGCCTTTTTGAAGCCTGAGTACCAGAATCAAGCATCGGCGCAACGGTCAACCAACAACGCTCCTTACGGGGCCCCAGAGAAAAGCCCGTACTACTCTGATGATGGGGTGTCAAACATGCATGCCACCAATCGATTGGGACACGAGTACAAGAAGTGCGGTTTCAGAAAGCGTTGGATTTGGGTGAGGAGGAAGGCTTCAGCCATTAGTCTGAGCGAGGTGTTGAATCGAGTCGAGGTCTGCAGGACCGCGCATGAAGTCGGTGAAGTGCTGAGTATCGTCAGCAACATAGGACGTGATATCGAAGATATACAGAAGACCATGTTTGCGCTCGAAAGGAGACTGAACAGAGTCGTTGGCGTGAGATGGGTGGAATGACACAGCGCCGACGCTGCCATTGAACATAGCAAGATACTGTCGTACTTGCCATTTGGCGATCGTACTATGATAGCATCGTGTCTGGAGAGCGTCAAATTTGTACGGGCCATCACTCGCACATTGAGCACCCATTGTTCATCAGCGGCGCGTAGCTCCTTGCACCATGCGCGTCGGAACTGCACGACATTGTTGGAAGCTGGATGCGGATACATACCATCTTTGCTGCATTGCATTCCTCTTTGTCACTGCCGGTCTTGAACGTTTCCACTCGACACCGGGGACTATCGACATATTCCATTGGAAGTGATCCCACTTCAACGAAAGGAGAATAGCAACAAGTATATCCCAGCACTCATGAAGGATCTAGATATCACTCAACAGCTATCCGCACAGATGGCGGACACCTGTGCTGGTTTGGCGATGATGCGAGAGCTGCGCTCCGCAACTGCGGCCTTCTTGGCTGACCGGTACGATGATGGAACCTATGTGGCTACCGCTGATGACATTACTCAACTTCAGGAGGCCACAGGAAATTTCTTGGCTGAGCACGCTGATGGCGACTGCTCCTGTATTGCTCCAGTAGGTGTAGGTCTTCTCCTACCTGATGAGCGATATCTTTTGCCAATCTCGGAGGCTGTGGTTCGTGTTCGAGGCGCAGATATGTCAGCTACCGACCTGATCCATCTCATTGACGAATGTCTTGATGCTGAATGGGCCTACGCAGACTCAATGGATACATCGCTGCTAGAAGCTACTGCTACGGACCTTGCGCCGGGAGCTGCATGGTCTCGCACACTAGATTTGGTTGCATCGTCTGGTTTTACGGGAGACCAGTCCGCTCAGCAAGACGATTTGTATCATGCAATCGATGGTCTGCTGGAACAACACGCTGCCATCGACTCACCGGCCAATGACCGTATGGACAATGCGCTAGTCTACAATGGTCAAGTATTTGACGCGTCCGACATTGCATGTCGCTTCAAGGCGTCAAATGCTGCAGCATTCTTTGACCCAGTGGCAAATTCCGTGGTTCCTTATGCCTCCCTTGATCAACTCTTGGAGATAGAGCTAACGCCGCCTACTGCACGTCTCACCGACCGTGCTATGCTCAAAGTGGTCACGGACCTGCCTATCATGTTGGAGGAAGAGGTGCAGTGGTCGGCTGCATCTGATACCTCTATAGACTTCGCAGATCATCGTGGATTCTTGGAGCTCATCGAGACTCGACGAGAAAACTTCCTTGACGACGAAGACCTTGACGAAGACCGTGGGCTTGTCTCGGGCAAGGCAGGCATAGAGGATATGGACGGCTTCTTCGGTAATGATATCTGGACCAACGCTCCAGATCTTAACCTTGCAGATCTTAATCTTGCACTACCAATTAGCAAACCCCTCTTTTTGCAGCTTGTGGATGAAGCCGATGATGAGCTGCTCGGAGCCCTCCTCACCGTTCTCAAAACTATGCAAGCCCACTCTGCGACCGAAGTGCCAACACTTATCGCCGATATCAAGCAAAATATTCATCATTTGACGGATGATATGGAACGCTTTGCACTAAACGGGTGCTTAGATGATTGTATCGACGTAGTAGTGGACCGTAAGGTGACACTCGACCAGCCTGTTAGATAGGATGGTGTGTTGAAGCCGGATGTCTTGTACAATGACCATAGTATTACCGGCGCCGACTATGGCGGGATGTCTGTTGCGGGGATATTGAAAGATGGTAGTCTGATGTGGTGAGAATATAGTGGTGAATTGAGCAATTTCAAAGCAGCGTTTGGCGAGCCGGCAGAAACAGCCGTGGACTTACTATGCAGGTGGTGTCGTCTGCCTTGCAACTCTGCCGTGTCAGACCTGCTCAGTGCTCGTCAGTAAAACTCGATGCCACGCCCACCGAGAATTCGCATTCGTCATGGGTCCTGAGTGTCTCGTTTCGCGAGAACATGATTTAGTCAGCCCAGCACAGCAATGCTTCTACCAAGTTCTGCGAGACAGTAAACTTGCTGAGAATACGAGCCTCAAGAAATCTGCGACTGCTACTGCCGACAGTAGTATTTGGAGACGGCGTGCCAACAACGCGTGATGACGATGTTGAACCACCGAAGACTCTGCGCGCAGCCCAACCCCGAAAAGGCTAGTCTTCATCTCTTCTTCTATTTTCGACACCTCGGGCGATCAAGTCCAGGTACTCCCTTGACATGATTTGAAGCTGGGGAAATAAGCGGAGAGGAAGGCCGGTGAAAAAAGTTCGCTGCGCCAGTCGCATCGTTGCAGCCGAGTAGGCCCAAACAGAGTGTGAGTCGGACTCGTACAGCATCTGAGCCGCCGTGCGTTCCTAGCCATTCACCATCATTGGACAAACTGCCGTGCAGTTGATTGCTCCTGCCCAAAACTGAACGGCATCCCCTCGTATTGTGAGCTGGTTTCTCAAGTGGACCAATACTGAGACGAAGCTTCAGGCATCCTGCATCCTGCATCCTAACTCACAAGCTCGCGATCAGCCATCGTCTCCAGGATGCACCATACATTTTCACCTGCCAGACCGTTGATTTTTTAATTTACTGCCAATAGACACCCGCTGTAAATGCTAGCCTTGGTGATCATATCCTGAGTCTTGCGACGTTTCCCGCCTGGTCAGAAGCTTGTCGTAAATAAGCATTACTTCTTTCGGCAAGGTTCTGAGCACCGAGTGAATATGCACAACCGGGACCACTGCGATCTTATGCAACCACTCGCGGAACCAGCATAGTCTGGCTACATCGAGTGTCTTGTGGGGCGCGTATATGTAGGGGCTTTACTGACCAACGGAATACGACGGAGAGCCCACAAGGTGCGTTGTTATCTGCTTTACGACCAGTAGTGGATAGGGGTCACGACTGGCGGTAAAGACATGGAACGATGGGTTGCGCTTCCTCGCATCCCAGCCCAGAAGAGATGTTGACGTGCCTTTTGACATCGCGAGACTGTACTTTGAAAGATGTGGCTGCCTAGCTCACAAGGGTGGTACTTCTTGCTCGACGAATTGGTATCTCGTGGCCGCCGTAGTGTAACGTTCATGTCAACCGTCCGTTGCATCACCAAAACGGTGATGGCGGAGTGCTTGTTCTCCGCTTAGCTTACTTGAAGAAGTTAAGACTCGATCTCGTAACCTGCAGGTCAGCATAAGTGGCGCTGATCAGGGCAGGAGTCAATGTTTGCTTTACGAGCAGTCGAACCTCTCTGATCAAGAGCGCTTCGATGGCGCACTACTATCAGCGGCCGATTACAGAATAGCCGCAGAAAAAGAGAGGAGGCGTTTACCTAGCGGAAGGGACGGAGAATAGAACTGCACCGACCACGATTAGAGCGTTGGCGGCGGCGGATCGTCAGGAGCGTTTTCGACGGCGGTGGACACCCGGGAGCCCAAAGCCGAGGGACGGTCATGGCGGCAGCGGTGGAAGCTCCGAAATGAAGCGGTGTTATTGAGGACGCGGCAGTGGGTAGCGCTTGTGTGTTGTGATGGGCGGCAGGAGTGAGGTGTCGCCGCTGAGTGCCGATGTGTGGGTTGTCAGCAATACGCTACGCCAGATTAAGGAAGATGCAGAACATAATTAGAACAACCGGTCGAGCCGCCTCCTAGCGACTTCCACCGAAAAAGCGGTAGGGCTGTGTCGTTCGCCGCGCTGCTCCTTGCTACCGTACTGCTAGAGCAACCCAATTTGAGCATCGACGCTATCGACGTACCGTGCCCGTCGTGTTCCCAAGATAGGACCTCGTGTCGTGCTCATGGCGAGATGTTACTTCGTAACTGGCAAAGCGTTGGCCATGGCGACGTCAGCCAGCAGAGAAGCGCATGGATGCTCAGAGAGGTCCCAGTATATAACTTTCCTTCGATCGCATCCAGATAGAACTCATCAACAACAAAAAAACAGTTTTTTAACTATCACGTTCGCTTTTCTTAGCCTTCTCAAGACAGACACTCGTTTCAGTCTATCTCCAGATACCTAATACCTAATCACCCAAGCTTCGAAGCAGTCAATCAACCCATCTTCAAGATGCGTTACTCCTTCGTCGCTGCGGCCATCATCGGTGCCGTTGCTGCAACTCCCGTTGCTGAGTATGGTTACGCAGTCAACACCCCCTCGAGCTCTGCTCCCAGCTACCCGGAGTACACACCCAGCTCTTCCAAGCCTGTAGCACCATCAAGCTCTGCTCCTAGCTATCCTGAGTACACGCCCAGCTCCTCCAAGCCGGTTGTGCCTTCCAGCTCTGCTCCCGCTTCCAGCAGCTCTGTCCCTTCATATGGTCAGAGCTCTTCTGCGCCAGTAGTACCCTCCAGCTCTGCTCCCGCTTCCAGCAGCTCTGTCCCTGGCTATCCCGTGTACACTCCCTCCAGCTCTGCTCCCGCTTCCAGCAGCTCTGTTCCCTCGTACGGCCAGAGCTCTTCCAAGCCGGTTGTGCCTTCAAGCTCTGCTCCCGCTTCTAGCAGCTCTGTCCCTGGCTATCCCGTGTACACTCCCAGCTCCTCCAAGCCGGTTGTGCCTTCCAGCTCTGCTCCCGCTTCCAGCAGCTCTGTCCCTTCATATGGTCAGAGCTCTTCTGCGCCAGTAGTACCCTCCAGCTCTGCTCCCGCTTCCAGCAGCTCTGTCCCTGGCTATCCCGTGTACACTCCCAGCTCCTCCAAGCCGGTTGTGCCTTCCAGCTCTGCTCCCGCTTCCAGCAGCTCTGTTCCCTCGTACGGCCAGAGCTCCTCCAAGCCGGTTGTGCCTTCAAGCTCTGCTCCCGCTTCTAGCAGCTCTGTCCCTGGCTACCCCGTGTACACTCCCTCCAGCTCTGCTCCCGCTTCCAGCAGCTCTGTTCCCTCGTACGGCCAGAGCTCCTCCAAGCCGGTTGTGCCTTCAAGCTCTGCTCCCGCTTCTAGCAGCTCTGTCCCTGGCTATCCCGTGTACACTCCCTCCAGCTCTGCTCCCGCTTCCAGCAGCTCTGTTCCCTCGTACGGCCAGAGCTCCTCCAAGCCGGTTGTGCCTTCAAGCTCTGCTCCCGCTTCTAGCAGCTCTGTCCCTGGCTACCCCGTGTACACTCCCTCCAGCTCTGCTCCCGCTTCCAGCAGCTCTGTTCCCTCGTACGGCCAGAGCTCTTCCAAGCCCGTCCCCTCGAGCTCTGCGCCTCACTATCCTGTGTACACTCCGTCGAGCTCCGTCCCTTCGTACGGCCAGAACTCTTCCAAGCCCGTCCCCTCGAGCTCCAAGGGATACCCCGTTGAGAGCTCCTCGGTTCCGTCTGTCCCTACTAGCACCAAGGACCTGACCACCTACACCACCACCACCGTTTGCCCTGTCACTCAGACTCACGGCACTCAGGTCGTCACCACCTTGACCACCAGCACCGTTACCATCACCTCCTGCAAGGGCGGATGCCCCGGCTACGAGACCACCTCCGTGCCCGCCAAGCCCACCAGCAGCAAGCCAACCGAGGACAAGACCACTGTTGTCACCACCTACGATTGGGTACCGTGCTCTACACCCGTCGGCCACAGTGGATCTTCAACCATCTACTCCACCTACCTGACCGCCAGCTATAAGACATACACCTCCACTGTCTACGCTCCTAAGCCTACTGCGTCCGTCGGCGTCCCTCAGTACACTCCCGTTGCCAGCAAGGACAACCAGCCTTCCTACAGCGCCGGTATCCCTCAGTACACTCCCGTTGCCAGCAAGGACAGCGTACCTTCCTACAGCGCCGGTATCCCTCAGTACACTCCCGTTGCCAGCAAGGACAGCGTACCTTCCTACAGCGCCGGTATCCCTCAGTACACTCCCGTTGCCAGCAAGGACAACCAGCCTTCCTACAGCGCCGGTATCCCTCAGTACACTCCCGTTGCCAGCAAGGACAACCAGCCTTCCTACAGCGCCGGTATCCCTCAGTACACTCCCGTTGCCAGCAAGGACAGCGTACCTTCCTACAGCGCCGGTATCCCTCAGTACACTCCCGTTGCCAGCCAGGAGAGCTGCCCTGCTCCTGTGACCGTTACCGTCACCGAGACCGCCACTGTCGGTGTTGATGTACCCCAGTACACCCCTGTCGTTCCTGACTCTTACACCACCAAGGTCGTCACTGTCACTGAGCCCGGCAACAAGCCCCAGACTTACACTGTCACTATCCCCAACAGCGCCAAGTCGACTCCCGTCTACCCTACCGCCACCTCCATTCCCGGTGGTTGCAACCCTGCCCACCCTGGCAGCTGCCCCACCCCTTCCACTTCCAAGTCTGAGGGCTATCCCACCGGCCCCAAGCCCAGCTCTGGCTCGTCCATCGTCTACTCCAGCTCGAAGCCTGCTCCCTACCCTTCCAGCTCGGTGAAGTCTTACCCCGCTTCCACCCCTTCGTCATCCGTTGGCTATCCCGCTAGCACTCCTTCGTCTTCCAAGAGCTACCCCGCGAGCACTCCCTCTGCCGAGGCTTCCTCCAGCACACCTGCTGGCTACGTCCCTTACCCCGTTGAGTCGTCTACCAAGGCTACTCCCGTCCCTACTGGCGGCTACGGCTCCGGATACTAAGCGGAAGCGCTCATGAGCAACGTTGACTTCGCTTTTTGAAACTATTAGTCTGGGATTGTGGATGGTGAAATGCCTCCTGATACAAAGGCTGGCATTGTGACTCTTGTCTCTGCATAGCCATGGCGCATTTCTGGATGTAATTTTTCTTCTTACTTTCTTTTGTGGATACAATTAGGGCTAGACAACGCTTGGAGCGCACATTATAAATAGCAAATTTCAAGCTTGACTTCAACTTTTGGATCTTATGTTTAGTGTGTTCTGTCAAGCTGCTTCATGAGTGAGTCCAATGCGGCACAACACGGCGTCTAGAAGAGACTCAAAACCGACCGCTACTGCCCACGCGCCAGTAGTGAACACTGCAACGATGAGCAAGAATCAGCAACTGGAAAGAGCAAGGAGTCCAACAGTCGCGTCGACTCTGAGATGCCCCTGCCAATCGCAATCACCGCATCTATTCGGCAATTTTGTGACTCTACGTCAAAGGCCTCGTATCTGCAGCGAAGACAAGCACCCGTGACCCACCTCGTATCAGCACGATATGTTGAAGGCGATGTAATGGCCTTAGTATTTTTATCCACAGTCTATGCCATACTGGGCACCGATAGCGAGTGGCGCGCCTAAGTGGGTAATCGGGGACAGAAAGCACTTCCAGTGGGGCTGTTTGAGCGACGAAGTCGAGAAGTTGTGGATGCGGGAGCACGGCAGTGACAGTGCTGAGTGTAGTAGTAGCGGACCTGACGATGGATAGTACTCCATTCGTAAGGACTGACAGTGCCTAGTCTTGCAGAAAGGGAACAGGCATCTGGCCCTGTTTCTGTAAGAATGGGCAGTAATTGGTGGCTGGACAAGATATAGTTCAACTGCCAACAAAATTTTCATCAAGTTCCTAAAATATACACATACATGCAGCAGTAAATCTGATGCGCCTACCCTATTCTACCTCGGTCAGCAGATCGACGCTGGCTGGTTCATGGAAAGTACTTATCCAACGCTTCAGTTAGGTCTTCTGGTGTACTAGAACACGGCATGAAAGCAGCGACTTGAAGTTGCCGCACTTGGTTTTAGCAAAGGAGAAGTCTAGTGGATAGTCACGGACATATACTGTAGTAGCGATGTACTTGTTGTTGCATATGACCTGAAGACTGCTCATCTGGCGGTGAACGATGACTCAGTGTGGTGGCGATGTGGACGATTGGGAGGCTTTTAAAACGGTTCGCGTAAGACACTACAAAGAGAAAACGTGAGACTTTTAGACTGAAAGTGATAGCCTGAGTCAGAAAGAAGCGAGACATGTCATTCTCTGGATTCACACTCGTTCAAGAACTCGAGTCATAGACACCCCCAGCTCACCATCTTGTAGCCAACCTATAAATCTGCGCAGTCAACGCTTACGAAGCGACTAACGTTGCCTGATTAATCTCGTAGCCACTCGTACGGCCGCACTTTATCGATGCCACCACAAGCGCCGTTCCCAACCACCGTGCTGCCGTCACCCCAGAAATCGTTGCCATCACGTCGCGCGCTCCACCACAATTCTACTGTCGCCTTCGTGCTATTCGTAGCCGGAAATCCATTTCCGATCCAAATACTACAGATGCCCGCCTTATATTGATAAAACCACGCACGCGGCTCGCGGGTCGCATGGGCGCAGCAGTCAAGAGCTGAGGTTGTGTTGGGATTGCGAATGTCGAAAGAGGGGACGCCGAGGGAGGTAATTCGGAGTGTATCGAGCGGATATGTGTTTATAGAATCATCATATTGCCGAATGTCAAGTGCGTTTATGAGGTTGTTCTTTGCACATGCCGCGTATTCAGTGACAGTAGATGTGTGGACCTCGACTGTAGCCTATGGTTTACATCAGTAAACCGTTGTTGAATACATGACTGTATTGAAGAACTTACAGTCGAAGTCACGGTCGTGGCTCCCATGTGCGTCGGCCAGGTACTCGTGACCGTCAGAACCGTAGAGATGGTAGGCTTCTGCGCCCCGGTGGCTGGAGCTGAGGTGGAAGATACCCATACTGCCCTTGTTGTACTGTCGTAACCTATATAGCGCGTTCGTGTGAGTACTTGTGCGGGTATATCGTGTCTCAGCGTGGTTGTGGATGAGAAGGTCGCAGTGTAGACAGTGAAGTAGCATGACATAGCTGTAGCATACCAGCCGCGGTTGCACATGACTTCTTCAGCTACAAATCCAGAGTTTTTATCCCAGTACTCATCTTGTACAGCCCATTTTTCGTTAGGCTCAGCAAAGAACCTCGCCTTGGCGAAAGAGTGCTGCACGGCTAGTGGAGTGTATCCCGGAAATGCAGGTATGGTGACGGTCGCAGCGATTGGGGCGGTGGCATTAACAACCTTAGTGTAGGTTTTGGTGTTTACAGTGACGGTATGAGTGTAGACGGTGGATGTGAGGTTGCTACCGCTCGTCAGCGTCGTGACGTCGTAGACCGTCATCGTCGCATCTGTAGTTATGGTGGATGGAGCAGGGGTCAGTACGACTGTTTTCACAAGGCCGATGCGCGACGTAACAGTGGTAGATGCAGTGGGAAGCTGGTCTGCCGGGATGGTCTGTGTGACATTGTGTGGCATTTTGTTGTCGTAAAAGAGGACGCATTGGCTCATAATTGAGAGAATGATTGGAACTGAAGAAGCAGTGCAAATGCCTAGCAAGAAGTACATGACCCACATTGTGAGCACCGCGAAAGACATCCTCGTGAAGTTCGCCATGGTGAGAAGTCGAAGATGATAGAAGAAACGCTTGTTGAGCTACCCTAATGAGACTGAGCTTCATGATATTTATCTGTTGCAGGCCAAATGGGGGCGGTACATTTTGCTCTGAAGGCTGGCTGAGGTGTATGATTTCAGGTTACTTGAACTGCGTGCTAGAAGTGGCTGCTGCAAGACTGATAGTGGTGGCATAATTCTTGCCTATAGCATAATTCCCGCCCTGAGACGGTCCTTCAAAAGGCTGCTTACAATCTCAGGATGAGCTTCCATGTCGGGGATGACAGTCGCACACGGAATCGATGTCTCTCTTCTCTGTGTGGTTGAGATCGAACTGCCCTTTCTTAGCATCAATAGCGGCTCGGTGCTCGGTGTTCGGGGCTCATCTGAAAGTGGTGCCACCCCAAGACTTGTTTCGACAGCAGTCCTCAGCGTCACTTTGGATAGCCGTCACTGGTCCACAAGCCAGTGCGTTCTCTTGAATTTGCGACGTGGAGTCATGGAACGACTACGAAGGCTGAAAAACCTCAGCGCTGCTCTTGCACGATGAACGCTTTGTCGCAGACGGACAAATTACCGTTATGTCACATACTTCACAATGCGCTCTGTACTACGCCTAGAAAAGTGTCGCCGCTTTACCGGCCTATTCCACATCACCACAACTAACAAACAACACCACTACACACTACTATTAACATCAGTCAGCAAATCCTAACATGTGCACCTATGCAAACACTGTATACGGCCGTGGATATGCAGCAGATTTCGTTTTGCTGCTAGAGCTATATAGTAATGCTGATGCGGGCCTGCGCTGCTCCGGGGTCGTCTGGTATTGCTCACAGCTGGAGCACTGGGAGTGCGAGGCTTCTGACCCCCCGGCAAACCTGCAGGCCGAGCATCGAGATGATACCGTGCATGCGCGCTAGAGTTCCACGACCGATACAAGGCTGTGTCTTCAGATGGAGATGAGGGTGGTAATGCAGATTTACGAAGTGCGCCAGACGTCTGGGGTCTTCCTCGATGCGTAGTATTAGATACAAAAGATGTGCGTACACGATATAACAATGTCTATAGTACTTTTCGATATGCTTGAACGCTGCAATAAGTGATATCACGGTGAGTGATGAGATAAGAGACGGTTTAGGAAAGGGATATCGTATGAGTGATGCGCCGGCAGATGCAGAGTGATGGTAAGAAAGAAAGCAAGGGAGTAAGTGCGCGAAAGAAAGATCTATTGGGGTCATGACGCCCGCTCTGGCGTCCAATTCTTGTATAGACATGAGCAAAGTTTACCCGCGTCCTGTGCTTTGAGGCCTCTGTCGACCTGCTCGCCAGACGACTTTGTGCACGAAGGAACGTTTTCGCCACCACCCACTACTTGCTCGATGCGTACAGCTGCACAGATGTTAGTGGAAATTTTTCAAAACATAAGCTCAGGCGTTACTTACCGTATGGCCAGACAGTGTTCGGTGTGGTTGGCACGACGATTGTATCGTCAGGGTAGGTCCTCTGCATCTTGGTGTAAAGGTACGCCTGCATGCTGGTCGCGCCGTAATCGCACTCGAATGTGCCCTTCGAGTTTCCAATGGTGCCCGTCATGTTCACTGTCTTCGTCCGGCTGATCTGGAAGCGGTATCGTTCGGTGTCTTTACCCTGGTCGAGCAGGTCCAATGGCGCATTCTGGAAAGTCATGTAAAGGTCCGAAGAGTCTTTCGACGAGATCTTGTAAGAACCAGATGAGCCTGTGATCTCCCAGTTGATGACAGCAACGGCTTTCTGAGGGTCCGCGTAATAGTCGGTGTATGGCGCGCATGTCCAGGTTGCATTGTTGCTAGTGCAGTCTGTGGCTACGGTATCGAGGAAGGTGACGAGCGAGTAAGCTCCTAGAGGGAAGCCTGACGGGACAGCTGAGGGTGTGAGCGTAGAGGTTGGTGTTGACGGTGTATCAGTCTTGGTGCTTGTACTTGTCCCTGTGCCCGCTGGCTGGGATTCGCTGCTAGTGGTCGATGTGGAAGATGAATTACTGCGCAGGTTGTTAGCTCATTGTCTCCATCTCTACATTGCGATTGATACGCACCTGCTCGAGTCCTTCTTCTTCAAGCCCACAGCAAGACCAACCGCGAGCGCAACGATAAGCGCAACGACCAAAGCACCAATGAGAGCCCATCTCCCCCAACCCTGTCGCCTGCTATTCTTGGCAGTCTTGAGCTGTGTGAATTTCTCGCTCCTTGGCGTGTGCAGGTCACTCCACACACTGACACTCAAATTGCTGCCATTGTGACTCTGACCCTCCATACTCTCCCTCGGGGTGTCGCCCAGCCTCCCGCCTGTAATCACCGACAAGAAGCCAGGCTTTCGATGCTCGTGGACATGGACGGTTGGGCCGATGTGTTGATGTGTTGGGTCATTGCAGTAGGTGCTGGTCGTGGTAACTTCGATCTTGGATTTTGGCTCAGGCTTCGTGGGTTTGCTTCGAATGTGGCTGGACTCGAGGACCATAGAGAGACGCTGGCCGGCAGGCGTAGAGATACGTTTAGAAGGGCGCTCATCTTCGATTGGCTGATGGGCATTGGAGCGCTTGGAACGAAAGTAATCCATGATGGTGATGGCGTCGACGACAGACAGTGTCGTGCCTCAGACGTCAAGGGGTGGATAGCAGCGATGCGCAGCTTGCGTCTGAGCTTCGTGTCGCTCTCAAGTATCGTTCGATGTTCGACCCTGCAATGAACGGTACACTAGATAGTCATGTTATAGTTTGTTGATGTTTGACTCGAGCACAATGGGAAGCGAAGACGGAAAAGAGAAACAACTGGCACAGCTCCGCTGCTTGAAGAGAACGCCAGGAGACGAAAAGTCAGGATCTCTCGAGATCCCAAACGGACCGTACGGCGTGAGGCTCCACTCCGGAACCTTATGAGGTAGGAGCACATGGCATGAGCTCCTGATCACACGCTAATGGCCAATTACAGTCTCGAATTTGCCTTTTGTAGCTAGTCGCTGAATCCTGTCGCGGTCGCGGACAGCTCTGTGGCGGCTGGGTCCCTCACCGCGATACTGTTTAGGGGCGGGAGTAGCCAGGCCTGGCGATTCCGGCGCAGGACCACCTCCTTTCAAGGTGTAGGCCCGGCAGACTGAAGGATCCCATTGCGCCATGCGTGCTGTGATTCGAGAGAAGGCGTCTCATCATCTTGCATGCGTCAACTCAAAAGATTGATGGGAGAAAAGGGACTGCCTCCCGCTCCGTGACTCGTTTGTTTTTGCTGTTATGACACAAACACGGGGGTTACGCGCGAGCTGACTCGTGATGGGTATTTTGTTCCTGCATGTGGCAGGGATGCTGCGCCAAGGCGGCTGTTCTCGAGCGCCGACATCGAGCTTCTTGCAGCCTCTGGAACGCGTCAACTACACGCGCGGTGAGAGTGAACACCATAGTCAAGGTGTGACGGTCTTCTGCGGAATCTGGGCCAAATGCACGATTACGCAAGATCTCACACGCGTGCAGTTCACCGTACGCACGCTGACCGCGTTTTTCGGCGCGTCACACACACCTTCCCACACTGACCGCTCCTGCCCTCTTGCCATGACATCGAAGAGGTGTCTCAAGGATGCTCCTCTCGCCGCAACAATATACGCACAAGTCTGTCACTCCAACACCGACAACCGCAGTGTTGCTAAGACCACGAGCTGCTCCATTTAGGTTCCCCACTCCCTAGGCCAAAATCAACCTCACTCGACAGCTTCAATGGCGTCCGCACGACGAGTCGTAGTGCGCCTACGTCCAGGCTCTGATGGCGATGCCACGCATGTGCCTAGAACTGGCATGCACGAGCAGCTGGACCCGCCGACGCTGTACCTCGAGAAGATTGGGGACCAGTGGATGCAAGCTCGTGGTGATGCACAGCCCGGAGTCAAGTACATACTAGAGAGCCTACCCGCAGGATATACCCTGTGGCAACGCCCTCGTCCCAAACACCCCAACATTCTTGACAAGTACCTTTATGGTCACCCGAGTCAAAAAGTTTTCGATTCGCCGAACAGGTTCTTCCCACATTTCCAGTACCTGATGGATAATCATGGCAACAGTATGGGCTGTCTTTGTACAGTCTGCAGCGGTAGCTCTGGAGTTCTGCCGAAAAACAGACCCAAGAGCTCGGAACGGCGCAGCTCGAGCGGCAATGCATCGAATGCCTCCTCACGACCTTCTTCGTCGCTGAGTTTAAATCGCGCTTTCCCCGCCCCGTCTCGAGCACGGTCTCAACCGGACCAGTCAGCGACAGCCTTTCCCTTGTCTCGCCCCATCCCTCAGGCTCCAACTACACCCATGCCCTTACCCTCTATGCGATACAAAGGGCGGCCAAAACAGGTAAGTATTGGAATGGATACCACTCGTGTCGATGAGGAAGGAACACCAGATGTGTATCGCAACCTTGTCAATAGGCTTCGCCGCAACGGCAAGATTGACGAAGCGATCGAAGAGCCGCTCAGCATGGACTGGAGGGCTGAGCAAGAGCTGTTGCCCGGCTTGCGACGGAATGTCGTGGAGAATCCACAGTGGGCGCCGCGGGTGGGTGATATTGTGCTCTATGTTCGAGATCTTCCGGACGACGTCCATATCCTTCAGTACCCAATCACAAAGGACTATAGGATGTACAATGAGAAGGAGAAGCAGTGGCTCGATCAACCCGTCTGGGAGGCAGGCTTAGTGAGCCAGACACCGATGGAAGAAGTCACCATCAACGACATATGTGAAAATGGGCAGAAAGAAGGCAATGTGACCTACACTGGCGTACGTGTCGAGCCTGTACCTGATGTCAACGATCCAGACAAGTCTGTGTCAAAACGCCACAAATACATACCCATCCGCCACACGAGACCATTTGTTCTATGGAAACATTTCCTCCACCAGGTACAGAAGTGGCACCCTACGATTTTAAACGCACAAAAAATTACCGCGACGATGTCACTTACCGGCAAGCACCGCTTCAAGGGCATGTGGCCTGAAGCCTCAATATACTGTCGAGCAATGTATCTTGGGTACGAGATGCTTGCAGTTGGCGATGCTGTACGATTGCTGCCTAATGCGAGCCATGGCCAAACCACATCTACTGACATCTTAGTTATCAAGTCGATCCGGCTAAAATGGTCAAACCTCGACAGCGCATCTGATAATGATTGGGATGAGGGGCGTCCCTACAACTCCGCAGTCTGGATCTATGGTGCTGCTTATACCAACAACCCCGAGCGCCAGAACAAAGAATGGTCCTCCGACTCTCAGTCAAGTCAAGCAGCTGACGATTATGGCGAGTGGTACCCGTTGCATCCGCCAACTAAGGAGCTTGCGATCCCTTACTCCCGAGTCATGGGGCGTCTGTACGAGCGCAATGCCATGGCCCTCTGGCTCAGCGGTAAACCTAACGAACATGACTTCCTCGACGCCGGACGCGAAGCCCTGATTGAGTCGCGCGATTTCGCCCGGCAACATGACAAGCGTATCTCGGACCACCCAGACGCGAACTGGTACTGGGCTGACAGCCGTGCGCAAGCGCTCGATCTGCACACCATCAACGGCCTCGACGTCTCGTCCCGCGATCAGCTCCGCGACACTATAGAGTGGCGGAAGAAGATCAAAATAATAGAAGGAATAACCACCTCTACAGCTGTTCCTCCTGCAAAGCCTCTCGGCGGATCAGGCCATGCTGGTCGCAGTCTGCGAGGCTTCATGGCGCCCGCGCTGTCCGATCTGCTCGATTTACCCGTCCGCTCCCAGCGCTCACGAGTCTCGAACACCACGAGCGGGATCAGCGTCACGGGCTCCTCTGCCGAAGGCGAGAGCTCAGCAGCCGGCGTGTCGAGGAAGCGCCCATTGTATGCTGTCAATCTCAGCAGCGACGAGGAAGACGAGATCAACGACGACATCCGCCAAGCCACACGCATCATCGACGAAGCACCTGGCGTACAAAGAAAGAAATCTCGCGTCCAGGTTGCAATTGGACGGAAGAGACAGGTCTGATTCTTCCCTTTGAGGATGAAAGGCTGACAGACGATGTATGACGTGGGAACCAAAAAGTGATTTACGGGACTGAGCAACGCGAGAATATCTTATGGGTTATATTATGGAACATGTTATACGAGAAACTGTACGGAGCAACTGTTCTACGCAGAGCGGAAGCAAACACCTGGGAGCCGCTGTCCCATGGGCCCGCCAAAGGATCGTTTGCGGTTTCACAACGATGGACGATCTGCCTTGTGTATGGCGTTGTTAAGACACGACTCCCACGTGGTGAGGCTGTAGGTCGAGCGAGAGTACTATATGTATATGTCACAAGGACACGACTGTACTAGGGAAGTTAGACACAATCAATGCAACAAATACACTTTGTATCATGGTGACTATGCAATGTTGCCTACATTCTACAGCCACATTGAGATCTTGATCTAGGAAAGAGAGCGAAACGCCTGCCCGGATGCTGATGCGCCCAGCAGATAAAGGAGTGAAGAAGTGACGCCGATATACCCTTGCCGCACCGCCGCTATGCAGTCATTCTTTCACCCAGGCCAAAGAGTTGAAACAACAACGCCAAAACATCGGTATCCGCCTGTCTATACAGTCCAAGAGACAATTTTGACTTAGTAGCTCTTGTATTTCTGGGCTTGTTTAGTACGTGACTTGAGAGTTGCAGGACGTCATTGGAACTCACATCTTCAATCTTCCTCCGACTCCCCTCATCCAGCGCGTTCCCCACGCCCAACAACGCAGTACTCAATGCTTTCGTCGCGCCCAATGCAGGTCTCAGAACAACAGTCGGCGCATGTCTCGCCAGCGCCCTCGCAACACCTACTCCACTGCCCTGCTCCATGACCTCTGCTGGAATCGCAATCACTGCGTCACGGGCAGTCAGCAGGTCACGCTCAAGATGTCTTGCCGCGCTCCTCAAGCCAGCGCGCACGCCAAGGGGCTGATTCGCGTAGTTAGACACAGCGCGGGGTTCCTCTTCGGGGCTCGGCGGATCGGAACCAGTCCAGTCCTGATGCTGGGAACGTGGGGAGCGATGCGATGTGGAGTCAGGCTGATTGGGATTGAGAAAGGCTTCTGCACCCTCAAGGAGGGTCTGGGTGCCGATTGCGACTTTGGCGCCGAGGCGGGCCACCTCTGAGGTCGTGTTTTTGGCGAACGCGTACACGCCTTTTTGCAGGCTGCGCACAATGCGACCGTCTTTTTGGTACTCGCGCATTGGGACGACGACAAGGTCACGCATGCCGGAGCCGACGTTGACGAGGGGACGAACGGCGGCGAGGCCAGAGAGGACGCCAGGGAGTTGGTTGCGTTTCACATCAGGCATCCAGACGTCGTTGAGAGTCTTGTGTAGCTTGTCGAAAGATGTGATGCCGTAGACGATGGCGTGGCGAAGGGTGATATCCGAGCCATCGAGAATCAGAAAGTTCATGAATTCGGTAGTGTGACCAGAGCGGATACCGCCGTAGTCTACACGTTTGGGCTTATAGTCGAGTTTGAGCTGCACAGCTTGAACTTCAAGACGTTGGATAAAGGGCTGCTCAGAAGGTGCGGCGGACTTCTCGACGGAGTCGTCCTTGAACTCGAAGAATCGTGTGATGAAGTCGAGAGCGTCTTGGTCTACATGTAGACGAAGCGGAAGAATAGCAACCTAAGAGTCATTAGTATGTTGCACTTGACCTAGAGAGACGTACTTGCCCTGATGACAAGCTCGGAAGCTGCCAGGTCTGTAACAGGCTTGACGGTTAGAAGGTTGAGATTGATCATTGGACGATCTAGCTCTCGTTGAGCGGGAGGGATGACGCAAGTGATGAACTTCTTCCAGGTCGATGTAGGCACATGATCAAAGATCTCAAAATCTTGTACACGCACATCAATCGAGTTCAAAGTTTCACCAGAGTCAGGCGCGAACACGACCAGGTCGACTGCGATGCCCATGAGTGAGAACGCGATCTTCTTGTGCTTGCTACGTTCAAGCTTCAATCGGCGGCGGCCAGGCGTTGTCGCACTGCGCGGACGGGCAGTCGCCCCAGTTGATCGTGTAGCAGTCGACGTAGCGTAGCTGCCCGTCTCGCTGACTAAGTCGTCGATGTCGTGATTGATCTTGCGTGCGAGGGCGCCTTTCTCTTCTTTGATAGGGACACCAATCCATACAGAGTTGAACAAAAAGTCCTCTTCAACAAAGTCATCGTCCTCATCTTCTTCCCTTGGTTTCCGTCGTCGCTCTTCGGCACGAGCTTCGACGTCATCCACGGCCTGTGAGATGATGGCTCTAGTCCTTGGCCAATCGTAGCCATCAAACAGGTTCCAGATGACGTTGACATCGCGTACGGTGACTTTGAGTGGAGCATCTGGGGCTTTGAACTCATTTGTGAGGTGGTACTGATTCTGCTTGGAATCCCATTTACGAGCTTTGCCCTTGCCTTCCGAGTCGGACTCTTGGAAGTAATCGGTGCTGAAGTCGAAATTGCCTTCCGCCTTGTTCACCTCGTACTGCTCCTGGAAGCTTTCAAGAAGGCCTCGATCGCCATGGTCCTTGGTAGTGGGCGTCGCCGCAAGCACATCGAGACCGTCTTGATCCAGCATGCTGTCGCCCAAGTCCTCGTTGCTTGGCAAGCCTTGGCTGTAAATGCTTCCTACAAACTCGAGATTGGTAGGTACTTCGTCTTCCATGAGATCGGCATTGTTCATGAAGTCATCATTCTCAAAATCATCCTGCGCAGGCATCGCGTCCCCAGTGAACGACTCCATCATCTCTTGTAGCGGGACCACTGTACGATAGCGTTCGGCTGTAGATGGAGGCGTTGGAGGCTGCAATCCATTCAGCACTTCGATGAGAGTCTGTGTTGAATCGGCACAGGACTCTAACACGAGAAGCTCATTCTTGAACTCGACATTGACGAGCTGAGGTGTACCCTTGCCATCGCCTGCAATGTTGACGAGGATCTTGGCGGCTGAGATCGAGCTGAGCGACACAAACCCAAGACGACCCAGTTCCTGCAGATGACGACTAGTAGCTGTTGCGCTACGAGGCACCCCACTGTGCTCTTCGTCTAGGCGTGCAACATCGTCAATGGCATGTATCGATGCTTTCCGGAGGTCCAGTTGAACAAAGTAGTCTTTCTTGCCTTGTTTGCCATTGAGATGGGCGTCCGTGAAGACGAATAGGCCTTTCGACGTCATATTACGAGGATTTAGACCAAGCGCACAACTCCTGAGCAGTAGGTCGATCTGGAACGGCTTCTGGGCTGGAGATGAGGGAGAGCTAACGTCGGACGATTGCCGAGTAATTGGCTGAGGCGATTTGGACCTGGTGATGGTTGCGACGCTCGATGCAATGCCTACAGCGATGTCTTCCACAGTACCGTCCTCGCTGATGCCAAGCGCCGCCATGATGGTCGAGACTCTGTACTCAGCACAAAGGTTGAACAATTTTGCTTTGACGACAGGCTCCAGTTCGTCGCCCACCATCCTTACCATGATCATGGGTAGTTGGTCCTGTGATGGAAGCTTGACAACTTCATGGATCAACACCTCGTCTTCGCGTTTCAGTGATGCTGTTCCGATCTCCATCGCGAACAAGGCCGGAAAGCCAACGTGTGCCACGGCAGCATTGTGAGCAGTGATTGAGACATCTCCAAGCTTTTCGTTGACCGCAAGTCCAACGTCTAACTGCTGCACCGATGCGAGAGTAAGCAAACCTGGACGATCATCCTCTGGTAGGTACTTTGTGACCTTTGAAAGGCGAGCCAGCTCTGCCCCAAGGGTTTCGAAAGCACGTAGTTCCTCAAGATCAGAGACCCGTACGCCTACGCTGCTGACTTCCACTCTTAAGACAGATCCCTTGCGTCGTTGTCGAAGAAACGTATCGATCAGAATATCCTCGTTATTCTCGTACGGATCTTTTGAAGGAGTGATCAGTGAGATCAGCTTCGAGAGGTCTGCTTCTTCGGGAGTGTAAAGAAAGTTCACTGTTGTGCCTTGAATATCGATCAGCAGGGGCGCACCCTTCTGCTTTGCGTCCAAGTAGGGACCAGATAGCTGCACTTCAGATACCTTGAGGCGGACATTGCTTTGCCGAACTGCAACACGTACTGTGGTCGTCTGAAGTTGCACTGCGCAGCTGCGGCCTTTCAGCAGAAACGCTACCTCACCCAGTTGTATCTGGATTTTAGGCATATTGGAAGGTGCAGCAGGTGTCTCGGTCACTGGTGGCAAGTCTCCGAAATGTACTCCTCGTGGCTTGGACCTCGCTGGCGTCAAGACCGGACTATTCAGAGCGTTGTGCGAGCTGATCGAGTTGCCAAGCTCGAGGACACCACTAAATCCACCGAATGAGCTCAGAGCGTCGTCCAGCCGCTGGATGTCGAAGTCGACCTTGACCGGTCTGGTCACGATCGTGACTCGTTTATCCACCCCTTGTTCATAATCTAGTTCCAAGTCGTGGCTGAGCTGATCGGGTAAGTTGCTGACAGATCGTCTGGATCGAGGTCGCGAAGTATGGAACGCAATGATGTCGATACCCAAAGATGCGATGGCAAACTTCTCGATTTGTAACTTCGCGCGCAGCTTATCTGCGCTGCTTTGACTTGTGAGGCGGATTGCAGCGAGGTGGATTCCTAAAAGAGCATCATTTGGTTTCAGCTCGAGGGTATGAGTTGGGATCAACCCATCTTGCATGGATTCAGTCAGGACGCTGTCGAGCCATGCGATGCCAAGATTCCTGACTGTCAGCTCGAGGGTGCTTGACCCAGCACTGGTCACAGACTCAGTCGGTGGACTCGACTTCTGCGACTGTGATGCATCTGTTAAAGCGCCAAGTACGCGGTTGAGCATGTTGAACATGATGCGACCGGTAGACAAGTCCACATGACCGACCACTGAGCCAACTTCCACGATAACATTCGGCGATGGCGAGGATTTGGCAGGTCGACGGGCTGGCAAACTTATATTAGATCTGGACTGAGCAGGTCTCCGTAACGAGTCCATCATGGAGCCTGTTCGACGAGACGATGTAGAATGGGCATAATTTGAGAATGAGCCTGGCATCTCGGCAAAGATAGAATCTTCCCCAAGCCTGGACGGAGCAAAGTCCATGGTAGACGCGTCGGAAACTGGCTCAGCACTTGAGTCAACATCTGACGTCTCCCCCTTCTCATCAAGACCCAGGGGGAACCAGACTGTCACTTCGTCGATGGTCAAGAAGGCCTTCGCCTGTCTCTGAGCTTCACTGGATGCACTTATCGACGAACCGGGAACCTTGGTTGACCGAGCTGCTGCAACGGCGCTCTGCCGACTGCCGGGTCTTGGCGTATCGTAGCCGTCCTCTACCTCCGGATGTGGTTGAAGAATACTGCCGGAAATCATCTCTTCAGGCACAGATCCTGAAGTATCCGACGACGCTCCGCGGCTTGAACTGGACGAAGAGTCCCAACCACCTGGGAGATGTCGTTGCGAAGACACAGCCGGAGACGCGCTTACGGCACTCATGTACATGCTCTCAGACGTATCGGATGAAGACGATGATGTTGAACTTGTCATTTGAGGCCCAGCTTCGACTACGGACTCAGATGTATGTAGACTGCTGGTGGACAACTGCGACTCGTCTTCAACCGATTGAGGAGTCAGGCCGCAATTCATCTCGTGGGAGGACTCTAGGGATGCGAATCTCTGAAGCAGAGGTTGTGGTGCGGTCGGCTCTGGTTCTAGCTCTGATCCTAGCTCTGGCTCTGGCTCTTGCTCGGGTCGTGCAAAGGATACGCCAAGACCTGAGACAGTTGGCAGTGCAGACGTAGAAGCCTCACTCGCAGGAGGGGAGAAAGCACCCCTCGGCTGTGCAAAAGACAGGCCTAGACCGGACACTGTGGGTAGCATAGACGAAGATGCCCCGCTGGCGCAAGGAGAGAGATTTCGACTCGATACATTAGGGCTTCCACTGTAGTGGTCCTCGAACCGCGCATCGTCGGTGCGCATTGCTTCGTCCAGGTCGTGGTCGAAAGTGGAGTCCAGCATGTCATGCTGCAGAGCGTAATCGAGCACACCCTCATCATCGTACAGGATGCTGCTACCGCCCAGCCCTAATGTAAGGTGGATATCACCAGATCGGTGCAGGTCTTCTCGCTGCTTGGTATGCTCCGAGCCATCGTCGGATGAAGCATCGGCGAACCTATCGTCGTCGACCGTTGCAACGGACTGTGCAAGAGACACTTCTTCGTGAACGGATGGTACCAAAGAAGCCTCCTGCTGATAGGACAAGGCTAATGGAGTCTCTTCTTGTATTGATGTTGCTAGCGGAGTGGCGGGATCGCTTTTCAGCTGCTCGGTCGACCCCTCGACTGCGGAAGTAGGCTCAGCAACGTGGACGGGTTGAGCACCTTCTGTACGTTGCGGCAGTACTTCGAGCGTTGCAGGAGGGTTTACTGCGCTCGTTGGTTGTTCAGGGTATGTTGAAAGCTCGGTGGAGGCCTCAGAACGCGTGATCTCTGGTGACGGTGGCCGTAAGCTTTGCGAGGTAAAGTTCTCAACATCAGACACCAGCCTGGCGCATATGTTCTCGATCCTCAGCCTTCGTTTCCCGACTGTCGAGGCTGCATTGTGAGGCTGTGCAGCCGGACTGATGTTGATATTCGGTTCTTGTGAAGTTACCGAGTCGATACCTACACGGGCTATGTGGAAGTTGAGCGAGACTGGTGACGACTCGCCGGACTTTGGTGAGCTTGCCAGCTCGGTCGAGGTCTGATCCTCCATCTCAACATCAACGTTGTCAATTACTATGCTGAGTCGATCGAGCGCAGTGTTGAGGATGTTCTTCAGATATGCAGGCAGGCCAAGTGGTGCACCCACACCTGCCGAGCTCTCCTCTTCAATATCATCGCTTGCAGACAGAGACTCTTGCATGTAACTTGGCTGTAATTCCAGCTCATGTGCGAGTTCACGTATCTCTTCTGCGGGCTCTTCTCGAATGAAGGACTGCGCAAGGTCATGGACGGTAGGTACGTGCGTGTCAGGATCCAAGGATGTGTCGTCCTGGTGGTATGTAGGAGAAGACGGCTGCGCTCGTGGTCTTGCGTGCTTGTCCTGTCCGGATATGGCATCTTCAGCGTCCACGAGCAGCTTGGCCTTGACTTGTATCCCATCCACCTCTATCGAAATTTGTGGAACACCAAAGTCGAGGACGAAGGTAACGCGCAGAAGCGAGGCTTTGGCGGACGAAAGATGGATTTCGGGTGGCAGCTTGAGGTGTAGCAGAGCTACGAGTTTCTGGTGGCGCAGTGTTAGTCTCGCAGACGTACAAGCATGTCGTCTCTACACACCTTGATGTGCAACCCCACATCCCTGACCTCAAGAGTGGTCCTCTTGCCCACATCGACGCTCACAAAGTCGGCCGGGTCCTTGTCGAGAAGATCGATATGCCGCAGCCCGTACAGCAGGAGCTTCTTGCCGATGGAGCTGGACACCGCCGAGAAGAAGGCCATGGCGGCTGTTCGGTAGTCGAGGCGCCAGTTCACAGACTACGGGCAGCTCGTGCGCCTACCGCCGTGCCGGCTGTGTCTCCATATGTGGTGGAGAATTTCGGTGGATTGCTGCGTGTTGCCGTGGTTGGGGCGTACCGTGATGCAACTGGACCCTGCCTGGATATCGGCGTTTGGGCGCAGGCAGCTATGCGGGGACCGGCGTGACGACCGTCGAAACGCGGCGTGAAGTGAACGGACAGAGGGCAGTGAGGTCGTGGAGCGCAGAGGCGTTTGCAAGGTAGAGTCAACAGTGCGTGGCGTGCGGCGAGCCGTTGACGTGTGCTGTCACGGGAGGAATAGTGATGCGAATGGCCTAGGATCATGCGGTAGTCTGCCAGATGATGCCCGCGGGTGCGCAAGTCGCAAGGGTCGGCTGTCCCCACCACGTTATCGATAGGGCGAATTGGACCATGACTCGTGCATCCGCTACGTGATGAGCAGCAAATGTCTGCGAACGAGCCTGGAAGTGTATAGTGAAGCGCGAGTGAAGATTATGCCCGCCAAACTGCAACAAAGATCAATCTGCAGGTCGCACAATAGAGCTGAGCTCTTGCCCGCATTTGGGCCCCACTGCTGCGTTGGTACTAGCGTACATCAGCGGGAGCGCTATCGCCGAATTGGCAGGAAGTCGGACGTCGCCGATGCAGTGACTGCTGCCTCGACCTTTCTGACTGATCTTACACACCAGACAGAACGACTCTTTTTGGCAGCAACGAAATGGCTCCTAACGAGACTGCGAACGGCGAGGACTGGGAGAAGGCGGAGGGCGTTCCGAGTCTAAGCGAGCCTTTCATCCAGAAGTATCTGGCCGGGAGAGATGCGCTCGTGCAGCAAGAGAAGAAGCAGCGAAGTGGTTGGTAGTCAGATGAAACTCAATGCCCAGAGATCCATCATCTGACAGTCTGCAGACTACCTCTTCCGCCAGAACCTCTCTCCTATGGCACAAGAAGCAGCTTCAATCGTATCTCAAATAAGATTCGAAGAACAGCTAACCCTGTGGACCCGAGAGTACGAGGATAGCCTTCTCACGCAACATGTCGATGTATTTCCTGGCATGATGTTCTCCCTCGCCAAGGAGCGTATGGAAAAGAGCAAGCTGTGGCAGATTGTCAAGAAGATGCCCAAAGGAACGCTACTTCACTGCCACATCGAGGCAATGGTCGACCTCGACTGGGCTCTCGAAGAGGCATTCAAAGAGGAGGGTATCTCTGTTATCGCAGATGGACCGATTACAGACGCGCAGACTATGCGCAAGACTGGATTCTCCTTTGTTTATGTCAAGAAAGCCCCAGAAAATGCATCGATCTGGTCGCCAGACTACACGGCACAAACACCAGTCCCGATCAACGTGGCTGCCGACAGCTTCCCTGAGGGTGGTAAGAAAGGCTTCGTGGAATGGATACGATCAAGAGTCACCATCACCGCTTCAGAACACCTTTCGCACCACGAGGGTCCGAACGAAGTCTGGCGAAAATTCATGTCATGCTTCCCTATCCTCGGCTCGCTCATCTACTACGAACCTATCTTCCGCAAGTTCCTCCACAAGATGTTCAAGGTCCTTCTTGACGATGGTGTATACTGGGTGGACATGCGCTCGGCATTCTACACACCTTACCGAAGCAAAGGCAAAGAGGATTGGGACAAAGACTACTTCAACATGCTGGACCACCTATCTGACGAGCTTGAAAAATTCAAGAAGAGCGAAGAGGGCAAAGACTTCTGGGGCGCACGCATGATCTGGACAACCATTCGCGCATTCGACAAAAAGGCAGTTATCGAAAGTACGTACCCTGCTCATGGACATGTCCAAGCCACACATTAACAAATCGCAGGCATGAAAGCCTGCATCGAGATGAAGCTCGAATTCCCCGAGATCATCGCCGGCTACGACCTAGTCGGCCAGGAAGATCTCGGACGCCCCCTCGCCGACCTCACACCGGAACTCTTCTGGTTCCGCAAACGCTGCGCAGAAGAAGGCGTCGACATCCCCTTCTACTTCCACGCCGGCGAGACCCTCGGCGACGGAGACGCCACAGACGAGAACCTCTTCGACGCAGTCATCCTCGGCACCCGCCGCATCGGCCACGGCTTCAGTCTGTACAAGCACCCCCTCCTCATCGACATGGTCAAGGAAAAACGAATCCTCGTCGAGAGCTGCCCCGTCTCAAACGAAGTCCTGCGTCTCTGCGGCTCCATCATGTCGCACCCCCTCCCTGCGCTGCTGGCCCGTGGCGTACCGTGCTCGCTGTGCAACGACGACCCCACGATCCTCGGACAGGGGGTGTCCGGCATGTCGCATGATTTCTGGCAGGCGCTGCAGGGCTGGGAGAACCTCGGGCTCGAGGGCTTGGGCAGTCTTGCGGAGAATAGTGTGCGCTGGGCGAGCTTCGATGATTTGGGTGCGAAGGAGTGGATGCAGGATATCAAGGACGGGTTGATGGGGAAGGGTCAGCGCGCGGAGAGGCTGAAGGAGTGGACGCAGAGGTGGGAGCGCTTCTGTGCGTGGATCGTGGAAGAACATGGTGTCGATGTTGGTGTCGAGCCAGAGGAGTAAAGAAAATGTGACAGTAGCGTAGAAACATAGGATTCAACTCCTACGATCAGTGTGTAGCAAATACATCCCGCCTTCACCAAAACCAAAGCCCTCCTCGCACGCAGCACCCCCCTCGATCTCAACCCCAACGTACCATCCATACCAAAGTACCAACCATAACAACACAAACACATCCCCACACCAACCTCACAAGGCAGACTCCATCCCACAACCCCTCTCCCTCCCACGCAAGCGCAGCGCATACCGAGATCTAGCAGCACTACGACGCGAACCCGTCCCACGTGCCTCAACATGCAAAGCACAGCACTGTGTTGTATATCATGTCATGCATGTACAACAGCTGTGTGAGGCGAGTCAGTAGTGGCAGTATGCTACATTATGGGTTCCATGCGTCACGTCACGGGTGTTGGGAAAGCTTTGTAGTGTATGGGTGATGTTAGACGTGGGGAACGCAGTGGTGTTGGAGATAGGCTGAGTGTGAGTGATGGCGGGGTATTTGGGGTGTTGGCTTCACGAGATGCAGACATGTTGGTTTGTTGGCGAGGCGGAATTGGTGGAGCGGTGGTGCGTGGTATTGCCAATGGAGGACGCCGTGTGTGTTGATACTCGAGGCCTCGACATGAATGAGCTTGATTTCATTGTCCGCAGACTGGCGCAACGCAAGGGTGTGTTGGAGGTCGTGGTGCGAGATGCAGATTAGCGGCGAGCGAGCAAGCAAGTTCAAAGGCGTTGAGCCCGTGGCTGCGGCGCGGTGCAGGAGGAAGCGATTCCGCAGCGGCGTTGAGCTTGTTTATTCTTCGGCGAGAAGGTTGGGTGGGGAAGCGGTGCAGCGTATGCCATTGAGCTGGCTGCTCTAAGCGCCTGTGGATATGAGGAGGCCTGAAGGCGATTCCACACGCTAGAAACGGGGTTGAGCCGCCGTCCGGCGCAGTGTCAGGTAGCGTAGGAAAACTGGGCATTGAGCTGCCATTTGCCGAGTCGAGGATTATGATGCCTTCGCAGGTTCTTGTGCGAGCGTGGTTGTCAGCTGGTGAGCTTGGATCAGTGGTTCGCATGGAGAGGCGAGGCTGATATATGGTCTGATTGGATACCAGAAAGCTGAGTGCATACCGAATCAGCACGATTGAGATGATTATTGGGCAGCTGCTCACGAGGTTTTCGTCGTGTTTTCGAAGCTGAGGAGCCGGATCGACGACCTGCCGCTCGTGGTAGGATCAATGGTCGGGGATCTGGGCTCACTGCAGTCTGGTCCTGTGCAACATGGCGCCAATTGACAGGCCTCTGAGCGCGGCTAAGGTCAGGCGCGGAAGCGGCACAGGTGACACACAAAATTGACTCTTGCTGTCTTGGACAATGGTGTTGGGATTATTATGGAGCCTCATGGTCGACTTTGAAAAGATCCGTGCCGTGCCAGACAGTTTGGGGGCTGGATAGCCGCCAGGCATCCACGGGTACGGTACTGGTGCTGACGGCAAGTCGTCGATAGGCGTTGACGTCCGGATTATTGTGCTGACACTGCTTGGCCTGGCACCCTTTGATGCTCGCCCCAGCGAACAGCAGGTGTGGTGCTCCACCTGGGCCCACCTCGTTTGTCGTTCTGCTGGCCACGTCAACATGAGGATCTTGACAGTCAACAGTCTCGACCTGGCACCGGTCAGAGTCCCAACCTCCGCCGCAGAGATGCGTCTGTCTTCCGCGCGTGCACATGGCTGTTGGTGCCGCCCATTGGCCTCTCTCAGTGCGGAAGGTGGTGCATTAGCGCGTGTATTGTGGAGGACTTGAGCCCTTGGCCCCCAGCAGACGGACGTGCACAGTTCGCTGGCAGCATGCAGCCTGCTGGGCGTGGGTGGAGGGCTGAGAACGAGGGCGGCTCTCTTTGGTGTCTGTACGGATATGCTACATGACTGAAATTCCACAACTGCATATCTCCGTGTTCTCGATTGATGCAACCAGCCTGACCCGAGCAACGTCCGCCATCTCTCGCCGTTCGAACCAGCGCCGTGCTGCTGGATGTGACAGAGAGCGATCCCGCAGCTATCGAGAGCGCTTTGGGACAAGGGCTTGAGCATTAAGCGCCCGGCTCCACCCTGCCGCCAATCATCGGCCCCGCCGCGAGCCAGGGTGCGGGATCCCTTGCCCTCTGTGGAGAGCGACAGGGCGGCCCTCTTGAACGAGCCTGGGGACCATCACCAACACAGAGTCAGTCCACCTGTCTCGTCGACAGCCCTTGGAGTCTTAGACGCGCCGCATACCGCGAGCCGTAGTAGCAGTAGCAGAAGCAGTACCCAGCAGTTGTAGTCGCCGCCGCAGCTGGTCTGCTATAGCTCCCACACGCCCGTCTCACGTACCCTGCGACGACCCAGCGCCTCCCACGCTCACCCACCCACCCGTCGCCGCTACCAACGCTCGTCGCGCCGCGCACCTCTCGCCATCCGCCCGCCGGCCGCCCTCCGCCCTCCGCAGACGGCCACCGCAGCGAGTCGACACACAGCCTCGCAGTGCAGCCCGCCAGGCATCGCGTCGAGGACCCCCCGCGGCGCAGCTCTGGCGCAGGTGAGGCAGCCTTGAGGCATGGCGATGCTGATGCCGTCTCCAACGGGTCCGGGTCTGAGCTCGGCCTTCAGCCCCTACACAGACTCCCCAAGCTCGCCGGCGAACTTCAACCAGGTCTTCTCAAATAGGTGGGCATCCCCCGCACTGGCCGCCCTCGCTGCACCTACTGATGGATCCGCAAAGGTCTTCCACCCAGTCCGACCACCTTGTCCCGCCCCCGAGCCCGTACCCTGCGACTGTCGACCCGTCGCCCGTCGACAGCAATGGCACGAGTGCCACCGACCACACCGAGGTAGACACGCCCCGAGGTGGTGAAGGGAGAGCGCAGAGACAGAGAGACTGACAGCATCCAGATCGAGGATGACGCCCAGGACGACATGCATTACATCAGATCGCCAAACACAGAGGACATTGTCAGTCCGGCGAGCCAGTCCAGCCAATCCAAGGTACGGTGAACGTCGCGGCGCCCTGCGTTGCGCCCTGCATGTGAGAGCACTTCTGACGGTGACTCAGCCTTTCAAGCTCGACACCTCGCTGCCTGCGCGCAAGCGGTCAGACTCGGACGAGGCACCGCCCTCAGTCATACATGTCCCGGCAGACTTCAAGCAATTTGTACGCAAACTGCGCGTTCTGGTCGCACTACCTTGGCGCTGACTATTCATGCAGAACCGCGGCATCGCGTCAGCCGCATCTTCAGGTGCGAACGGCTCAGAGAGCACCGCCGTAGTATCGCCCGTTACCCCAGAGGCAAACATGGTTTTCGGAGCCGACGACAAGGTGCGTCTTGCTCATCTCGCTCTGGCACAAGCCACGATGGCTAAACCTCTTCAGCACCACTACACAACCCCAATCGACACGTCTGTTCCTCGTGGCGCGTTCGACCGCAGTACGCCCCTGGCGCAGACGCGTCACGACTACGAGGACGACCTGAAACGCCGAAGTGCTCGAATGAGTGCCAACCTGGCTGGTGCGTAGCTTCTCAGAAAGTGTTCCTGATCTGGCTGATCTGGCTGACTCCTCTAGACATCGCAGAACACGAGGACAGCTATCCTACAGATTCTTCAGCGAGTTCCGTCATCGAGCAAGATGACGATGAATCCTCGCAGTCACAAGAGAATGAGTCAGCATCAATTGGCACGCAGACCATGGGCCAGGCGCTACACGGCATCAACGAGACTGAGAAAGAGGTTGCTGCTTTGAACAGCGCGTTGGACGAGTGCTGGATTTTGTGCAACTCGCTAGCGAAGCTCAGCCAGAACCACCGCCGGCGAATGTTCAACTACTCTGGCGGTAGCGCTGACGAACAGGAGCATGCGTGGCGGACGTGTTGGCGGTTGTGCCAGAAACTGTACGAGAGCCGGGACGAGAACCCCTCGACCCAAGTCATGCCCACGTTGGAGCTTTGCCGGGACTTCTGTCAGGCGTTGTTCGATGTACGGCAACGGGGCGATGATGCATCTGACTCGGTCTTGCGAGTGAGCTTTGAGCTGAACAACCATCTCTACAACGCTCACGACCGTGCATTGCCCGAAGCTTTCCGCGAACGCACGTTAGACTTCTACCTGACGTTGTGTCACCGACTGATGAAGCAACGAACGTCATTGCCTGAAGAGACGGACTCACTCCTTCATGCTTGCTGGTCATTGGCAGAAACACTGTTCAGTCTTCGCCAGAATAGCCGCGATGGCAAGGCTGCCGACGAAGAGCTTCTGGGCTCCGGCATACAAGCCTGCTGGGAGTTGTGCGACCTGTTCCGCGAGGGCTGGACCCAGGTGCGGCCTGACCGCGGCACCCCGCGTCCGACTCAGTATGAGTTCAACCTGGGATCCAGCTCTGGCTCTGTGACACGTTCGCAACGATCTTACTCGGAGAGGTCAGGTCGGACGTCATCAAGCATCGACGACTCGTACCACTCCGCCATCTCTTCCCGGCGACAGACGCCAGCAGTACCGGACACGCCTACGACCATCTTTGATGACCGCGAGGAGTTCTCGCCTGCTGAAGAGAATAACGTACCGAACATCCTGGTGTTAGGGCCTGAAGCAGGGCTGACACGGACGCACGACCGCTGGTCGTCCGCGTCGTCAAACTTATCGACGTACTCTGATGCTTCCATACACAGTTCGTCAACAGCAACCGCAGGTCGAACGGATCCCAATCTTGTCCGGCTGAAAGCTTTGATCGTGAAAGCTGCGATCAACACAGGCTACAGCCGTCAAATTCCACTTCCTGACTTCATTCGTGCCCTGCCCTCCAACAGCTTTGGCACACTGCCGTGGCAAGCGCAGCTCTTCGAAAACTACAGAAAGCTAGTCCTTGCAGATCCTACACTACGGACCGCGCATACGGAGCCGCCTCGCAGAATGACCGCCGTGGAAATCGGCCGCTCAGTGCAGTGGATGGCACGCAGTGAGCAGTTCAAGTGGCTTCGTGATCTGTATCGATTCGTCTTCGGTAACAACCCGGAGGATAGCAGTCAACGCAACCTCATCATCAACGCCTAATGGTCTGTTGTGTTTGCGGACGCGTTCTGTTTGGTTAGGCTTTCTGCTTTCGTTACGCTCTATACCCAACGCTCTTTTCGATTCTCACGAAGCTATGTGGACATGACCATCTACGAAGCATATTTTGAACCAAGACGTATCTTCACTTCGATGTATATATTCCTACCTAATCATCTATCCAATTCAACCGTGTCACCGGCAGCTCGGCTCCTCAAGTCTCAATTGATATAAGATCTCACCCGTTCCAGACTTTCTCTGCAGCTGGCTAATCCGTGCGATCCAGTACACTCGATCATCGCACCAATGCAGCTACCTCCAGCACTGCTTTAGGTGTGTGGCACACTTATGTCTTGCGTATGGACGCTAGGTGGGGCAACATCCTCACCGGTCCTCGTATTCAGCCCGCCAGCCTCACATGGGTAGGCGAGGCTGAGCGGGAGGCTCCGGGTACGCCATGTGCGCAACCACCACCTTGGAAATGTATCTTGATAGACTTTCAGGTACTCCAGCGAGCATTTCAGCTGTCAGGTCCTTTCCGCAATGCCTCTTGTGAAGCCTGCCTTACCTCCCAGACCTTCAGGGTCGACCAGCACCCAGCAAAAAGGCCAGCGGCCCAATCTTGCGCCCTGCCCTCGAACGACCTTTGCAACGGGGCAAACAGATTGGTACAATATCACCGTACCGAAGACATTTGCCGGCGTCGACATCTGTCCAAGCTGTTACAATGCAACCTTCAGCAATACACCGTACAAACGATGTCTTACCAGAGCTCCATCCAAGTCCGAACACATGGCGACAAGATGCGACCACTCTGACCTTTGGAACCGTACTGCAACATTCTGGCTATTCTCTCAGGGTGCACCTGACCTCGATCTACTAGGAACTGTGGCTACGCTGCCGCCAGACGAGGATGGTCACTGCCCAAACATCAACATGCACTACCCTGAGCCTAAGCAAGAAGACAGACCAACTGCGACCCGAACTTGGTATTGTCTCACCGATCCAACAACTGGAGCTCTCATCGAAGACCTGACGGTCTGCTCAGCTTGCGTCGCACGTGTGAATGTGATATTCCCGTCCTTGCGTGGCATCTTCAGACCAGCTGCCAACGGCCAGAAAGTGCAAGCGACATGCGACCTGCTCACAGCCAAGAACAGCGGGACTCGGGGCGAGCAATACCTCGATAAGCTATTCGGAGCAGCGATGCAGCATCTGGAAACAGGCACGTTGGACACACGTCCTCTAGTCGACTTTGTCAAGAAGTGGGCACCCATTCCCGTCTGCATGAAAGGCGAGTCCACTGCACCTGGCACCCAGAGCTGGACCTTTCCGAATTCTATGCCCTACTTCGCTTCATGTCAGGAATGCTACACCACTCACATCCTCCCACTGCTCGAGTCCGATAATCCCCCCATCATCCTTCAGGAAATGAAACCAAACACCTGCCCTATGGGCTTCGTCTGCGACCTCTACTCCCCCCGCCTCCTCCAATACTTCAACGACTTCATCACAACCTCCAACCTTGAGGCCTACAAACATCGGTACGTCCATCTCCTCACCGCACATCCCCACCCTCTTGCAGCACCCTCTCACCACCTCTCTCCAGACTCACAACCCGTGAATCCAAAGCCCGCGAATACAAACTCAAACTAGACAACCTCCTTCTCCAACTCCGCCAACACGACCACCAAGCACACCTCTACCGCGTCCAGATGCAAGTCGCCCAGAGCCAGGAAACCCTGCGCGTTAGGTCGTGGGGTGCGAGTGGGTATCATGCGCCGCCTGTGAGTCCCCATTCATAGTCCCATCACGACTCTAGAGTTGAATCGGACGTCTAAACACTTGCTGTACTATCGTTACGACGCGAGAAGCTGATGGAGAAATAGTACGATCCGAGCCGGTCCACAGCACTGATGAATCAGAGTCACCACGCGGCGCTACAGGCGGGGATCGCGAGGGATAGTATGGCGATGGTGAGGAGGGAGTGGGCTGATTTGTGGGAGTGATGTGAACTAGGGTATCAACAACCTCCAGGGCTAGAGGCTCCCAGGGTGAGGATGAGCAGGTATTACCTTAATCCGGAGAGTAGGAGTTTGGCGCGAGCGATGACGCAGATGCTCAATCGAGGCTGGGGTGCTACATGCAAGTTCCCAGATGACGAGCGCGTAGTTTCCATGTACTATCCAATAACCCCCGCGTATCCATCTGAATATATACCATACTTGAGAGCTGCTCTTCCACATACGACCATAGGACGTTGAAAACAAGTTCTCCTGTCCGATCCGCCGTCTGTTGTGGTACCGTTTTGGGGATGCCGTGGTACGCCTTCCCGTTCTCGGTAACCACGCCTCTGGCGAGCTAGGCTCCATCTTGATCAATTTGCTCCCTCTCTCCTCATACAAACTGGAGACACGATTCTGGACTATGAATGTTACAAAATGCCGACCTCCGACATGTTGCTGACTGCGATATTTGCCAGCGCTCATCTATAGATGGTCCGATCCGCTCGCTTGAGTTCCCCACCACTCCGCCTTCACGACGACGAGCAAGACGCAACAACAACAAGTCAAGATCTCTTGTTTCACCAACATGATTAGAGGGAAAGTGGGCAAAGCGATCGATCTTGAGGCATTCAAGAAGCGCGCTCGACAGGAGATAGCGCCACAACCTCTTAGCGCTGACGACATTCAGAGAGCCTTAATAAAATCCAGTCATGACTCATACAAGTTTACAATGGAGCAATAGTCATAGTAAGCTCTATACCGCATGACCACAAACAAAGGAAAGACAGCTAACTAGCTGCTAAGCTTCTCGGAAAACGTCTTAGAAAAGCCGATGGCTGAGCAGCGTTTTACAGAGGCACCTACGACTTTTCAGATCAAACTTTTCCTTGAATGGTTTGCTCAATCCCGCACTGGGCTTTTAGAGGACTGTATCACTGATACAACCCTCCTTAACCGCTTGAACAGCCTAAAGCGTGCTATCAAGATCCACACGCGTTACCAATACACACCATTCCAGAACCAAGAGATCATCAGCTTTGTCATGAAGGATCTTATCCCACGAGGTCTCTTATCAACAATTGCTCGCCCTAAGCCTCTAGCACCTATTGAGGTTGCCAAAGATATGATAAGATTCCTCTTTGCCAGCGATGAGTACAAGAATCTTCACCCCCGCATACGTAACCAGATGGCTTTTGCTATCCAACTTCTGCTTTTTGTTGGTGTCAGACCTGGAGAAGTAGTTGAGTCAGATGCGTGGTATCGAACAAATGAGGGGTTACTCTACAAAGATATCGAACTTGTCCGCTCATGGCATGCTGAACATCCTGGCTGGCGCCTTCATGTCACATTAAGGAACCGGAAGGGGCATCGAGAGTACAAGAAACACGCGTACGTCCCTTCCCCTCGGCTACCGCCTATTCGCACTGATATTAGACAGACCTGTCATGACGCTGTGTGAAGAGCCGCGCATGCGATACATGTGCCCCGTGACATGGTTCCTGTCACTCGGGTTTGCAGATGGGGTGTTCAGGGATTTAGAGAGTTTTAACGACCTGGAAACCGTGCAGCCTGTCCCAGGTAATCTACTTTATAGAGCAAAGTACAAGCCCGAGATCCTGGAGCGTCCTGTCATGAGGGGTATGCAGGCTGATAAATCCATGTCCGAAGCCCGCATATGGACGTACGACTGTTTCAACTCAGCATTAAAAGCCGCCGGCCAAAGAGCTGGCTATCAGGAGAACCTCAGCGCATATTGTTTTAGGCGCGCTTTTGCACATGCTGTTGAAGGCGGGTTACCTTTGGATGTTGGTAGCAAGAGCTAACATGTGCTTAGGTGAAGCTACAGCTACACAGCGAAGGACGTTGATGGGACATAAATACGATGATACGGCGCAGTACTATGTCTCCGGTTTCATTGGGATTGATAGTTAATCCATTATTCATGGACGCGAGCAATGTCTTGAACTATACAAGGAATCTAGTTCTATGATGGCAAATCGTAATTTGCTTGCGCCTAAGCCACCAGGATCGATTCTCACGGAACCACCGTGTGAGAGGGCACCACAACTACCACAAGAGAAAGGAATGAGCAGCCCTAATGTTTTATCAACTATGGCGCTCTCTACCACACAGGAGTACGAGCTCCGGCGACAAACACGTGAGAGGGCATTCCAGAAAGATCGTCGAGAATACCTTGAAGGGAAAGGTAAATCAGTGAGGGCCACAGCACCTACACTTGCAGTTCCTTTCCGCGAACCGTCCCGGTACCTCCAAGCTTTACTAAAGTTTGAGCCTGAGCGCAAGGCCGTACTAGACCTTATGTTTCCTAGCAGCGAAGAGGATAATGAGTTTACGGCTAAAATGCCACTCGCACAGGTTCTGGGACCGTTGATAAAAATGGCAAAGTCTCAAAGAAAGCGATACACATACAAAACCGCGGAGCCAACGCAGCAAAACTGCTGTGGTGATTGCAACAAGAGTCTGGTGAAGTATGCGAGATTCTGCCCCATTTGAGGCCCTGCTTACACTTTTTAGACTTCGTCCAGACCGAGTTCACAGTCATTTGCTCCAATGCGCACGCCAAAGGCGTATCAACCGAGAGCGGGAGCATATGACTGCACAGTTCTCAAAGATCCATACGTGTCTCTGGAACAACTGCTACTATCGATTCATTGGGAAGACATGTGGGTCGTATTCTCTCCATGTGACAAAACATCTTCAACAGTCGAGGTTACATCAGTGTCTGTGGGCTCACTGTAACAGAATACTAGAAAGTCATGAGGACCTTGCGTACCACGTTTCTGAGGAGCATCGTGTTCCTAACGAATGGACAACCCTTACGAAGATGCACTATTGCTACGAACACGACGTGTGGTGCCGGTCTAATCAGATATGGCACGCGCACCTACAGAAGAAACATCTTGAGCCTTTGAACGACTATTGCGGGCTAATTAAGGAGTGCGGAGTTGTTGTAGTGGCTGCGCACTGCATGTTCTGCCTTGGATCCGATGCGCCGTTGGCGGTGCGCTTCGCGCAATTCAGCGATGTTTTCCAGTTGCATAAACACATGAAGGAGCATCTAGCAAAAGGGTGTGCACCTGCAGTATGCCCACACCCTCTCTGCTTAGATGAGTTGTCATCAGAGTCTGATTTCTGGAATCATGCAACTGCAGTTCATGGCGTTCCTTTATTTGGTCCCCGCAGAATCACAGGGAAACGCAAAGCACCTGAAGATAGCGATAATGATAATATGGTCTGATAAGCAGTGAACGAACATAGCGTGACGCATTGACGCAGCGGTTTGTGCAGGATGGGCGCTTAGTAGAGCCACTCATCTCAAGGCAACTACAGTGTCCGTGCACCTCGTGCACGGTTTCATCTTGTGCACGCGAAAACCACCTTTGGCAACCACCAAAATGAGGTTGTAGAGCCACACACAAAAGCTATTATATAGAGATTTTTTATCGTAACAGTCTACTAACTCTTACGATGCTTGCCCTGCTCCCATTTTTTGTTTGGGCGCGTGGTGCGGCCGCTGCGTGTAGTAATTGGTGGAGGTGTTGGGGAAGGCGACGCCTCTACCACAACCTGTGTAGCACCACGCACACGCTGTTTTTTGGCTGCAGGTTCTGTAGGTACCTTTTGTAAGGCCTTGCGCTTGCCTGTTTGGGATAATTGGATAGATTTGGCAGCGTCGCTCTCTTGTTTTCTTCGTTGTTTCTTGGCTTTCTCAGCGGCCTCCCTGAGGGCTTTCTCTTCCTTTATCCTCGCTCGCTCCACCTTCCGCTGCTCCTTCTCTCGCTCCTTCTGAAGCTTCTTCTCAGCTGCCTCTGCCTTACTGCGAGCTTTTGCAGCAGCTTCCTCAGCTTGTTGGCGGGTATTTTGACGCAGCTGAGCTTTGGCTTCATCCACCTTCGTTGGAGACCACAACATCGCGTTGGAAGTATAAGACTTGGAGGTCTGTAGCGGTAGTACTTAGCGGTACCTCTAGGAGGTCTTCCAGGTATCAATTTGGTTGCGTAGGCCTTCATTTTCTACCTCTAGAAGGGAGTTGCGAGCTGCCAAGTAGTTCAACGTGCGAACCAGCTTCCGCGCCTCATAACTTGTAGGGTCCCTCACTGTTTCGTTGCAAAACCGTTCGATCGCGATCCTATTGACGTCAAGCAATGGAGATGGGGTTCGTGGCAGCTCGCTGAGCTTCTTCTCAAATCTATTGAGTATAGTAGGTGGGTTCAGTGGTGAGATACCTGTGGCTTGGAACGCGCTCAGCACAAGCTCAGAGGTAAACGTTTGGTACCAGGCAGCTCGGAATAGCTTGTAGAAGTGATGCTTTTTGATGCCAGTTAAGGCCTGGCTTTGGTGGAGCTGTTTAGTGACTTCTTTGGAGTAGTTGGTACCAAAAGGTGAGAAGCAACCCACATCAAGCGGCTGCAACGTCTGGGTACTGTGAGGTGGGTAGATGAGTAGCAGGATCTTATGGCAACGACAATAGTTAATAAAAGCCATTGTTATGTGAGAGCCGTGGCCGTCAAGTAGGAGTAGGCGCCAGCTACTGCGAGTCTTACTCTCAGTCTCCCGCTCAAACACTTGTTCAAGCCAGGCAAGACCAACCTCATCGTTCGTCCAGCCAGAGGGCGTCGCAGTACTATAGGTAGAGTCTTTTCCTGCGTCCAGGTCCTCCATCCAGGACGATTGTAGAGCGTTTGGCTGGCCAGCGAAGATAAGGACTGGCGGCAACGTTAAACCATCAGCGCAGATAGTTGCAATAATCGTTACCCATTCTCTATTGCCATCCTGCAAGCTCTGGCGCTTGCCTTTTGCCTTCCAGCTTGCCTTACTAAACACCCTCTTGCTTTTATTCACCAATCTAATCGCGAGGCCCTTCTCATCCATATTGTACGTGTGCCGTGGCTTAATAGAGTATTCTTTGATTTTGGAACGTAGTAGGTTGAAATAGTATAAGTACTTTTCGCTATCGTTAGCGTTATGGCGTGTAGCGTCCATGGCGGAGGTCCATTTGTATATGAGCTTATCGTGGTGACGGTGCAGGAACTGAGTAACCCAGGCATCTCCAATAGGACTGTGAGCAACTTCAGAAGCGAAATTTTGTACTATTTGCCTTGTAGGCGATAGGCCTTAGCTTAGAAGGTCTATTATATAATTACAGAGCTTATCTTCTTGTTGTGGGGTGATCTTCTGCTGTTTGAAGTAACTGTGTTCACGCGACGCGCATACGCCTCAGTGCCGCCGCGATAGGGTAGATCGCGACACTGAAAACTGTTCAGCAATTTTAGTATAGGAAAGTTCATCAGCTGCATCTGCTGCGTCACAGGCTTTAAGCGCAGCTTCTAAATCCATGTCGTTGTTGAGTTATCGCGTTGAGGAAATTGACGCGTTATGGTGTTGGCGTGCACGGACACTGTAGGTCCAGGGTCGCATTATGGACACTCGTGCATAACACATATTTACGTGACGCGTCTTCCTGCAACCCCTCACTTCAACCTTAGGGCTCGCGCAACACCTAGCGACTGCAGTGATAAAGAGAGGTCCCTTAGTAGAACGCGCAAGGCAGTCCCATTAATGGATTCTATTAAGGTGCGTCCCTGAGTGAGGAGGCACACTATGTCGCGAGACAGGTTGGCGATTCGGAGCTTCGGCGTCTCCCATTTGCGGGCTTGTAAAGCCGCCATTAATCTACTGTAATTGTATAGCTGTTGCTCTTTAAGCACGTTAGCATCCGACATAAATCGCTCCTACGTTAGCCGTGCTATCAATCGTTTCGTTGCCGTCGTTAATCAACTCGTTAGCGATACCCCCCTGTTTATTAGTGACGTTTGGGACTACTAAAGCGCTCGGTAGGTTGCGCAGAGAGTGCGACGTAGGAAGACTGACTTCCCAGGCTCGTAAGATCGTTCCGATGTGAGAGCGAGCATGCCGGCAGCCCCGTTGTGCGAAGCAGGAGATCTTAGGGAACGAGCCCGAGCTGGCGGGATACGCTAACATCGCTTCGCATGCATGAGACTGCATTAGCGTTCTCATCGCCTGCTGTAACTTATCGTAAAGAATACAGCGCTATGCCAGTCGCGTATGCCTCTTAAAATAGATGCGGCGCATGCTGCTGGCTTTCTAGAAGCATCTACGGCCACGCGCGTACACTGCGGTTGTGCATGAGGCTGCTCCGTTCCCTGCCCGGAGTTTGTCTGGACGTTCCTCGTCCTTCTCTTCCCATCGCGAACAAGTCCGCCACGATGGACAAGGCCAGCCGTGCTCTAGCGCAACCCGTTCCTCCTAGCTTATCCGACTCATACCGTGCTAGTGCAGATCATAGCGGAGTCCCTTATACAACCCTCCACCATCGCGCGCGCGGTCGTTGTTTAATCGAAGAAAAGGCCCAAAGCCAGCAGTACCTCGCTCCGTACGAGGAGGATGCTCTCGTCCGTTTTCTCCTACAGTTGTCTGATCTAGGCCAGCCTGTGCGCATTAAGTACATACGCTTCTTAGCTTTCTGCGTTACTGGCCAGCGATCCGAGACCGACTGTCTGCTGAAGCCGCCTGGCAAGAACTGGACTTGGGGCTTTGAGAAACGCCATCTAGAGACACAAGCGAGAAGAGTTAAGGCGCTGGACTAGAGCCGTCACGAGAAGAACACTTACTGGAAGATAACACATTGGTTTGAAGTGATCGGAAGGGTGCTGAAAGACCCAGGCATCTCCAAGGAGAATGTATACAACATGGACGAGACTGGCGTTATGCTATCTATGCTAGGTACAGTCAAAGTCTTAGTAGGTAAGGATGACATGCGAGACTATAGAGGTGTACGTGTCAAACGCACATTAGTCACCGCGATCGAGTGCATTAGTGGTGATGGTAGGTATCTAGATCCTATGGTTATCTGGCTAGCTGCTACGCACCGCAGCAACTAGACCACCTTCCCCACCCCTGGGTGGCAGTACGCGTGCTCCGACACTGGATACACGGACTCTTATATTAGCCTGCAGTGGCTTCAGCGTATATTTGACCCTGCGACTAAGGAGCGAGCTAGAGGTAAGCCGCGAGTGCTGATCTGCGATGGCTTTGGAACGCATGAGACGCTGGAAGTGCTGGAGTTTTGCTTTGCGAACAATATCCTCCTTTGCTGTCTCCCCTCTCACACTTCTCACAAGCTGCAGCCTTGCGACGTTGCCGTGTTTTCTCCTCTCAAGGCAGCCTATCGCGAGCAAGTTGAGCGCCTAGAGCGGGGAGGCGTTAACACCATCGGCAAAGAGCACTTTACTTCACTCTATAGCCCTGCAAGGGAGAAGGCCTTTACTTCTAAGAACATTATAGCTAGTTTTGCTGCAAGTGGACTATTTCCGTTTAACCCAGACAGGGTTCTTAGAAGCATGCCAAAGCCTCTCGCTGATCTGACTATTCCGAAAGCCGACGAGGTGAATGTTGAGGCTTGCCGCGAGAACGAAGTTCCACAAACACCTGTCACACTGGTGTCAGCAGAGGGCCTTGCGTTGCTTCGAAATCTGATTATTGAGCAGGACGCTGGTGCTCTCGACGAGACAAGCAAACGAAACTTGCAGAGACACCTGCACAAGTTAGCCAAAGCCGCGCAGCTGTCTCTTGCAGAGGGGGCCCTCCACAAAAAACACATCCGGTTCTTGCTTACAGTCAACAGCGAAGCCAAGGTGCGACGATCGACCACGTCGCTAGTGCTCGGCAAAGCTAAGGTGATGGGCTACGAGGAGCTTGTGGAAGCACGAGAGAAGCGTGCTGAGAAAGACGCTGCTCAACAGGCGAAAGGCAAAGGGAAGCAAGGCGGGAAGCGCAAGAGTGCTGCGGTAGAGGATGATGCAGCGAAGCCAAAGACGAAGGCGACGCGGGTGACCGAAGAGCCGGAGCCAGCGGTAACGCTAGCGACAACGTCGACCGTTGCAGCTGTGGTGGGGATTGAGACTGCACCTGCCCTATGGAGGGCCCCAGTGGCGCGGATGTACTAGTGGGTCAGGGCATGAGATCGAGCTTGTGGTAGCCTAGGTAAGACGGCTGTCGTGATCTTGCAGCAGAGCTTCTCGGTACGCCAGGGGAAAGCCGATTGTTCTGCTGCGCTTCTCAAGATCAATAATTGTATGTGCCACTGTAAGGTTCTCATTGTCGTGACGCCGCTGTTGCGTCATCTGATGTGTCTATTGCTATGCCTTGTGGTGGTTATTCGCGCGGTTCTTGTGTCTTTCATTGAACGTTGCCGTAGCCGAGGCAAGAGGCCTTACACCTGTTTAGCATATTGGCTTTACAATTATTCGACGCGTCTTAGGGGAGCTAACAGTGTATGTCGCAGACTTCAGACAGGTAAGGCAGCATGCTGGCATTAAATACCTAAGGGTGGCAGGCTCGAGGATAGGGGAGTCGCGATTGGGTAGACAGAGGTTGCGAAAACATAGTTTACAGCATGCTGCACATTAATAGCATTTCGTTTTCCGCGTTAAAACTGCTTGCTGGCGTCAGACAAATGCGTCGCTTAAGATGTTCTGGGTTGTTTTTGACGCTGTTGTCGCTGCGCTGCGTTTTGAGCCCCAGGATGGTTGGCGGCACAGAGTCCCTGTGTCCAGTGTGTCCTTGCACGAGCTAGCACGCGCTGCACAGACACCTTGACATCCTCTCACCATGAACGACGGTCCGTAACTCGCGCTTTCTACACTATCAGATCGTGTTCTTAGGCAATAACTGCTTCTCGGTTTGCAGCACGCTGGCTGTCGCGCGATCATGCGTTTTCAGCCGTGCCCAGCCAGCCTCACGTCATGGCGCGTGCGGGCTGCGCCTCCTGCCCTGGGTGTTGGAGATGCAGCCTGCCCCAACAACGAGAAGGCCAGTCTTCCTCACCTCTACCTTAGCATTCGAAACGACCCTAACAGCTACGATCTCCACGCCTTACACGAGCGAGCCGCCGTGCACCGTCGATACCGTCAGCCTGCTTCAAGGCCCCGAGGCCCCCTTCTACCACTCACGCGGACAAGCATACACAAGATCCGATGCGATTATTGTACACCACAAGCGACGGGACGCTTCGATGGACGAAGGACATCATACGTAGCAAAGAGATTCCTCCCTATGCGATCCTCTCGCACACCTGGGGTGAGCAGGAAGTGGTCTTCGATGATCTGAAAGACATCGAAAACGCACAACGCAAGGAGGGATATCGGAAGATTCGCTTCTGCGCGCAACAAGCTAAGCTTAATGGTCTGGACTACTTCTGGGTTGACACCTGCTGCATCGACAAGACGAACAGCCAAGAGCTTCAAGAAGCGATCAACTCGATGTTCTGCTGGTATCAGAAAGCGGAGAAGTGCTATGTCTTGCTTTCGGACGTCGAGAACAACTCATTAGAAGGGAATGGCAGTTTGTGCAGAAGATGGAAGGCAGCGTTCAGGAAGAGCAGGTGGTTCAACCGAGGCTGGACGCTTCAGGAACTACTGGCTCCCCGCTCGGTCGAGTTCTTCTCGAAAGAGGGAGAGCTGCTAGGGGACAAGCAGTCCCTCAAAGACACTATCAGTGAGATTACAGGAATACCTAGCGAAGCTCTGTTAGGGAAGCAAGTGTCTGAGTTTAGCGTGGCTGAGCGGTTCTCTTGGGCAGAAGATCGCCAGACGACACGCGATTAAGATGGAGCATATTGTCTGTTCGGCATATTTAACATCCATCTACCGCTGATATATGGCGAAGGCAGAGGAAACGCACGCGACCGGCTCAGAAGTGCGGTTATTCTGAAGCACAAAGGCCGCAGTCACGACCAAGAAGAGAGGCTTGGCAAGATCTTCAGCTGGCTTTCGGCACCTGACCCGTCCACCAACTACCACAAAGCGCACAAGCAGCGGCAGGCTAAGACAGGTCTCTGGCTGCTAGAAAGTGCCAAGTTTTCAGAATGGAAGGAGAGAGCAGCCTCGCGACTGTGGCTGTACGGCATCCCAGGATGTGGAAAGACGATCCTGAGCTCTACTGTTGTTGAGAATCTGCTGCAATACTGCCACGATGACACTAGCATGGTGATGGCATACTTCTACTTCGACTTCAACGACACACAGAAGCAGGACCCAGAGCTTATGCTGCGCTCGCTGCTCTGCCAGCTTGTGCAGCGGTCGGTCGTGATACCCAAGGGCGTTGATGCGTTGTTCTCATCTTGCGAGAACGGGCAACGGAAACCATCGTCGCATGCGCTTTTACAAGTAACAAAGGAGGCGGCGCAAGAATTCACCCACGTGTACGTTGTTCTCGATGCTCTGGATGAGTGTGCGCAGCGCTCGGAGCTGATGGACATGCTCGAAGCAGTGGCTGGGTGGCAGCTTGACAATCTGCATCTGCTCATGACTAGCCGGAAAGAGCGGGATATCGAGCGCTCCTTAGAGGAATACATTAGGGACGAGGACGCTGTATGTCTTCAAAGGGACGTAGTAGACAAGGACATACAGCGATACATCCAACAAAGGCTGCGTGTCGACAAGGGCTTGGCGAAATGGAACAAGGATGCCGTCGTCAGGCAGGAGATTGAGGACGCGCTAATGGGCGGAGCTCGCGGGATGTAAGTGTTTTGATTCAGTTCTCTGCTGAGCTAGAGCTGACGATAGCGTAGGTTCCGGTGGGCTGTATGCCAGCTAGACACACTAGGAAAGTGTTGCAATCGAGCGATGCTGCGCAAATCTCTTGCCACTCTGCCGCGGACGCTAGACCAGACATACGACCGCATTCTTACCGCGATAAGCGAGGAATATGCTGAGTATGCGATGCGCATTCTGCAGTGGCTGACGTTCTCTGCGCGGCCACTATCTGTCGAAGAGGTCGCCGAAGTCGTCGCCATCGACGTGGCGCGCGATCCAGCGTTCGACCGTGACGAGGTGCTAGTAGACCCGCTAGAAGCGTTGGACGTCTGCTCTAGTCTAGTCACTATCACGACGAACGAAGCGGACAGAAGATCAGGGTCGGCCCAACAGATCGTAGCTCTAGCACACTACTCGGTGCAGGAGTACCTTGTGTCAGACAGGATCGGGCAAAGGTCAGCAAAGCAATTCAGCATGCAAGAGGCCGAATGTCAGAGTGCAATAACGAGGGGTTCTTTAAAGTACCTAATGCAGCTCCAGCAACCATTAGAAGAAGAGACACTTCAGGTGTTTGCACTTGCAAGGTACTCAGCCGAGTTCTGGAGCAGCCATCTTCGAAAGACAGGGGACGGGGGAGAACAAGCCAGTCAGCTGGCGGCGAGTTTAATGGCCAGAGAAAAGCCTGCATATCTCACCTGGATCCAGTTGCACAATCCAGACCGTAGCTGGGAGGGGACAATTTTAGAGAAAAGTCTCGATAGTGTGCCTATGCCGCTTTACTACGCAGCATTGCTAGGCCTTAGTACAGTTACGAGACTGTTGCTCAACGCGGGCGCCGAGGTTAACGCGCAGGGTGGACACTACGGCAACGCACTGCAGGCAGCTTCACACGGAGGCCACGAGCAGGTGGTCAAGACGCTGCTCGACAAGGGCGCCGAGGTCAACGCGCAGGGTGGACACTACGGCAACGCACTGCAGGCAGCTTCAGATGGAGGCCGCGAGCAGGTAGTCAAGACGCTGCTTAACGCAGGCGCCGAGGTCAACGCCCAGGGTGGAGAGTACAGCAACGCACTACAGGCAGCTTTAGTTGGAGGCCATGAGCAGGTGGTCAAGACGCTGCTCGATGCAGGTGCGCATCAGCACCAGGAGGATGATCTTGCGTCAAGGCCCGAATAGCTTTGTTCATGTATTTCACCGAAGGTCTTAAGATGACGGTAGCAGTTAGGGACAGTATGCAATGAGCGTGTTAAGTCGACCTAGAAAGGAACAAGGCGCGTAGGAGAATAGAACTATGGACGTATTTCTAGATGCTTCTGGAAAGGCAGCAGCGCGCGCCACATCTATTTCAAGGTGCTACGGTTGGGCATAGCGCTGAATTTATTACAATAGAATACAGTGGGTAGCAAGCGCGCTAATGCAGGCCCATGCATGCTAAGAGATACTAGCGCGTCCCGCCATCTTGGGCTCGTTTTCACAGTTCTCCTGCTTCGCACTACGGGCCTCCCGGCATGCTCACTCCTACGCTGAAGTGAGATCACGAGCTAAAGGACCTGGTCTTCCTTCTTCGTGCTTTCTTTACAACCCTCCGAGTGGTTGGTTACTCCACATGATCGTCAATGGACAGGGGGGTGTCGTTAAAAAGCCAATTGACGACGTTAACGTAACGATTAACTGCCTAGCTAACACCACAGCAATTTGTATCGGAGGTGAGTTAACTTAAGCAATAGTGGCTGGAGAATGATCGGGTGTCCTTTACATTTCGACAGGATTGAGGAGGAGCATCTCCGGACGTCCGTAGTGTAAACCTGTCTCGCGACACAGTGTGTCTCTGCACTTGGGGACGCACCTTAGCCCAGAATTGATATTACTTGGAGGTCGGCGCCTGGTCTCGTTCTCTACGGCCGATAAGAATCTAGTCCTATGCGTGGTTGTTATCATCGCTATTGAAATGATTGAAACCATACACATGCGCATTAGGGTAGGGTCTATTGAAACATGTTTCTATAATCTATCTACACGATCAGACACTGAGATTTCTCTGAACATCTTCGTACAATTGAATGAACGTTGCTGCTGGAAGAGGTATGCGCCTGTGAACGGAACTCTGCTCACGACTCTAGTGATACACCAAAATTTTGACACGCTGATGTTCATTTGCATGCTCATAGCTAAGGCGTCCATGTTCAACAGTACACCCGTGTCCACAGCCGGGTTTCCAGCTGTGTTGGGAACACCCCATTTCTGCATAGTCTTTTCCCCATACCACAGTGCAGTTGACATATTGTGATCGGCCCTTATTCCAATGTGGCAGGATTCGTAGATTTTTTCGTGCTTCACCGCGCTGATGATTGTGAGATCCAGCCATGCAAAGGGCATAGTACAGTCGTCGGAAAGGTCACGTCCCATAATTAGCTCACAGTATCTGGCGTAGATTCCTGACTGCAACACCTGATTGAAGTTGTCGTTTTTCGCAAATTCCCTAAAGTGCTTGGTCTTTTCGTGGACAATGAAGTCGAAGTTCTCAAAGGATGATAGCGTATACTTCCGTGACGCAACAGAGCTGACTAGGTTCAGGTCCAGGTACAGCGTTCTCCTTCCAAGGTTCATCAGGGCTGGGTTTCGAACCCAATCCATCATTGTGATCAGATCGTTGCCCACGAACGAGATATCGAAGCCCTGCGAGAGCATCCACAGCAACCAGCTTCTATCTGTGAAGATCTGCCTCCAGAATTGCATATATTTCTGAGACTGTTTCTTGGTGATGGAGATGTCGAACGCATACATGAATGCGCTTAGGTCCACTGGGGTGAGAGAGTTGAACGGCTGATCCCCAAATTCGGGAGTTGCACACAACATGTGCATAGATTGGTACACAAAATTGCTCTTGGTCATTTTAAAGACTGAAGTTCGCCCATAGATTATTGGCTAAGTATAAAAATTGAGACAACGATACCAGACCGCGAGGCCCTGTTGAGACATTGTACGATTAGGTAGGTCTTAGCGAGATTGAGTTGCCGGCCGACCCACTGATAGTGCGCTGATTGCCGCTGGTATCAGAAAACTGTAAACGAAGAACGCGCATCTGCTAAGAAAAGTTTACCGGATCCGGTTCTGGGTAAGAGCCTGAGAACTGTAGACAGATCACAGCGTCGCTTGAAGTGAAGGGTCACACGGCCTGCGTGATCGCTATAAACATCTTTCGCCGCAAGAGTTTCGAAGCAGTCACAACAGTCGTTGTAAGCGAGTGATCTACCTCCATACTAGTCGGTATGTTCCCTCCTTTCCACCCTAATCTAATGCTGACAGCCCTACAGAGCCCTTGAGACGGGTCAAACAATCCAGAGACTGTCGTTCTAGAGCAGCTTGAATCAAGACTCGGGTAATTTTGAGAAGCCCAAGCCGGCCTGAAGATTAGGATCTGCAATGCCAAAGTCAGCTGTCACAAGAAATCCTAGTCAAGTGGGGTTGAGTGGATCACTACTGGCTGGAATTGTGGTAATAGTCATTGTACTAGTACTTTCTCCGGTAGCTTTTATGCTTTGCCAAAGTTGCAGGCGTCGACGCTTGCAGGAGCGAGGAAGAATTAGTAGCAAAATTAGGGCAGTTTGAGCTTCCTGTAGAATCATTACAGTTTTGTAGACGTACCTGCTCGCGATAATAGCATTGTGCAACTTGAAATGTGTAAAAACCCCTTGGATGGGTACACTAAGACTCTAGGTATGTGCAGGGGCCTAGTAAAGGTTCAAAAATAAGGGATACCTACAAGGCGTAAGCTGCTCTTACCCCCTAGCTTAGGAGTCTTCACCTTGAGGGGGGGGGGGGGGGGGCACTTCTCAGACCTCATAGATAACTGATAATGAAGGTAAACATCAATTATATTGTTGGTTGAATTTTAATCGTATTGAACATCGAACTTTAACCTATGGTCTTGCATTTGCGCGTCCATCTTGATACCATACAACGCTTGCTCCTTCCCCTGTTACAAAAGCATCTTGATTCCACTGAAGCGGTCCGTATGACCATGGTTCCGGAGTCTGTCGCACATTAGCGCTTCTCTCTGGAGAATTTATTGTGAGTTAGCCCAAACCTTACGCTCCTGCTTTAGGCTGCATTGAGCGGCCAATGGAGACTCTTTCTCTCTATGCTGAGGCGTTTGAGATGACTTTCTCAGCTGCAAAAGCTCACTAGAGAGTCTATTGACTTGTTCCGCAAGTTCAGCAGACCGCATACACTCACTTGAGAGCTTAGCGCGGGTTTGACTATGCGTCCATATCTCCCACTCGAGGACTTGCGACAGATGGAGATATATGTCTGGCTGTGGCGATTGACCTGTGGTGTAGTTGACTGAGCTTTGTAATTGCGTGGGCCACGTTGGGGTGTATGCAAGCTCAACTGGCTCTGAGGTGTTGCTGCTGGTCGATTGGCAACGTAAAAGAGGTGGCGTATAAGACATTGCTGTGTCTAATTAATTGAAGATATGTCAAACGAAGTGAAAACGGGTCGCTTTATGTATGGAAAATGGCCTATACATAATATCTGGTGTTACAGCCGTGGAATGTGAGAACGGTTTTCTGTTAACAGAACTTGGAAATCCGAGATACAGGAGACAGGTCGCAGCAAAGAACAGGCGTTAAGCATACGAACACGCTTTTAGTGGATCCTCAAATTGCAACACACCATATTCATTCCAAGTCAGAAAGTGTAAAAAACAATTCATCTAATTTGTAGGAAAAGCTTATCTAGCTAGCTAGCTAATTATTATGCTGTAGACCCTTCTTAACAACCAGAGCACTCCTCGTGACCAACATGGGACGAGATCCAGTCCTAGATGAATTTTAGTTCAAAGTTAGTTTCACTGGGTGAGAATCTGACCTCTCTGTCCCTGAAACACGTGTACACCAAAGAACCCCCTTCCCGCTGCACTATGACGTACAAGGAAGGAATGGTGGCGAACAGGTCGCACTCAAAGCTCTGCGTGCCTCCTTCTTCATATGGTAGTGATTTCCTGGACTGGTTCTGAATCCGAAAGGTAGCGTAGGCAGCCTATAAGCATCAGCTTCTTGTGCACCAGCAAGTATCTTTAGGTTGAATACATTGCTACAAGTCTCATCCAAATGCTTAACTACTTCCGGAAAGCCTAGAGGTAGCTCAAAGGCTTCGTCCTCACCACCGCGCTCAACTCCGCTGTGGTGACATCGATGTATGCGGAAACTTGGAGGCTGGAACTCGGGTGGCAACTGGACCCAGTCGTGCTCCGGCCATATTTCTGTCCATTCTAATGGGCTTGAGTACTCAGGTGGGTTGGCTGGAACCAACTCTAAATCATCCAGTGGTTCAAGGGGAATCGTTGCGGGGAAGTTGACCGTCACCGCACAAGTAGGGTGTAATTCTGAAGGTGTCTGGGGTAAGAGACTATAGGCTGTGTCGTCTGGAGAACGCTCTCCCTGATGCTCTGAGTAGTTCAGACTCAGATCAGCATGGATGACGCTGGTATCGTGACTTAAAGAGCCTTCGACTATCATTGATTTCTACGGTCCCACGTTAAAGACTATTGCAATATCTTTGTATGAGTTGACCTACAAGCGGCTCTTGGATAGTTGAGTCATAGACTTGAATGTCGTCGGAACGCCTTATCTCTGCATATACGTCCGCATTGGAAGACTCTGCAAATCGACGAAGCAGAAGAAACAGCAGGTCCTCTTCCTGAAGCGGGCCCATTTCGCTTATGCAGTCCTGGAACTTGTCAAGGAGCTCAGTAAGGTGACAGAAAACCTGACTGTATTGAATTTCGATGGAATCTGGCAATTCACAAGTTGGCTGTATGTGGTTTGGGCCGTACTGAGAAAAGCCGTTAGTAGCTGCTTGGTTCTGGTCCTATCTGTGGTCACTGACTGCGCTGGTGAAGTGTGGATCCTTCATGTATTCGATATGCTCCCGGACATCTTCTACCCTTGGCTTGTCGCTCTTCATGAAGGTAGATTGGTACTTAGCGTTTTTGATTCTCCACAGACAACATTGAGCAGCGTACGCCGAGTACGCAGGTGGGGATGGAGAAGTGAAAGAAGACTGGAAAGACAGCAGGGTGGGCGAAGGAGATGAAGTATCCATAGTGAAAGGAAGGTGGTGAGATTTCACAATGGCAAAGGTTGTTGCAAGATAAAGATGGCGTTTTGCGAAGCACAAAGACTAGTAAGGTTGGCGATACAATGCCGCACAAAGTCATTCCAGTAACACATAAACATGAAAGGTGGGGATTGGACTCGGTAAGCAGTTGCTGGGTGGAAGGCATTTTCTTCTCTACAGCTTTCCGTTGTCAGTTGCAGGATCTATGCAATCAAGGGCTGCGACAAAATTCTGAAGACTGTTTTCTGATGATTACGAAGCATGATCTTGCTTCCTGATTGATCTGCCTAATATGAGGCGTAGATGGCGTGGGCGCTTACGGTCGGCACCGCACAGGCTTTCAGAGAACAGAATTCTGGATGATGAACATTCGACAGCCATCCTGCGCGGTTCTCGCATGCAAGTCCCGTTATACGAAAAAAAGCAATGTAGAGGAATTTACAACACTGTCGCATTATGGGTCTGGAGCAGATTTCGGATGTCTCGGAAGATATTACCGGTGTAGCCGGACGCATTGTTCGTGCACGCGGGACTGAAAACCTCCGGCGATACCTATCAGCCGGGTTTAACTGCACTAGGCTCCACGTGCACACTTGTAAGCGCGAACTAAGTGCCTGAGAAATGTGTTTGCTACCCTGAGGTGAGGTGCTATTTATGAGCCGTAGGGCAAAATGAGTTCCGCGCCAGTCAAGTCCGCCGGGGGACGCTAGGTATGCTCGATCCTCGATAGCATCAGGATGTTAGGTTTCTTAGATTGTATCCTGAAGCCGAGAGTAAACCAGAACTCCTGAGAACTGATGTCAATTCCTGCCCTCCATTCTTCGTAATCCGTTCTTTTGAAAATTACCATTGGATCCCTGTAAATGAATATGTGTCCTACCTTGCAGATCATCGCCTGCCACCACGACCTCTGGTGGCATGCTTGGGTAAGTATATCCGCTAGGCCTTGGTTCGAGTCGGCACACTGGAATTGAAGTTGAAAATCCCCCCGGCATACGGTTGAAACAAGCGCTGGCAATATATCCATGGTCTTCTCGCGGTAACGACGTTTTATGTCAATCTTGAGTGTGATGGGCTCTCTTAGGATGGTTGCTCTCGGGAGGACATCTCGAACGAACTTTGGCACCTGATATGCCTTGACTGTAAATGTTCTTTTCACATAAAGAGGATAAAACTCTTCACGAGTTTGCCGAGAGACTTGCGTGAGGCTGCGAAATCCACTTGCCTCCCGATGAACGGCACGGCGGCTCCTCATTCTGATTGATGCATGCTCCACGCATAGGTCATAAATGATGTTACGAACATCTGTGAAACCAGGTCAATCGAGGCTTTTGATGTGGCTTGTACTTACACACCTGGTGGAAGGCCCAGAAATGGGAACGATGCCATCGGATTGTCTGCGTTCTCGACTCTTGATCGTGTTCCCGCCATTGAATTGGTGGCTCAACAACACGTCGCTGACATCAACTATGATCCCTTCTTCTTCAAGCTCGTCCGTGAATTCAAAGATAAAACAAAAGACAGGAGAAGCACTGTTGAAGGTTAGCAGACGTACCAGTCCCTAGATTCATGATGTCCTACGTGTTGGAGGGGTGGAGTGATGCCTTTGGCATTGAAAGGGAAGCCATTTGCGTGGTTGATTAATGGACAAAAAACACCTCTATATACGCATTTCACCACGGTACAGTCGGCGTCTAAGTCGCCGTGTATGACGACCAACGGAAGCCCTGTCTGATATCATCAGCAGTCCAATACGGTCACAGTGTCTACTTTTAGCACTTCTATGCTTGTCGAAACTCACCAGGACGAACGCATGATGGTACTATTTCTGTTCACCTGTCTTTCGAACCTACCAATCCTACTGCATAACTGGGCGGTGTGTTGAGGCTTGCAACCGCGTATTTAGAGTCGGCGAAGCACCGCCTGACTTCATGCGCAGGGAGTTGATGCCTCCTTCACCAGCGAATCGAAGTCGAAAGCATGATCTAGATAGCGCCAGATATCCGTGATCCTGTGTGCTGGCATGGCACATTGCATATCAGTATCATGCGAGAGGACCTGATGCTACGTCGTTGGCTAACCAAAGCCGCCAGCATGACACAGCCGCCGCCATATGATGACGTTAGGCAGCTCCTATTCATGCGATGTCTATCACTCCATGCCATAAAGCCAATAGCAGCTACGGCATTGTCCCCCAGTTGGATGAGGCGAAGGCGACGGCGGTGGCAGAGCACACACATCAAGCTGGGAGAAACACTAGTTCTGCTTCATGTCCACCACAGCGGCAAAGGTGCTCTTCGGGCCAACGAGGACTGCCCGTATCAGCAAGGGGTAGCCTCAATGGAGCGTTGATCACACACCGTGCCCAACTGGAGCGCTGCTCTGGGTCTAGACGGTGACAAGTTGGGGGATGATGAGAGACTGGCGTTTCAATCAGGCCCGAGATACTCGTCGCATGCCGGAGTTTGGATATATATGGCATACGGAGTCGCCGATGCCGGTGACCGCAGCGCAACTGCTTGATTATAAAGGCTTTACGTGCCTCAGCACACAAACTCAACAACCCTCTCCCCTCGATACCATTCAAGCTACCACGCACAATGAACTACAATACACGACCAGACAATGACTTTAACTTCGGAATCATAGTAGACCACGAGATCTGGGGAAGCGAAACCTTCCCTGATCGAGATCCGGTAAGCCTTTTTTGGAATTGACCTTACCATGCAACGAGCGCTGACAGGTAACGAAGGAAGTCGATGATATCCATGAGGGATCTGAACCAAACGAAGTCCTGTCTCGCTATCGCATCAGCCCCACACCTTCCGGTGTTACACAAACTTTCGATTTCGATATGCTGTTCACGGATCTCGATGTCATCCCTGAAGCATTCGAAGAATGCGAAGCAGCAACGCCGGCAGCCTCACAGATCGCACCCATGGACATCAACTGCATCCCTGCAACTCCAAAGACACCACTGATGATAACCTCGCAAATCACGGGCATCAACATCGTCCTTGTGACTCCAAAGGCACCACTGATGATGACCTCGCAAATTACAGGTATCACCATTATCCCTGCAACTCCACAGACATCATCGCTGGCGATTTCTCGAATCCGTGCCCTCTTCGAATATGGACCATGCGAGGATGACGAAGGCAGTGAGAGCTGCTCCAGGCGCCAGGATCCAACGGCTGATGTCTTTCAAACTGCAACCCCAATTATCACGGACACAAATAATGGTTCACCCATCATTATCGATGACACGGACGATGAAATTCCAGAAGGTGAGGCAGAGTCAGGAATTAACGGGCTAGCCCGCACTTCTCAAGATCGTGAGACAAGACCGCCTTGTGGACGCAACCTTCGCAAGAGATCCAGAGCTAAGCAACAAGGAGAGTTCCACTGGGCACGGCCTGAGTATGGAAAGAGGGTCTTACGTGATCTAAAGTCCGCACTCTATCAACACGAGTCTCTCTGGATTAACGTGCGGGAGCTTCCAGAGACGATTGAAGACGCAAAGGCTAAGCAGCACGACACCCTAGTGCAGGAGTTTGGAAAGGCTTGCCGACAGGATGAATCAGTATCGGTCGAAGATACCGAAACGCTACGCCAATCTCACCATGATCTCGTGGTTCATCTCCTTACAGTTATACAACACGCGGAAGACAGGGATATGGTTAAGAAGCTTGGAGAACTCGTAGACGATATGCTGGATCATGCGACGACCCTTTCGAGTATCCAGGCATATCGAGGGGATAACGGTGATTCACGCGATAGAACTTATCGCCCTTCGAAGAAGCGGCGGGTCTGAACAGATAAGCGTGAGTTGTTCAGGATGAAGAATGTAATCTCTTATATATACATGCATTAAACGAGAGTTACAATCATCTACGGTGGAGCTGGCGCTGTTAGTGATGTCTTAGTTGTTGTAAAACCCAAGAACGGGGTGACGAGGTCAGACATATAATAATGACACCTCCTTGTCCAGAACTGGACGTAAATAGAAGCAGTCGCGAATGTGGCAAATCTCCTTCCTGTACAGGAAAATTACAGGCACCAACCTATCATAAATTCAGGTAGCTAAATACGGGAATTAAGCTACCTGTACAGGAAGAAGATCGGTGTTGATGTGTTTCAGAAACAGAGGCAGATCCTGTGCAGGTAACTTAAAACCGAAATAAAGCTACCTGTACAGGAGATATGCAGGAATCGCCATATTGTAAATATAGAAAGCCCCACTATACAGGAGACTTAAAGCAACAGGGAAATTACAGGCACCGCTATGTTCCAAAGACAGGCAATAGTCCTATTGCTGAAACGCTAACTGTGCAGAAATAAAGTTAGCACAGGTAAGACCTTAGAACAGGCTGGCACTAACTCCTAAAAAGTAGTCTAGGTCTTAATAGAACTGATAGGGTCTTAGTAGAACTGATAGATTAAAGGTTTTCATCTTTTTAATTAAACTTATCTTTCTTGTTTAGCTTAATGGTACAATGCAACTAATAAAAATAATATGAGATATCAAGATGATGTACTGTATACGCTAGAACAAGCCCGCTTTGGATTACATCGACCTCCTTGAAGTTGAAGATTACTTCCACTTCTCTTCCTCGGTATTACAGGAAGTGGCTTTTCATCCACAGTGTGATCGACAGTCCCAAATACACTGTTTAGCCTTTGGCATCTAATGAGCTGCTGGAGCGTTGTTGGAAATCCGCTAATGGATCTGGACATTTTTGTGATGCCCCGAATTGAAATCGTTATGAGTTCATCCTCATGTTTGACTCGAAAGGAAACTCCCTTTTTGAACGGCGGCAGGCTCCTTGGTATCTGATTGACGCATCTGACGGGGCTTCCTTGGATCAAGAACCAAGATGAGGTATCCCGTAGCCTGGTGTACAGATAGCGGAGGCCACTGCCCCGCAAATCAGCACGGCAGTAAATATGACCAGAGCATTGCAGCTCGCCATCTTGAAGTATTGCAGGCCCGTCTAACTCAAAATAGAACATAGAAGCCATGATTGAATCAACAACCGCAGTGATCCTACCTTCATCCTGTTGTACTGTTTTAGCGACAATTTTTTTCATCTCTGGAATTCTTAACGCGTCGTCCAGGCCAAGCTCAGGCCCATGAAACTGAACATTGAGGCGATGATAGCGTGAGCGGAACTCTAGAGGGACAGAGTTAATGTAGCGGTTGTAGCCTTTCTGCGCATTCAACCAATGCTTTCCAATCTCCAATATACGGGATAGAAATCGGCATGTGATGCTTGAGTCGTCATTTGAAGGAGTACCTGTCTCGACGACCTCCTCTGATATAGTCCCAGTGCCGAGGGAAAGGGCAAAATCTGGATTGTCAGGCTTGCTGGGCCAGACAAACCTCGTTTCCCATTCCGCGATATCGGAAGGGCAGTTGTGGAGTAGCCCTCCGTCTTGGAATACGCCTATCTTACCAACCGTCTGAGGTTTAAAGAACCTAAAAAATAGTTAGTCGGGCCTTTCCCAGAAGCATTAGTATATACTAAGGAGCTGCCGATGTACAGCATGCCCTACTTGTAGTCAGCACAGACAACAAATAGCACTTGATTTGGATCCTTACGCTTCCCCAACACTAATGTCGTCACGAGCTTTCTCAGCGCGCGCAATGTCGTAACCTAGAATATTCTGAGACATGCATAGAGAACCGGGATGAGAGCATACCTGAGGTTAATGGCCTCTTGCCAGCGTTGTAATTCGTGAAAAGCCACGGTGTAGAGTCTTTAACACTAGTAGTTGTGACAGCAACCTTCGTATCATTACGCAAGGGATTGAACATCTGCAACGGAGAGTTCAGAGTCTTCTGAAAAGCCGTTTCAATAGCCGCAAGGCTGTATTGGCCATCTTGTACGTATGCCACAAGGAGTCGCAGAGCTCTAGCAAGAAAGGTCGCTCTCTTCCCAAATGTTTTCTGGGCGACTTCTTCAAAACGACGGATAGATTCAGAGACATTCCATCTTAGAAGGAACAGGCCAATAACAACAAGTCCGCCTGGTTTGTTAGTAACGACAGATAAGAGAACCTCAGAACGTACCAGCTGAAGTTCCGAAAACCATGTCAAAGTAGTCTTGTACTGGGAGTCCTAGTGGCGCGAGCAAGGCATCAATGTGTTGAAGAAACATGAGAGGTATAATGCCTTTAACACCGCCTCCATCCACGCTAAGTCTTCGGATGCCAGCAGTGGGTGGAACAAAGCGAAACTCAGCTTTCTGGTAGCTTACGCCGCATATGACACATTCGGATAGCTCATACGAGTTCTTTTCGGTCCTAGAACGTGCTCCAAAGATCTTAATACATGAATCACAAAGAGCATGGCCACATGCAATAACCTTCTCAGGCATGTGCACGAAACAACAGAAACACGACCGATGACTCTTCAAGTTTGCTAGATGCGGATGATGCTCCTTTAGGATCTGATGATGTAAGTCTGCTGTAGGTAAAGCCAAGCGGAAACGTCGAGCGAAACTCGCATTGAACTCGTTGAGAACAGCCCTCAAGAACTGGTCTTGGATTGGCTTGCTCGCGGTATAAAAGGAAATTGCAGCTCGACAAGGTCCTAGGTACAGCTCCTTGAAAAGGTATCCTGGTGCAAAATCTGCTGCTATCAGCGGCTGAATCTCGTCCTGCACACACCATGCCTCATGTGGGACATTCCAGACTTACTGTGAGCGCCAGGTGGATAGCTAGCTAACGACAGCGCAGAAGCGATCAGAGGTGCTACGAAATGCCATAGCCATGCTTGGGAAGGAATTTGTTCAAGAAAGTCCGTTAAGCAGTGCTCTAACAAACCAGTTGAGAAGCCGCAAGGTCGCGATGCGTGCGCAAGACTAAACGTCTGGGTTTGTCCAGGATCGCTGCACACAAGGCCCAGGAGTCTCTTAGATAACTCCAAAAAATGACGAAAACTGAACAGTGCATAGGTGGACTCTCGCTCTTGCATCGATGCTTTCGACAGCGCAAGAAGCCGGCGTCTTAATGTGTTCGCTTGTGCGGCGCTAGATTTGTTAGACCGCAGTGCAACTACCTCAAGCCCCGCAAAGTGGCGGTGCACTTGGCGCTGAGCTGATGCCAAGTCACCATGCCGTCCGGCCTGCTTTAGAGCCTTTGCGACAAGCTTGGTCACTTTATGCGCAGCGGTGTCTTCATCGAACAAATCTGGGGACGTCGAAAGCACCAACAAAACGCGAGGTCGTGTCTCTGATTCAGACATAACTGGGACGTTCAGTATTATCTCGTTGGCTAACCGTGCTGCGGTTGCAGCCAGACCGCCTAGATCCTGCACAAAGTAGCAAATGACGCTGGAAAACACCGAAAAAACCCTTGCACATAACGTTGCATTATAGTGGTTAGTCTCAGTAAGAAGCGTCCATGACGTTTCTTTCGTGCCTGTGCTCATGCAGGAGTCTTGCGGCCGCCGGCCCTGCACCCCAGAATCGATGATGACCAGCGGGGTACGGTCAGCACGTAATTTTGGCGAACTTCGGAGATAGATGTCTCTATGCACAGGCAAGGAGCCAGTGTAGCGAGGACCTCCAAAAAGTTCGTCTAGCAGTATCGTCTTTGACAGTTTCCCTACGAAGACGATGTACGAAGGTTTACTGTCTAGCAAAACCGCGTTCGAGGCATCGATGATTGGTTCGTGAAAAGTCACGTTATTCCCACGAAGTGTGATCCAGGGAAAGGCATCCATTGTGTACGTGTGTGATTTGGGGAACTGAAGCGCGCAAGCCTTTAAATTGTGGGGTGGTGCTTCTACCTACGAGACCCGGTTGTCTGCAGGGTGTAGCGTGTATGCAGCCCTACCCGCACACAGAATACAGTTTAGCGACACCGGTAGATTGATGTACGTGCACCCCTTTTGATGCCCTGGCGCAACATGAGCTCTGATTACGATCTACCACGCATTCCTCATGTCTGAGCATCTGAGCGATGACGATGAGCTGGCAACGCTTAGAGCCAGATGTTATCGAGGAATTGCCAAAGTGCCATTGGATGCATTGGACTTTGACCATCCCTTAGTGTTAGGCCAGCGCAGGGAAACTTCCGAGGAGAACGTTCAGCGCCTCGAGCGAATATTCGCACGCAATGGGTGTCTTCGATTGCAGGAAGAGAACGTCATCAACGCTGTTGTCCTTGATGAAGAACTACCTGCTCTTCTATCCTCAAACTCTGTAACAGTTGAGCAGCTCTGCCAAGTTACATGGGCGCGCGATGCCCCCGGATTGAATCTGGGGAATCTTAGGTGTCTTTCTGGATTACATCGCATCCAAGCGGCGAAGCGATACTTGGATGAAAACGACAAGTGGTGGCCTGTAAGATTATTTTCAGCCGGTACTAGTACCCTATCTTACTTGCTCAGGATCTGCTAATGCGAGTGTAGACATCCCAAAACCGCACCTGACTCGTATCGTTGAATCATTTTCGAACGAACAGAAGCCTTCAGATGGAGAGATATTCAGAAAGATTAGGCTATATCACAGGCAAAATGACGAACCGGCAGAGAACAGATGGTGGGCTTGCCTAGACAAGTCCAAATTGAGAGATCTACGTCAGATACTCAAGAAGAAAGACCTGACGGCAGCATTCGATGCACTGATTGATATGCCAGGTCTGTGGGCTAGAATACAACTTGGAGCTCTTCAACGCTTGTTGGCTTTGAAGTGCGATGAGGTTAGTACTCTCCCCGATGATGAAAATTCTGACGTTTCTAGGAGATGATTGCATACTTACACCATGTCAAAAGAGCATGGAACAACATTCTAAGGTGCGGCGATGAAATTTTGCCCCCTTCAACAATCGATGCTGCTACGGTCGAAAAGCTGGAATCACTTGCTCCGAGCTATTCAAATATCGATCGAGATCTGGTACAGGCAATGATGCAACAGCGAGTCTTCTTTCCATCTCAGCATGACAACACCATTCGACAGGCTTTAGCAGCTAACATTATCAGCTACTCAAGTATCATACCTTCACTCTGGACTTTCTTTTAGATGCTAAAATATGTGGAACCAATTTGTGAGGCACTGAAGAAACTACTTGGGGGAAAAATCAAGCGAACAATTCGACTCAGTCTACAAGGTTGCTATTTTGCTCCCCTAAAAACCGTCGTACAGGTGTCTGAGACGAAAGAGATGGATATCACGGCTACCATGAGTAAGAGTGAAGCTGCCCGTATCTCGTATGTTGAGCTGTGGGCATTTTGTGCACGTCACTTTGACGACTTGACCACATCCACGCCTAGGATGGAGTGCAAAGGAACGAAACCTCTAGTGAAAGGTCCAAATCCTGTAGTGTGGCGGCGCTTTGCAAGATTTGCTATTTCCCGAGGGTTTATAACGCCTCGGGCTAAGGAGCTTTCAGAAGACACTTGCGATTCCCAACTAGCCCTAGAATACCTGCGTAAAGCCAACCCGCTATCAACTAATTTTAGTACGGGCTTAATAGAGAAAGTGGTTGCTGCGAGTCGTCTAGAGGCTCTTGTGGACGATGAAGAACTTGAGCCTGATGACAGCTTCACTACAGTGGAGAGACGAACTGGACGTCCATACGAGCTTGATCTAGCCAAAGACAAAGATCTCTTTTCTTCGCAAGACTTTTCTTCGACGCAAAGTCCAACAGTATTAGCCTCAATCGTGTCAGACGCGATTTATTCTCGTGCATTTTTGGCCCCCTTCATTTTGAGGTAAGCTATGCTTGACAAGGCTTGAGCATTTCTAATGAGAGGTAGCCTGTGGACATTGTTCCTGTCATTAGAGATCATCGACCACGCGAGATGGAAGACGCCATGGAAGTTGATAGCTCTGAGCTGGAAGAAAACGGCCGTACATCTAGCAACAGGACGCTGCGTTACTACGAGAGCCTCCAAAACGACTTTGAGGTGCAGCGCCAAACTCTCCAAGAAACTTTAGAAGCTAAAGCAGCCATGCTGCACGAGCTTGAGATGATACGAAAAGAATGTGAACAGTTGACGCTCGAGAAGTTAAACCTCCAGGAACAACTTGGCAAATGTCTCAATTCGAACAGCAAAAAATCGGATGAACGGGTGAACAAGATCGTACAACTGGAGCATGACAACAAAAAGTACCAGGAACTGGTACTTGAAGCAACCACATCTTGGCAGGTTGCTGTAGAAAGAATGAAAGAAGCGGAAAATAGAGAAAGAGCTGTGCTTGATGAAACGAATTATTACAAGAACCTTGCGAATGATTTGCAAGAACAGATAGATCAGCAACACCTCATTGAAGAGCCACCGCCGCTGCTCGAGCAAAGCAAAACCGACTTGACTTCTATGTCGCATGCATTAGCGAAGAGTCCTGGTGACCTTACTAGTATGGTGACCGACACCAACTCCCATTCCACGTGGACAAGCTCAAACACAAGTTACATTATATTCTTCGCTGTTTCCAACGCTAGCAACGGCCGGCCAAAGGGATTTGAGTGTGAGATATCTAAAAACGAGAATCAAGCTTCACACACAATTGAGTCCATACTGGATATAGCGAAACAATATCTCAACAACCTGACAGCTTGGGACACAATAGGAAAAGTCATCTCAACCTCTCCAACCGCATACTTGTTCGAAATTCTTAGCTCAGGGACTGTCTTCGTCGGCTCAGATATGGTATTCCAAATGTTTCTAGAGAAGCGCGCCAACGAGATTGGGTTACAACTGCCTAGGAAGATTAGACGGATGAAAAGGGTAAAAGATGCCACAGCTGATCCAGAAGACTCCAGGAATTTCTTGGAAGTTGCTAGATACGAAAGCAGTAGCGATAGTCTGTACGAGAGCGCTGCTGATGAGGACCCATCTGTCCGCCAGAGAAAAGTCCCTTCCAAGTCACTGCCTATGACTAATCCTAATGCCGATTCGGGAGTGCGTGAAGCTGCCTTCTTTGCAACAACGAGAGCAGGAGACGTTAGTGACAGCGAGTCGGATAAGAATGAGGAGAACACATCTTTCCGTCAGAATAGAGTCCATTTTTAGGGGCTGAAAACGCAACCTCAGTACAAGAATTTGACTGAGACTTTAGAAGGGCGTTTTCAGCTTAGAGGCCTAGCAGTAACAATGTATCGATCGCTTCCAAGCTTACCATGTATGTGCCTTAATACATCACGCTCCATAATCACGAAAGAAGCCTTAGGTCTTCCCGGAGAACATAAGGCAGAATATGTATGTATTTAAGAGCAATTGTAGCGCACTATTCTAAGGCTTCCTTAGGTTCACCATAAATTTTGAAATATCATCAGCAATAAGAAAGGTTCGTTAGAGAGATGGTTGATCTAGTCTTCTTACAATCCATCACAGGTCGACATGTCCGCTCGATCTGACATCGAAGGCCTTGATTCTGATGCCAGGACAAATGTTGAGAACAAGCTGGTACGTTGGGATCGGAACGAGGTGGATAGCCGTCTTTGTTTATATGCAGGGGGCGGAGAAGTCGAAGCCGAGGATGCTTCGCCAAAAGATACAGATCCATCTAGGGTACTGTCGTCCTCGCACTGGTCCACCCACTCTGAAGTTCTTTTTCTGGTCGCATTCCATCTTTCAGGTGGCGAAGGCGAGAGAGATGAAGCCACAAGCAGAGCCCGCCCTTTGTCAATACCCTCGCTTAGACTTTGATAATGAGCAGGACGTTTCACGATCGCATCGTTTTTCTGGATCTACGCTTCTTTAGCTTATGACGCCAAGCTCTCTATTGATGCGTACATATTCCTCAATAGCGGGAGGCCAGCTCAGACCGTGTTGATCTGATGAGAACACAAGAGGCTGATTACCAGGCTTGTTGATGACGATGAGAACACGAGCATCAGGAAACATGTTGCACAGTTCTGTGGTCTTCTTGAAAATGCCATTGTAACGAGTGTCGAATGACCGTTCTGGGTTTTTGGGAGGTTGCATGGATTTCTTCGATGCCATCATAACGAGAAACGATGTTGGTAGAATGCAGATTGTGAAGAAAAGAGTACTGTGGGAACCGTGTGCTGTTTTCGACCTTCGGAATGCCAGCTGATAAAGGCTGGATCAAAGAGATCACATGATACGCCATGCGTGCATGGGCTAGTTGTGCACAGGCGAGCGCTTAAAATAGACAACAGGACCTGCACGGCGCTTAGCTGCAGCAGTAATTACGCCTCGCCTAAAACTGCCCGGATCTGCCGAGCGGTTTGGGCAGAACCCGAACACAGAGTCCAGTTCGGTGACATGATATTCTCGTTTGCCAGACACAGGTAGGGATATGCGTTGGGTATAGATTACATTCTTCCGAACGCTACACATGACCTCAACTACCCGCGCAACATGCGGGCTACCTTGGCTTACACTATTGCTTATGCCTCTGCAATTGTTTTTCTCCTTTGTTGGAGGCTGTCTCAATCTCTGACCACGCAAGTGCGTGAGCGCATCTTCTCCATTATTTCAAAATGGATGATTTTTACAGTCGTTTTTCCGAGACTGAAGGGAAGCTCCGACGTTACAGTACTGTCGGCATCGCTCATTATTGTCGTGTTAGCAGGCAATGTCCTGACATCTCTTATTACTCTACAAGGTCGTGACGACTTTTCATCACGTCTGGGACGATTGAGTTTGATTAATATGATGTTTCTGTATCTGGGAGGAAGGACAAACATAGTCGTTGACAAGCTATTTCGACTTTCGCATACGGAATACTGGCTTCTACACCGGTGGTTAGGCCGTATAGCTGCTGCTGAGGGTATAATCCACGGGGCATTGGAGATTGCACGCTCTCAATTGTTCCCGTCAGCCTTGCAGATATCCGTACGTTTGAAGATACACAACACGCTCAGATGTCATGGTTAACTCAGAACAGCTTCTCGCGTCTTTGAGTTTGATGGCGCTGCTTTCAGTCATATATGTTCGGCGCGCGCTTTACGAGCTTTTCCTCCAGACTCATCTTACCTTTTCTATTGCTGTATTGATACTGGCGTGGCTGCATATCCGCCGACTTGATGCGTTTTTGTTATCCTGTTTCACGATAGCAGCAAGTCTTTTTCTCGCGCAGAAAGTACTTTGGGTCATGCTAATAGTGCGCCGAAATTATGGTTCAAAATCCATGTCCCAAATAACAGTCAATCGCTTTCCGAGGTCCGGCTTGCACCAGCCAATTATACAAGTTCGGATCGACGTTAAGAAACCCTGGAGAGTCAAACCAGGACAGTACATCTACTTAACTCTCCCAAGGCTCCGCAGCCTAGGTCTAGGGGTGTTCGAGTCCCATCCTTTTATGATTTCATGGACAGTTGAAGACGAACAGACACGATTGCGAACAATCGTGTTGTTGGTACAGGTGCGTAGTGGGTTCACGCAAAGGCTGCAATTTGCGAACCCACTTAGCTCTAGAGTCATTGATGGGCCGTATGGATGCAATGAGATAGATGTGATGGCAAAGTACGACACAATCCTATTGATATCAAGCGGTATCGGGATCGCTGCCCATTTAGAAGCCGCTAGATTTTTGCTGCTGGCACACAACAAACAAACAGCACGGGTTAGAAGATTAACTTTTCTCTGGAAACTAGAAACCCAAGGCGAGTGCAAAATTCCCTGCTTAAGGGCCTGTCTAAATAAGCTAGATGATTTCCAATGGGTGGAAGAATTTCTACTCAAGCTTCACGACATGGACGACGATCGGAAGATTCTCAACATCTACCTTTATTATCCTACAGGCATAGATAATATGCTTGAGACTTCTAAGGAAAGGATCTGGCCAGTTTCAGCTCCGGTCGATATACCGTGGGTCTTAAACAAAGAATGGGGAGGCGAAGCTGGCAATATGTTGGCATTAGGCAAGTTAGACAACCACTCCAGATCAATTGCATGTCTGAAAGTACCATAGCATGCGGGACTCCCGGATTCGAACTTCAAGTCCGACAAGCTGTGAGGCGTAGCCCTTACAATATCGACTTCAGAGCCAGTGTCTTCCAACCTGGTGGAACCTGATATGGTACGACTGCTAAGCGCTGATGCTTAGATGACCATCTCTCTCGAATTAAGCCATAAGACTATAAATAGATCAGTCCGAAAACCGTTCTCTGTTTTCATGCAATCGTTAACTGTATTTAATATCTTCACTGTGCCCTACGTCTGATTCTGTATCCTGCGGCGCAAAGCTTTAGTCTTTGTCTTATCAACTGAACCTTCATTTTTTGCGTTCAGCCTCACTATGTACAGTGTATGTGAAATTCCACAAACAAGATGCGCTTTGTTTATATTTGGCCAGCAAACGAAATGCAACACTTGCAACGAGCTTGCTAAGTGTCTACGGGACCTTGCCACGGAAGCTACGGAAGAACGAAACACGCACATTGCTGCCCAAGTGCGACTTGTGGGAACGAACATTGAACTTCAACTGCGACGTACGAGGCAGTCCCGCGAATTGAGACAAGCGTCTAATAGAGTCGAGAAATATAAACAGGAGAATACTCGAATGAGGGGCATGTTGGCGTATCTCCTAGCTGAAAACCAACGTCAGATGGATACGTTAACAGAAATGGAAACGAGAGAGAAACAAAGATTGGAAATTGTCAGAGACGTAGAGTGCGCCTCTGCTCTGCTGCAGCTTCGGGACACCTGAGAACTCTACTCTGTCCGAGCGTTGCGATCATAATCAAATGACACCATAAAAATACTGATCTGGTCCGTACCAAGTGATAACTGGCACTCCGGTCGAATTGCTAGGCTACCGTGCCGCTTTGTGTTAGCTACCATACATAGCAAGGATCAGCATGCTTTACGCCGAAACATGCAGCACAAGCGCGATAAACAGTACTAGTCTACATATGGTATGATCGACGTCCAACCATTGTGCGGCGTGGGTGAGACACTCCTTGAAGGAGTCCCAATACCGTGCAGTAAGTAGTCGCAATCTCCACCTGCACGGGACTACCCCACTCCTCCAGCACACTGAACACCCTGCCATATGCGTCCCTTGAAAAGCTATCAAGGATAAATCCCTCAAGAGCACGCCCACGGCGACAATAAGAGGGCAGCAGTCCATATTTTAGAGGTTCACACGCTCTGCATTGTTGAACGTGGTGCTCTAGCAGATTCATGTATAGGAATTCGATACTTATAGGCTTCCTTGAACTTGAATGGATTATTGGCCGCGCGAACCTAACATGTTGAGAGTGTTTATGCAAAGGCATTTGAATTTGATGTGATAGTCTGGCGAAAATTCAAAATCGTTTTAACGTACACTTAAGACAGTATATATAATGCTAGTCACACAAGTTTCCTGCGCTCAAACTACAGAATCCTGAGCTTGGGGCACTGTCTTTGTGTCTTTGGAGGTCTCTTCGTGTCCAAAATACTCGAGTACGGCTTTGGCCCAGCTCGACAGAACATCCACGTCTTGACGCAGATTGTGGGCTTCTTGGGTATTCTTTGCTAGCTCTCTGGTATTTTGTTAGCTCCATAGCAATCATTTGTCCTGCCAAGCATCTTACCTTTCCACGTGTTGGAGCTTATTTTGGTAGTCATTCTGGAGTTGCATGAATGAGTTGAATGCGACGTACATGTCCATTTGGACTTTTTCTAGTGTGATTCCAGGCGTAACGAAAGCTGAGGAGTCTTGCTGCTGCTGGCATGTATGGTTCTCAGATGGAACGTGTTTCTGAGGATCGATATTCATGTCCATCGCTAGATCGGGAAAGCCAGCCGAGAAATCAGTACCAAAAACGCTCATGTAGTCCATAGCTCCCGACTGATTGCTTGCATCGGGAACAAACGCAGCTGAACTTGGGTCAAGCTTGTTGACGAACGACATTTAAAGCGATGGAAGGAAAGTGTGTGAGAGATGGGAATGGTTAGAAGATGATTTTAAAACATTGACTGAGAGCAGACCGGAAAAGCTATTTAGTCTATCATGAGTCGAGATCCACTTGAACCTGATTGTATCAATCGCTAGTGCCTTCCGTGCCACCAACCTGCTTAACCGCTGCTCTTCTCCAAAGGGCATGGCACTCAAGAGACGCTAGTTCTAAAAATGGTGTAAGCGTACTGTACCCCGGTTGCTGTACCACGTATGGGTGCTTGAGGTGGTTAACAGTGTTCATCTCACTGATTCTTGGAATCTGTACTCACTGGTTTTTCAAGCTTGACAATGGAAGGCGTACTATCATTAAACATAGTTTCAAGGAAGTCCACAAGAAGCTTGTGACCACTCCAACTTTCCCCGTTGCTTAAGCCAAACATTTTGTTTGACTCTCGCTTACGGCGTATCTGAGCGGGGTTACGTAGATCCTTGCTTGGTTTGCCGTTCATGCACTCCAAGATACTCGAACCAAGACTGGCAAGGTCGGTGTTCGAGGTAATTTCGGCAGTGGTCCAGGTACAGTTTTCGAAGTTTGCTGGACTCATTAGGAATCACTATAATGCTGAGTGACACAAACTTACAGAGAAGGGGCTTGCCATTGCTGCTGAATCGTATCGTGGAAATTGAAACAGCCTTATGAACAATTCCAGAAGCAGCTATATGTTTGATGGCGAGAAAAATCTGCAATACTTAATATTATGTTGACTTCTGGGAATAGTATAAGCATACTGAACTAGCTATGATCCGAAGATGGGATTCATCGAGGCACAAATGTACATTGAGGATTTCTTCTAAGGTGAACCTGGAGTATTCAAATCTGAAGAACATTAATTGGTCAGATTCAAACACCTGGCCAATCGTCGCGACGTGGGGGTGGTTAGATAGCTTGTTGATCTTTTCGAGCTCCCGCTTTCCGGAATCGATATCCACGCTTTTCACGAGTGTCATGGTCCCTTCGTGTATGCATAGATGCCATCTTGATCTGCCTTGTATCAACTCTCCCTGCAAAGCCAGTGTTTTCCATGGGTCTGTAGATTTCTCCTTCTTCTTTCGGAGAGACCTTTCAAGGAGTGCTGCTTTGGTGGGCACTTGGAACTTGTTGAGAGAAGTTCCTTTGTCTAGAACAGGTGCTTGAGGTCTTGGGTGACGCTGAAACGCTTTCTCTATCTCTTTAGAAGACATTTGGGTGCTGCCCTTCGGACAGCAGCCCGCTTCTCCTTTTTTATTTTTTCTAAAAGCGATCCGTAGCAGCTACATGAAGATGGACGGCGCTTACAAGATCCCGCTATCTGATCCCATTTCCCTGAGCTCTACAATCTAAGAATAGACTCTGCAGCTTGCAGTACTCAGATAACAGCGTTTAATGTTAAACTTAAAGAAAAGATATAACGGTTCTCGAAGATCAATTATTTTACATTCCGCACATACATACCTCTCAAACAACATGGCTACGCCAGATGTTACCTTCCCATCTCTTCTCTGGCGACGTCGACAAGATGAATTGAACAACAACGCTAGTGATCCTGTGGAGCTTGCACGCAGTCCAACCTGGCCAGCTAGGTTGCCATCACCTCGAAACATCCCTTCAATAGCCTGCAATCAACCCAACTTGTACTTGCAGCTATCTCAGATCTTGGAATGGGAGATTTGGCATCACAACCAGACTCGGTCTCAAATGTATTTGGAGCAGACTCGTTGCAAAGAAACGGAAGCCGAGGTCTGGAGGCTTTCACAAATCATTTCTCAGTGGGAAGACACCTGCAGAACAGTTCACGCCGCACTTGACGAACACAGAATGAGCATATCAAACTGGCGCAAGAGCTGGAAGTAACATCTGCTGAGCTACATAGCCTTCAGCAGAAGGTAAGTCTGCAATCATGTCCTTGGATTTCTACTAATCATGATCCTCAGGCTTCTACGGTTTATGAATTGCCCTCTAGTTGTGACGAGAGCATGCCGCAGGAAGAGGCTAAGTTCCAGTTCGTGAAGAACGAGGGAACAAGTGGGTACACTGAAGAAGCTTTGATTAGTTGCATTCGGAAGTGATGGAGTTCCGTTCTACCGTAGTCTAATTCGTCATCCTCATCAATATTCATATCATTTTTGTCAAATCCTGGCTTGGGAATAAACCCCCTTGTAGATCGACGTGAACTAACTCCAGGTTGTATTGCGTGGCGTACGTGGTACCCGCAGCTACCGTTACGCTGGAGCCCGAACCGTGCCTCTTGCCCACATCAATTCCGCCACTTTTGGTCAGACGCACCGCGGCTACCTTATCGCGAGCTTGCATGAACGCTTTGATCCGCCGCGAATTCGGCGAGTGAGATATTTCCGAAGTTGATCTGTGGCATGGTTGGTCAGGTTCCTACACGCCGCGCGCAATTGAACGCGTGTCCTGTCACGGGCACATTAATTCCCGAGCGTCCAGGACTGTACCTGCTTTACTTATTATCCTACGTATGCTTAATAATTGCTCCATTTGGCGATGATCACAAGTCACTGTCGATGCATCAAGAATTGTTCCCAGCCACTTAAATTTATCTAAAAACCAAACGCTTATTCCACGAGCACTCGCTAGTCACAGTTGCGATCGTCGCAAACCCTCGCCCTTGCTTGCAAGCTTCAGAGGAAGATTTTCAGGCTTGCAGCCTTGACATGAGGCATGATGTACATTGCCTGCCTTTTATTATCGCTTGGAAAATATTCATACATTGTTATCCAATCTTGGTCGCTGGAGAACTTGTCACCTCTCACTTCAGCCCTTGCTGCCGCTTGGGGACTCTCTTCCTCTTTAATTGAAGCTAGTTTTGGCGTAAAGAGTGTGCGCTTATAAGTAAGAAATAAGTGAGACTTTGGCGCCGGACATGGTGGTGGGGGTAGGAACAAAATCACCCCCATCTCATTGGAACCGATAGATTCCACCTGTATCCTGTGACGTGACATGAGACCAGCCACGCTTTTGATTCGAGCGATAAGGATATTGGCAGCTGCCCTACCTCTGAGGTTTTCTTCGTCCTCCGTGCAATCTAGAATATGTCGCACAACGTGTCGTTCTGGGACAACAAATTGGACGGCAAGATCACTGCAACGTTTAAAGCAGGGATAACTAGGGTACATGCTGTTGTTTGAGGGATCAGGTTCTACGAAGACTTGTAATATATCAGCACTGGAATGGCAGGGCGCAGTCTGAGGAAAACAGCATACTGTGTGGGAAAACTTGAATTAAACGAGTCACGGAACATGTGGCCTTCAAACAGAATGCTGAATACGGAAATGCAGAGGGATATAAGAGCCAGCCGATATTTTATCGCAGTCTTCGTCCAACACCGTGATGTATGCTCTGCGATTTGTACCTATTCTGATGAGGCTAGCGGCCGCCCAAATAGTCCCTTTTGATTACTCCTTGCCAGTTCTTTTCAGCCCAGTCACCAAGATCAAGGCAGGACGAGAGATCCGTTATCAGTAGGCTCTTTAAATACGGCTTACGTACGTAGTGCTCACTGTATGGCAGACTCACAAATTCTCGGAATGCAACTTGTCAGGCGACACTTAGCTTTTCCAACGACACGTTCCTATCGATGTCCGCAATCGCCAAACCTAGTAACTGTGCTGGTGATCAGGTCGCGATTTTCAAAATCCCCAACAGCGTACCGAATGGAGCTGCAGGTCTAGAATGGTAAGTTCACTTAAATATCGTTGGTACAACCGCTGCTGAATATAAGATAGGCAGTGCTCAGGAACTGATGGGACGTTTGTCAACCTATTTATGATATCTGGAGGCTCTGGCGATCTAGAGAAGCTCGCTGCCGATAACGAGGGTCCATATCTGAAAGTGAGGTGTCGCAACAATGCTACTCAAATTGAAAATAAGTCGCCAACTACCTCATGTTTGTAGACTCATAGCTGAATAAAACACCAATATATCTACCGCTATCTATTAGAGATACATCACCGACCTTCAGCATAGTAGTACCTGTATTTCTTATAGCTGAAGTCCATGGGGTGCAATCTGCACTGTTCCCCTTGCTCATCCGGACGGCAGCTAATGATCCAATATAAGAGTAGAAATTTCAGGGCTTTCTGATATATATTTTTAACTATTTACTATGACTAATAACGTGTCTAGCCTACAGGAATAGAAGGTACAAGATTGCGACCATTCCAAGTCCAATCGCAGGCTTCCCGTTACCAGAGTTCAATATGAGTGGAGAGATGACAGTTGAGCTTGGCCCCACCTTAGCTGAGAGTGTTCCGGTTGATGCGGATGTTGTGGTTCTGTTTGGGGTGGACTCGTTGGATGCAGGCTGTGAGCAAACAAGTGTGGATTGAGGTTCTGCGCTGATCGTCGTACGAGCATTTTGTACGAAGCTCGAATAATTCCCACCAGGATTCAGACTGAAGACCATGCCTGCATGACAATGGGATTCTCTTACGCGCTGAGCACAAAAAAACCACTGCGGATCTTTCGTCTGAACCTTGAACTCGACGATATGCTTTCCACTTGTATTCGTGGGATTGAATTGCTTATAGCCGGAGTCAAAGCCTCCATCATACAGGCAGGGGCTTGTCAGATTGCTCTGGGTCAATGTATGATTCGAGGCTAGAAAGTTGAAGGCAATAACACTGCCAACTGTTGCGTTCAGCGAAGGAGGAGAAAAGACAAGTTCCCCTCGATCTCCCACAGTGACTACGAATGTGGAGTTAAGTTCGTTCGTATGAACTGACTTATCAGTAATTAGGGACGTTTTGTTCCAGGTCCATGGCAGATGCGATGGTTGCAGAGGACGCTCGTTCGAGGCCGTATCCGCGCCATGTGTGGAGGCCAGGACTAGAAGTCCCGAAGTCAAGAAAAAGAAAGTCGTGAACAGAGCCATGTTTGCTCTCAAGCTGTAAAGGGCAGAGTTGTCTTTTCTATCAGAAAAATTGTTCGTGTTACCAGGAATCGGTATTCGGTGTTGTCAGTGACCGACTCTTGCATACATCCCATGCATGCTTCCTGTAGCTCGTCACTGGAACAGGTATACTGTCATTCAGCGATCAGATATGATATATAAACGGTCGTAGTGATGGTATTAATCCGAAAAAACAGATTCAGACTTGCACATAAACTAGAACTTCCGAACTTGAGCTGGACTCAAGGTTACATCCTTCTGCACAACAATCCATCAACCGCAATACAAGATGTCAACAGAAATCCATCGTCCTTTGTCTGTTGTTCAGACTCGGCGGAACAAGAAGGCGAAAGGGAAGGGAAAGGGGAAGGGTCAAGAGAACGATTTCGATGATCGTAAAGGAACTAAGGCTCCAGCCGCCGACTCACCTGGGCCTTCAAGGGAGAATAAAGTAAAACGACCAGAAGGAAAAGGGGTTGAAGAGATAGACAGCGACAGTGCATATGCGGAAGATAACGGGTACAAAGTCGACGAAAGCGAGCTATCTTCCCACTCAGACAGTGATGATGACAATGACGAAGGGAAGACTGTAAGGAAGGAAGAGAAGGAAGCAGCAAAAAAAGCTCGAAGGGCAGCGCGAGGGAAAGACTATTATGACAAGAGAGACGCCGCAGATAGCAGACAAGCGGCTGCTACAGCCAACGAAGGCTTCTTAAATTACATGAGCAAACGATCTAATCGACCACTTCCCGAAAACGACCTGATTATGTCGAAAAGCAATGGCGCGGTCTATATCAATTGATCAAATTCCAATGGGTGAGGGGTGGCCGGGAGGCACTGACAACACCAAGAGTGGAAATCGTCAAGCGAGGGAACGAGAAGATTGAGCAGTATTGCAACTCAATCCTGAACGTTGATGTAAACTTCAACACGCAAGCTAATGCGCTTTACCTGACGAAGCTTGAGAAGCTTGAAAAAGAAATTTCTGGTCAGTCGGAGAGCGACAAGATGATACGCAGGAAGCAGCTGCACACTGCATGCGTTGAAGAAACAGGACAACCATCCAAAGATGCACTTCTTAGAAAGTGGAAGTTTCCAGCTGATGAGCTCTGCGCGCAGATTTATGCGATAGAGAAGACATTAAAAGAGCTTGACGACATGCCTTCTGAAGAAGCATACAACCGAAAGATTGCAGATTATAAGCGACGAATCGCGGCTTGTCAACCCAATTCCGAGGAGATTGTTGCCTTGACAAACAAGAAAACACAAAAGGAAAAGCTGCTGGCAAACAGAAAGGAGAAGATAGAGAAACTTCTCCAGACAGCTCTGATCTTTCTGGACAATCTTGAGGAGAAGGGCATTCCACCTACTCAAGTCCTGAACGATCGTGCCAAAACTGTATTTCAAGATTTTGTGTCGCTCTCTCGCGAGAATTCCCAGCTCTTCAACGCACTGAAAAAGGAACTAGAGAGACCAACACTTGAGCAGCTAGACGCATGGGACTCAGCTGCTCAACCTATCTATGACCTGGTTTCATGCGTAGACAATCAGAACATGATTACTCAGCAGTCCATTGCAAAGGTGAGAGATCTGTTCAGGGGACTACAGAAAATTGATAAGTCTATCGCAGACAAGTCTGTTTCAATCCTTGAGGAGGAGCCGACAGGTGACCACTCCTTACCTCTGTCCATTATGGACGAGATACTTAAACAGTATGGTGAAGGGCATTATGATCAAGTGCAAATCAACATCACGAGGCTTATAGAGCAGCTGCGGTACCAAGAGGCAGCGGTGGGTTTGGTGCGCTCTCTAGAGTTTGGACAGCCTCCGAGCGATTCAAAATCGCCTACATTACGTTCGGTGCGTGAAGCTAAAGCAGATACCTTTGCTGAACCCTCATCAAATGCCGCTGCTAGAGCTACAACATCCTTCGCTGGAGCGTCTTCAATTGCTGAACCCTCATCAAATGCCGCTGCTACAACATCTCTCGCTGGAGCGTCTTCAATCACTGGCACCAACTTATCGGAAGAAATGCTTCGGAATGTCGACATCATGTCGCTAGAGTTGAGAGAAAACGCCGCAGAAATGTTCCAGTATGACGATGGTATGACAGAGCATGGGCCTCTTGTGGCCACAAGAGTCTCTATGACAGACAACGCAAAGCTGAACCGTTACTTTGTGAACGCTGGCCTAGACGTACCAGGATGGGAATATTTCAAGGTGCTGAAAGGGAGTGAATTAGGACCCGGCGGCGCGGAGAAGTTGGCTGATCAAAAAGTCGTCGAGTTCGATCTTAAGCAACGAAAGAAAGACATGAAAGGGAGCCATCCGATTCTGAGTATTGGTCCAGTCATGTTGCTGCCTCGATCGGATGGCTACGTGCCCCGTGGAACAAAGAAACGACGTCAAGATGCTTATATCAAGGTCGTGTACAAAGGCAAACCTACCCCAGATATGCTCTGCAGAACACAGTTTGCGCAGCTTGCAGGACCGAAATATGCGGAGAAACAATTTGCAATAATGGAAACAGCTTGCAAGCAGAGGCAGATCTATTTCGAGGCATGCAAGGTTCAGAAACTTCATCCCCAGACCAAGAAGCCTCTGACCTCGGCGGATCTTCAGGAGACCTCGTGGTTATTCCCAGGGAGTGAGCGAGGTGGCTCCAAGGTAGGCAGTAGCAGCGAAAGTGAGGAGGCGGAAGACGACGACGAAGAAGACATCATGAACGGGGTCATAGTAGACAATGGCGCTCTGCCCCCTGACATGACTGATCCATTCCAGAAACCCCGAGCAAACTTTCAAGCGTCTTCTGATGTATCCGGTGAGTTGTAGACAAAAAACACTTGTGTACCAATGCGATAGCTACATAGAAAAATCAATTGAAAATTTTCCTTCTCTATCACCCGCAATCGCTTGTGTCTCTCATACCAAATTACTGAGCGGTTTCTGAAGTGTCTCAATTGTACTAAAGCTTGGAGCGGGTGTCGTTTCATGGCTTCGCTGTTTCGCAAGGCATTTTCCGAATGCTGTGCCACATCGGCATCTCGGCTCACAAAGTTTCTCCGCACATCCATCCTACAGAATACAGTGATCCGTAATCTGTAACTTCAAAACCGCGTACTACTTCTCTCTCGAGTTCCTGTTTCCAGGGCCCAAATTCTATCAAGCTGATAATGACCATCCCCCGTACAAAATGCCTACAGCAGCGCAGAAACCGCAGTTCGTTGTCACAACACTGATCGAAGTTTTGTTAGCTACCAACCTTCCCGATGCTTGCACTCGAAGAATCCATGCCTGAAGCGGTTGATACCGTTTCTTCTCGAAACATGGATCTTCTTGAGACAAATGTCCGCAAGCCTGGCATGCTTGAACATCTTAAATTTAAAGTGCTGAATATCTACACGAGGATCACGAGCAAGCATAATCTGTTAAAACCCCCACAAAACAAGACTTACGCACTGCGTATCACGGATGAGCTACGAACCCCCTCGAATACCGATCTATCACTGCAGAGCGACAAAGACGACCCTTACCTTGAGTACTTAGCACGACGATTTCCTACTGGAGATTTTGAGAACTGGACAGAGTGCCAAAGGCTGCTTGCACATGCCAATATCGCTTACAACAGTGTCCCAGTCACTCCCAAGTCATGGGAAGCATGGGCACAAATCGTCACGAATGTGGCATGGTACCTATGGAAGCAAGGGGACTACGACATAGCATGCAAGATGATCACAGAAGCGCTAATAGTACGAGAGAGAGTCCTAGGGCTGAATGACGCTCGAACTCTCGTAAGCGTAGAAATCCTAGCTGGGGTGTTGTCGAGCCAGGGAAATCACATTGAAGCAGTGGCATCGAACAGAAGAGCTCTGAAAGGATTCAAGAAGTCGCTAGGCTCCCTGCATCCCTTCACGCTTACATGTACCAGCAATTTGGCATTATCGCTTCAGCATCTGGGAAGGTTCAAAGAATCAGAGAGGCTGAGCCGTCTGGCACTAAGTGGAAGCAAGATACTCATGGGTTCGTGCCATGTGGATACACTGACAAGAATAAGCAACTTGGCGCTTGTATTGCAACATCAAGGTAAATACAAGCAGGCAATGAAGCTGAATCTGCAATCGCTGAATGGCTTCCATGGTATGCTCGGAAAATACCATCCTTCCACACTTACTAGTATGAGCAACTTGGCGATATTTCTACAGTATCAGGGCAGGTATGAAGAATCCGAGGCACTGCAGTGGCAATGCCTAGAAGGCAAGATAGAAGAACTTGGGCGGTATCATCCCTCTACGTTGATGAGCGTCGGTACTCTTGTTTCGGTGCTGCAATGTCAGGGCAAGTGGAAAGATCTAGAGCAGTTTTGTCAGCGATATGAGGAGGTGCGGGTTTAGGAGAGCATAGCACTTCAATCTAGTGATCAATTAGAATGCAACAGACGATCCACTTTAGCCTTTAGACAAATACTTGGCCACGATGTCAAGATCTATCGTCTGCATCTCTCCTTCATGCCGTACGACGGCCTTTTCGCTCCCTAACCCACAAAACTCAAACCAAATGCCTTTCAACAGCACTTGCTCTCCCAGCCGGCTTAGAAGCACCAGAAAGGTCTTGGTAGCTTCATCTCGAATCACAGGCAATAGATCTTTCGCTATTTTTGCAAGGCTTTCAAGAAGCTCTTGACATTCCGTTTGGACTGGAATACTGCTAGATCGAGACCATCTGAACGCGGTCAGGTAGCCGGTGATGCTGCCCAGTGAATTCAGAGCGACACCACGAGCTGCTAAGATTGGCAGGCATATCTTGACCCTCGTTGAAGCCTTGAATTCTGACAGGTAAACTGGAAGGTCGAGAGTACATGTCTTGTGGGGAACAGGCGCGGTGGTATGAGCACGAATACAGTACACGATGGCGTTCATCTGGGAAGCTGCTTCTGCATTACCAATTACTCCTCCGTCGAAAATCGATTTGCCTGTCTCGAGCTCAGTTGCAGTACTCGATAGTATCACAATGCTTTGCACTCCTTAGTTTAGGCACATGGTTGAGCTTCAGGAAGACCTACGATCTGAGACAATCTTGCAAGAGACTTTCTTTCTCTTGGCATTTCAAGCAGCTGCTAAGCCTGTTTTCTTCAGATGGTACAGTAAGGCCTTCTGTCCTGTAATTGGGCGCTCTCTTTTGTTTGCGCGCTACCTTTTTGGGTACATCTAAAAATGTGCACTCAAGATTTGCTCTTGTACAATGGGTGCAATTGTCATCTTTTCCGGGGTCGCATCGTGTCCTGCGTCGACGGCATCTGTCACTGGATGTCAGTGACTGTTCAAAAGCTCTGGATGGATGGGAATACCGATCGCAGGCGTACAGAGTCTGGGCTCTGGAGGAAATGTTGGCGGAGTGGTTTCACACGTTACTGTCTTCGATCTCACTCGGAATCTGCTCAAGAATAGTGACCGGCGGTCTGGGGTGATTTAAATCTAGTGCTGTTTCGCTCACTTTCATGCGGACAGGGGTCACGAGCCGATGCAGAAACGACCTGTCCTCGGAATCCTTCTGGTCTTTACCCGTGCTTCACTAGGACGGCACGTCGGGCACTGACGCACCCTTGTCTGGAATCGTGCACAGTGCGTCTGTACGGGGATCGGAATGGGACACATACTTATAGCTCTTGACGATTACTAAGATTACTACTACAGTAGCCATAAGCAGATTCACATTTCTCAACCTCAGGGATGTTACCTTTTGGGCAACACTAGGGAAAGGGGGATCGCCATAGTCAAGATAGTACATTTGGCGTGTTCATATTACTTCCAATTTAGCTCGAACCACAACACCCACTTCCTCGTGACGCTACTCACACAATGACACCTTTCTTCAATACCTGCCGATATGGTGAAGCGGCTACCACCTGTTCTAGCGGAGGTCCAGTATATATAGTGTACTGAACATTCCTTCTATACCAATCAAGACTTGAGGCTATGGAGTACTCGAAAGAACCGACAACCTCTTTGATGTTATCTTCCCGACCAAGGCACAGCTCCTCAAAGCTAACGTCTCTTGTTAAGAACCAACACTTTTGATTTCTTTGCACTAGTAACTTCGTCGCCCAGACCCCTGAGCATGTTGCTTCAAGAGACTCAATCCATACAACAGTGTCTTCCACGCTAAGTGAAGTATTGACAGAATTTGCAGATTGTTTGTCGCAAGCAGTCGTGTGTCCAGACAGAGGAAGCTGCTGAGTTGATTTCTGTAGATTCTAGTGAGCTAAAACCAGCATTAGTGGGCAGTAGGCACTCACCCGATCGGACTGATCCGTGGATGCGACCTGCCAGGTACATCCCATCCTAGCGACACGTGAGACACGCTTTTGTTCTGTAACAGACAACCCTGAGGCTACCTGAGAGTCGGTGTTATTCTTGTTGATGGTGTTGCGGCGTTCCATATCACCCGCTTGGATGGGATCAGCTGGGCGGTCGTTCGAGCGTTCTCGTACGGCTGGGAAGCACAAAAAGACACAATGAAGCCAGCATGTAAGTCGTTGGTTCCATGTACTGGCCTTTTCTTCTCCTGTCTCGTTATTTTTGAGCTCTGCGATCTTCTCGTTAAGCTGTTCCTGTAATCTTCCATGCTGAGGCCCAAAAATGTTTGCTTGAACACATCCACCGTGAAGGTTTGTGGGAAATGTTCATACACTGTTCGCTCGGGATTAATGGCCTTGGATTCGCGGTATAGAGCCACCTCTACATAGCCGACTCCATCGCGAATGAAAACATCGATGACCCTTCGAGGAGTACCAGGGGGCTCAGCCTTGTGTGTCGTGTCGACTGTGGGGGTCGAAGAGTGTTCTGTGGATGAGTACTCCGGTTGTTTCTCCTAGCGAAACGATGAGATCTTGTGAAAGTATATCACAGGAGCACATACCGACTGTGATTGAGCCATGTCTCGACTCAGTGTAGATACCTGAGCGTCACCGGTGAAGGACTGAGAAGCGGTGAGGAAATGGACTGAAGGACTTTACAGCCTCATGGGGGTGTGCATGGTACGTTTTGCATATTAAATATCTAACACAATTGTTCAGCCATGGAAATGCGAAGAAAGCAGCATCAGTGCGCAATTACAGGGTTCAAAAATCAGATGTCAGTCGGATACGAGCGGTCCCTGCAATCTCCAGTCACGACGGCCACAAATGGCCCCTCAATGCCCCCTCAATGCCCCCTCAACATCCCCTCAACATCCCCTCAACGAGCCATCTACGTGCCCTTCGACGAACCCTCAACGCCCGATAAGACCCTATGAAAGGTCTTGGATGCCACTTAAACGCCACGCCACTTCCGCCTCAATACCACACTAAGTTCCCGTCCTGGTGTTCCGTTCCCCGCTCTTTTGGCTATGCCATGTACGAAACTGTTGTGCTGACCTATTGGACGTGGATGAATTATCGTCAAACATTTGAAGCCAATTATATGCTTTCCGATACTTGAGACCGCGTGTGCACCAACTTTAGGTGCCCGTGCTGCAGCTACCCTAATCCATCTCCCTCGCCTGCCGCTGACCCATGATTCTGTACCTCGACATTGCCATCCATTTGCCCTCTCAGTTGTCTATTTCTTCCCTTCCTATGTGGATCTGTCTAGATTCACTCATTTTAACAACCCATACCTCGGGACAAGGACCAAATGATGGAATCACCGTGCATTATTTTGAGCACGGAAAACAGGGGTAGCTTCACCTGGAATGAAGGCTACGAGGATGTAAACGACTCAGATTTGGAAACTCTCCTGATCATCAGCAGAGAAACTTTACATTCACTTAGATCAGAAGTCCAGGCACGTAAACTGGTGTTGGATCCAGAGCAATCGAGTGCTGTTTCGGAATGCACCGAGAAAGTGCGGAAAAACGTAAAGAACTGGAGCATTCTAGAGCGGTTGGACAAGAAAGAGTCGGAGCTCGTTGATTCCGCCATCAAAGTCCTGTTATCCAAACAGACAACACGTGAGGGAAAGTGTTACCAAACCTTCCTTCGTGATGTCTGTTGCCAATGCAACCGGACGTTGGTCATGCTGTGCGCAGCAAGTCTAGGCAAACACAGAATTGCATCTCTCAATGCACAAGACAGGACAAGTCTGCTGCAGTATCTCAAGCAGAATCAGAAAGCTCTCTCTTCGCCCGCCCTAGATTCGCTTGCCAAAAAGCATCAGATACCCGAGAAGACTGGTGAGTCCTCGCCGCCTACACGCAACATTGTAGCTAACTCATCTTTTAAGATGCAGAGCCTGATTGGCCGGGAGACTTACACGCACGTAGCTTAAAAAGGAGACAGTCAGACGTTGTAGGCATGTCACTCTCAGTATTCCATCGCTCTTGATTGTAGACTAACATGTTATAGAGAAACGTGCACCGGAATGGAGCAGCATATCCTCTCAACGGCTTCAAAAACATACCAAACCAGTTCTGATAACAGAGGAGAACGCAGACGATAGTAAGGGAGCTTCTCTGACTGAGCTACATACTGCAAGAAGCACAACAAACGTGTCAAGTCCCGCGATATCTCTTGAACATGGAGATGTAATACCACCAGAAAGAGGTTGGTGAAATTATCTGTCCTAACGCAGCAAAACTCTGACAACATTCGTAGAAATTGAGTACAGGTTCTCTGAGGCGCCGATTGTCCAGCTCGGTCTTTTGTGTGAGTATCTTCCCCACGCTATCCAGACCAGCAAGCAATGGAAATGGGAACGTCAACTCGGAGGGTTGACGACAGACTGTTTGAATGTACTAATTCCGAAGAATCGAGACCATGATATCTCGATAACAGCAGTTGTAGGGTTCAGGGAGGGTTCTCGACTGGTAGGACACCTGGGCTTGATCGAAGCTAGTGGAATCGTACGGTAGCTTTCACGATGCGCACTTCATGTCCTGCAGGGACATCCCTTGTATCCAGTATGCTTTCGTCTTCATATTCCCAGTATGGCGCAGTGCTCATATCCTTTGTTGGATCGTATACCTGGATGAGCTTCCCTTTGCCAGTGATTTCTCGATCATGGTCCACGCCTTTGAATATGAAGGTATTCACTATAGTCTCGTATTCCCCTCTAAGAGCCTGGGCACCAGTCTTGCGTACACGCTTCAGTACGGTCGGATATCTGACATGGAAGTATATGCATACCTCTGTAGACATGGCGCTTCCTTGTGGGCGCTAAGCGGCTTTGTACGTGACACTATTGTAGCACAGATATAGATCGATCTGCGGTAAAGGACGTGTTCGATCGAAGCCTTGATGAATCGGATCTGCGCTGTCCCGGTAGCCAAGGCAAGGCTGTCTAAGGTGTATTTTGTTAGCCGAGAATAGCGGATAGGGACGATCGGATATTCACCTTGCTGGCCGTGAGCTATGCTGAACTGAACTTCTGGCAGTCTGGGAACCAGTTAGTGCGGGGAAATGAGTGCGCGCATGTGCTGATATAGAGGATTAGGTTCTGATGCCCGACAGGGCTTTAGTGGGGCTGACGAGGAAAGGTAGCGGGGCGCTCAGAGAAGCATAACAACAAGACAAGCAAGAACGCGCAGGTCAGGAAGTTGTATTGATGCAGATAGATCGAAGACTAAGTGGAAGAAAGCCTCGGGCTGAGCGGAATGGACAGATTTTTGCATTGCCGTCTGTTGCCCCACCACATAGGAGCGACGTCATCATGCGACAGTGGCTCTAGGAAGGTACACAACCGTGGCGCGCTTCAGTTCGTACACACAGATATTTTCTGTACCGCAGGCAAGTATCTTTCAATTCGCTGATAACTGAACACACATTTGGCAACTGCGCTGAAGATGAATGCCAAGACCATATGGTAGCGCCAAGGACAGGGATTAAGAGAGCCGCTCGCTACTGGTTTCGTCTTACCCATCACTCCGAATGCTTTCCCCTTACATATTTCATGCTGCCACGCACCTGTCTTCTTTTTCGTTATCAGATGTGAGCGTGCGTATGCTTATTCTAAGAAACACACATGGTAGTTGACATTCTCGTCCTACCATCGCTACAGCGTGTCCCTTGAAGAGAGACACAAACGTGAACGAGGGCAACATAGGCGCGAAGCTGCAGAGGACGCTCAGCAATAAGGAGAAGGCCTGCGCGAGGTTGTAGGGGATGGAACAAAGTGGAGCTGCGCAAGACTGGGGAAGAGACCACTGCGGACGCGAAGAGGCCGAATGAGTCATTCTCAAATTGCGAAGCAGCCCATCTCTGCGTGTTCTAGACCCTGCATTGTACTATATGGAGTAAACTCATGTAAATCGTACCTTCTTCCTCTTCTCTATTGCCTTACTTTCATTCGCTTCGCCTGTGGTTTCAGACCGTCTCTTCAGCAACTTCGTTCCTGCTCTCAGTTTCTGTCCTAGACTGTTGAAACATTCTTCGAAGTCCACCAACATACGCTTGATATCGCTGTTTTCCTGCTCGAGCGCAGTGACTCTCTCGCTTTGCTCGGCTATGTCACGTCTGAGCTCATCTACGCGTGCACTCACATCCTCTGCTTAGGACGAAAGGTCAGCCACATCAATTGTTGTATGCCGGAACTTACTTAGTACTGCATTGGGTTGATGTACTTTGGGATACGATGCCTCAATCAAGTTTTCACTTAGGTCTTCATTGCTTCTTCTTAAGTCCGCAAATCCATGCAATCCCTTAATCCAGGCATTGTATTAGCTATTTAGATTGAATTCAGGGATCATGCAGTGTTCCACGTACGAAATCCTTGTATAAGTCAAGATCTTCCACCGTTGCCTGTGAGTTGTTTGTACCATCTGATTGGGGACGAGTAGAATCAGGAGACGAGTGAAGGTCCATCATGGAGTTTGAACGAGATCTTGGTTCCGCACGAGGCAAGCACTCTCTTATACTACCTAATTTCCGATCGCCAACCACACTTCTGCGCCAGTGGTGCTGTCTGTGCTATTCATCTTACCAATGTTAGTTGCAAACCCTGCCACCCAAACCACTCGTCAGCACCTTCTCGATCCACTCTACCTCGTCTGAAGTCGGCGTTCGGTTGCCCGGATACCGTCTGGCTCTGAGAGGCACAGCGAGCACTTCTCACATCTTCTATTGGGACGGATCCACGATCGCGCATCATGATGCCGATGCTCCGTTGCTGCCTTGTCTTCGTTCTTATCTATTGAGCTGTTTCACCGACCCATTGTACGTGGATGCTTGAGGCGAAGGATATATAGAGCAGCTCCTGCCAGTCGAGGCGTCAAATCATCATCTCGTACCCGTCATGGACCACTCACTTCTTGTTGGATTTGTGTCGAGTCACTCCTTTAGTTTGCTCATGAGCCTTTCACTCTTATACGTTGATATCGCGAGACCCAGATTGAGGGGAACAACATACTTTGAGAAGATCTTACCCATCATCTTTTGCTTCGGTCAGCTGGCACTCATAATGGCTGCCATTGTATGCGCAATGTTTGCCCTCACTACCGGGTTGCAGGTCTACTGGCTAGATTCACTCTTACTCAGTGCCCTTCAAGTTGATGTAGCAATTAATGTATAAAGCTTCGTTACATATGCATTGCTTGAACTTACATTTGACCTAGTTCGCTCGAAATCTCCGCTGTTCCGCTAGCCCTACCTGGACAACTCCATTTATATGTGGAGTATGCTTGCTCACTACAACAATGGAGTTCACATACAGCGTAAGGCAAGGCTACACCTCCTCACTTTATAGCGTCTCTTACTGATTTACAGCAGGATTGGAACTTCACAGCACACATACAACTCCTTCTTATACCTTACCGGCCTGGCAGCCCTTGCTTCGACAGTCTCAGGCCACAGGCTGTACGTACACAAATGGGCAGGCGGGAATGATCCGAGATACACGAGTTTGTTGCTTGCGTTCGCCATCTCGAACGCGGCTGTTGCGCTCTGCTTGCTAAGCAGCGCTGTGGTCCTCTACGTTCAGTCTTTCTCAAACAGAATGATCAGTGGTCAACTCTACCGAAGCGTGTTACTTGTATGTATTGAAACAACGTCAGAGACATGTCTAACACAAATAGGCTTGTACGTCAACTCAGCTCCTTTGCCCTCTTGTCTTCTGCTTTGGCCGAGTGGCGTCTCTCCGAAGGGAATCGATAAGAGCAGCTAGTTCAGACAATGATGCGAACGACGCGAGCATTATAGGTTGGGAAATCTCATAGAAGCAGTTCCAGTGGCCCGGATAGCCATATGACTGTAACAACTGATAAACTCAGTCGTCCCTCACACGGCGCTTTCGACCGTGGCAACTATACACCCCTGCTACATCCCAATCATCTTTGATGTTTAAGGCTCAGATACCTCAGGCGATAGCTTGTTACTCTAAAAAAATACCATGAACAACTGAGGCTTCGCTCCTAGTATAATACAGTAAACATTTATCTGCGTTGAAAGATCTGAAGCATGCGTCCAAAGCTCACTTAGCGAGATTACGTAAATCGGTATTTAACCATTTGCCTTAGAGTACTGTATTCTATGCCACACCCAAGCAAGACAAAACATGACGTTCTTCCAGAAGTATTGATAGACAAAGAACTCACAGATAAGTTGGCGGATGTGCTTTGTCTTCAAACGGCCAAGCTTGGATCCATTGACTTCTCTCCTCTTCGGTTTTTGCATAGCGATTGAGGAAGTCCTCGCGACATCGGGCCAGCCGTTCCTTGTACACAGGGTAGTTGTTATGATTGACCCAACCATCCCATCCCTGGTATGCACCAATCTCGGTCAAAATCTCGTGCATTAGCTCAACACCTTCGCTCCAACTTGTCTTGAGATATTGCTGCTGGGTCCTGTCCTTAGAATCAAAGGAAAGAGGGCACGGTATAGAAGACCCAACACACGTGGTCCACTCGTCTTGAAGTCGGATGAGCATTCCCTGGAGGACTGGCTCTCCATCACTGAAGATCGAGCTTGCCAGTCCCGTAATTTGACCGTGCAGGGTTTCTCGAAAGTGCAGCGCATGAGCAATCTCTGGACATTGCCGGAGCATTAGTATCTCATAAAGCTTATAGAGAGATTGAGCAGCTCGAAGGTTCTTAGCTTGAAGTTGTGCCTCCTCACTCATGCCATCAAAGCCATCGGGTAGTGTTATGGGCTTAAAGCCTTCTGGTATTGGCCCATCAAACTCGATGAGCGAAGGGTGGCGTGCTTGGAGGAAGAGCGGGGAAATGTTAACCGCTTGCCAGTCGATGATGTTAAGAATTTTTGTCGGCTGGGAAGGGTCAACGAAGATGTTGTCACCATGCAGATCAGAGTGCCATAAAGTAGGCTTTGATAGGTTGACATCTTTGGGCAGAATATGGGTTGCGACTTTCAGATAATCCTGGAGGACTGCGACCTTCAGTGCTCTAGTCGGACGGTATTGGTTGGGGCCGCTGAATAACCCTTGCTGGGCAGGATACGACGGGAACTTATCAATACACGCTAGCTCTCGGGCGGCGCGAGAATGGATATATTCGCCGAGTGAAGGCCCTGTTATCTAATCAGCTTGAGATGAGCATGACGGCAGAGGTAAGGGAACTTACACGGCCCTCGATTTACTTCGACGGAGTCTCTTCCTTGGTCAAAGAAGGCTCTGTTAGTTGTTGGTCCAACTACAAAGGCTTCTCCGTTGTCTGTCGAGTTGACTGAGTCGAGGTGTTGACTTGGGCTCGGAGTAGGGAGATCCTTCGCATAATACAAGCTCCCGTACATAGGGAAATTGGCAGACACAAAGGCTTTCTCGTACCCAACTAAGGTCCTGACAACCTCAAGTCTTTCCTCCCAAGATACTTCATGCCATATCTTGCCTAACTCCACCCCTCCACTGCGCTCCATCAAGATGTACTCTGCTTTGACGGGATTGTCGGTCGAGGAGCTCCAGCCATATACCCGTGGCGCTGGGATATTAAGGACGTTTCGCACCTGCAACGTAACTTTTTGTCAGCAGTTATCAGTTGTAATGGGTCAGGGAGCCTGTACGTAGTCCATAGTGGCGGCTTCGCTGGCTGTCGTTAAGTGCGGCCGTCCAGCATTCGGGTTTGGTAGTTTGGCGATTAATTCTCGGCCGTCGTCCATGGTAATCAGGAAGACCTTACTGAAGTTTCCTTCAGGCAGTTTTTCGACCTTAACGCAAGAGCGAGCTCCGATTGCTTGCGCTGAAACTTGGAGGAGTCCTGATAGGTCGAACTTAACGTAACGTCGAGCAAGCTGATACTTTTCATTCCAAAGCCACCGACCCGAGGTATAATTGTAAAATTGCTCCACATCGCAGTCTCGAGAGATGTCGGCGTCGTGGGATGTCATAGTGTACTGTCGGAAATGCGGTTGTGAGGGCGAAGTTGGTCGAGCTGACGTCGCGAATTGAGAATAATTAAAGAGCTGTCGGCGAAACCAACTTATTGGTAAAGGATTTAGAATCGCGTTCGAGGTAGACGTTCGATAAACAGTAGCTGAGGCAGCAAGGAGTGCCATACTGAATGCGATCGAGGCGGAGGAACACTTCGCGTTGTGAGATAATGTCGAGCTGTGCTAGCGCGCGCGTTGGCGCGCGTGTAGGCGCGCTATTTGACGATCAATGCCACTAGGCGCCTTGGCTGAACGTCACCCGCTGCCACGCGCCGACCAAGAAAGAGCCCGATCAGCGAACAGCAACAGAAACACCAAATGATACATAAATAAACTGCGTGTATTTTCATATAGCCCCACCTGCTATGATTCAGTGGTATCCGCAGGGCGTGTCTGTTGCTGAGACATTCTCTGTTTCTATGCATGTTGCTTGGTACTGATGGACCACATCGAAGCTCCACAGGGTGAGATGAGGAGAGCCAGCTTCGCCACAATTTTAGCGCCGCAATGTATTCCTGGCGCTTCGATAAACGTATCGTCAGTGTTCGAAGCAATGCCGAGATCAAGTTTCCTGACGCCAACACTGGCGATGAAAGCGGCACAGGTGTCCTGGAGTAATCTCTCAAGGTTCAGAAACTCGATAGGAAAGGTATAAGAGAAGCTCGATCGCAGACAGAGTTGTAATCAAGTTAAAGACAAGAACAGTGACCAACTATTGTACCTCCACCACCAAAGTCAACCCCCTTGAGAAGTTCTACCTTGTATGCAAATCCGATGTTGAGTAAGCTATGTCTGACATATCAGAGCTATAGATACAATGTCCAACTCGGTCAAAAAGGCTATCCAGAAGCTATTCGACGATGCTGCGAAGAGCAAATCCGCAATGTCCCGCCTTCTCAATCCAAGTGCAGATGGTGCGGGAGGTCGTGTCTACCCCGCCAGGAACTCCAAAAACGATGCCAAGTATGGAATCCGCGTTGACAAGGGGGAAGCGGTCTACGGTCAACCAAACAAACTCCGACTCCATCTGCAGATCAACTCCAATGCAGAGAGCAAGACGCTCCGAGACCTAGCGAAAAAAGATCCTCATCGCGTCGTTTCTACTGCCGATGTCGATACTCAGCAAGGTGCTACGAAGGAAGGTCTAGAAGATCTAGAAGCACAGTTTAAGAACAATCTCAAGTTCTGAATTTCTACAATCAAGACGCTATCTCTACTTCAACCCCATTTCCACATTTGTACGATATGGGGCCTTAATTGGAACAATCTGTTGAAGTTGTACTTTAAGCAAAGCTCGTAAGCACGTGTTCTATTAGTTCTTGAGGATGAGTACGGTAACAGGAAGCTGAGGGGGTTGGGTTGCAGTGAGGTGTACAGATACGATCTGTCAGTCTCGAAGGCAGGGTAACGATAAGTAGTACAGAGTAGACTGTCTAGCTTGAAGGTTGAAGGTTGAGATCCAAAGACAAACTTGATTGACTAGGTTGAACACGAACTATAAGGGTTGTGTTCCTATGTGCTATATACTAAAGAGCGTCCTACATGTCCTACACAGTCTTGCACTTTCCCGCAGGGGGCCTTATGGGAACTGTGGGATATACGTGGGAAGTGTGGGACGTCCCGTGATGGTGTCCTGCACTCTGTCTCACGGTCTTGGCACGAGACCCTTCGTGAGAAGCGTGGGACATCACGTGACCGCTTAGCCCAGTGCCGCCGATCCCTCGCGTCCTGTTGGTCATAAGCCACCAAGCCCGCGCTCATCCTTCAAGATCGTAACACAATCTAGCATTCAAACGCAAAGACTTTTGCTTGGTGTAGCATTCTATAAGTTATGTCTTAATAAGGCTGTTCAAACTCCTCTAGGGAAAATAAAGGCACATATGACCACAAAATCGGATGCAGGTTTGCACAAACCTAAGTTGCCGAAGTTTTCTATCACGCAAAATATGATTCCTCTTTCAAACCGACGCGCCAATGTATCCACCCAAACGCCATACCACGCATCAAAAAGCAGTAATACTGAGTACGTTTCATTGCATAGCGTCAAACCAGAGCTCCCTCTCCTTAAGCTCCCTGCCTTGTTGTCCCTATATTCCGATCGCCTAACGTACTCCTTTCTCCACGTCATCTGTACCCGATCGGAGTAGGACTAGGCATAAGGCTGATGAAACCTCCGTACATTGTGACAAGTTCCTAAAGTGCACATAGAACTGATTTATTTGTTGAGTCCTACTCGGTTTCAGCCGCGTACTGCGCAGCTATGCCCGGAGTGGCAGGCTTGGCAGACAGCGGACGCGGTGCGGACGTTGGTCCGCGCCGCCCCACTTCATCCCTCACGAAGACGAACCAGCTGGCCCCGAAAACCTGCCGTTTTCCATCAACCACTATCTACAATTTGCCTGTCAGCTCATCTCGATAGCGGTTCTACTGACTGTAGGCTGTGTTTCTAGGCTCGTAGAAGTGCGTTGCCTCGTCTGTCGCGTCCGCTGTACCTACAGTCTCCCCCCAACGCTCGGCGTCGTCTACGTATCTCTGATCCCCACTTGCCCAAGGATCTGCGTCTGTTCCATATACTCGATGGCTTTGGTGGCTAGCTGCGGTTCCGGAGATCCTTTTACTTGCTGCAGTGCAGGAGGATGTGGGCGACGGTCTGTCGCCGCTCTCCGCAACTGCAGCGGGGACTGGTAATCGTCGGGACGTGTCGATTGAAGAGAAAGCCATTGAGTCCAATCTTCTCGGTCCGCAACTGCACCAGCAGCGCGCTCTCCCTCTTGTTGAGCCTCTTGTGGAGCTGTAACACCTTTCTAGTGGGCATCAGCGTGTGCCTGTATGTCGCGCGGCCTTTCTTGTCTTCCCTCCACGCTCTGATCCACATTCTCTCTGCCTGCATCTTGCACCACCTTCTAAGCGTTGTCCTGAGCGGGTGTAGCTGTGGAGGCAGGTCTGCTGGCTGCTGGCTGCTGGCCGCGGCCGTCTTCCCTCCATCCGGTGGCTTCCTTGGCAGCCTGGTCGGCGGCCTCATTTCCTGAGATGCCCATATGGGCGGGTATTTATCGGACGGTTACTGAGTACCCTTTTTCCTGGAGCTCCAGGACCTGTCGCGCAATCTCTTTGAGGATGTAGGCCCCTGACCGTCCTTCTGCCTTGGCGATGGACCAGATGGCGGCCTGGTTGTCTGTATATATGGCTATGTCTTTCCACTCGCCATCTCCGTCTGCATACTCCTGTGTGATCTGCAGTGCCAGGCTGATGCCCTGCAGCTCTGCAGCGTATACCGTCGACAGTGTGTCTGATCCCATGTGTACAGATCGTGTCTGTTGTGTTAGCGGGCATACCGCTGCGGAGCCGATCTCGCCCTCAATGCCGCTGCCGTCTGTGAAGATGCTGAGACTCTTGTTTGTTGCGCAATCTCGGTCATGGCGTTCGCGGGCCTTTTCCGCAGCGTTATCGATGTAGGTGTGTGGCCTTCGTCGCCACGGAGGTGTGATAAACGGGGGGATAGGCTCTTGCTTGTTGAGATCGCGCACTTGCTTGCTCCTCAGTGCCTCGTAGGCTTTCTGCCAAGGGGTTTTGTGTGCCCTGTAGTTCTTGTCGATGACTACTGGTACTGGTTCGCGTGGCTCGTAGCATGCAGTCTTCGCGATGGCCCTAGACGAGGACAGTCGAGTAACGACGTCCGCGTTGTGCTTCCAGATCTGCTGCACGATGGGAAGAAGGAATGTCTCCACGTCAAGCGCGACCCTTGATGTTGCTCTGTAAGCACCGCATATGCTTCTGGCTGCTCCTGCTTGGATGCTGCGCAGGGCGTCTACCGTCTTGTGCGTGTAACCGCGCTTCTTGTCGTTGAGATTGGCGTTGGACCAGATGGAGCAAGCGTACGTCATCTGCGGGAGCGCGATAGCTTCGTATAGTCTGCGCATGCCTTGCAGGCGGACGCCCCAAGTGGAGCTGCTGAGGCTGCTCAGCATATGCACTGTGCGAGTTGCCTTCTGTCTGATTGTCTTTACTTGCTCCTTCCACCTCAGCTTAGTGTCTAGGATCAGCCCGAGGTACTTGCATGTTGTTGACGGCTTTATCTCGCGCCACTTGGTCTGGATGGGCGCGTCGACATTGATGCGTTTGCGCGATCTTGTGAAGTGAGTCAGCTGCAACTTGTCAGGGGCGAAGACCGATGCGTGCGTGGTTGCCCATCGCTGTGCCTTCTCGAGTATTGTGCCCAGTATTTCGCACGTTCTGTCTGTAGTCTTTCCCCAGGCGAGGATAGCCACGTCATCGATGTATCCTGTTGACATAGCATCTGTCTGCTCGTTGCACTGCTCGATCAAGTCGGCATTGTAGAAGAGATAGAGTATGGGAGAGAGCGGCGAGCCCTGGGGAATGCCTGTGTTTATCGCGTAGTCTTCAGACTTGAACCCATCGATCAGGATGTGCGTGTGTCTGTCGCTCAAAAAGCTTGCTATCCAGCGCACTATGTTTTCGTCGACCTTCCGCTTTCGCAGGTTGTGCAGCAGCCGCTTGTGAGATACGTTGTCGAAGGCTCCGGACACGTCCAGCAGCAAGAGGCTGGCCACCTGGCCGTCTTTTCCGTTGTTCCATTGTCCATAGATCTTCGCTGTGACAGCGTGTAGTGCGTGCTCGGTGGATCGGTGTTTCCTTCCCCCCATGTGGGTCGGCGGTGCACGTGGTGGGTCTCCACCAGGTAGCTAAGTCTCCAGGCTATTACCGCATCCATGACCTTGCCGATGGTTTTGAGCAGTGCGATGGGGCAGTATGCTTTGGGTACTGCGTAGTTGGCTTTGCCAGGTTTGCGCAGGACTGCAGTGATGGACGCTCGGAATGAGACTGGGCAGTAGCCCAGCCGTAGGCTTTGGTTGAAGATCCTCGTCAGATGGGCTGCAATCAGGTCGTTTCCGGCTTGCAACGCCTTGTTCGTGATTCCATCCGGGCCTGGGGCCTTCAAAGGTGATGCCGCTCGGATCGCGGTCCGTACTTCCTTTTCCTCGATTGGTGGCATGTCGATCTGGCCGCTGTATGCGGCATCCTGTATGTCCCTTAGGTCTGCTTCGGGTGGCGTTGGGAAGAAGACGTCTCGAAACAGCTCGGCCTTGTCCGTCGGGTCTTCCAGTTCATGTTAGGTGTCGGGGTGCTGTATCGTTGGTATGGAAGCGGTTGACCGGTCATGTCTTGTACGTGCCCACCTCGCTAGCTTCCACAGTGCGTCTGGCGACTCTGTTGCCTGCTCTATACGGTCTCTGTGTGCTTTGCGCAGTGCCTTGCTGATCGTTCTTGCTTTAAAGTCTCTCGCGGTGCGGTACGCTTCCCAAGTCCCTTCCGTGTGGTATTGACTGTGTGCTCTCTTCAACCGTTTTGTCTCAGCTAGCACCACTCTGCATTCCTCAATCCATCCGTCCCGTGTGTAGGGGGAAGGATGAGTCTTAGGTACTGCTTTTTGTATGGCGTTTTGGATTGCGGCGGTCACCTCACCGGTATATGCATCGAGCGCTGCCTTTGTGAGTGGTCTTCGGTTCTCATACTCTTCTGTGCCCTCACGCAGCAGCCAATCTATAGCACACTTCTCGTGGAACCCATGCTTGCAATGGTAATGAACACGCGAGTCTACAAAGCTGCGGGTACATCGTCGTTAGGTACAAAGTACAAACAAGTTCGTATCATGTCTGAAGCTCGTAAGACTGAGAGCGATGGAAGTAAGCCTTGCACAGCTTGCGACGACCGAACGATCGGGTCCAATCATCATTATCGTGGTCTCGCAAGAAGTCAAGCAGATCGATTTGAGTCTGGTCATTGCCGCTGCCCGATTTGTTGTATGCGTTGAGTCGGTTGGTAAGCAAGACAAGGTGTAGCTGATTCGCAGCAGCTGTGGACTCGGCTCTGCAGATGCCCAACGTGCGAAAAGCAGTCTCTTACTTTACGATCGCCACGACGTACTCTCCGTTCTTGAAACAAGAGTTTCCTTCATCCTTGAGAGCCAGCGCTGTTGTTGACATGGTCGCAAGATCCAGCAAGCGTTATCCCTCGGATGGTGAAGAGGTGTCAGACTCACCACATATGATCAGATCTAATAATCCAAGCGCCAACACAGCCACAAGCCCTCTCGCCGCAGCATGATTGCGGTACTAGTCCGTATGCCAAGTCTTCTAGGCTGACCCCTGATATCCTGATTCTAACCTTAGCAAACAGTGCTAATCGCCTGCGTCTTATCCATATTGTAGTACCGGATACGGAAACTTAAAGGATATTCGTAATGAGCGCCAGGAGACAGTTGTCTTCCCAGCAGGCAGTGGCTCACTGGCACGTGCTGTTGGAAGTCGGCGGTAGCTGATGTCAGCACTAGTGCATATGCGAACGAGGCGCAAGCCCAAATTTGTGTCCTTTTACTCGATTTCTGGAAGCAACACCGGAAACAGCACAATTAAGGACCTTTGTGATGACTATAGATAACAGTCTTGCAATGCCAATACATCATACATACAAACTACTCGCCCAGTCAAGGGGAACAATTTGGAGAATCTAGTTGTTTGAAAGCTGTCACTGCCCTGTACAGCATTTTCAAATTCGCGCAAGAATAAGCTACAGAGCAAATTGGTGGCCGCATCAAGTGTAGTCCGCGGCGGATTGGGAACCTTTGCTGTAGGCACGACCTCCTCTGCGAAGCTGCTATCTATAACTTCACTAACGATAGTTTGTTGGGAGGTAATATGACATGAGGGTTAAATTGCGTTGAATTGTAGCAGTAGCGCTTTGTGCAGCTGTGTTCCTGATTCTGTCAAGCCTTAGGACAGACTGACAAGACTAAGAAGTGCTCTTTATCTTGAACAAAGACAAATGTTTCCATCTTTGTCACTAAGACTGAAGTCCATTGCGAGACACCACTATCCATCCGAGCTCCCGCATGAAGTCTTTTGCTGAAGCAGTTGGGATTCCATCGAAGTCAACAAATCGGACAACAATCTTGCGCAATGAGCGAATGGCTCTCAATCGCGCATCGATTAGTGGCAGCGCCTCCCGAAGAAAGTCGTCTGGCTCCCTGAAAAAGCTGGAGTTCTTGTAGTGCACAACAGTTTCCAGAGTTGCTAAATTAGTACACTTGTCTTGATAGAGCCTGACACTCTGCAGACTGTCAGTCCGGAGCTCTAGTCTTTCTGCTTGGCCATGTATGCGTTCTGCGACCGGAAAATTGACACATAGATGAGAAATCGAAGCTGCATTCAGGGGGCCTATGCAGTCTAAAAACGATTGCAGGAGGTCGGTTTGAAGTGGTGTGATGTCCTCGAGATGGAATTGATTCATACTATAGAGCGCTGCGCGAGACTCCATGGATATTTGTCGATTGGTATGTAGCAATGCAAGCCATCGCAAAGGTCTGTCGGGCACAAAGCTCTCTACAGGAGGATTTGGCTCTTGGAAGATATAGAGCGGATGTCGTAGGACAAGCAGTCTCTTGTAGATGTTGTTGCGTACCCCTCGAGGCAAATCGAGGAAGCTGACCGGAGTTGATTGTATTGGGGTTGGGTGTTTCTCTTGCCGGGAATTCATGACGATTGTGGACCACAAATCAGGAGTGTCCTTTCGTACAAAAACAGCTCTTCGACTGTCGCCGTCCAGGTAGAATTTACGGAAGATTGTAGGCTGCGTTCAATCGGAGGGAGCTGACAATTGAGGGGCCGAGGCTTGCCAAGGCTGAAAACTTTTGGAATCGGGTAATGTATTGCCCGATAGCCACGCTCACTAGGAAACAACATCCCTCGCCAGTCAGAGTCGCAGTACATGTTACAGCTAATGTACAACACATTATTTGGGTACTACGACGGCAATCAAGATGTTCGGCTTTGTTTTCTGTTTTTCTGTTTTGCAGAAAAATTTGCCGTGCCTATGCGCTCGTGTAAGCGCCTGCAATGACGCTCACCTGATAAGCCGTGATGCCATGCGGGGTACCTCCTTGGCGGTCAGTACAACAGTCTACCAGAGAGACGCCAACAGGCCTTCCGTCCTCCATTTACGGTCCGTTCCGTTAAGTTGACAAGAGACCCAACTTCTCGAAATTCCATTCCCATGGCGTCGTCCACATCTACTCGGAGTAGGAGCTTTCGGCGTGGGCTGTCTGAGCGACTAACTCGTTTTCGTCGGAAGCTCCAGCATGCTACCGACGATACCTGTACTCCACCGCTTCAAAAACTCGATGCACATCAGAACGTGGCATCTCAGTCAGTTTCACGTCCTATCTAGTATCTATTAGCTAAGCATGTAAGCAGTGCCAACTCTCAACTCACATTGCAAGCGGACGGTGTATCTACAAGTTCAACTATCACGGGCGATGCTGGGGCTCAGATTAGAACAGATCAGAGCAGTCTCCAACCAAATCATCTCTCATTCTCTGTCAATCGGTCGAGCCTCGATCATAGCACTGTAGATTCGATCGTCTCCTCTGATCTTTGGAGCGCAGCGTATCGTGAAGCCGTCGAAAGCCTTGGAAAGGACGTTGATGTGGCCATTCTCGTGGGTAGCAGTGCTGCGCAGCTGTTCGTAGAGCTTGAAGGTATAGACAAAGGAACAACTCAGCAATCAGTGTTCCTGCGTGGTGTGGCATATCTACGCTCTATCCAAGTACCGCTTGAAAGATTCAAGCTGGCATTAGATCTGGCGTCTCCTCTGGGCAATCTAGATCCGGCAGCGTCAGCTGTCATTGGTGTGGTCAGAAGTGTGACAGCAGTAAGTATGCCATCGGATTATTGCATTCACAAGAACGAGTGTAATCGATCTGACCAAATACAGATTGCAATAAGCTTTGCAACTGCCGACCTCGAGTTCGCAAGGCAGATTGGTGAGATGTTGGAGCAAATCTCTTACATTGACGATTGCGACACGCTTGGACAGAGAGTGAACAAGACAGACATCCATAAGGTATTTCGAGTAACAATCTCCGAGGTCTTGCTAATACTATATAGGCGCTTGTTTGTGTATACCAGAAGATCCTAGAGTTTTATGGGGTTGCGCACGAAATTCTCACACAAAGAGGAAGGAAGTTGGCAATGAAGATGGTTCTAGAGACCGACCGTCTGCCGAACATTGTCCAAGACTTTTTGGGACATGCCGATATTCTTCGAAAGCTTATCGAAAAATCAACGTGGGAGATCGTTGAAGATATCAAGTCTATGCTTTATGACCGTGAAAGTAAGTTCTTTTTGTCCTACGCATGGTACATACTCACATATTTTAGTTGCTAGGTGGCTTGAAAGCAGTAGGATGAATCAGCAGGCTCGATACCATAACCGTCTTAGAGAGCTTCGAAGCGATGAGGCCTGCAAATTCTTACTCACGCATCCTGACTTCACGCATTGGTGCAACACCTCCAACTCTCAACAACTATTAGTTCTTGGCGAGATGGGTTGTGGAAAAACGGTCGCCATGACATTCCTTGTGGATGAGTTGAATCAAAGAAATGGATGCCAGATACCCAGGCCTAAGGTGTGCTATTACTACTGCCGAGACGATGAATCTGGCCAAGCTGTCAGTATCTTATCCGGATTGATCCTGGCGCTGCTTGAACAGCTCTCCGGCCTGAAGAAGACGTTTTATGAATGGTACAGGGAAAACCAAACGTCTGGAACCCTCGAGCCGGCAACGAGTGCAAGCAAGTTAGGGGAATTCATGGAATTAGTTCTGGCAACGTTCGACCGCATGCTCTTCATCGTTATCGATGGCCTTGATGAGTGCGATAGAGCGTCACGAAGAACACTTTTGCGAGTGCTGGAAACCTTGCTAAAGAAAACTCTGCGGCTCAAAATTCTTCTCTCTTCGCGGCCGGAAGAGGAGATCCTGGAGCAGCTGAACCAAACGACCAGAATCACTCTTGAGTCCAACGTTGACAGAGATAGTGTCATTGTTCGGCACACAGTCCAAGAGCAATTGTCCTATCTGTCAGAGGATGTCAGGGCACTCGTGATTGAAACGCTGTCTCGTTTGGCACAGGGAAGCGCTATATGGACAAAGATGACTGTCGAGCTGATTGAAGTTCGTAAGATTAAAGCGCTTGCGCCAATGCGACTTTTCTTACAGGACATGTCTTTACCAGGGCAGCTCTCGGAACTTTACACCACTTTGCTCTCACGAAACTCGTCGAATGACCCTGAGAATGAAGAGCTTGCAGCTCTGGCCTTGAAGATTCTTGCTGCCGCGTGTAGACCTCTCAGCATCCAAGAGCTCACCTGGGCCGTGGCTCTAGCTGCGGCTCCACACGAGGTTAAAACTGTTGCTGCTCTTGCTCAACTAGTAGATCATCAAAGAGTGATGAGTCTAATCTATCCATTCATCACCCGTGTTGATTTCGCAGATCTCAGAAAGCGTCAAGTCCGACTCGTCCACCAGTCAGTGAAGGAATTTGTTGTACAAGATTGGTCATATCTTAAGGGGTTTGATACGTCGACAGCGTCTCGTCAAGCGATTGCGCCTCGCATCGAGAGCTTGGAAGCGTTCATGTTAGACATCTGCATCGAATATCTTCTGCTGCAAGAAGTCGGCACTGTTCCCTTATTCTCTGAGGAGCAAATTGCAATTGACGAGCTCCCTCAAGAAGTCGACTTGTTCAGCGACCGGAAGTCCTTCGAGTACACTGTCGAGTGCACATGGGAAGTGTGGGAAGAAGACATGATATGCTATGATCCGACCGAGCGTGGCTTTGGGGAATTCTTCGTTTACGCATCCAGCCACTGGCTCAAGCACTTCGGTGCCACCGAAAGGGGTCCTTTCCCACGCATAGCAAAGCTAGAGAGGTTGTGTCAAGCGGGTTCGATGCGACTGCACAACTGAATCAATCAAAACTGTCGTCCCGGTTGCGCAATCAAGGCCAGGTTCGATTTTGACAGTCGGTTGTACGATCCACTCAGTATCACTTCACTTTACGGCTCAGATGCAATTCTCCGCGATATGCTCCTGAATTCGGACTTCGACAAGGACAAGTATCTTCGTTCACCAGCTGCAAGTGCTGCCGATCAGATTTTGCAGTGGGGCGATTTATCAAAGCTTAAGATACTCTTCTTGGAAGGCAAAATTCGCTACCAGCTTCGGAATCTTGAGTTCTTCCGACTCGTCATCAAGAGATGGTCCGATTTCGGTTCGCGCCATGAAGATTGGGCAGAAGTTTTTGATCTTGTCGACGACGTGCTGGACGCACTCGTGATAGAACAATGGGGAAATGAACTTCTATGCATAGCTGCTCGCGCCGGCTGTCTACCAATGATCCAGCGTTTGCTAAATCGCGCACACCACATGGAGGAGCTGAGGACTGAGCTATGGCGTGACTCGCGACCGATCGCAGAGGCTGTCTTGGGGAACCACGTTGATGCGGTAGAATGTTTGCTAAGTCAGACAGACTTGGAAGTAGATCTCCAAAGCCTGAACTCTCGAGGTGAAAGTCTGCTGCACATGGCATCAGTACATTGCAACCCAGCAATTTTCCGACTTCTCGTGCCCCGCGTACAGAGAGTCATACACCAGGTTGATAGTCATGGAGAAACAACCCTAATGCGGATTGTTAGGAGCGGCTCTAACTCAAAAGGCCGGTACGAGGCCGCAAGGATACTACTTTCGTATGTCGAGGCCGACCGGACGACCCACATCGTCAATGGACAACAAGAGGCCTTACAGTTAGCCGTGCAGCTCGGGGATACAGAGATGTGCCGCCTCTTGATCTACTAGGGCAAACTAGACGCCATGTCAGTCTTGACGCATGATCACGACGGACAGTCGGTCACGAAAAATAAGCCTTGGGTAGACGCGGAAGTCACAGCATATGGAACAAAAATCAAGGAAGTCATCTTCTAAGTCACGCTAGAAAAGTACGTTCGTAATGTAGATGTTAAATTAGTGACTTTTTAGCTCAAAGGACAATGAGAAGTCCTTCTTCGTAGCGCTAGTTACACATTGCCACCTTTGTTAGTAAATGATGAATGATGGGGTTGCATACGCAGTAGCGCAGATACTTTGGATGACAGTACCCCACTCTCTACCACCTGGCTGGATAAGATTTGGCCTTGTACGTCTCTCTGAGCCTGTAACAACCTTCAAAGGGCCAATTACGCCCATTCGGAAGCTAATCTCATCGAAGTTGTGAATATCATCATCTGTGACGCCATACTTCACAACAGTCTGTTGTACGAGCTTAAAGCATGCACTGATAACCTCTATATCTTCCAGAAATGTTCTCTGGCGGCCTTTTGCTCGATTGAAAGTCACCTTAAGCCCTTCCGTACGCGACACAGAGCGCTCAGCCCAGGTTTTGCTAACAGGTGTCCCACTACGCGCAGCCAATAATTTATCCGCTATGTCTGACACCTTCCACAGCTGGGGGGGGGGGCGACTCCTCGGGAATCTAGGCCGAGGTTATACCGTATAGTCGTCTGCTCTCCAGTCATGGTAAGCTTGGCGGTTTGGTGATTTCTGGGGCCGAAACGTGATTTTGTTGCGCCAATCAGAGAGCCGCTGATGTCGTACGTTGTAAGCTGCTGCAGCGCGTCGCACGCTCTTAAATTATTCTAAAGTATAGACCTGAAGTGCAGGGACAATCATACCTTCTTGCTGGGTTGATAGGTTCACACGTTGTTGATGCATTGTGCTTCGTACGTTGTAGTAGCAATGCCAAGGAAAAGTGGCCGGCTCGATGATGGAATACATTAGCCCAAATCATAACCCTCAGGCTGGACAAACACTACTGTGAGATGGAATGTGACTCTAACTTAGTACCATTCAAGAGGCCCCAAATCTGTCATAGCTAAGCAGATGCAGCCTTATCGAAGTTTAGTGATTCATTTGCAATATGTACGCTAAAGCAAAAAATGGACAGTATGTCACGCCGTCAGAAGAATATATGTGAATTCGCTCATAGGTAATTACTGTGGCAATAATCTTACTAGTCGCCAAGAGATGTCGGTATGTGCCCCACCCTAAATACGATAGTTGAGCGCTCACTCCACATCCTAGCTGCATTTTTGATTAACAGAGGACGATTGACACTGTGTGACAGATGTCATCTACAAAGTTCTGATTGCAGTACACTTCTGTCCGGACTCCATTTCCGCGACGCTAGTCCAGTCTGTATATTGGCGGTCGTACTTCCCATACTTTCCAACCCTAAAAGTAAAGCCTTGGAACGTACATTCCCTCTGGCTTAGCTCCCATCCCTCACTACGTATAACATCAACAAGTGGCGGGTCCCCGGTCCAGAAGCTTGAGCCCCCAAAACATCTGAATATAAATTGCACAGGGTCGCTGCTAGAAGGTTCAGAACTATCTAACATGATTTTTATAGGAGGATCCAGGCTTAGAAGAAATATGGGTCGAAGGTTTTGAAGCTGCGTAATTGGACCGTCGATCCCGCGGATGTCCTGCGAACATAGAGTCCTAATCCTTTTCTCTGGGTCTTTCCAGTAACAATACCTGGTTTGTATGTCTTCTTCCCTGCTAGAGAATAAGTAACAAAAGTCCTGCCCCAGAACCTCAGGCACATCTAGCCTGCTTGTAACAAGCGTGAGCTGGTCAAGCTTAATTTCGTCCTTTTCCAAGTCAGGGGAGACCCCTCGTAGGCTTGAGCGAAGAAGTTCACGTTCGTACTGGAGGTCGCCGCAGTGGTCGAACGCAGCAAGCACAAGGCGAGGTTGTGCTCTGTCCATTGTAATACCACTTAAGATGTCTAAACCCGCGCCAATTAATACTATTTCTGCGTTTTTCGCGCTGTCACTTTCAAGCCAACCTGTGCTCTTAAACACAGCCGTCCACACTTTATCATAAGCATTGGATTTGAATTTGAAAGCAAGAGCTGCATTCAATGCTGATGAGGGAAGAAGATGTGCGGTAATTCTATCCCACAACTCTTGAGGAAGGAGAAGTGGAGCAGACAGCATGACTGTCTGCACAACTGCTTGCATAGTCTTCATGACGCTGTTACTGTCAAGAAATCTGGAGTTTGACAGGAACTAACGTGTATGAAGCCTGCTCTTGCTGCGAGGTTTGTATAATAACAAAAGGGGAGGGTTCTGGGGAGTGGTGGCGGTGGCTGCGGCGATTGGCAACAGCTCAAGGTTGAGCATTCGTGAAGAGGTCAGAGCAACTAACGATGGTACCTACAGCTGTAAGCTTAGGTGCAGAACGCGATCGTTTTTGCGAAAGAGGAAAAAGCATAATATAGTGCATTGTGTGCTAGAGTAAGCTGATAGGGCTGTGACTAACCTGGAGGGGCTGTAGGAGTGGGTGGGCTGTTTGTTGATCTGCTTAACAGCGTGGTCCAACTAGCCTTCGCATCTACCTCACGAGGTAACTGGTAGATTGCAGTTCACATACAAAAGAAGGCTTTAAGTTTGATGCTTGCACATGCAAAACAGGAAACACGCGTCTCCGCTATAATAAGAGTGGGTCTTATCAGGACAGTCGGAGATCGGGAAACAGAAACAGCCAGGTCAGCTATAGCTGCTCTCGGATCTTCAACATTCCGCGCCATAGCGCAGGCGAAATGTCGCAAATTTATGCTCTTTGCTATCTGCTTACAGGTAGTGGCAATACCGGATACAGTAAAATTAAGGATATTTGTGTCAACCGGCCAGGAGACAACAAGGCTTCCCGTTCGCTCAGCCCTATTTAAGCAACGTACCGGCGGATTAGTAGTTAGGTGGGTGACCACTAGCGAATACCCGCTGTTGTATGTTTTTTTTCTTTGGTGGATTTTTCCGGGTAAGGGGCTTGCTTCGGGCATGTATGGTTGACGTTGTAGTTGTGCTGGGGATGATGTGAGTGGAGGTGGGTGAGGGCGTGGTGGTGATGATAATGATTGGGTCGCGCTTTGTTTGGGTTTGGGGTGGGATGTGTTATGTTAGGTTGCGTTTCAGACTGGTGTGATGGTTGCTGTAGGTGTGTTATCTTTTGGTGTTGTGGTTGTGGCGTAGTGACGGGTTGGAGGTGCTCCGTTCGAAGGCGACGAGTGGCCGTGTAGCACAACCGAGTGACGTCGATACTGGTCCAGCGGAACGGAGGTGGACACGTAGCAAAGTAAACTTGCAGTTTGCAGATACAGCTGCGCCGAGTACTTTGAGGAATGTAGAGATTGTTTGTACTGCTACACTGAATGAAAACTTGCCGGAGCCCTCGCAGTCCAACTTCGGATTTAGGGGCAACGTGAGGAGTAATTCCATCGGAGCTTAGCAGACCGAGTGCAACTTCCCACCACAGGCCAAAGAAACTGGCTCGGCTGATGTGATGTCATTCAACGGTGAGGATATGGAAGGGCTGAGGCTGTGAGTCCACGGGAAGTGAGAGATGAAGTGGAGGCGGCGCGGTCGTGTTGTGACACAACAGGCTCTTACCTCTTAAGGACACTAGCTTGAGTTTCTCAATATCGTAGAATTCCGCTCAAGTAAGAATCAATTAGTGCTTGAAGAGGTAGGCAGCTAGCATTTTAAAGGCAAAAGGCCCGCTCTAATCACCTAACAGTCGCTCACTGTCTTTCTAATCCCTGCTAGCTGATTCTCACTTGAGCAGAATTCTAAGGTATTCCGATCACCACATTCACTCTCTAGAAATGACGATCACTTCAGCATCCGGTTCATTGTTTTTTGAGAGCAAGAACTCATGTGCAGTGCGCGATAGCGACAGCGCTAGTTTCTTGACTTCGATTCCTAAATCGTGTCACCGAGCGTGTCTTAATTCGTTCGGTCCAGCTTATTTTAATGAGGATACAACTTGTACGTCGTGCAATGGGTGAAGGTTCTCTGTTAAGGCTATGCAGACAGCAGTTTTGCAAAGATCACCAATACCAGCGATCCGGGCTGAAAGAAACGGATTAATCAAGGTTCTCCTCATGGACAGGTTGAAGAAACACTTTGCTACCACCTACTCAATAAGACTCGCATACGGAAGGCATTTGAGGGTTGTAAGTGTTTGAAAAATTTGGATTGAAGCAGCCATTATTTGTGTTCTCAGATTGTGTTCCTCCAGCAGTAGGACCTGGGGACTTTGTCTACAAATGGGTTGTTGACGAGCCAGCTAGTCCTCTAGAAAAGTCTTCCATGAAATATAAACAGTGACACTCCTATGGTTTTACTCCTAATCAGAACGTAGAATCTCTCTATTTTCTCGTTCGTTCTTTACAACGAGACGTGGACGCTGGACCGATTTCATAAGAATAATCTATGCAAGAGGCGGAAGCAGTTACTTTACGACTACTCATTGCCTTCGCCTAGTTTTTGCAGATTTTTGATCTTCACTTCCACGTGAGGCACTGTAAAATTATTAAGCTTTCTGTCTTGACAGTTGGTGAATTTATTCCTCCCGCAGTTCCAAGCAACCCTCACATTCAGAGCGTGCTTGTCATTCCGCCACTCGGCGGTATGAAAGCTGCATGGGTGCTGCTTGCCTACACAGCAGAGACACTGGTATCAGAGATATGCGCAGCGCAGTTTGACACCTTTCGAGTGACCTTGGGATGCATTCTTTCTCCTACCTCGTCGTTGCAGATTTTTGGGGCAGATCGCTCTGGGCGAAAGGTCCATCAAGGTTGCGAATGATGAGTCTTTTCATCTCACCAATCTGAACGTCGCAAGATAGTTGACTTCTTATCGCACGTTGTGCTCATGCGAAGCAGGGCTCGTTGTAAGCTGCAATCGAGTCTACGTCACAGCATAGTGTCTATTCGCTCACTTTACCCAGAGAACAGGCGCAGCAACTCTATCAAGCCCCACAGGCCTTCACACGTAGCGACATTCGTCAACTCCGCACTCAGCTGGAAGCCAAGTCGAGAGCCGAGTCGAGATCGTGGTCGGGTTCAGCTGCTGCGTTGGCGAGTTGAGGTCCGAGGCAGCGCGGCTTCATCCACGACAACATGGCAATTTCCACTTCTTGTAAGATGCAGATTTTCGAACTTTGTTGTTTAGCTACCGTCTCTCTGCCGCCTTTGCTTGACCTATTCAAAAATCGCGACATGCAGGCTCCTGAGTAAGGTCAGCCAATGATGCCACGCAATAGGTGGATCGACGCGCTAGAAGGCACCAACGAACGCCTCAAGCGCTCCCTTCCAGGTACCGGAACCTTCTCCACCCGACACTCCTCATCAATCACATCGTCGACAGCATCAAAACGGCATGACAGCTATCAATTGTCGCTTGGAACGCAGCCGATCCGTGCAAGGCACGCGCCTTGGTGACGAGTACGGACGCCAGCGCAACCGCTTTGGACGACAATGGAGTCGAAAAGGGGAGTCTGTTTACCAGAAAAGACTGACAATTGGGTGCGTTTAAACTTTGGCGGCCTGAGGTTGGTGAGACGGCGCGACGATAGATCTTGTTTTCTGGAACTGTTCACCTCTTGACCACTTTAGGCGATAGTTCACCGTTTGGTGTAGCGTCCTTCATTTCCCACCTTGACTTTTGAAGGTCAGGTCCACTAAGATGTCAGCTTGAGAAACCTCCGCATCTTTTCTGAAATCCCTTTCTGACTTCACTCGTTTAATTCCTTTTCGTTCTTTGCGTTTCCTGCCAACATGAAGTCCTGCACTTGTGCTTCCTTGGACAGCCCAATCGAGGCCTCCCGACCATCATTCCGTGGCCCGGATAATTCGAGGCAGGAGTCTCTTGCTCCGAGAAGACTGGCCCGGAAGCCATCCAAATTGCAGACGTCCATGGAGGTGACAAGATGCAGATTTGGAAACACAAGTCGACAAGCTGCTCCAATAGGTTACGAGGAATATGTTCCGCAGAAAGACTGGACGCCCATATATTACGCGGTATATAACGATCGTGAGGGTGCCCTCCACCACTATTTACATGCTGGTGTATCTCCGGATGATATCGAAGGCTCAGGTATTCCGCTTCTGTCTGTAGCTGCAGCGTGCGGACACTTCGAGATTGCAAGGATCCTACTCGAAGCTGGCGCACAGTTCAATGCAGTCTCGAAAGATAAAGGAGAGACAGCGCTACATGTCGCTGTGAAAGGCGGACGGCACGACATCATCGACTTGCTTCTCGAGCATCGAGCCAACCTGGAACTGAAGACCCAGCACTGTGGCGCGACTCCACTACACTACGCTGGGACAGCTTCTGGCTCACTTGCAGTGGTAATGAAGCTGCTCAAGGCTGGTGCAAAATACGACGTCAAGGACGCAGAAGGCCAAACACCGGCGGCCGTGGCGCTGCATGCCAACAACCTCCACGTCGCAGTCGCGATTATCAACATGACACGCGGAAAGCCCAAACAACTTGCCAAAGAAAAGGACATGTTACTGCAGCACGTGCAAGTAACCAAAGATCGCTCCTCAATGACCAACGATCTAATTGCTGATGTCTTCGCTGCTACATGCGATCCGGACTCTACCGTCTTAGTCGAGGCTATAAAGAAGAACGATGCTAGACTTGTCGAGGTGTTTTTGGGAAAGGGTGCAGATCCTCATCGCTCCACGGCAAAGGGGCTCTTACCGATCTTCGTTGCTGTCAAGTTTGCCGACTTGCGTATCATTAGGATGCTCGTCCAACATGGCGCAGATGTCAACGTTCGAGGTCCAGGGAATCTCGACGCACTGCAAGTTCTATTTAAGGACCTATCAGCCAGGAATGAGGATTCCATCGTCAGTATTGCTGACTACCTGCTTGCGAAAGGGGGGGACGGCTGGGCGCTGTATTCGGACGGCAAAACTCTTCTTCATTGTACGGTCAGCGGAGACAGTGACCGCGTAAAGGTTCTCAAAATCTTGCTGAAGAATGGCCTAGAGATCAATGCACAGGACGGCGAAGGAAATACTGCACTCCACCTTGCAGCGCATAACGGGCTCACCCATTCCGCAATATGTCTGCTCGACGCACGCGCCGATTCCACGATCGTTGATTCTTCCAAACGAACACCGCTTTTCCGCGCCGTTTTAAAGCAGCAGTGGCCTGTTGTTCGGATCCTGGTGTGCCCTCCCGCTATGACATCGTGGGATGCGGAAGGCTCGACAGCGCTGCACTACATCGCGAGCACCATACCCAAAGATGATTCCTGGGAGGAAATTGCAGTGACCGTGAAGCTGTTCTGTGAGAGAGGCATATGCCGGAGTATGCGAGATCGCTCAGGCGCAACGCCGCTCATACAGGCAGTACGTTCACTGCCAGAGGAGGGTCTGCCTGTGGTTCAAGCCTTGCTTACAGCAGGAGATAAGAAGTGGAACTGCGTGGGCCATGAGGATCATAAGAGGCGAGATGCCCTTTACTACGCTGCAACACTAGGCAAACCTGCTTTCGCAGAAGCACTGCTCGAGTATGACGCACCTCTCGACCTCGAGGACTGGACAGGCAGCAAGCGGCAGTCGAAGCTACCGGCAGCGTCCAAACACCGGATTTTAGAGCTTCTGATAAGCGCCGAGCGGTCACGAACAGCGCTCAAGTCCCAAGAACAACAAAATGGCATAGGGGAGACAAGAATTGAGATCATCAAGGCTGAGCCGCGGACGATGTCAGCTTTATCTGGCTACCGGGCGGATTGCGAAACAGAGCACATGTCGAAAACTTGCAGCACAGTACGGAAAACGACATCAGCGCAACAGCTTCAGAAGTCTCCTCAGCAACGAGAGCCTGAAGCTCTTCCCCGCGCATTTCCTACTCGCACTTCCAGTAAGCAGCAACGGTTGCGGGGACTTGCAGGAGGCCTCCGTCAAGATGCACATGGCTCACCTACCTCGCCAACGCGCATCGAACACGCGCATCACGGAGCTGCTCAGTATACACAACAGAACAGCAAATACATTGAGGTTGCGAGAACATCTCATCCACGACAGAATGTACCGAAACCCAACGCCCAATTATCATCTCGAGCATCCAGCCGACAACAAGTGGTGACACTTGCACCGCCAGTTCCTTCCAAGCTCGATGCTATGGCCCCCGAAATCAAGATCGGATCACTGCAGAAGAAGTCCGAAGCACCTCCACTTATAGCGGCGAAGGACACCATCGTGGCTGAGAGAAGCGTCACACCTACTCAAGCGACTTTAGACTCTTCACAACCACACGGAGAGCCAGTGAAGCTGTTGGCGCCGGCCACACAAGTCCTAGCGAAAGCTACTGCCGACTATCACAAACCCACGACGTCCCCATCTTCCTCACACAACAGTTCAACGACACCTACGACCCCAGTAACAACAGTCGCCACCGACCCATCGATACACAAAGTCTCTACCCGATTCCTCTCGGCCACATCAAATGATGTAGCAGGCGAGAAACCAGTGCACCCAGCCAGAGCGGATAGTGGCGTGAGTATGCCTCAAGACAGCATGAGAAAAGTTCTACCCATGCTAGACCGCACGAATCCGACATTGGATAGCAATACACCGAAATCTAGACGGCAGAGTGGAGATGAATTTGCTAGCTGGCTAGCCATCAGCGGCATGCTCGACACATTGTAGTCCATCTTGTCAGCCTATCCCTTCTGTACACGCACACGAAGAACGTTTGCAAGCTATGTACACATCCGGCGCTGTTTACACATACGCTTCTTAGTACATGATACCCTGTTCTGCTTCTTAGTCGATCCTGAGCTTCTCGGTGTAGGTCAGCAAGTGCACTTCTCTGCATACAGCTTACAATAAAATGTGTTCGCGACTACCTCACGTCTTTTCTAACATGTGCTTGGATGTAGTCGCAAGGGCGCTTCACCTTCTCTATTGGTTCCCTAATAGGCCTCCCCTCTGACTCTACACCAACTTTCCATCCGTATCTATCTTCAACAATGTGTCTGACTGTGCCATGACCACATCATACCTATCAGTATATGAAAGTGTCGAAAAGTAAAGTTCATTACCCATACGCCCTGAGCACCTCCGGGGTTGCCCAAACTGCCTTTCCAGCCCTCGCATTTCCCAACGTCGATCACTCTAATGTGTTGCTCACACTCACAGTTCTGCAAATAATCGAAGCTCCGATGATAATGCCGGAGTACTATCTCGAGATTGCCCCGTAGGTGCAAGCTGTCCTGCGTGACGTTCTCGTTCGAATGAGCTTCGTCAAGGCTCAGTGTATGTGATTCAAATTTGTCAGGAGCATCATGGAGGTAAGCGAAGGCAAGCATGAGAAACGTGGAGTACAGCACTGGTGTTAAGGCAAGTGTGTCGACAGTAGACGAGGAGTCATCAACGAGTCGGTTACTTAAAGAGATGTGCGTATTAAGTATGCTCTTTGGAGCTCATAACAAGATTTGACCTAGTACATTTCACCCTTCAGACCTGCCGAACTCCCACGCTAATGCAAGAAATGCGAAACGCTGATGCAGATGAAACTCTTCCCTCTACGGCGACCCCCTCTCTAGATCGCCCAAAGTATCGCTGTTGCTGGATCGATCGGTGGTCTTATCTTCCATTACGGGCTTGGGTGCAGGTGCAGCAGGGGCGGCAGGTGCCGGCGGAATCTGCGCAACCCAGAATTTAGGGTATTGTCGCTGTAGGTTGTTGACCAAGCACGCAGTCGCCAGAACTATCATCGAGGATAGCAGAAGAACTGGTAAGTAGTACCATCGCAGAGCCCAGATATGAGGGTCGACGCAGGGAATCAAGGCTGTAGCCCCGGCAGGTGGATGAGTAGTCTTGGTGAGGTGCATGACAACTAGGGCGAAAGCAGTCGCCAGGGCTGCTGCCAGCCACTGGAGTCGTGGGTAAGGGTCCTCTTGCAGGTTGAATTGAAAAATGGTTGCCATGATAACACCGATGAGTCCGCTGAAAAAGTGACCAAAGATGAGGGACCGTGGCTGCGCCAAAGGGACGTCGATGGCGCCGTAGCAAAGAATTGCAGAAGCACCCTATCAGTGAGGTTAGCAACACACATTTTGAACCTCGGGATTGGAAACTTACGAACGAGGCGACGATCGGTGGGACAAGATGTATGTTATGGAAGTAGCTTGTGTGTGCAAACACGGCAATGATGGAAGCAACGCCTCCAAACGCGCCAATGAACCCCCAAAGGCAGACAATCCAGGTTCGGGAGGGAGGCAGGTTGGTCCCTCGGTATCCCAGCCATCGGCTAATCCATGGCGGTAAATGGGAGAGTCCTCTCTGAATGACGCGCTCAGCAGGCACAAGGGGGTCCCAGATCGGCATCGTGATACTCGAGTCGGAGTCGTCCTGGAGTGGCGTGCCGGAAGTAACAACGTCGACAGTCAAGTCGAATGTGAGGTGGAACTGGCGAGGCAAGATGAGGCGAGAGGTCAAAAGAAGAGATTTGAGAAGCTTAAGTCGAAGGTAAACACGCACACTAGGGAAGGAAGGGACTATGGCCGGACGTCACCAGCGCGGATCGAGACCAAGTAACATGCACCCCGGATTGACGGCGCGTGGCAGATGGCTTACAAACGATTATCCGCGGATAGAATTTGCTTTGTTGCACGGACAGAAGAGTATTGCGTCAGTAAATCCTCCAAGCCTGCGATACTGAATCGGGTGGAATACATTGAGCCTCTGGGGTGACACTTGAAATCCATGAACTTTATCGCCATCTTTGAGCACAGTCTTTGCAAAAAGTAGCTGCATGACAGCTTCCGTGATGGGCATGGCAATAATTGTCAAAGAATGCGGAGGAATGGCGCTATTAGGTAAGAGAATCTTTTTGGCCGAAGTTCGCGCGAGCTCGCCGATGCCTGACGAGCAAAGTCCGAAATAACACATCTTCCTCTTACAGTCCCACGACATATTCATGCTTATACAAGAGATCGTCATTCTCATGCGCATCTTGATGAAGAGCCGAGATGGATCACCAAAAAGTCAACAACACTCTACCATGACGCGAATCGCCTTTCGGTACGGTCAAAATTATCTTTAACTCTCATTCATTGACAGTTTTTCCTGCGGTGCGCCACGTCTGCCTGTAGTCTAGAAGTTGCTACAAATCGTGCTTCAGTGACTCGAGTAGAAGAGCGGCCAAGACAAAAAATTGACTGGAGCCAAGTGATGCCTCTCAGTCCACGCTGAACGGTATAGAATTATCTTCTAAAGAATCATCTGGTGACCGCACCTTGGAGAACAGCAATCGGCCAGATGTTATACTTGCAATCATACTTAAAGTGAAGATCCAAATGACGAAAAAAAGTGTCCCATCCAACTTAAGCGTTGCAAAAACTTCACGTAAAAGGTGACGAAGCCTACCGAGTGTTCACTCCGACGATCTATTCACTGGATGAGTCCAGATATTGAGGGTAGAACTCAAGCTTTCGAAGCAGCTGCGCCGTCATCGTTGAGTCTACCATTAAGCCTTCGCCCCTTTGCCCAATGCCTTCGTCTTCCTTCCACCAACAACGGGAGACTCCGCACTTCCGTCACTGTCTTGAAGTATTTGGACATGCAGGAGCGTGATATATCATCCTTAGCGAGCACTGGACTGAGATTTTGTAGCGCTAGCGTCACGAAAGGGGAGTTTTTCGAGGTCGAGGTCAGCCAGCTTAGGCATGATTCGAAAGTCGCGAAGCCTCAAGCTAGACAACCTGGTAATGAGAGGCATGATATGGAACCAGAGATTCAGCCTCATGACATAGGGTCCGAAGACCAGCTTATCGATGGTCTGTGTGGTGGCCTTGTCGTCCATGATTCCAAAACAGACGCATGAGCTCGTCTCAGCACGGTACGCACCTATTGTTGTTGAATATGCCACCAGATCTTACAGGCACGGTGCGTTTCTTAAGGAAATATTACTTAGAAGGCAGACTCGTGACGAGTTCAAGAACGAGACTGCTGCTGTTGAAGACGCTCATGGTTTTATCGAAGGGATGTCCTGAGAGTATTATTCGGCTGTAGAAGAGGGTAAAGTTATTGGAAATAAGCTGGGGTGCTTGGTTCTGGTGAATTAGGAAGGACGGGCTTGGACAATGAGAAGAGGTCCGTTGGTGTCGCATAACATGAATGCTAGTATCCTTGCGGTGATAGGGAGAGTTTGACGGTGGAAGCGGCAGAAACAGGTTAAATTCGTTCACAGGGATTCAAAAAGTAGCACACTCTCATTCTGCCATTGTAATGTGGCATTGCAGATATGGACCTCTTGCGCTGCAGAGAAAATTGGATTTGTTGATGTTCACAGTTGGAGTGACTGACAACACAGCGCGGGGGCCGGGCTCCGGCGAGACTAGCGGCGTCTGCAGCAGCTACAAAACCCCACAGCGCCCCGCCGAACTTTTCTCCCTCAACGGCCTGCCTCGCCAACGCTGCGTTTCTCTGCACCCACACAGACACTGCTCGCAGTTGTCCTACCCTGCAGATGAGAAATTCGGAGTAATCTTCACCAATTGTGCTTCTGCACTACTGCCCGTAAGGGCCTGGCGTGACTCACGTCTGTACTCGGCATCAGAAAACTCAGGGCCCAGGACGCTGCGTGGGAAACCTCGCAGTGGAAATGGTGTCCCTATGGGAGTCGGTGCGAAGATTGTGTGCTCTTCGGAGTGACACTGTAGTACAATACGCAGCGTGCTTGACTTCGAGTAGCTTCGGCGAAAGAGGAAGGGTATCATTCGATTCTGATTACTCTGGCGAGGCAGGCCGTTCACTTCTTTTTCTTTATGTAAGTTTGCGGCTGCGCCTGCACCTCCACTAGTTCCAGGATACTACTAACGAATACTTCATACTGATGTCCAATCCCCGAAGCTACTCGTACCACGACTCGACATACCGCCTATGCCGCCCTAAGCATTCTTCTCTTCGCCCCGAGCTTGTTCGGAGCCCGCTTCCTCCGCCGCTTCTTTCGCGAACATGACGTCTGTTCGCATGGTGTACTTCGTTCCGCTCACGACGTCGTCGCCGGAGTGGAGGAGGAAGCGGTGCTGAAACATGAGTACACGGCCATACTTTGGTTTCACGTCGAAGCGTTTTTGCATATTGTACGAGTGGAAGGTAGTAGCACCTCCCTTGAGCGGTTCCTGGCCTCTGCTATCATCTGCATCGTTCAGATACAGGTGCAGCGTAAAGTACGACCGCTCTCTACGATCTGGTGTTTCGTAGGTGCCGTCACAGTGCGCTTGAAACGTCAGCGTATAAGCAGGCTGTCGGGGTGGCACACTCACGCTTGAAGTACTCTCCACCTACATACTTCAAAAATCTCATTCGTTCGTTCAGCCGTGTGAGCTTCCATATTTCTTTCCTTTTGACAGGTCCGTTTCCTGTGACATTTGGCCTATCTTTCAGCTCATGAATCTCTGGCACTGCACTCTCGATCCTAGCCCACAGCTTGGCCACCAGATCTCGGTCGTCCCAGATGATGCGCCCGCATTTCCTTGTGTCCTCATACATGGCCTGCATGCCACCACCAATGTTAATCATGGCTCGCTCCCACTGTCCATCAGTTGTTGACTCCGCGGCAGCAATCAGCTCGTCACACTCTTTTTCCGAGAGCACCCCATCGAGGACGACAGCCCAGAGATCATCGTAGTATGGCAGGATGTCTTCCTTCCTTAGATCGATGTCTGTCCGGATCAGGTTGGGCGCAGGGCCCGCGAGGAAGCCCGCGGGCAATGTCGGTGAAGCCATGGCTGCGGTTCTTAGTCTACGAATTGAATGGTGAACAAACGAATGAATGTCTGCGAAAATTGACAAAGCTCGGATACGTTAATGCTCATGTACAAGAACAGCTGCAACGCTTTATAGCGAGCTACTGGGCTGTGAAAGCTGATGCCTGAAAGGCTGAGCACTAAAGATGAAGTTCCAGCCATCGATATGACTCCACGTTGACTGCGCAGCGGCGGAGGCGGCCGGGCTGAGCGAGAAAGCAACCTGCGCTCGTGCAGCTGCATCTGTACCGTGAAACGGGTTCGTCTTTGGTTAAGAGCGGCGACAAAGCGGACGGAGCTACTGCAGGAACACAACGACGCTCCTTCCATTGCCTTGTTTGGGTTTCAGGCTCCCCACTCTTTCTCGAGCAGTTCCATCTACATCATCACTTCACTCGCAACTTTAGCCACGAGTCGTGCGCGCGACCGTTGCACTCATCGTTCCCACTAATCACAATCGCGTCTCCAAGAGTTCCCCTGTCGCGACGCGCTGCGGCTCTTTCTCCGGCGGATCCCTCAACGGGTGGCTGACATCAACCCATCCCTGTCGCCGTGCCAAGTGACTGCGCAACCACGTCTGGCCTAATTTCCCGACTTCACCGTCGATTCTCACGTCGATTGGGGCGCGCGAACACGCCAACGACCCCGCGACACTCACTCAACACCTGACCGTTCTCCTTTCGCCGTTTCGCTGCTCCGTCACTCGCTCATCCGCCGCTGTCCGCACGCAATTGCTGTGGGCTCCTCGCCCTTTTCCGCCCAACATCGCGTCTATCGATACCGTCTATTCTTTGACCTCCAGCGAAACGATCGCGCACCTTTCACTACTGCGATTTCTCGAAATACCGCCGCCATGTCTGACGAAATCGAGCGACCGCACCACAGTACGCAGATGATCGAGCGGAATCGTTTCCCGACTCTGTTTGAAGTGTTAAGCCGCAAGACGGTGGCACCACTCGATTTATTCTCCTTCTACATCTACATGCGCGATCAGCAGCGTTCAGTCGACTACTTGGACTTCTGGTAGGGTGAATGCGCAGAACGGCAGTTGGGGCAACGGCTAACAAATACTAGGCTCGACGTCTCCCAGCATCTTCAACTATGTAGATTGTACGTCAGACGCTTGCATAGGAGCCTGGTCGAAGAAACACCGGAGATTGAGAAGGCGTCCAAGAGGTCTTCCTACATGCAGGATTTGAACGATGCTGGAGAGGGCCCCTCCAACGAGAAGGACATGCTAGAGGACTCACATAGAGTGTCGGCGTACCTCCGATCGAACCACCCGAGTAGGAATCACTCGCCCCAGAACAGCCAGGGGAGCAATCACAGCCACGATCCACCCCGGCCCAGCTTCGGCATGACCCCAGGAGACTCGACATCGCCAGGGCAGCTATCGTCGGCCGACAACGGGCAGCCCCGTAGAGAAGACTTGCGCGCATCAGCTGAGAAGATTCTCTACACGTACCTGCTACCTGGGTCGGAAAGAGAGATTATCATTCCACAGAGCATCCTGAACGACGTGCAGAATGCGATTGAAGGACCAGAGCAGCGTTCAGATCCGGAACTGTTTGACCAAGCTAAGGACTACGTCTTCCAAGCTATGGAGCGAGACGCGTTTCCTGGGTTCTTGCAGAATAAGGGCCTTGGAAACCTGGTGCCTGCAAGCATGATGATCCGGCTCATCGCAGGACTGATCAGTTTCTTTGCTGCCGTGTGGACGGCGTTTGTTCTGATTTTCCTCGACAAGTCACGCACGACCAGATGTTGGGTATGTCTTGTGCACTGTTTGTGATGGACGGTCTTGCTGACTAGGCACAGCTCATTCTTCCCTTCTTCATCGCCATCTACCTGATCATCACACACCAGTACATGCTGGACCCGCTCATTGCAATAGCAGGATACAGCGAGTACACGATGTTCGACTTCAACAAGATCAGGGAGAGGTTTGTGTTGAAGACGCTCCGTCGCCGAGCGTTGACAGTGCTGGCTCTCTTCGCGATGGTGCTGGCCGCAGTGTGCTGTCTTTTTATTCTCGTGCCCGGCAAGCGACTATGAGCGCGGTCGGTGGTTTGCAATGTTTAATGCCCATTTCGCGATACCTGGCGTAGTATTTTCTAATCGGCTCGGCGGCCACGACAGAGGAGGACGGCAGGGCTGCGAGCTGTTTCTTTTGTTCACTTGGATTGCGATTCTGGCCTCGGCATGGCCAGTCGTCCTGAGCACGGCGTTCGGTTCGGTCACTAGATAGTCTGCGCTCAGCGTCTCACATGAATTGCACTCTCTGCTGTCTACAAGATGCGTATCACGTGAATTGTATTTCTGATTTCTGATACGTCCATTGCCAATGGTCGTGCAGGCCGTTGGCATGTGGAGCTGCAGGGAGTGGAGGCCCATGCGCGGCAATGACGTGCCGCCGCCGAACTTCTGCATCGAACTGCAGCTGCCAGTGCCAGTGGCTGCAGGCCCGCCCACGACACTCACAGCCCAGCCCAGCACAGCACAGCACAGCACAGCACAGCGCGCCAATTGCTGCCGCCACGATGAGCGCACCCACGGCCAAGAGCAAGCGGGGGCCGACGGTGCTCATGAGCGACTCGCGCGACTCGCCGCCGCCGCGCCAGCAGCAGCGGCCGTCGTCTGCGCTGCAGCGTCAAGCGACGGGCGCGCGCCTGATCAGCGTCGACAACATCCTCCAGTACGCCTCGGACATTCCCTCGCAGCAGCGCCGCGGCCCGCCTGGAGCGCGCCCGGCGAACCACAACCGCACCCCCAGCGGCCGCCATCCGCTCGACCCCAAGCTGTCCGGCCGCCTGATGCCCGCGCACATGCCGACGCGCTCGTCCAAGCTCAGCGAGAAGCTGGTCCTGCTGCCCGAGACGAACGAGCTCGACGACGATGGCGACGAGAAGGGCGAGTTCGACGACGACGACGACGACGACGCCGGGCCGCCGACCGACGCCCAGCTGGCCCGCCGCAAGGTCGGGGCCACGGACAAGAGCTACGCAGAGCGCCTGCCCAAGGCCCGCCGCACCGACAAGCTCTCGCGCGTCACGGCCTACTGCACCGCGCAGGCCTACAAGATGAAGAGCACCGCCGCCTTTGTCAAGGACACGCACCACGCCCGCACCAAGCTCTACGACGACTGCCTGTACTGCGTCTACCACCTGCCCCTGCTGCCCGCCAGCGACGGCTACCGCGTGCGCAGCAGTCCGGCCCTCAAGTCGCCCGGCGGCAAGACGGTCCTCGACGAGGAGATTGAGCGCAACGAGGCCCGCCACCACCACGAGGGTTACTTCGGCGACGAGGAAACCTACTACGTGCGCGACGACGACCAGGCCTCCGACGAATCCCCCAACTTCCTCTCCCACACCAACAGCCTCCGCGACCGCCGCGACTCGGACCCGGGCACCCGCGTCCCCCCAAACGCCCTGACCTTTGGCGAGATGTTCGTCTTCAGCTACGGCGTCGTCGTCTTCTGGAACTTCACCGAGAAGCAGGAGAAGGACATCCTCGCCGACCTGACCTTCAGCTTCAACCACACCGGCATCCAGATCGCCACCCGGCCCCTCACCGAATCCGACTTTGAAACCGAGGAATTCCACTTCGAATACAACCCCGACATCCCCCGCCCCCGCCTCTACAACGACATGATCACCCTCAAAAGCGGCGACCACATGATCAAGCTCGCCATGAGCCACGCCATCGCCCAGAGCACCAAACTCAGCCTCTTCGAAGAGGGCATGAGCCGCACCATGCTCGCCGCCCAATACGTCCCCAAGCGCCTCGCCCTCACCGGCAAACTAGGCATGCGCCGCACCGACGTCGTCAAAATGATCGGCCAGCTATTCACCTCGCGCGTAGACGTCAATCTCTGTACGTTCCCCCCACACTCCCTCCTCTCCCAACTAACAACCCCGCAGCATCCAACCTCCTCGACGACCCAGCTTTCTTCTGGGACTCAGAACCCACCCTGCACCCCCTCTACACCGCCGTCCGCGAGTACCTCGAAATCAAGCCCCGCATCCAGGTCCTCAACGAGCGCTGCCAGGTTTTCCTCGACTTGGGCGAGATTCTGTCCGACAGTATTAGCGATAAGAAGATGACGCGGATTACGTGGATTATTATTTTCTTGATCGTCGTGTCGATTTGTGTCACGTGTTTGGAGGTTATTCTGAGGTTTGCCATTTTGAATTCGCGGAAGGGGGTCGTGGGCCAGGGTGGGGTGGGGGTGAGCGCGCTGGGAGTAAGCGGGCTGCGTGGTATTGACAAAGTTGGGTACGCGGGGCCGAGTTTGTTGTTGGCAAGGTCGATGGTGTGGGTGTTTGGTGGTGTGAAGGGCGTGTTTCAATAAAAAGAGGGGGGTTTGAAGAGCATAGCGTTGGCGTTGTTGGTCTTATCTCTACATAGTCTGGGTTCTAGTACATCACTACTCTACTGCTAATAGTATAAATTCACATTCCGTTCTCTCTCTATGCATCGCTCTCCGCACCACTCACGCCCGGTAGTCCAACTATTCAATCGCGGAACTCTTCCCACACCACACCCCTCCTCAAGCCACACAGCAATACACCCGCCGAGACACCCAAATTGCAGATTGGGAGGGCCAAGAGTCGCAGCCCAGAGCGACAAACGTTGCGCTGATATTGACGAGAGGTGCTTTACTTTGTTAGGCATCCTGATATCGCCCATGAGCATGCCGAGTTTTACTTAGGGTATTTCGGTGGGTGAGCCTGGGTCCGTCGTCCACAGTCTGGGTGTCATGCGAGGGCTCGACTTCAACTTCGACTTCAACTTCAACTTCAACTTCAACCTCAGCGGCACGTGCGCACGTCCTGTGAGCCAGCGTTGAAGCCCGTACTTGGTTTGATACATAATGGCAGTCCTCAAGGTATGTGCTTCACCCGGTGCCGCTCCATTCGCGTTGGGGAAGTTTACCGCTCCCGTACACAGCTGGCGGGACTTCGAGCGTGGACCGCCGTCTTGGAGACGTGTGGATTGCGTCTGGACTAGCGTCAGGTGGCGGTGACGTCTCTCTCACCAGCGCAGGAGAAGGAGTTGAAGGGCTGCGGTCGCGCCCAGATCTGATACTCGATGCGTACTCGCTGGCTGCTCTTCTCTTCTCTTCGTAGTTGCTGCTTGTGCGGTAGATGTGTGGATTCTTCAGCTCTTCGCCGGGAGTCCAGGGGTATCTGCGTGCTTTTGGGTTGTAGTAGTTCGAGACGTCGAGTTCACGGTGTGCAGCGTCGCTCATGTAAACGCTGGCTTTCTCGAACCATTTGCGGACTTTGCCGCGGCCGGCGTTGAACTCGGATTGCGCTGTGTCAGTGCGTGTGTGAACGGCCTCGATGTGTTCGTCTGGGCTGGCTACGCGACTCGCTCCCGTCACCCGTATCTGAAGGGCATTCGTGTCACCGGAGAAGCGTGGGAAAGTCTCTGTTCCTGCCATGATCCTTGTCGGCGAGTACTGCTGGGTTGACGAGCGGCCGCGTATCGGAGGCTGTTCGCTGTGATTCGAATGCGAGGACTCTGATCTTGCGGCCTTTCTGTCGTAGACGATGATTTCGCCATCTGTAGCCCACACGATATACAAAGATCCCATTGCTGCTAGCAGGGTGCCTGCGATGGGGGACCACTGACCTGCCGGATTGTTAGTTGATGCAACCAGGCGAAAGAAAATAGACGTACCAATTGACGCCATCGGTTCGGTCTGATACATCAGTTGCTTGCTGAAAAAGTTGAGTTCGCCAGCAATTAAAATAGCGATGACAGCTCCACCGAATAGTGGAATCTCGATGACGGTCAAGAAGAGCCTGACCTTTTCGTTGATGCCTTTGATTTCACGAGGTGTGATGTTGACACCTTCAATCAGCTGATCAGGCTGTTCCGGCTCGCTTCGCTTCTTCCAGTTGATCTCGAGTATCTTGTCCCACGTGAAGATCAGACTAAGAATGGCCGGGATACAGACGCCAGCAGCGACAAGCATGGCCGCGTTGAAGCTGACCCTGCTGGAACAGGAATTACATATATGTTCTTCGCAGCACCCCCTCGCATCGGCGAGAAGGGGCCATCTTTTTCTGAACAGACGAGACCACAGTACGTATTTCCATACGGGAAATTGGCGCGAGTCAAAGGAGAGACGCCAGCGTCCTTGTGGTTACAATCGGTCGCCGTGACTCTCGAAAACTCGACGCACAAGGCTATGAGACCAGCGATCAACAAAATCGTCCATAAGAAGATGATGTTGCGTCCAGCATCGTAGAAGTAGGTCCTCGATTTTCGCAGGGTGAACGGCACAGCAATGATGGCAATCGTGCATATTTGCCAGGCACCGAAGATATCTAGATCCACAGCGCCTAGAAATGTAGATGTCAGCCATGCCTTGAAGACCGTCTTTGATGTCTTGGAGTGTGCGTTGAACTGACCATTCACGTGGAAGGATGTGAGCACGATGCCATGGAGCGCACTAATCGAGGGGACCACCAAAGCAGCCGCAAGACAAGCATTTCTTAGCCATTCATGTTTGCGCAGAAACACGCAGGTGACTACGAGAACGTAGTATCTGTGGGGCACACGTGAGCTCCTCATTGGTAGACGTCTGATGATGCTCGTTGAACGTACAAGAAACGCGACCCGGCGCCGTACTGCGAAGACACAGGCCAAGCGCAAACGACGTCCAAGGTCTGCCCAGTGCCATTTACAGCTGAGTCTGCACTTCTCTCAGAGAAAGCGTTGAGCAGCGCTGGAGTAGCCGGCATGACTGCAAGCGTGCTACACTACCACAAAAAGTTGCCGGGGTGCCGCTGCGGAAGAGAATACATCGCTAGAGAAGCATGAACCGAAGGAGTGAGCCTTGTGGGAATAATATGGGAAATGTACTGAGTGAGGCTCGCAGGCAACGCGCCCATTGATACCGCGTCGTCATCTCCGGTGAGAGAGTTGGTCGTTCGTGCTATGCAGGGAAAGGTGGCTGTGTCAACGCCTGACCGAAGATGGCAAGGGTTGGCGAGTGACAGAACGCGGAGTTGCCCTACGCTGCTGCCCACGCTGGTCATCATTGGCCCGTGCACCTACCCTCGGTCGCCGTTTCTTGTCAGAAACTTGGCACAGCTGCCGATGGGCTGCTAAAGTCTGCGTTAAGTCTTCTGCAGGCCCTAAGAGACTGCCATGTCTACGTCGCGTTGTCTCTCCGTGGAGCCCTGCAGTGTGCGAGGCTGACCGACTCCCTTCCTGGCCTGAAACCTATTGCGCAACCCCAAACCGTGGTTGATGTGCGACCGCAGCTTACGCCAAGTCAAGGACCACTGAAGCGCAATTGAATCAAAAGCTACCGCAAAAGCAGTAACTTGAAAGAGCAGGGGAAAAGCAGACCTGCAGGCACCAGGCACGACGGGCTCCAAGTGTCCGAAGAATCATGAACATGCTCAATGAGCGCGCTGCATCCTCAGCTTCGTATGAATCCATCGACATTAGTACAGGCAAGATTCGAGAATGGCGTTCGATCATAACACTCATCGTCTTCGTCCTCACGAGTAAGTCGTTACATCCATACAGAACTAGTCGCGGAAGCCACAAGCTGAATCCGCACTAGACATCAACGTTCTCTTTGCGTTCCACATACCTCTGTACCTCCCCCGGGTGATCTGGACGGCCTGGCTCAAGACATTGAGTGCTCTGCGTATTATAAATCCGCCTTCCAAGGACGACTTTTCGAGACGTGAAGGACCTGGCCCTTTCGTGCGGTTCAATTTTCCTATGAACTTTGTCACATCGCCGCTGATAGCCGACCTATTCCTGCTCGCCATCACAGCTATTGGCAGGGCCGAAGTCTATGGCGGAACCATTGGAGCTAACAGCATTGTGCCCTACGACATCATGCTGTTCTTCCTATCGCTGGCGTACATTGCAATTTCGGTCGACGCATCCGGCTTGATCAGGTGGCTGGCCTTCAAGGTGTTGCAAAAGGGAGGCAAAGTTGGTCATCGACTTTACTTTTACCTCTATGTCTTCTTCTTTGCTCTGACAGCCTTCATCGGAAATGATCCCATCATATTGTCCGGTACTGCGTTCTTGTCTTACATGACGCGTGTGTCCAGCAACATCAAGCACCCTCGCGCCTGGATCTACACTCAGTTTGCCTGCGCCAACATTGCGTCTGCCATCTTGGTGTCATCAAATCCCACGAACCTCGTACTGGCCGGTGCTTTTGAAATCAAGTTCATCAAATACACGGCGAACATGATTGTGCCGGTTGTTGTCACTGGCGTAATCCTGTTCCCGTTCCTGCTATACATCATTTTCCATGACGAGGCATTGATTCCGTCCTCAATCAAGATGGAAGACCTTCCGGATGAGATCAAGAACAGAAAACCGGTCAACCCCAATATCCCATTTGCCAAGGGCGAGCCAGAAAATGAAGACGAAGGCGATAGCAATGATGACGAACAGAAGCAGCTGTCCCTTGAGGAGATCTTGAATCCGTTCCTTGACAAAAAAGGCGCAATCTTCGGCGCTGGACTCATGGCCGTTACTCTGATCACAGTGTTGGTGATCAACGCCGTTGCGCAGGGTACTCACGAATGGCCAGTATTTTACGTCACATTGCCAGCGGCAGTTATATTGATCATCTTTGACCTCGCGATGGGCTGGTCAAACAGAAAGGAGACACGAAAAATTGCACAGGAGGGTCGAGAAAGAGCAGAGCTGGTTCATGCCCAACGAGTGGAAAGAAGACGCTCTATCGTGCAGGATGAGCCAGGCGCGCTTCGAATCGGCGAATCCTTCAATACGAACACCACTTTGGACGAGAAGACTCAAACACCGATCCCAGCAACGTCAAATTTGACATCGGATGAGACGCTTCAGCCCACAGCGAACAAGGAGCGTGACGCTAGCGAAGAAGGCAACACTAAGACACCCGTTCAGCGAAAACGTACGACGCTCCAATCTGTTATCAACGAAAGATACCAGTGGGCTCGAGAGACCTTTCCTACGACCATGACGGTCTTCAACCATCTACCACTCCCTTTGTTGCCCTTTGCATTCTGCATGTTCGTTCTCGTGCAAGCCCTTGTAACAAAGGGATGGGTACCTGTATTTGCGTACGGCTGGGATCATTGGGTTGAAAAGACCGGCACAGTTGGTGCGGTGGGTGGAATGGGGTTCCTTTCTGTCATTCTCTGCAACGTAAGCTCCAAACTATGACATCCCTGCCAAGGCTCATCGCTAATGCCTACCAGTTCGCCGGCACGAACATCGGCACCACAATTCTGCTATCCCGGGTCATCCAGTCCTGGCAGAAGATCCACTACGAGAGCGGAGTACCAATTTCCAATCGAACGTTCTGGGGTACCGTGTACAGCATGGCTATTGGCGTCAACTATGGAGCCTTTAGTCTGGCCTTCAGTGCGTCACTCGCCGGTATGCTTTGGCAGGATATCTTGGGGCGCAAGCACATTCATGTTAGCGGTCTGGAATTTGCGCGTGTCAACTTGCCCATCATAGCTATCACCATGGTGGTCGGTCTGACAGTCCTCATTGGTCAGATCTACATCATGAGGGATACGTCCTCTTACAACGGGCAGTGAATTCAACGGCAGTTCGGTATTTGCGAAGCATTTGTACGTGCCTCTCGCAGAAATACCCGAGTCGAATGTATTCATTAATACACGTATGCGCTATCCCCACTGATAGCTGCGCTGCCTGCACATCTCCCCTGTGATTCGTAATCCTCACAGGCGTACGTGATCGATTAGATTCGGTAGGCCAAAGGTGGGCCTTCAAGTCTACACTTTGAACCGTCCGAATACGGGTGACTATGTCGTCGAGGATACATATGACCCGCATATTTGCAAATGCAGTCATCTTCGCAAGGGCTGCAAATGTCGTTCGAGAGCACAGTTGTTCAGATTCAGTGAATCTGCTGTGTATCGCTCTGCAGGCTCTAGAAGCACGGGTTTGATACCACTCTTGACATGTGACTCGATGTATCACGGAGCTGAGATGATAAAAAAATGGAGTCAGGATTTGATGAGAGGCAGCTTGGTGTTCATATGTCCGTTGTCTTCCCTTCATTCTAGCGCAGCCTTCAGGAAAAGCATGTTGAGCGTGGAGGCCAGTACAACAAGTGACAACCACAGAGCATGACGTCTCACATATGCAGAAAATTGAGCACAAAACATGTAAGACGCTTGAACAGTATGTTATTGCACTGGCCAAATAAGCCTCGCTATTTAGTAGCATGTTGAGCTCGGTGATTCTACAATCTACTCCTCCGGTGGAAAAACAACGATACGGTCGATGTCAGCACCCTTGTAGGTCTGATTGTTGAACAATCCACCAATCTCAATAGTGTTGTTCTTGCCTTTGTCAAGATGCAACTGCAGCGGAGTGCTTAGGATGATGCCCTTGTGGGTGTCCCTTTGGTATAGGCTCTCAACTTGCTCCGTCTTGCCGTTGACAATGACACTTGCAATGCGGCGCAGCTGCCACGTACCACCGATGCGGTCAGGCGATCCTCCAGGCTGGTCTCCAAAACCCATATCGTCGGTGTTCTGGTAGTAGAAAGACACCCACTGGGGCTTACCCTGACCCTCGATACCAGAGAAGGTAACCTTGCTGTCGTTGCCAACGATACCAGTCAGAATGATCTCGTGGCTACCAAAAGCAGCCTCCTGCTTGAAAGCGCCACCAGTGACCGTAGCATCCTTGCCGTAATACGTCTTGCCCTTGATAGGCTTGACTTCGCCGGTCTTGACGTTGAGGTCGTAGACGTCGTGCCACTTCACCTCGAGCGACTTCTTGGCCTCATCGATCTCGACAGGGAGCCAGATGTAACGAGACTCCCACAGACTTATCGAATCCCATTGGTCACCGAGGTAGAGGTAGGTCGTCTTCTTTGTGCCATTGATGCGCAGAGAGAACCCGGACTGGGAGTTGTAGGTACGGGTGTTGAGCGGAGCCACGATGAAGGGCTGCGACCAAGGTCCCTCGAGCTTGTCGGCACGGAAAGCTACGACGTTATTGGGCCTGTATCCAGTCTTGTGGCTCATCAGAGCGAAGTAGCTTTTCTCGGTCTGGATGATAGTAGGCGCTTCGAGATCGTACTTGTCGAATCGGTGAACGACCTTATCAAGAGCAGTGATATTGTCGTTGTATGATGTGAGATACACGTCGCGCCCCTCACGACGGTCGCCGTTCGAGTATAGGGCATACGCTCTCCCGTCTTTACGGTCAACGAACAGACCATAGTCCTGAGACCAGTTGCCGAGCGGAAGTGTGGCATCAACGAACGAGTAAGGTCCAGTGATATTGTCGGCCTGAGCAAATCCTTGCAGCAGCCATCCGTAGGTAGAGTTATCGGCGTGCCAAAACATGTGGTACTTCCCGGTCTGCTCGGAGAAGGTAACCTTGGGTCTCTGGATAATGTGCTCAGTCGATATGTACGGGTGACCTTCGATTGGCGCTGGCGTTCTCATCAGTCACTTGAAAGCTGCAAGAGAAGATTGGGAGGACGTACAAAGAGCCATGCCCTCCGGCGTCCATGTCGCCAGATCATCTGAACTGTACACGCTGATGCCTCCGCCCTCAACTTGACCTTCAACCTTATACTCGCCAAACAAGAAGAACTTGCCGGTCTCCTTATCGACTGTCACACCTCCAGCATGGGCATTGACAAGAGTGCCGTCAGTTGCCCTCCATCGAGCGCCAGGAACAATCCATTTGGCGGAGACAGAAGCAGCGGCCAGCAGCAGCTGGCAAGAGATTGTAGCAAAACCCATAGATGCGCACTACAATCTCAAAGGGAGGTACCAAACGCTCTACAACAACCCAGCAGGAATATTATATATGACCAGGATTTTGCCAGGATGCCCGACTGGTTGTTTACCCCGGGCCAAGACTAGTCCGGGGCATTGATGACCGAACCACCAGGCACAACCAGGGCTGATCTGAGATGCGGGGCTCCGCACATTCATTATGGGTAAGATCAGCAGATTATCACGGAACATCTGGCAGGGCGAGTGACTTTTTTGCGGTACAGTACGCTCGCTTCGCTCGCACGGAGAAACCAAGACCTCAACGGTGAGGAGATGCGCGAATGCTACTTCATTGAGAAGGTTGTCCGGACTGCGCCGAGAGGCTTGGATGACTTTGTGCTGGGCCAAGCAAGGATAGCACAAGATTCTCGTGATGGATGAAGGGAGGTAAGGATGGTGGACTTGGGGAGGTTGGGGCTCGGTTGGGAACGGCGATGACGGCATCCTCGCCGAGCTCAGACGTTGATCACGTCGCGCGTCTCTCAACTCTACTCTTACGCGCATCATAGTGCAGCAGCTTGTCAAGATACAACGAGGTTCTGCGATGTTGGTGCTAGAGCTGGTCGGCATTTGACGAATCGGGCTTTGGAATGTAAGCCATAGAACAGATGCTGCGCACAGACAAAGAGAATAAATGCGAGAAGTAAGTTTCAACAATACTTAAACAAAACCGAAGTCTCTGCAGGAAGTGCCTGCAACGCACACTGCCGCGACCTCAACCCTCCGCCAATTGGTCAGGCTCCAGCAGCTTCTCCAACTCCTCCCTCCTTGATGAAAGCCTCCGCCTCTTCGCAACCCTTCCCGATCAGCTGATTGAAGGTGTCAGCGTCAGTTCCACGCATCGCCGGTATACACTTGAACAGCTTCTGACACAAATCGATCGCATTGTCCTCCGCGACCGCTCGCACAATGGCATCATACATCGCAGACTTGCGTGTGTACACCGCGCCCTTGGGTGAGAACTCGCGCATAGCATCTGTGTAGATCTGCGCATACTTCTCGATTTGCCAGTCCATGTGCGGCATTGCGCTCGCCTCGTGCCCGTCGATCCAGTAGCGACGTAAAAAGTCCGGGACTGCAAAGTAGCCGGCGCAGCGCGGCGTGGTGATGCAGCCTTCTCAATGAATAATGCCTGTCGCGTTACCCTCGTCGTCTCTGAGGATGTTCTGGAAGTCGAGGTCTGGGTGGCTGAGGACGAAGGTCTCAGGCTGGTCTGTACAGAGAGGAGCCATCGTTGAGGTAGCGATGAGCGGGTGCGCGTAGAGGATGTTGAGGATCTTGCGGGCCCCAAAGATCATATTCTCAAGATCTGGGTAGTCATCGAAGTCGGCGCTATGCGTATCAGGCCAGGCCTCGTCGATGCCAGCTGTCATATATTGCTCGCTGGAGTCGAAAGGTCCATACTCGTAGATCTGGTCATCAGACTCAAGATCTTCTGGCGTTGTCTCATGGGGAGACTTTCAGCGATAGGCGTAAGTGACTTTTGGCTCCGCGCCTGTCGCAAGCGTCCTGGTGAAGTCAGGCGTACCGATTTTGTCGAAACGTAGATTCTCCAGCTTTGACATTTGAAATGCCAGTGAACGTAAGAAGTTGCGGCGCTTGACCTCTGTCTCTGGCGTGACCCTCGCCGTGGTCTCATAATTGCAGTTACCCGGCTCATCATACCAAATCATCTGGGCTGGTCGCCCTCGCAGCAGTTTCATCAGAATGAAGGGCGCACCAATGGCCGTGTCAAGCATGTCGCTGAACGCGACGATCTCGGGAACAGGAAGCACCCGCTCAACTTGCATGTGTTTCATCAGGGAAACCTCGCAACACATAGTGTGCGCGTCGCCTTCTTGCCAGCGGCTCTGAGTCCCGATCGCCGGAATGCGAACAACGTATTGCTTAACCCGCTTGTTGACCACAGCCGACATCATCACAACGTGATTGAAGCCTCCGCGAAAGCGCTTTTCGATGCTGCAGTCATCAAGACTAAGGTCGTTTGTGGGCTTCTGGTTGATCGCCTTCCGTAGGAGCTGCATCAAAGACTCATCTGTGATTTGCTCAACCACATCCCACTGATGGCGTTCGAGTGCCGTACCCTCTTCGCTCACGCCAAGCACAGCTGTGTACGGTATCGAAGTGCTACCGTTCGTGCATGGTAGGCTTGTAGCAGGAGCTCCTTCTTCGATTCTCGAAGACAGAATATGAGCCTCCGACACTGGCTTATCGTGCATTTCCATGGAATTTATCATGTCCCATGACTCATGCTCTACTGAGGTGGACATCTGCGTAATGTCGTTGTTTGATTCTGGTGCATTCAATTTTGACGACTCTGCGGTATGCGCACCATACGCTGGGCAGTTCTGCAAAGCAGGTCCAGTCTGAACATCCGAAGGGACAACACTACCCACAGAAAGAGCGGCGCTTCGAAATATGGGGAGATCCGTAACTGTCAAGCCCAGCTTGAAGGAGCGCAACGAGCTGACTGTGATTCCTACGGTCTGGATCGAGGTGTTTGGGCGAGCAACGAGGAATGTAGGGCTACTGCTACCGCTCGAGCTGCTATCGTTAGACATGGGCATAAGGTTGGTCATGTCGTAGTTCTGAAAGGGTTCGTCAAGGCTGCTGTCGTCCTGTTGATAGCCGTCGACGTGGAGCTTGAGTTGGCTAGGGGCACATGATGAACTCGTGGAGATCTTGGTATTAACATCGCTGGCATGACTAGTAGATTCCCAATGGCGGCGATAGCGCTGTTGTAGAGTACGCACTATAGACGTCTTCTCCTTGCGCACCGATGGAGCAGAAATCGGAGCAGTCAGAGGCTGGGTCGTAGGACGAGCGTCATGTTGTTTGGGCGTAAATCATATTCGCGCTTCCTACCCTACAATTACTTGAAGTCGCCAAAAATGTTGTCTGGTGGGGTTCAGTCGGAACTACGATCACAACCTGGTCGTCTCGTATTCGAAGAATCGGTGTTGATCGGAGAAGGTACGGATCAGCCGGTTTCCCTTCCTGTTGGTATGCATCTATCAACGGCTGGTCCAGTGCTACACCATGTCGAATCTGTAATACAGTCGCGTCCTTCTCGCTATAGTAACGCGTCGAAAACATGATGAGAAGAAGTGATGGTGAGACAAAGCCCACGTTGCACGCGTTAGATTTGGGCCATGGTCGGCTTAGTCATTATAGTATCAATGACACTTTCTGATCTTATGAAGACAAAAGCAGGCACAACCCACGAGTTAACGACAAGACTGTCCTGATGACTAGGGTATCATTGGATTCGTATTCTGTATGCAAGGGATCGCCGGGTTACATCTGCTACTTAGAAGCCACCGGGGCCGGCACCAGCACCAGAGCTTTCACCCGCTGCGTCTCTGCCTTGCAATCTCCTCTGTCTGTGCTCCTCTTCCATCAGGCTCTGCTTTTTGATATATTCCATCACAATCTCATCTTCGCTCTTCTCTTTGGTTGCATTTGCCTGTCGCTCTTTCTCGACCCTCTCACTCTCCTCAAGCACCTTCCTTAACTCCTCTTCTTCAGCAGTTGCACCAGCCGAGTCACCTGCCGTGCCCACAGTACCGCTATTTTGCGCGCCTGCAGCGCTCTCATAATCCTGCGGATAGTGTTGCTGCAGGTGAGCAAGCTCTTTGCTCTCAGCGATGATGCGCTGGAAGTCAGCATCATCCTCTGTATCGCTGCTGTCCCACTCTGAGTCTGATGCGTGCTGACGACGGCGTGATGTGTCGAGGATAGACTTGCGTAACGTCTCCTCTAGCAACTTCTGCTCCTCTTCTGTGGCACCACTACGACTGGCTTCTTCCATACTAGCTTGCATTGCACGCTTGAGCATCTCTTCCTCATCCTCGTCGTTAGCGCCGGCTGGCGCACGCTCCAGCTCTGCTACGGAGGCACGAATAGCGCGCGCAACGACCTGGTCCTCTTCTGCATTGCCATGGGAGTTCTCAGCCACAGACGCAGCAATAGCAGCTTCGAGCTCGCGGCGCTCGGCTTCCTCTTCAGCGATGAGCTGAGCCTCGAGCTCCGTGTTTGTTTGTTGAGACTGCTGCGATTGTGCAGTCGTTACTCGCGACATGCGTTCTTGTTCTTGCTGTTTCCAGGCAGGAAGAGCATTGGAATTCGTGCAAGAAGCTGGCGTGCTGGACTCACTATAGCTAGTTTGTTGGCTCATGGCTGGAGGGAAGGATGGACGTGCTTCAGGCTTGTTGAAGTGTGAGTTTACTCGGCTCCAGCGATCCTCTTTTCGTTTCCGTTTGTCCGCCACGAGGGTATGCAGTGATTCCATCGTGTCTCCGCCAGGATTCTTCTTCTTCTTCATATTGACCTTGACAATCTTCCACTTGCTGACAATGTCGGCTCGCTCCTGAAGCGAGACTTCGATGGACTCGTCGTAGCCCTGTGATATTCGTGCGGCGATGATGTAGTTCTGGACACCAGTTCCTTTGCTCTTGATCATCTCCTGATACAAACCTTTCATGGCATAGCCAGGCACTGCCCATGCACCGCCCATGACGCGGAAAGGTACACTCATAATGCCACGACCAACGCCTTTGACAAAGCCGACGCCACCTTCCTTCTTGGCGCCCTTGTAAGGGTCTGTGACGATTCCAGTGATACCATCGTAGAGGCCAAAGCCAAATTGCTGCTTCGAGTCAGCAAATACGCGTAACATTATTCGAACAAGTGCTCACCTTAGCCGCTGTGGCGAGACCACTTTTGAGGTCTGTGACGTTGTCGACCTTTCGCACTTCGCCACCGTACAGCTTAGGTACATTGTGGAAGCCCTTGGCGACATTGAGCGAGAAATCCATCGGCGACTTGAACCCTGCACCAACAATGCGCGCCAGACCCTTGCCAGTGTCAACAGCAGAATCCACTTGCATATTCTTCAGATTATCTGTGAAGTTTGAGGATGAGCCAGTCTCAGATCGAGACGGTCCTGTGCTGGAAGCCGAGTTCTTTTGCTTTGGTCCACATGCATCCGGTGACAGGAGTCGACCATGCTCGCGGGAAGGCGAACGCGAGTGCTGTGCTGAAGCAGAAAACGCCTCGGTCATAAAGGTCGATCTATGCGAAGGAGACCCAGGTGCATCCGGGCTCATCGCAGCTGCACGCATGCTTCCTTTTTCATCCAGGCCTGGAGACTGCACAGTGGAAGGTGTGTTTTGCCCACTCATCGAGTCGGCGCCTGTTGCAGTTCGCGACGTTGTTGGACGACCGGGACGGCTCGACTCGCCAGTATTTGATGTACTTTCTGAGCCTTGTGCTCTTTCCTTGCCCTTCTTCGAAGCTGCTCTTGCATCTGGGTGGATGTTGAGCAGCTTCAGGGTCTGGATGGGCATGTCTGCAACTCCCATCATCATCGAAGTAGCAGTGCCAGTTAACGCACTTGCTGCGCCTGAAATGGGATCCCAAGGACCCTCGTCCGTCTGGTATTCGCGGGCCCGAGCGCTGTCGGATTGTCAATATTGCGTGAAGTTGCGATCATGTCACCAACTTACAGTTTCAGTTCCTTGAAGTTAATCTCACCCTCTTGTGCTAGCACTGTCGCTGCCTTTGCGCTCAGTCTGACCTGCGTACGCTTCACACGCCAAACAGCTGGACGGTTAGGCACGACAGCGCACCGCAGATCATCATAGTTTAGCATCTGATGGAATGACTGCGCGCCGCTCTGACTTCCGTTCTCTTGCTTGATCTTGCTGCAAAGCTCTTGCGCACGCTCCAGGGACTGAGGTTCCAGTGCCTTGTTGATTGATTCTGCCAGCTTCTCAGCCGTCAACTCCTTGTAAGGCGTAGGATCAGGACCTGCGCCAGCTCTAGCTACCATGGCACCCCAGAATGGCTGGTCGCCGAAGAAGGGCACGACGACCGTTGGTCTTCCGGCGGCGATACCAGCAGCTGTTGTGCCAGCGCCACCGTGATGCACCACAGCTGAGACGCGCTTGAACAACCAGTCATGAGGACAATTACCCAGCATGAATACACCCTCTGGAATGCCCAGTTCATCAGCTCCTAGACCTCCCCAACCCTTGGACACCAGGGCTCGTCGTCCAGTGATCTTGACCGCGTCAAAGATCATCTTCGTCATGGCATTGGGGTCATCAACGACGATTGAACCGAACCCGATGTAGACGGGTGGTTCTCCTGCATCGAGAAAAGCTTTAAGTGCAGGCTCAGGCGTGTAGTTCTGCGCCAGATCGAGGAAGTAGAAACCCGCAATTGAGATGTGGTGAGACCAATCGCTCGGCTTTGGGATTAGCGCAGGAGACCAGCAATACGTAAACGGCACCTTCATCCGCGCTAGCATGGCCGGTGCCCATATCATACTGATTGGGTCTAAAGACAGGCTCTCCTTGCGAAACCTGTTGATAATGTCCCCCAATCCTTGCCATGTCAGCAGATCGACCATGATGTACGACATGTAGTTTGTGATTGTAGGATCGGCATTCGACGATTGGATGTTTGCGAGCGGATGAGGAAACTGCTGTGTGGGTGACCAGGGCATCCTATATTCTTGTTAACTTGTTTCGATCCCTTGGTTAAGAATACATACGTGAACATCATATGCAGCGGAATACCTAGCTTTTCAGCGCAATGGACATGTCCGAACGCGGGAGGATTTGCGATGATGGCGTCAGCCACGAAAGGCTTCTTGAGCTGCTCAGGCAGCTGTTCTTCGATGCCCATCCACTCCTCGACAGTCTGCTTAAGTGGGTCAACACCTAAACCGTTGCCAGTCTCTATGCATGATCTCCATGTTCCGCGCAAGATCTCTGCAATGCCTTTTCTTCTCTTGCCTACATCGCCGCTCCATAGAGTGTCCATGCCAGGCATTAGGCCAGGGTTTTTGACCATGAAAGCCATGAGCTCAGCAGGGTCGCCGCCAATACTGAAGAACTCTAGCCCATTTTCAATGACAAAGTCCTTGAATGTTGGATGCGTGGCTAACCGTACTCGGTGACCGTATGTATCCTTCAATACCTTGCCCAGAGCCACAAATGGCTGCACATCTCCTCTGGATCCAACGACTTGTATGACCACATTCAAAGGAGGAGGTGCTCTCTGTCCTGGAGCACCGCCGAGTGACTCTGGAATGTACGGTGGAGGGGGCTCTGGATCTTCTTGTGCTTGGGTGAGCTGCCGCTGGATTTGCGGTACGATAAGCTGCGAGAGAGCACGGCTCTTTTGGTTGATCCGAATGTTCACTCGACCATCTTCGGCGACTGTCGCGTTCGTATCGAGCTCATCGTTGTCGCTCTGGAGTGTGCCAGGGACTTCGCTATAGGCTGGTGGAGGAAGGTCGGCGGGCGTTGCGTGTGGTTCTTCGACACGGCTTAAGTCGTGATATGTATTCGATGTGGTACTATGCAGAACATTAGTAACAGGCCCCTATCTCGGTATGCAGCTCTGCTGACGTAGTTGAGAGCTGCGCAGCGTCGGAGGGCCGATAGGAGCCAACATATGACGATGCCTCAGGCTTTGAATCCGGTGGTGGTGGCGCATTGCGCTGAGGCGCAGGAGGCGCCTGCGATGAGATATTAGAGGGGTATCTGGGTGCGTGTGATATGCCTTGGTCTGAGTACTGTGGCGGTTGTGACGGTGGTGGTGGTGGTGGGGCAGGACCATCGCGCGCGTTCGCGTCTGAGGGGTTGTTGGAGCCCGACATCGAGATTATTGCAAGGGAACGGGGTATCAAACAAGCATGCCAGCAAAAGAATGGCCTATAAAGAAGATCTCGTGAACTGCAAAGAAGGGATTTAGGAGCCTGATCTCAAAGGTAACGAGCATATGCGCTATGATGCGGAGTTGTAGGGGTCTCATTGGCTGTAGCCAGCATCCATACACGAAACTCGTCATCGGTGGCTGTGCTGTTCAGTGTCCAACACCTGTAAAGCGCTCTTGGCATGGGGCGACCACCTGAGCCTCTTTATTACGTTTGCAGGCTGTCCGCACTTCTGTTACAGCCGTCCGCTAACAACGGTGTGTCGGCACGACAGACTCCACCAGTATACTCTCCTTGGTCAAACGACACGGTTTCTTGAAGGCACGAGCTTTGCCAACTCACGTTGACCTGGTTTTCAATTCACATCGTCCCATAGATGCTCACTTACTATGGTAGACTTTTGGCGTCTTTACAATCCGTTCGTATTCGGCCGTATAACGTATAGTGTACACGAAGAGCATGGGCAACCTCAGCAAACATCAGAGAGTGGAGACTTTCGCACGAACCTCCATCGTCTGCGGCTTCATATGTTGGGTTTGATCTGCCTATGTCCGCCTCCAGCGGTCCACATCGGCTCTACAAGATTGTCACCTTTGTCAAGCAAAGACATTCCCAGCTAGCAGGCCCCATCGAAAGCTGATTATATCTTTCTAAAAATATTCGTAAGATTCAACAATCATCCTTGCAGCCCAAACGTACCTTTACCAAAGGTGTGACCAGACAGTGACGATACCTTCGGCATGAGAAGTAATGTTGACTTTGTGCGTCTGACTGAAAGTTGGCAAGCCGCTGACAATTTGATCGCTGTTCCTGCTCGCCATAAAAGCCTGGAAGGTACTCTTCCTCGACCCACTGGTTGCTACGTCACAGTGTGGCATCGCAAAACCAATGGTCGGTGTGTCGACCTCAGGAGACGCTGCGGAACCATTGGCAGGTTGCTGCTTGCTTCCCAGCGTACTGATTGACCTTGTGTATAGCTTGGCGGCTCCAGTCCGTAACGAGCTCTTGTAGAACTCTAATGGCAAGATACAATAATAACGGTCGAAGCGCATCTTTATGGCTGCTGTTGACCTCAATACGTTGATGGCTGGAGGAGGAAGTCGATGGCAATTCTTTAATATTCTGTGCGCTGTCAGAGGGCGTTTGGAGACCATGAATCCTGGAGGTGAAGTATGAAGCGAATGGCAGCACTGTTATTCGATGAGATTCATTTGTTGGCAGCTCTGAGCGTACGATCTTGCGGTAAGACAGCCGGTCTTACTTACCACGAAGATCGAAGGCAGGTGCGAGTCTGGAAGTGGAAGAGACTAGACATGTCTTCAATCGAGAAGTAAGACATCCCGATCAGGAGTTTTGAGACCGGCCCTCTACAGATTCTGGCCCTGCAAGCACCAGTGCGTTCATGGTAGACTTGTGGGCTAGTGTCTGAGGCTGCATTAGGACTTGGAGTGTTTGTGATGTTAGGCAGTGGGAAAAATTGGATCCTAGATCAAATTAGTAAGCGTTACAGTAGTCTACAATGTTCAGAATATGAAAGTATTGGCCTATTTACGATGTAGCATTTATCTTCCAGATCTGACGAGTGTTTAAGCTCGGCCATATACTTTCCGTTCACATATAGTTTCCGTCCACCCCACCCAAAGCAGCCACATAGTATTGTCGTGATTACCCTCCACACAACGCGTCAATATGGATCCTAAAGAGCTTGCTATACAAAGTGCTATCGCAGGTATTGAATCTGGTGTTTTTAAGAGTGAGCGGGCAGCAACGTGTGGCTGCTTTGGGTGGGGTGGACGGAAACTATATGTGGACGGAAAGTATATGGCCGAGCTTACATCTTGATTGATTGGATTAGCTTCGTTGGACCCTGCATGAAGTGGAGCCAGGCGCGTCACAGCTCACATGCACCTGCCACCCAGCGTCAGCTTCGAGGCCACAACATCGCGCGTCTTATGTAGACAACACATAGCTAGTTGTAGCCTGAAGCAAGAGCGTTAGCTTGTTTGAAATTTCGTATCAGCTCTTCTATCATTACAAGCGCCCCAGTCACAACGCGACGCTCTTCCGCTTGCGCACAGCTCCGTCACGCTCATGAATGCAGCTATACACCACGGTTGAAACGCAAGACAACATGGTAACCGTGAAGAATTGCATAAAAGCGGCCTTCTGGCTTACTGGAACGGCAGCTTGGAATACAGATGGTGGCTGGCTACCCTCTCCGAGTATTTGTTCTGCAGCTGACCAGAAGCAGTACACAATCAGATTGGATTCATGGCCGAGACATTCTTGTACCCCGAAACAATTTCCACCCTCGCCGAAATCATCGAGCCGCAATACAATGGTTCAATAGGTCGAGCCGCTGCTTGGGCAGATGGCTATGCGCACACAGCGGAAGGACGCTTCTCATACCAATGGCATTGGATAGACACGCACGACTTTCCTCCACAGCATTGTAGTCTGAACTACACAAAGGATTGTGCGGAAGGAGGTTGCGTAGTGAGTGCTATCTCCAATCAGACTGGAATACTGAAAGGGTGCATCGATGATGTAAGGGCCGGCACTCTAAGTGGAGGCAGCAATTTGACGTGCTCCTACGCTCTTAAGTGGGTGTCGCACTTTCTCGGCGACATCGCGCAACCTTTACATGCCTCTGGACGCGCTGCAGGTGGCAACTTCTACAGGGTTAAGTTCGCCAATCACTCGACTGAGCTGCATGCAGTAAGTTCTTACTCAGCCGGGTCCCCGAGTAGACTCTGACAACATAGGTCTGGGATGGATACATTCCCTATTACGCCGCGAAGGTCGACGAGCCCTTTTCGAACCAATCGATCGACCCGTTCTTCGAGAACTTGGCCTTTCGTATCCGCAGAGATGGCTTCTACCAAGCGCCGTACATGTGGGTCGCTTGCAGTGACCCATCTACACCTGTAGAATGTGCGACAACGTGGGCCACAGAAAGTAACAAATGGACGTGCGATTATGTTTACAGACGTCTGCACGGAGATGAGGATCTGGGGTACAACGGCTACGCAGACGGTGCAGTGCCTATCGTCGAACTGCAGATCAGCAAAGCTGCCTACAGGCTAGCAACTTGGCTGAACAAGATGGTAGGCACGAAGGGCCCAGCATTTGCGGAACAGGAAGTGCTCGAGCTCTGATTCAATAGAGAGCAATGGAGTCGATACATGCAAGACCGGCGCTCACAGCCGTCTCATTTGCAGTTGAACAATATATCTGGTCTAGCATTACTCTATACAGTGAACGCCAAGCGACTTAGGCCCCATAATGGTTTCTACTGACTTCTGGGCTGATGACGCTTGGCTAGAGGTGAATGCACTTGTTTTCTGTCGGCCTTCGGAACGGAGCCTGAGACTACACCAATATCGCGACCTTGTACACTTGCGTATAGTTAACATCAATGTGGACCGCAGTCGGAATCAGTGAGCGATCTGTATTCTCTACACTTCAACCACCACCTCATCTCCAGGTGATGTCCGAACACACCTCGAGAACGAGCAGTGGAAGCTCGATCTGGATCACCAGACTGTAACTGCAATTGCACATATGCAGCTGAAGGGGGTTAACACTATCGAGAAAAACCTCGGCATCAATTGATCGATTGCGGATAAGTTAAGGAAAGGCACTCCTCCGCGGGGAATTGGTGGCACGCTCGGCACGTCGCACCGGTCTGAGCACTGTAGGCATCACCATCATTCCGTGACACTGGTGCTGCTCGCTTCGGAAGGGGTCTTCGACATTTTGTTATTTCTCATACCAATGCCATGGACGAGGAGGCTCGTCGACGAACATGATTGTTTCAAGAGTCCGAAACCGCTTAGTGACGTGGAGAAGCAACGGACTCAGGATAGCCGCAACAATATCGAGCTCGGATCAAGATCGTCATAGAAGATAGCTGACCGGGAGTTTGGAGTAGTAAATTGAAGTGTGCAAGACGTGCATCTCTATCGTCACTTTAAGCTCAATGTGCTTGTCCAGTTGCACCTTCGCTAAGCCCATGTGTCGTACCATTTCCATACTGAATATGTCATCTCTGCGCTTCCACCAGCACCAGAACGCCGTTACATATACAATAACTCCAAATCTAAGTAGACACCAAGTGCCTTGAGTGAGTGTAACGGGATACAAAAGACGTGGTGGTGTGTCTCATGGGTATCAAGTTTGTCGACAGATAAGAGACCACCCAGAAGTAAATTAGGGGATGTGAAACCCAAAAAAACATAGTGGATATAACGGTGCAAGCCAGAATTTGATCTCGTCCTTGGATACGAAGCAGATCGCAGCAGCGTGCTCACATCTCTGACCAGTGTGAGTCATCCAGGCGGTCATACTCTTGTTGCGGCTTGCTCTTCTTTTCTTTCTTCTTCTCGCTTGTGTTCCGTCTCAGTAGCGACTTCATTCTTGTGGCGAGCTTACCCAGAGGAGCAGTGTCACTCTTGGGGCTCGGCAGCGGTTGCAACTTGTCAGCGGCGTCCTGTGACTTGGCTACCGCTTCCTCTTCCTCGACAAGCTTCCTTGCGTGTGCCTCAGCCGCCTTACGGAGCGCATGCTCTTCGGCGTTCACCTTTGCTACCTTCGGTACGTCCGTGGTAGTAGCTCTGGTAGGTGCTGTCGGTTTGGCCCTCTTGAGGGGCTTGGACAAAGCCAGTGGTGTTGAGGACGCAGTCGGCAGCTGTGGCCTGGAAAGGCTGCGGTCCTCCTTAGTTGAAACGATGTTGACAGACTGCTTGATAGGTGCCATCATCTCCCAAGCCGGCTCTGTGGGGCTTGACGGTAGTGACGAGGAGGACATCGACCGAAGTATCGTGATTTCGGAGTTGCCCCATTCTTTGCTTTCTTGTCTTGGCGAGTAGGCGGGTGTGGAGGGTGCAGAGTCAATGAATGTGCCAAAAGACTTAGCTGACATAGGCGGTGACATTGGTCCAGGCGATAGAGGAGTCATTGGTGACGGCTCTGCTGGTGAGTTGGGTAGAACAATGGCTGAGAATCTGTGAGGTCGTTCTGGCGACAAAGCGCGGGGTGCCTTGGGCATGCCGTGACTAGACAAGGGCATGTGGAAGCTGCGTCTGTTGGCGAGGGTAGACTTAGGGACCGGTGTGGGTGCAGGAACACGAAGAGCCGCCATGGTAAGAGCTGCGTTACTCAATGCACAGTAAGCGCCTGCTGTGACTTCTGATGTCCCAGAGCAAATTGGTGCAGACCGCGAGTGCGTGCATGTATGTGCGCTCGCGCAGCAGGTCGAAGTAAAAGACAAACAGGTATCAGCCTTGAGATACAGGGTGGAATCGACTTCAAAGGTGGCCAGGCAGCAAACCCAACAAGTGGGGTCTCATTAGGTGAGGGAAAAGACAGACGTGCGCCCGAAGGAAAAGAACCGGCGACAGGAGGGCAGAAAGCAGTGCCACCTGAGGCCTGTAGGCTACATGTCGTTATATGAGTGCACCACACCCGCATATTCTACGCCGCAAACATGCGTGGATCTTGCAGGGGTGCAATGCCATGATCAACGGTGTAGGATATGGTGGTGGCAACGTGGAGTTAGCATACTGGAGTAAACGCCGCACCGCGAGCTCAAGCAGCTCGACAAGATGCTTGTAGGGTCAAAATGGGCCCATTTTCTGGTGTAAGCGGGCAGGCGAAGGACGTTGTAAAATGCGGTGGGGAATATGATTGGCGCCTCCAACAAAAGTGGCGCTAAAATCGCGTGCTCATTGGCGCCCATCAAAGCATGCATGGCGACTACGCCGCAAGTCATCTGCGGCAGCGGCTGGAAGACGCAAACGCCAACCGGTTTGGCAGTTGAGCGCTGAACCAGTGTCGATACTTCCCTAACTGGCGGGTCCATCCGCATCCTTCGTCGTGTTGGAGATTGGGACCTGGAACATCCAATTGGTCAAAGTCTCCAGCCAATAAGCTTGCCCGTGTGGCATCTTACTCTCTTTGACAGCGGAAATTGTTCACGAATTCCTGGGAAATAAATCGTGAGAGGCGGAATCAGGTCTTATAGTTCCATTGTAGATCAGGAGAGAGGGTCTTTATGATGTATGGTTCGGTAGCACCGAACGACTGACGTCCACCACAAGCCTCGAGCTTGGGTCATACGTTCGTAAACCATACCTCTCAACGGCTGGAATCGCTAGCAGGAATCCTGTCGCACGAATCGAGCTGGAGGTCATGCTCCAGCTGGTACGAACCTCCAGCTGACTTCCGGTAAGGGTCTCGTCATGCCATGTCGTGCGACCTGCGTCGCACGCTTTGCACAGGTGGGGACGGGTATACTAATTCGGTCCGAGGCAGCATCCACGTCGCTATACAGAATATGGGTCGAATTGGGCCGACTGAGCGTACCTAATTGTTGGCGGAACCAGCCTCAGTTGAGCGAGGCTCGACGAGTCTTCGACATTCCCTGAGAGCACATGATTGACGTGCTCCAGAGCTCATGTGCCTCGCCTTGTCGAACAGAGCAGCTCGGGTCAGCGTCTCGAGGAAGCGCCTTGCTCTGCATGAAGGATGCACATTGCATATGGAGGACGAAGAAGGCGAAGCATCAGGATGCGTCTCGGCCAACCACGCTAGAAGCTCGGCGAGAGGTACCTTCCGAATTTGAGCCCAGCGCCAAAAAGGAAAGGCGTCGTTTACAAGTGATGACGCTGAGCCTCGGTCATTGTGCAAGACAGCCTCCATCGTCCTATTTCTATTCTACAGTATCGATCGTCTCCGACCACCTCCTAAGTACTGTCGTCAGGGAGACAAAGTCTTCTAATGCGTCTATCGGCGCAGTGACGGTTCTAAGACTGCCTGGAAGTCCGGGCGCTGGAATGGCGCCGAAACAATCGATCTCAACCTTGAATTTCAACATTCCGCTGGTGTGTCGGCCTCGCATCCCTTGCAGTGGTTGTAGGTTCGGTTTGATGTCTTTTCTGATGAGTTCTGAGGAGTATTTGGAGATGTGTTGAATCGCAAGAGTAAGAGCAGGAAGTACAAAGGCGTGGACATGGGGATACCTACCAAGTGTGAGTATAGAGCAGGAACGGCGTGTTGTGCTATCGTAGAGCTACATCGTCTTCCGAGTCGAAGTTGAGACAAAGCATGCATTCCGACAGCTTCCACTCCCGTGGGGACCTCAAGGCTCTACTTCGCCAAGATGCTCATGGAGCGATCATGTGGTACAGTACATTCCTCTGCTCCATGACCTTTGCCGCTCGTAAACAAGATCAATCTTTGTCTCATCGACCATAAATGGGACGCATCCTAGTAAGAAGAGTCTCACAACGCCATACAGGTTCATCTACCACGTTCATTCCCGACACTCCTTCCCATTCGCTCATTACAAGATGAAGGCCAACTTCCTGGCACTTGGCCTCTTTGGCCTGGCAGGCGCCTCAGCCGTCCTTCCCCGCAATGACTACCCTACCAGCCCTCAGTACGCTGATGAGCACGACTACGAGGATGGCTATGACTTCAAGAACTCCAAGGGTGTCGAGGGCAGCTGGAAGCCCAAGTCGAAGAGCCCGGAGTTCTTCAACCTCCGCGTTGACGAGAAGTGCAACGTCGTCGACGGTGTGACCGAGGACGCCTCTGAATGCCCATTCAATGGATACGCCATCAGGCTCGAGGGTGGTATCTTCATTGCCACTCCCTACAACAAGTGGTGGGACCCTAAGCTCCCCACTTTCTTCGTCGATGACGACACACAGCTGTACACTGTAAGCATTGACTTCGCCTACCTTGCAGTGCTTCCACTAATCGAACACGCAGGTCAGCAAGGACCCTCTCCAGGTCTACATTGACGGCATCACTGGCGCCCTCAAGTACACCAGGATTGGTTGGCTGCCCCCCAATGCCATTGCTATCAGCTTCTACCACACTGGTAACAATCCTCTTGGTATTGTCGACCCCAGCCCCTCCTACCTCAGCTGGCCCAGCACCCAGGGTGCTAGCTTCTTCGGCTATCCTTGGAGTCTCTGCCCTCTCGGCAGCACTCAGCAGTACCAGGTCTTCATTAACAGCGACAACTTCGGTCTGGGCGGTGTAAGTCTCCCTCCAGCTTCGTCTCTACTAGGAAAGATGCTAACACTATCATCAATAGCCCGCAGGTGTTGCGAAGGATACCGGCGCGTGCGTCTCCCGCAACCTTGCTGCCGTCAACGCAAACCCCTGGAAGCAGGAGACCAGCCCTGCTCCCTACTACCCTCCTCAGCCTTACCCTGGCTACGAGTAATAGAGGAACTACGAAACGCCTTGCAGCACGTATCACTACCCGCGGTCAAGCAGCATTGTTCAAGGAGTCCCATGCTTGTAGTTTACTTTCTTACATTCCCTCCGTAATTGCCCCCTACAGATCCTTCGTGAATTTCAAGCTGTATTTTAGGTCAAATTGAATATGAGTGCGGTTCGATAGACAGTCAATTTGAATCCTATTGCGTCATACGAACTTTTGCGATCTGTTGCAGATACCCTATTCACTTTCACTTTCATTTTGTGCCCCACCGCAGCGTCGTTTGAGCTGGCGTCGCGTTCCGTTTGCGTGACGCAGGAGCGCTTTCCCACACCTTTCTTCTAGGCTCCATTTGACCTTGAACATCATTTTGCTCCCGTCTGCATTTGTTCAAAACGTCTTCCTGCCGCCGTCGGTTCACAATCGCGAATCCCCTCGCGATGTTCGGCATTGGCCCTATGCTGCCGGTCATACCAACTGCAGGAAAGTGCGACGGCTCTTCGAAGAAGGTGCAAGAGATAAAGTTCAAGCGCGATCTAAGTTCAGCAAGCCACCATCTCACCATCATGCCACGTCCTTCGACGATCAATACCGAAAGCAGTCTCTTCGAGAAGAACGACGAGTATGCGTTACAGCAGCCTTGTCCAGCTTCACGTCACCAGCGCGACCTCTCGCTCATCGTGGACTTTGATCTTGACCATGCGGCGGCGCAGCTCAATGATGGTGAGATCTCCGATCTCGAGCTTGCTCTTTTCGCATTCTGGATCAAAGCCGATCACGACAACTACATGATGGCCAGAGGCCTTGTCAGAGAACTGGCGCTAGATCAGGCGAGTGTCTCGTCACCCGTAACACAACTCCGTCCCACTGACAATGGTAGGGTTACAACATAGACAAGGTCACCAATCTGCGTGTGCGCAAACTACTCCAGGAAGTGCACGATGTCCGTCCTAGGTCCGTTCCCAGACTCGAACGACTCGCACTGAATTGGATTCGGGGCTCCACTCGGGCTCCTAGTTCGTTCAGCACGTATAGAGCGGCCTGATTTGCGGCAGCCAGCCAAGATTCGAAGACATGGTCTAATAAGTTCACTTAGGGATCCGCGACATGCCTCGACTACAGGAGGCCCATTCCTAAATCAGACACGCGGCCCAGGCTTGAGAATGAGGCCAAGCACACACGCTGTTAGCTCCCCTTTGACCGCCCGCATGGATGTACTTCCTCCTTCTCTTCGACTTAAACGAGAACTCGCCGTACAAGAAGCAGCCCGGTCTACAATGACATCAAACGATGTCGCCGACTATCCGCCCAACAGTGAGCAAGCCATGTCATTTTCTCTCAACATGTGTTCTGATAGATGTAGCTCCAGATCGTCCAGCGCCATTGAGCGTGAGGTCTCGAGGCTCCCAGAATAGTTATTGCACGCCGATGGCGACCAGCATCTTACGTTCAGTATCCACACCAATCTGTACTCGGACTAAAGGCGACTCAGAGCAACTACCACAGGGAGATTCAGGGGGCAAGACACAGGCCATCGAATCCCCACATCTCTTTCATTTCACCAATACCAAGAGCTCATGCCGAAGCACGGGCGACGTCTTCCTCGCTGCCCAAAACACTGAGCAACCCAGTCATAACCCGTTCACCGACAAACTCCATAACTCTGAGGACAGACAATACGGTACTTCTAGTAGATACGTATTCCGAGATTCTAGTAGTCAAGCTTTAGGTCCGCATCAACTTGACGTCACCGACGCCGCTTCCGAGTCAAGCCATGGCACATCCACGAGTCTTAAAAACAAAAGTAAGAATCGAGCAAGTACTGGTGAATCGCAATATGGTGGTATCATCAGAGACGAGTCGTTCGACGCGCTGGAGTCTTACATTGGGTCGGAGGATGAAGAACAAGGCTCCGTCTTGGAGTCAGTTTCGAACGCCGGTGAGGATGCGCCAACACTGTATCAATTCACTATCCAAATGCCACCATCTCAGCCAAACATGGCAGGTCCAGCCCCGAGGCCATCACAACGTCGTGCCGCTGCACAAGATCGCCGCAAGACCCAAGCTCCAAATTTTTCTGCGCAGGCAGTCAATTTCCACCGCCCTCTGCCGTTGCGAAGCTATGAGAGCGAAGCGACTATGTTTCCCACCGCTGGCGCGCAAGCTTGCTCGGGCCATAATCGATCGAAATCAGTTACCAGTGTCATCGCAAGTACACGATCTACAACAGAGCGTATGGCTGCTCCATACATACCTGATTTCGGTGAAGCGCGCAACAGCCTCGAAGAGATCGAACGGGAATTTTACGAGAGTCACAACTCCTACACCAAGACATCGGAGCAGGTGAATATCCAGGCAGCATCACACTCGAAACGGTCCTCGAGCGCATCGACGTTGGCAGCATTCCCGATTCCTCCTATGAGCAATCCCGTCGGTCAACTTCCTATGCTAGTTTCTCGCGCTGTTTCATCACCTCAGTCACTACACATGACTACCTCGCAGCAACCGGTAGCCTCAGCTTCGGTTGACGACACATACCGTGCTATCGTCAAGGTAGCCATGGATGCAGTACTCCATCGCACCCGCAAACAAGGCAAAGGACTTTCGACCATAGACTGGGACAGATTGACAAGCTTCGAGCGAGCCTGGCGGGAGTTAAATGCCGTCCTTCTCATGACAATATACGGAAGGAAGGACGTTATCTTGACGGAGGCTGATATTGAATATATCGATCGCGTTGCAGAAGTGCTGCGCAACGAGTCGGATGATGTTGACTCTACGGACTGGGTTCGCCGCATGTTCGAGGTGGATGCTTAGAATCTTGGACAGTACCAAGGCTTTGTATTCAATTGATACAGCTAATCTGGTGCTGATATACCTGTTTTCAGCTTTGCAGAATACGTGGTGAAGAAACCATGTCGATCTAGGTAGGGAGAGATGAGAGAATCGACCAAGGGCTCATGTGTTGCCACACCTGTTGACCTGGGAATGTTTGGAAAAATGGATTAGGCTAAGCTTCAATGCCTTGTTCTCGGGATCAAAACTTCATACGAGTCTCATTTACGTATTTGGAGGATAGGATGGTTCCATTGAAATACGAAGCAGCGTCATGGGACTTCAAATCCCGAGGTACCTTCTCAATTAGGGACCACATGGGGCTTACCGGTGGCATCCCAATAAGTTGTGCGAACGACTATAGTAAGAATCAAACAGTCCTGTCAATTCTTCACACCTGCACAGCGTATTGTACTCGCAGCAGGTAGAGTTGAACCCGCTGCTGGCGTGTTCATTCTTGGCTGGTCGCCTACCCCGTCATGTGGATACAACCGTAAGGCACGAGACCTAAAGTCACTGCTCTCCCCCCCATAATGAATATCTGAGAACTAAAGACCTTACACTCACAGTAGTTGAGACGTCAGACCAAAGCGTGATCGTCTTTTGCCACGATCCTTCTCTGACAAGACCAAACGACACTTACATCAGTCCCATGCAGTCTGGTCTTGACTATCTATTTCCATTTCAGACATCCCAGTAGCTTGCCCTGCATGCCTGTGTAACTCGTGACTTTGTTGTGTGACCCCAGATCAGGCATTACACAAGAATGAGATACTCTCACCTCACAAAGATACCGGGCCGCTACAGAGCCCTGTCAGCCCTTATGCCGTACGCAGAGTGATTTAATGTCGTGCAAGGACCCTGCAGCATGATCTAGACTGGGCAAAGATGTTCGGAGGGATGACAGCCTGCTGCATTGTGCATGATATGAAACAGGCATGCAATGGCTAGTTTGAGGCGGTGTGCTGATCGGGAAGGCACGTGTGCGGTTGGTAGAGAACGCTGTGGAATTTTGGTAAATTAGATCGAAGAGGATGCGGCAACGATGACAGGTTCTTCGAATACAGACGCTGCGGTCAGTACTGGTAGGAATTATGGGCAGTGACTCGACGTTCTCTCAATTCTTTGATGACATTAGTGCACTAAAACCGCAGAAGAGTGCGATTAGAGTATATAGACAGTATCTCTGGATAGCAGATATCTGCATGCCGGATCCTCTCGAACGGTACGCAGAGGGTATATTCCCCAATGATGGCTATACAATAATGTAGAAACACAAATGAGTGGCCCTGGCGTGTGTCAACTACCCTCTAAGGGAAGTGACGACGATAATGATGACAATAAATTGCGTAGAAAGATCGAACCGACTGCGCCACCAAATTGAAAGGCAAAAACATGATGCTAACCGAAGGGATGGATATAATGCTAGAAGCAAGCCGAAACATTGAGCAGTTGCATTGAGAAGTACACGCGCAGCACACGCGCGGGCGCAATGTACATTTCGATGATGATGCATTCCTGAAGTGGCCATAGCCTTCTCCTGCAAGGCAGGCAGGCGACACGGCCCTATCCGAACGCCATGAAGTTGTGATTGCTGAATTTGAAGAACCTGTAAAGAGCAACTTCCAAGCGATAAAACCGGTGTGAGAGTAATGTGACTAGAAGTAAAACATCGCTTGACGCTACTTCAGAAGCTGTTGTCCAAGTTGGACATTGAGGCGCGATATAACGGAACACTTTGAGTCTCAAACGATTCCCTTGTAAGGGTTTCCAGGTTGGGTGGATCGCTGGGCTGGGACAGCGGGGTATATTGGCGACCACTGACCAAGGTACCAGAAGAGGCATCGTCAGAGCAGGAGGGTCGTCTCGAGGGGCCACCGAAGCTATACAGGCTCGAAGAAGGGCCCTTCTGTGGGAGCGCAGTGGATAACGCGGAAAGATCACGCGACTCCCTGAAGTTTGAGTACGCGGGTGGAGTTGGTGCTGTCATAGTCGACGGATCGAGGAACGGCAGGGCACCAAAGTTGAGTTCTGCCTTTGGTGCATCTTCTATCGCATTGGTAGTATCTGCTGACGATGTACCAGGGGATGAGAGTTCGGAAGACGCATCGGTTGCGTTCAGTAGTGCGACAGTAGTTGCTGGTGGCGGCATAGCTGATGATGTACTTGCTTCGTTGACCGCATCCATGAGATTTTCGTTGGCAACTACCCAGGGTAGAAGTGGCTTGATGAAAGAGCCATTAGCGCATGGAGTCGCATTGCTGAAAGATGGCATGGCGATCGTTTGGGATGAGCGCAAGCGCTGGTCTTGTTGCTGGTCGAGAGCATGGTGCAGTCCATGTCCTGGATTCGGCTGTGGCTTAGGAAGATGCCTCCGTGTAGGTGTAATTGGGGCTTCCGTTGGCTGGATCGGTCGTTGGTGAGGCCCCTCCGGCAAGGTCAGCTGTAATGAGGTCATGTTGAGAGGAGATACTGGCTCCATCACAACAGCTGATCTAAAGTCAGTTTGTAGATACGGCAGACCATTGCTTATGTATGCGTGGCCGTAGTCTGAATAGTAACTAGTTGTAGGTTGAGTCTGTCGTGCAGTTGGTTGAGTCCAGCGATCTGAAGATCCACACATGTTCGAGCCAGTTGGAGTCGCGGAAGTTGGCAGATACTCTGCAGAATGATCAAAGGAGTAGTTTCCGATAGTTAACGTGTCCTCACCGTAAGGTGCAGACCATTCTGGTGCATATGCTGGTTTGGCGTCAGGTTGGGTATATGCAAACTTGGTGTCTAGATGAGGGTCTGACTGGCTGTGCATGCTGCGGTGATATGACCCATTTCTGCCAACAGAATATAACGGCATCATGCCATGGGTCGATGCCATCGTAGCGAGGCTCTGCGCCATGTTGAAGTTGTCCATGATCTTGTCGATGTTATCGGAACCCACCTTCGACTGTTAGCACAGCTTCAGCAGACTCCAAATACACCAAACCAAAACTTACGCGATTGAATTGACACTGATTGCCCACAACGCCTGCTACCTTGCAGTTATGGCAACCTTGACCATCACCTTTGTCTCCAGAGCAGCGTATCTTTCTCTTTCGGCAACGTGCGCACTATTAGTTGAGTCAGTGTCTGCGCGACGCAAGGTGTGCTTCTGGATTACGTTGAAAAATCAAGGGCTTCATGAGAGGAGTCGTGTCATTTGGTAGTGTACGAGTGATACAACTTACAGCTACAGCGATGCGCCTTCTGGCACCACCTTGTTCTGGTAAGAACTCATCGTGTCCAGCGTGAGCTCGATTGCGTAGTCCACTAACTGGACCTCCCATAGGATAGGCATAGGGATCAGTTCGAGGATAGTCACAAGATACATGGCGCTCGTTATAGTAGGTCTCCGGGAAGGTACGTGCAGAGGTTGGCCGCGAGAAACGACGTGGGCCGTCGTAATTCAGGGACGCCATCGGTGTTCTTTTCAAAAGTTAGGCATGATGAAGACGAGTGCACGGTCAGGATGCGTACTCACAATGTAGGCGAAAGCCACCTCAGCTCTTCTCCAAATGATCGAGCGGCTGTCTGAGCGGCGGCGTCGAAATCCGAAACAAAGTGGTACGGCGCGACGTGAGCAAGAAACAGGAAGTTCCACGCAATAGGAAAGACTTTGATCAAGCAGAACGTGCTCTTCTACCACAAGTCGGTGAAGCAGCCGTCGGAAGGAAGGAGCGGCGTACAGTGATCGTAGAGGATGCAACAGGAATTTCGATCTCTGGTCGGCAATATCTGCATTTCCTTCTTGTCGACGAGATCCCAGACGGAGCCAAGAGTGGTTGGGGCGGATCTGTAGAATACAAAGGCTGGACGAGAGACTGGAGTGTGTTTGTAGATGGCTCCAGGCTGTGCTGCCAAGAAACTTGGTTACCTGCATTAAGTACAGCCCCTGCAGGTTAACTGCACACCGAAGTTCGAGAAAGTGCTTTGAGCTGTGTGGGACCTTGCACGAAAAGAGACTCTTCACTGCCAGAAGAAGAGTGGCAACCAAAGCTGCACAGCAAACTTTCGTGCGAGTAGTTCCGACAGACAACGATGTCCTTTGAGGTTGTATGGCTGACGTTAAAACCTGGGCATCATAGTCGAAGGCCCCTATCTCAAATTCAAGTGTGTTTTTCGAATGAGCTGTACACTCTGGAAACACAAAGCGTTTGTTCTGCTGCACGGTCTCACCGGGGAAGTGGAGTGGAGGACCTGTTAACTTGGCATTTGTCGCTCGCCAACTCGCATTTGCGTACTTGACCCGTCCATGGACACCCCAAGATCAAACCCTTCAGGGTTAAATGTTTGCGCTGTTCACGCATTGATAGTGCAATATGTAGGGAGAAGGCTAGACTTGACACACTTTTGATGTTAGCTGCATCAATTTCCAGCTCCCCATAAACGAAAGAGCAAGTTAGGTACACTCGAACAAAATTCTAGATCGAATCTTGGTGCTCAGGCTGAGACAGGCTTCTGTATCGAGAACCTGCACATATTGCTGCTTGAGGTAACCGCTCATTGGCGTCTTTTCGATGCAAGTTGATCTGTTACATGACCTCCTCGCAGGGATGTCCCCGGACAAATGTCCGGTAGGATCCAGGACCTAAGCGTCATTGTCCTAAATGCGATTCTGTGGGCCAAATACATCTAGTTGCCTCAAAAACCGACTGACATCGGGAGGCTGGCTGCAGTGAGTCAAGACGATCTAAGCGGGAGCGCTCGGCAACAGCCCCGACGGCTTGTAGGAGAGCCTGTGCCGATCCTGTAAGGAGTTTTTTTCCTGTGATTCCAGCTTTGTAGATGCAGATGTGCCACTCAGATGTTCATAGCAAATCTGAACGCCACGCACTAATTGTGACGCACTTGGACAGCCGAGCAAACAACAGCAGCGTGATAGGTAAGATATGTTTTGCTCTACGGATAGAATGTTTCCGCTGCCCAAATCGACAACGAGTGGAGCAAACTTTGCCATGGGCACAAGCGAGTCCTGCGCCTGCATAGGCGGATGGTGTCAAGCGAAAGGGCTTCGTTGAAAGGGGGCAGCATCGTAGCCCGGCGGCCTCACATACTGGCTGTCCAGCGCGACCAAGTGGAGCAAGTTACATCGTTGCTAGGGAGCATTGTTATGGATGAATCAGCCCTTAACTCGACTGTTTGCATGGTATGTGGCCGCAGCAGATGAGAGAGTGATAAGTTGTGCAATCTCATCGTCTCCCAAGTAGAGTGTTATATTGGTGATCTGTACCTATCATGCTGCGTGGATAGGAGCGGTGCCAGACATGGAACCATGCATTGGGGCTGCTTCCAAACGCACACAATCGAAGGCGCATCTTGTCGACCACCATAGAGATCAAGATGACAGGGCTGCACCATGGTCAAGAGCTTGGATACGGACGCGAGGGTACGTGTGACAAACCAGCCAGGCGAATAGGGCAGCCAATGTTGAGGCCGGGGGCTTGCGTCCTGCAGATATCGGTGAGGCTCGGTCTGGTATCGCTGCTCGGAGCGAAGCGGCGTTCAGCCATTCGGCTGGATAGCTCCTAGCCGAGCTGTGTGAAAGCGAAGGATCCCGGATCGAGTGAGTTGCTTCCGCCAGGATGATGCAGGGGTCGGTACGTGCGGCGATCGAAAGGCGGGTGCCCTCAACAACGGCCCGCGCAACATGGATCCGGAGTTCTTTCTTCTATCAGCAAAAGTAGAATCGTTGCATGAAATGAGTTGTCTCCCAGTGTTCTCACGAATGGCCATTGGATGAGGGGATCTTAACGGAGGACCGATATGCGCCGCGCGTCAATGTGAAGCTGGTGCAATCGTCTTGGGCAGCAGTCACGTCAATTTGCTGTGCTGGACCATCAGTAACGTTACCCGCAAGCTATTGACAGCGGGTTTGCGAGACTGAAGTACAAGAGTCGTGCGACTTCCGTGTTGCAGAAGAAAGGCAGGTACACAGTAATTACGGTGGTTACGTTACTAGCTATGCTGACTCAGGCCGTTAGCGCGTCCTAGCTATCGAAGCCATTGCGTCTTCGCATCATTTGCGACAACGTCTATTCCGCGCGCAAACCATGTCTGTGCTTCTTGAAACGTCACTTGGTGACATTACTATTGATCTTCTAGTGGACGACGCGCCAAAATGCTGTGAGAAGTAAGCAATGCCCCAATCCTTACGCGTCCTTACTTTTCATGTCGTTCATGTACTTCTCCGTCATTCACTGCATTTGCATGCCTTATTCCGCTGTCTTTTGACGCACGCTGAACACACGACAGCCACTGACAGCTTGTCACTCCCAGCTTTCTGAAGCTATGTAAACTGAAGTACTACAACTTCTCGCCTGTGCATAGTGTCCAGCCGAACTTCTCCTTCCAGACTGGCGATCCCATTGGCCCTGGCTCCAGAGACAGCGATGGCGGCTCCTCGATATGGGGCTTGCTTGACCCCACCGATCCAGGCAAGAAGAACTTTGCGCCCGAGTTCAAGCACAACCTCAAGCATACGGAGAGGGGCACCGTCAGCATGGCCACTGCGCCAAACGCAGACAATCCTGACGAACGATATGCTGGTAGCCAGTTCATCATTACGCTTGGCCCGGATATCGATTTCTTGGACGGCAAGGCTGCCATATTCGGCACGGTTGTTGAGGGGTTCGACGCGCTCGAGAAGATCAACACAGCTTACGTTGATGACAAGGGTCAGCCACTCAAGGATATTCGAATTCTGCACACCGTTGTGCTCGACGACCCGTACGACGACCCTGTTGGCCTCATAGAGCCGCCAGAGAGTCCGGTGCCCTCCGCCGCACAACTCGCGACAGTACGCGTGGCCTACGATGAGAATCTGGAAGAAGACAATGATCCAGAAAAGCTGGAGAAGATTCGAAGAGAGCGTGAGGCGCGCGCACAAGCCCTTACGCTCGAGATGGTAGGCGATCTGCCGTTTGCAGAAGTTGCACCTCCAGAGAACGTTCTCTTCGTCTGCAAACTCAATCCCGTCACACAAGACGAAGACCTGGAGCTCATCTTCTCACGATTCGGCACAATCATTAGCTGTGAAGTCATCAGGGATAAGCGCACGGGCGACAGCTTGCAATACGCCTTCATCGAGTATTCAAACCAGAAGGAGTGCGAACAGGCATATTTCAAGATGGACGGCGTACTGATCGACGACCATCGTATTCATGTCGACTTCTCGCAGAGTGTCTCGAAGATCGCAGACGATTGGCGCGACACGACAAACAAGAAGAGGCGACGAGCGGCAGGCGGCTTTGGCGGTATCGACAACCTGGAAAAGAAAACTCAATATCGTGGCAAGGGGGGACGTGAGATCGTTTCAGACTCCGTCGTCAACAATCTCGTGGTCGACCGTGATTCAGTTCCGGAGGCTAAGCCGCGAGACGAGCGTGATAGGAAACGAGACGGCGCGCAACGGAGGGAGCGACGAGAGGAATATTATGATGACAGGCATAGGCGTGACCGCAGTCGCAGTCCAAGGCACGACCGTCGAGATCGTGATGACGGGCGATACGAGCCAAAACGACGAGAACGCAGCCGCAGCCGCAGCCCCCGGCGCCGTGATGATCGCAGAGACCGCAGTCGGGATAGGCAGAGGAGAGACGATAGGGATAAGAGGCGCTAGGACCCAGGTGCGAGTTCTGGATTAGCGAGTCTTGACTGGCGCTGTAGCATAGTGGCTGTTTTTGTACAAGAACGATGATACCATAGTCGCCCACGAGGGTCGCACAAGCACACCTGACCTAACTGCACTTGAACTTGTATGCAGCCATCATCTGCCTCATGCACATTCCGCTCACCATCGCGCTGGAAACGCACTAACAAACGAGTCTACGCTTATTTGCACTTCACCGACAAGGATGCGCTTTCGAGACGTTCGTGTCGTGAGCATGTGGCGGAATCGGCCCTCCTCCGCGCCAGTAAGGTTCATTCGGTCCTTCACCATACCTACCCTCGGTCGGCCCTTTACTGCATACCCGTTTACTCGTTCACAGCATATAGAACGACACATGTCGCTGCGAACAGGTACCACAGACGTCCTGGGGCATGCGTCCACCTGCCGTTCGGAGAATGAGGAATCGGTCCTTCACACATCTCACATGGAAGCTTGCGAGCCACAAGGTAAAAGCTTGCAACTCGGTAGGCTGGATTAACATGCATAACGTACATATTAATCCAGAGCGTCTTATAATGGAGAGGGATTGTGTCAGCCGAAGTGCAGTCATGACATCAGGTTGACTTGAGAGGTATTTTCGACAGTCTCGCTGATGAGGAGCATGCTTAAAAAATTGATCGTGGCCGCATCACGTCCGGGATTGGTATAAAAACAAGAGAGACTAGTGTCTGGAGAATAGAGCAACAGAAGAATCTGTAGTTACTGTCGGAGAGCGTGTCGTCATTTTGAATCCGGATCTCGAAGCCCATCACTGGCGTCTGAGTACTGAAGGAAGAGAGGCGTTAGACTCAAGGACTTCACTTCGAGCTGGTCCATGTAGAGCATTGCCTTGACATGAACATCATCAGAAAGTTGCAAAGTACAGTGTGGTGCCTTGGCTCAGGATTGTGTGATATGCTAGACGATTATTCAGTCTCTATATTTTGGTATAGTGTACAAACGACCATTCAATCTTGGGCCTCATTAGCAATGTAAAACCCCCAGCCGGAGTCCATCGCCTTATACTGGACTCCAAAACTCCATGCCATGCAATTCAAACATATCTTCGCTCCGTTTCCCCCCTTGTATCGCCTCTCTTTCGTTCGACAGGTTTGTAGTTTTATCTCTACCGCAACTGCCTCGGCCATGTGACAGTTCGACGTGCCGCACGAACCGAAGGTAATTGTTGTCGTACTTTTGACCGGGCGTCTAATCACGAACGCTTAGTCCAGAACGCGTCGTGAACATGCGAGTAGCAATGTTCATAGCGAGAAGCTCTTGGAAGAGAAGCTTGGCGGCGTAAGGAATGTGAATCTGGGAAATGCGAGTCTTGTTGTGACATGGACGACATTCGTATTTGCCTTGCTTGAGTTGACTGTTTCCTGTTAGGTTGTGTCATGTTTGAGGGGGGAAGATCTTACGCAATAGGGCTCATCAGGCCACAGATGTCGCAGACGTGGACCGTGTACGCGTCCGAGACCGTAAAGAGACGCTCCTTGAGGAAGGCAGCAGCACCGTGGGCAATCATACAATCACGTTCCATTTCACCGAAACGCAGACCACCATCTCTGGCACGACCCTCGACAGGCTGGCGAGTGAGGATCTGAAGAGGACCACGAGCACGAGCGTGAATCTTGTCGTCGACCATATGCCTCAGACGCTGGTAGTATGTAGGCCCCAAGAAGATTTGTGTGCGCATTTTCTTTCCGGTGTGGCCATTATACATAATCTCGAACCCACGCTTCTGATAGCCTGCATCTTCGAGCAGTTCGGAGATCTGATCGACTGTGACATCAGTGAAGGGAGTTGCGTCACCCTCACGTCCAGTGATGGCACCGACCTTGGAAAGCAGACACTCGACCAAATGGGCAATTGTCATACGAGAAGGAATGGCGTGAGGATTGATGACGAGATCAGGCGTTACACCGTCCCTAGTGAAGGGCATGTCTTCGTGTCTGTACGTAATACCGATAGTACCCTTCTGTCCGTGGCGAGACGCGAACTTGTCACCAATCTGAGGCACCTTGGTAGTTCGTGTACGGACTTTGACGAAACGGAGACCTTCGGTGTTCGTTGTGAAGAGGACTTGGTCAACGATACCATTTTCTGTGCTACGAAGAGGAGTCGACACATCACGCTTTGTGTGCAGCGAAGTCTTCTGACCCATCTCCTGTGCGTCGGCTGCAATGGGCGCCGTCTTACCGATAATGATATCGTCACCGGAGACACGGACGCCGGGCGCAACGACACCATCATCGTCAAGCTTGTCGTATGTTCCACCCTTCAATCGTAAGGTATCGGCGCGCGTTGGCTTTTCAAATTGTTCGAGGACGTTGACACCAATGCGCTTCTCCTGTTCAGTGTATGCTCGGTAGAACAGCGATCTAAAGAGACCACGATCGATACTACTCTGGTTCATGATAACGGAATCTTCCTGGTTGTAACCCGAGTAACAAGCGATGGCGACGATAGCGTTTTGCCCGGCAGGTAGCTCACGGAACTTGAGGTACTCCATGGACCGTGTTGTGGCAAGTGGCTTCTGGGGGTAGTAGAGAACATTCATCATCGTCTCCATGCGCAGAGCATAGTTGGTTAAGGCGACACCCATGGCCTGCTTACCCATGGCAGATTGGTAGGTATTACGAGGCGACTGGTTATGATCGGGGAAGGGAATGATACTGGCACAGATACCAAGGATCATAGCAGGGTGAATCTCGCAATGTGTGTAGGCGTGAATGCGAGGATCCGGCTTAGGCTTGATGCGCGCAAGACGATCCTTGCCTTGTGGGTTGCGAGCATCTTGTGGGATGCCCATCTTCATGTCGCGCCATTCGCCGAGATCCTCAGGGGACATGACAATCATGGCGGTTTCTTCCTCTTCTGCGTCAAGGTATTCGATGACACCATCCTGGATGAGACCCTTCCAACCGTACGTGAGGTCGGTCTTCTCTTCCTCACCGACACCAGCGGCAGCCATCGCCTGCTGCTCTGCGACCAGCTTGTTGTAATGCTCCTGGTTGAAAACAAGGTGGTTGCGGTTCGGCTTGCGCACATCGCTCTCGACAACGAACAACGGCCTCATGACGCGTCCAGCATCAGTGAAGATCTTAAACTCCCGGTCTCGGATATCACGAATCAAACTCATCTCATAAGACAGAGTCCCGTTACGGCGGAGCTCCTGAACAGTAGAGACGAGCTGCTGTGCGTTGGAGTGCACACCGACCCACACACCATTAACGAAAACTTTGGTAGCATCTGGGTTCTGATTCTGGTCGTACTCCTCGAGAAGCTGCATGTTCCTCTGGCTCATGAAGTCAGAGATGGGCCCGGCGTCGCTACCCACACTGACATAACACATCAAGGACAGGTTCTTGACCAAACCGCAAGCTTGTCCTTCAGGTGTCTCGGCGGGGCAGACCAGACCCCAATGACTGTTGTGCAGCTGGCGGGGCTTGGCAAGCTTGCCGTCACGCCCAACAGGCGTGTTTGTTCGTCGCAAATGGGACAACGTCGAGGCGTATGTATAACGGTTCAGCACCTGGGAGACACCAGCCTTTGCAGAGGCAGCCTTCTTCTGGTCACCCCAGTTTCCCGTAGCGAGCGAATACTTGAGACCGTTGGTGATGATGCTGGCTTTGACGGCCATTTGCACGTTGAAGTCCTGGTTGTTCTCAACACACCTTTGGAGGTATTTGTAGACATCCTTAGTCAACTTGAGGAAGAGAATGCGGAACAGGTTCGCAATCAGCGGTCCTGCAAGATCGAGACGCTTCTTACCGAAGTGATCACGATCGTCTTCGTCGCGTCGGCCAAGAACACACTGCAGCATGCGGTGGATCATGTAACCGAAGAAGTAGGCCTTGCGGGTATCTTGGCCTTCTCGTTGCGAGATATGAGGGAGGAATTCGCGTTGCATGATGTCTCGCGCAAACTTGAGACGCCTGTCCTTTGTGCCTTGCGTGGCTCCACGCCTTGCAATAAAGTCAAGCGCAGATTCGCGGTCTTGTACCACGGAACCCTCCTCAATACTCGGTTTGAGCAGCTCCAGCATCTGTGTATCGGTACGATCGTATACGATGTGTCCGAGAATCTCTTCGTCGGAGACAATACCAAGCGCGCGGAAGACAATGGCCATGGGCACATCTGCCTTAATGTAGGGAAGTGTGGCATAGGCGAAAGGTCCAGGCATGCGCTTTCCGCTGGCGAGTGAGTTCTCAGCCCACTTGATGTTGAAGGAGGATATCAAACGAGTGCCCTTCTCGACGGCACTTCGAATCTCGGCGATCCAAGGAATAGGACCCTGCTTTTTGCGGAAGACCTGAACAATGTTCGCAGCACTGCGCTCCTGAGCGATCAAGACCTTCTCAGATCCGTTGATCACGAAGTAACCACCTTGATCGTACGGGCACTCGTTGAGCCCAAAGAGCGCCTCGTCGTTCTGACCCCGCAAGTGGCATAGCTCCGACCGTAGCATAACAGGCAGCTTTCCAATGAAGACTCGTGCCGCCTCATCACTGTCCATGGGAATATCCTCGCGATCCCAACGAATCTGTGTGACGCCTCCAGTCTGCCCCTCCACCTCGTCGTCATCGTCCTCGGCGGGCGCCATAGTCTCGCGGGCGACCATGATACGATTCTCGATGTCTGCCAGCATGGCACCGGAGTACGTAAGGTTGCGCAGACGCGCCTCGTGGGGATAAAGCTGCACCGTCGTGCCATCGCCCTCAGTGTGTGTCGGGCGCGCCAGGTAGACACGCCCGAACTTGATCTCATAGCGACGCTTGATAATGGGGTCGACGTCCTCGTCCGGGTTGTAGGGCGTGTTCTGCTCGAGGATCACACTGCCGTTCTCCTTCACGATGTCTTGTATTGTATTGCGCGTGAATTCGTCATATGAGTCCAACTGCTGCGACACCAGGCCCTTGGTGTCGAAGAAAGAGCTGATGACAGCCCAGCAGTCCTCAGAGGTGATGGCGCCGTCCTCCTCATCCTCGTACTCGTCCTCGTCCATCGCGAAGTCGTCCACGTACTCGGTCATGTTGGCGTCCAGGAATAGTGTAACGCAAGACACGCCGCCGAGAAGTACTAAAAGGGATGAGTGAGTGGTGGGCGGTGAGGTCGAGGAGTGTCGCTCCTTGTCTGTTGTCCGCGACGGGCGGCGACTGCCTCAAAGAACCGTGGAGCACTAGCGCGCTTCTGTCTTGGCATTTTCACGCGCCCTTCCCTCTACTTCTGCGCCTCATCAACCACTCCGTATCTTAGAATTCGGCTTTGGTCTCCACTCGATCCTCACTTCCATCGAATACGCAGGACTTGGTCTAGGGCTAAATCATCAAGATTGCAAGATATACTTGTCACTACGAATCGTGCTGGATGGATGAGCGCTTTGCGACCACAAGGGTAGGGATGATGACTGCTTGATATGGCGTTCATTGATGCACCTGTCCTCGTATTCGTGAGTCCAGCTCAAATCTTGCTTTGGCCTTCCTGGGGTACTTTGATGACCACCTTGCCCCAGCTATCTCGACCACCCAACGCCTTCAGCGCAGCTGGCACGCTTTCCAAGCCAACATACTCAGTATCTGTGTAGCAGGTACCTTTGTACTTTCCTTCTCGCACGAGTTCGAATATTCCTTCCCAGACCTTGTCAACCATTTCAGGCTCGTTGACAGCGTACATGCCCCAGTGCAACCCAACAACACTGACATTCTTCAACAAGATACGGTTCGTAGCCATCTTCTCGATGTCACCAGCAGCGAAGCCAACGACTAATAGCCTGCCGTTCCATGCGGTGCACTTCATGGACTGGGCAATAAGGCCGACCGGATCGTAGACGATGTCGACACCGCGACCCTTGGGAGTCAGCTTCTTGACCTTTTCGGGCCAGTCTGCTTGCCGGTAATCGATGGCGTAGTCAGCACCGAATTTGCGAGCAATATCCTGCTTATGTTGCGTGCCAGCAGTTGCAATAACGGTCGCACCGAAGGCTTTGGCGATCTGAACGGCAGCAAGACCGACACCGCCAGCTGCGGCATGAATGAGTACCCAGTCACCTGCATTTGTCAGTGTTGCGCATCAGCAGCAGGGAGCTAGCAAACCCTTCTTGATATTTGCCCTGGTAACCAGACCAGCGTAGCTGGTAGGTCCAGTCACAAACATGCCCGCCGCCTCAGCGAAGCTCCAGCCCTCAGGCACAGGCTTCAGCCGCTCCTCCGTGCACGCGACATGCGTAGCGTATCCTCCTTGACTTGCGCCGAAGACCTTGTCGCCAACCTTGAACAGGGGTGTCTTACCGCCTGGAAGCGATGACGGCGCCTTTGTGACAACTCCAGAGAATTCTGAACCGGCGATCCACGGGAATGGTGGCTGGTGCTGGTACTTGCCGCGAATCTGGAGCAGGTCGAAGAAGTTGGTTGCAGAGGCGTGGATTGCAATCAGGTACTCGTCATCTTTTGCTGTAGGATCCGGGAAAGACTGGACCTTGAGATCATCTGGTCCCTGCTCTTGTCAGTGCTGTCGACAGATGCGAATGTCGTGGATGTAGTACCTTGACATATTCCTTGATCTGAATGCCCTTCATCTTGACTGATTGGTCTTGATAGGTTGCCCAAATACTCTCGAATACTCTGTAAGTTCAGGGAAGAATCAATCGGAGTTCAAAGAGTGTGGAAGCGAGATGCGAGAGTCGTGGGAGGTCATCGCACTGCAGCTCGGAAGAGACGACCGTCTCCGCAAACATGCCTCGGTTGAAGCTTGCTCGTCTGCAATACCCCAACTCCATACGCGTTGCAGGAGCGGTCGGGGGGCTTCCGCTCATCCCTCTCCCAAAACAAGGACAGAGGCAGTCAGGACCCGTCTGTATGTCTTTTGCAATCGAGTGAATTTTCCGTTGGCTACAAATGATTGTTAATATGTCTTGCAACCCGAAAGCCTACCCCGACTTCCTCGCCGCGCCCCGGCCCTGCCCCACCAGAGCCGCTAGAGACTAGTGGTGGCTTGCGCATGAGACAGTGACGACTTTGGTCCTGTGTCTTTCCACTTCTGTGGCCTTCCATAGCTACACCCAAGCTTATCACAGCATACGACTTCGTGTCTCTTCCTCCAACAACCCACCTATTGAGGTTTCTTATTTATACGCAGCTTGCGCAAGCTTCTCTCGATTTCAGACTCGCTATCAACCCCGCCGATCGCTGCGTCACGTCATTGAGACCATCGCTACACCCAAAACATGGCCGACGACGCCACCACTTCCACCGAGGAAGGCCAGGTCACCTTCAACGTCAAGGCGGCCAATGACCAGAAGCATGTCCTCACACTGCCCTCCACAACCACAGTCGCAGACCTAAAGCAGAAGCTGTCGTCATCGGAGTATGCAGATATCCCCGCCGAGCGCCAACGCCTGATCTACTCAGGCCGCGTGCTGAAGGATCCGGACACACTTGGCGGTGTCAAGCTCAAGGACGGCCACACAATCCATCTGGTCAAGGGCGCCGCCAGCAACGCGCGACAGAACCCTGCAAACCAAGGCACAGCAAGCACATCTAGCGGCACCGGTACACCGACACCGCAGGTACCCACAAACATTGCCGCAGGTACAGGGAATAACCCGCTCGCTGGCCTGACAGGTGCGCGCTATGCTGGTTTTCACGGACTTCCCTCGATGGACATGTTCGGCGCTGACGGAGGAGTAAGTCTACAGCTGGATCATACCTGAGCAATCTTGTGAGAGCTTGCTAACATGACGTAGATGGGCCCACCACCGAACACAGACGCTATGCTCGAGATGATGGAGAATCCCATGTTCCTATCGCAAATGAACGAGGCTATGGACAATCCAGCTGTCGTCGACATGATGCTGCAAAGCCCCATGGTACGTTCCACATGTCTCTCATGTTGCGGAAAGCTGGTCACAATACACAAGATTCATTCCAACCGCCAGGGCTTTGGTTGCATCGCGGATGCTTTGCTGATAGTCCCTGAGCACCTCTTTCCCCCAGAACGTCTACTTTCATGACCAGTTTCCTTCGCGACAAGAGAGTATGTAAAGACCTCTTGGCTGACAAGTGACAGATTCGCGACAATCCAATGCTGCGACAGATGCTCCAGAACCCCGAAATGCGCCGAATGATGTTCAGCCCGGAGATGATGCGTATGCAGCTCCAGATGCAGCGCAACATGAATGGGAACGGCAGCGCCAGCGCTATGGCCGCCCCGGGCGCTACAGACAACACCCCACAGCCAGGTTCGACAACAGCACGCGAAGGTGAGAGCACAACATCGCCTCCTACGAACACTGCAGGCGCCGCCAACCCCTTCGCGGCGTTCGGTGCTGCTGGCGCAGGCGCGAATGCCAACCCTTTCGCAAGTCTTTTTGCAGGAGGCGCAAACCCTTTCGGCCCTCCAGCTCAGGGCCACGGCAATACAGGCACCCCTGGTACCGATTCGACACAGAACAACCAGAATGCTTCAGCGCCGCCAAATCCGTTCGGAAACCTCTTTGGCGGAGCTGATGGCGGCCAGCCCAACCCAATTGCAGATGCGGCACGCAACATCATGCAGAACCCGCAGGCAATGCAGCAGATGATGCAGATGATGGGCGGAGGTGCTGGTGCCGGTACCAGTCCCTTCGGTGGGTTTGGGCAGAACCCAGCTACGAGAGCCGGAGAAGCCGGCTCACAGCAAGCAAATCCTTTTGCTGCGCTTTTTGGGCCCGGCGGAGGCCTCGGCGGTGGTTTCGGAGCGCCACCTGCTCCTGCAGACAACCGACCACCAGAGGAGGTCTATGAGTCTCAACTCAGACAGCTAAACGAGATGGGCTTCTACGAATTTGATCGCAATGTCTCTGCTCTGCGCAGAAGTGGAGGCAACGTCCAGGGTGCTATTGAATTTCTCCTGGGTGGCGGATCGTAGACCGACCCGGTACCGGCGGTACATCAGATGCGCCTCGAGGAACTTCAGTCTGATCATCAGCCTGAGCATCTGCTGGATGGGCTCCCAGCGACCGCATTCGAGACAGATCTGCAGTACATCGAGAGGAGAGACCCGTCCTCTAGGCAACTTGAAATCGTCAATCAGGTCGCAGACCAACACCGTTCGATCGCCGACTTGGCACAGAGACTGGGCGTTGAGGAACAGCAAGCACGATACCCATAGGAGGATTTTGGCGACGACATTGACAGCATTGCTGACACATACGGTACCGATGAGGAAGAGGAGTGGTATTTGGAAGAACCTGCATGTGGGGAAGAAGGATATTATCTCGACGGCGTCTACTACACTTACCCCAAGTCAACTGTAGAGAGGTATCGCTTAGACTATTAGGCACGCAGGAATCGGCATAGCGCAATAGAATATTATTGACCCCGTCGCTCACATTGTAGAAAAACCCTGGTTGTTAACACAGGAGTCCAGTGTATTCAAGAAAGTCTGCCTGCCCCCAAACGATGCCCGGATAGGTACTGACTGCTTTCGATCTTTCTGGGAGTCGTTTGCTTCTTGGCGTTTTGCTTTCAACATGAAAATCTGTGTACATTTGCCAATATCAACGCTCTCGCATCGTAGACAAGGCCAAAGATAGCATCTGATTGAATGTAGTCAGCGGGAGATCCATGAGCAATCACACAGTACTGTGACTGGCACTGGCCGGCTCACATCTTTCCAGGATTTAGGACCTAGAGCCGGCTTTCCTCTGCGATGCGAGGGGGTATAGCGCGTACTTCGTCTAGGAGCCTTTAAGCAACCACTGCTCACCTCGGGCTCTTATTTTGTAGAAGAAAGCGGACATGACAGCAAGTCATTGTGGCTGACAAGGGATCTACCAATCCCCAAACGGCTCCCGGTGACATGCTAACAACCTCCTAGACTTGAAGAATGTTGGGGCTTGTCAGTATAAGAAACGCCTCACAATCCAGACAAGCTCAACAGACAAGCCGGAGCAGAGCACGATTTGAGGCAAGTATATGAGAAATCAAATTGGTAGTCAACTGTGTGTTCATCGCATTCGATTCATGTTTCCCATTCTATCTTTTTGGGTGGACCAGTCGATTGAGGACGTCCATCATCTCTGACAGGATTGATAAGGGGCATTGCTCGTGGCATCTGCAGGTCATTGGGCCCTGTGTGGCGCCAATTATGCTCCTCTAGATGTATGATGCTGCCATCACTCCATGTCTTTTGGATCTCCTAGTTCTCGGACTCGATGACGGCTGGGGCCTTGAGCGTGCGCTCTTTGAGGAAGTTGAGGCCTTCACCACCCTGTAAATGAAATCAGTATGTAGTCTGAGCATCGTCGATGAGAGGAAACTTACGTATGAAATGAGCGGCGAGACCTCGATGCCAGCCTTCGGGTCCTCGCTGACAACGGTAGCACCAGCAGCCTGTACCCACTTCTTACCCTGTGCCATGATGTCGAACTTGGATGTGTCCGGGTCGTCCTCGCCAGTACCGCGAGCGTTCTTGAGAGGAGAGAACTCATCCTCACGCTTGACCTCCATGCAGGCAAACTTCTCAAGGCTGAGGAAGGGGAAACAGTCGAAGACGAACTGCTCGAGCTTGATGCCGTTGGGCTTCTCGGGCTTGACAGTCTCGCCGGTCTCTGTGTTGACGTGAGGAATCTTCTTGCGGGCAACGTGGTGGGGCAGCTTCTTGCACCACTCAGGGATGCTCTCGAGGAACTTGTATGAGTAGTAGTGGTTGACAATGTTGGCTGCCCGGAACTTCAGGAGCTCAGAATTCTTCGAGTCCTTAGCCTCTGCTGTCTCGTCGTCAATCTCCGAGTACTCGACAACATCGGGCTTGCCATTCTTCTGGAGGATGAGACCAACAGACTCCTTGGCGTTGCGCTTGCGGACGACCTTGGTGGCGATGTCGACGTTCTTCGAGGCCGAGAAACCAACGAAGATGGGATCAGCGACCTTGACGAGGCAGTTATCGACGCAGTAGGCGTGGATGTGCTGGATACCGCGCTTGCCCATGTCCTGGACAACGCCAGAGTTGATGAGGGCGAGGTAGAGACCACCGTTACCGTCAGGGGCAACAGCAACCTGATAAAGTCAGTCGAATTCAGAGACATCACGATTGTCTGACGTACCTTAGACTTGCTCTCCAGCAGGATCTTGCCGTCGTTGGAAATGCAAGGCAAGACACCCTGCTCAAAGATGACGACGTTCTCCTTCTTCAGGCCGAAGTAGTTGTTCTTCTCAAAGAAGGCCTCGGTAGGCTTCCTTGTGGGACCAGAGGTCATAACGTACCACGGGATCGTAACGCTGTCCTTGCCGTGCTTCTTCTTGGCCAGCAGCTCAGCCTTTGCAATCCTCTCACCCTGGAGCTGGAACAGGGACTTCTTGCTCGGAAGGCCAATATCGAAGCATCCCTTGGGGTCTGAGGAGCCCAATCGTGTGCCCTGGCCGCCAGCCATGAGGACAACGGCGACCTTGCCCTCAGCAATCAGCTCCAGACCGCTGTCGTACCACTTGTCCAAGTCATCCTGCTGTGTGTCAAGGGTCGACGATGTGGCGCTCTCGGGGAGGGGCTCGAGTTTTGTCTCGGTCGATTCGGTGTGTGCAGGCTTCAGAGCTCTCTCCGTGATCTCGTTGATGTAGTCGGGGTTGAACTTGGTAAGCTGCTCGAACAGAGCGGCCTTCTCGGCGGTGCTGAGCTTGTCGTAGAATGCGAAGACCTGCTCCTGTCCCGCCTTTTCGTACTTGGACTGGAGGTCCTTCAGCTGCTCCTCTGTGGGCTCCTTGGCGGGCGCACCGTGTGCGCCTCCGCTGAGGTTGAGCTTCTCGAGAGCCTCGTTGACGGTGTTCTTGATCGCTTCCATGATGCAAGCGGGGTAAAATGGACGGCGGGGTATCAAGGAAGGGGAATTGCAGCTGGAGCAGTGTGAATGAAGACGGTGTACTCAGGGGCAGATATGTTTATATGGACACTGACAGAGACTGAGCAGGCGCAGCCAGCTGTTGCGCATCTGCCCCACTTCGTCGGTGGAAAGCTCACAGCGCGTCCATGCCGCACATGCGTGGTGAGGTCAAAAGACAGGGAAACTACAGCCAACGACACGATTGCTGCAACCAGTGGCGCTTGCCATCGCTGCAAGATACCTGTCTGCAGATTTGGCACCTACTACGACCAGGTCGTTCTTCTCAGAGGCCGTGAGTACTACGTGGTCCTCGCCTGCGAGGCAAGGCAAGGCGGTGTGGAACGGGAATAGCGTCATGGGGGCCCTGGAGATCACCTAAACTAAAAATAACACCTGAAGGCAAGTCTTTACGAATGTTTTTGATTGATCATGAACTGCATAGCCTTCTACCTACGTCAGGTCATGCTCTCGTAATTGTCTATCTGGAGCTGGATTGCAGAGCCCTTCCACACACAACGCGCTTTGGTATTCGTGCCACCGATGCAATGCGCCCAGAACGCCGTTGAAAAGGAAGCCACGCTCTAGTGGCTGTTAACAGTGCCGTTTGCTTGGGCCTCCTGCTCCTCTGCAGACTTCAGAGCCTTGACAGGCGCGGGGTTCAGGATCCGCGCAGCATCAATAAGACCGGCATTGGGGTTCAGCTCGAGACCGAAACCGGGCAGGTCGAGGTCCTTAACGTCGAGGTAGCCCTTGGTAGGAATAGGCTCGTTGGTGAAGAGGTTGCCGAACACAGGCAAGACAGATTTGCCGTCAGGGCTGTTGGCCAGGTACTCCTGGAAGGGAGAGTTGGCTTGCGATACGACGAAGTGGTATGAGTATGGTCCTGATGCGTGAGGAACAACGGGGATGTCGTAGGCAGACGCCATGGCAGCGATCTTGACAAGTTCGGTCATGCCTCCCACCCACATGACATCTGGCTGAAGAATGTCGAGGTTGCGGCCTTCGATAAGCTTGCGGAAGCCATACCTCGAGTACTCGTGCTCTCCAGTAGTAAACTTCTGGCTGGGATGTGCGCGCTTGATCTGCTCAAAGCCATCGCTGTCATCGGGGCTAAGGCACTCCTCCCACCAGTTCAGGTTCAGGTGTGCAGTGGCCTTGACGATCTCGATTGTGTAGGAAACGGTAAGAGACATGTAGCAGTCAACCATGAGAGGGAAGTCAGGACCGACAGCTTCGCGGTGCTTGGTCAGGAACTCGACGTTCTTCTTGAAGCCTTCGACACCCTCGCCAGGACCGTATGGAAGCGGTACCTTGGCACCGAAGAAACCCATCTCCTTGGCCGCAGCTGGCTCAGGTCCTGTGCAGTAGAAGCTGAGTCTGCCATTCTCTTGGGTTGATCCACCAAGCATTTTGTAGACGGGCTCACCGCGGATCTTGCCCAAGAGATCCCAAATTGCGAGATCGATGACGGAAATGACGGCGACGGGAAGACCCTTGCGACCGTAGAACATACTTCCACGGTACATCTGCTCGAAAAGATAGTTGGTATCTCTGGGGTCGGCACCGACCAGGAAGCGCTCGAAGTGTTCTGCGACCAACCTTTTGAACATCAGCCGAGTTTCAGGTATCGAAGTAACTTAGACTTGCCAGCATGCTGGCGGGCCACCGAAACCAGTCGCGAAGCCCTTTGTGCCATCTGTAGCTTCAAGCTCTACACAAAACGACCCAAGGACATTGATACCCCAGCTCGTCCTCGACTTCCTGTACTTTTCATACTGCGACATGGGGGTCGAGATCTTGCTGTCGATCAACCAATGGCCGCCGTGCACATTGTGGTAATCGCCACCAGATCCGGGACCCTGAGTGAGGAGGGTGCGCACATGCTTGATCGTGGGGAACGACTTCACAGAGCTGCTTTGAGTAGAGGAGGGCATTGTGAATGGAGTTTTGACAGCGAAATCAGAACGCAGCCAAGGTGAGGGGTCTATAAAGCCTGAAAGGCCGGCAGTGTGGGAATGTTAAATATAAAGCACAGTAAGGTGGACGGTTCCTCGCCGCGGAAATTACTGCACTCTCGGCCTCATCTCTCGCGACTTCGCTGCGAGACGCTGCGACAAGCCCGGCGACCTCTTACGCGGTGCGTCCACTTTTGCAGCCAAACAAAGTACGGGCGTGGACGGCGGTAGTGGGAGGTCTCTCGGCATTTGGTCTCAGGAATTTTGATACGGCGACTAAGTGGGTTTCGCGGATCATCTGCGCACGAGACCGGGCGTCGTTGCGAATCAGCATGCATGGAGATGATGCTAACGCATGAATACACAATCTGGGGTAGAGCAAAAACCCATAAACCCGCCCGCCAATCCAGCGCACCTCGGCAGAAAGGAAACCGAGTTCAGGCTCAGCGAGCGCGCTCCCAACGCCTCGCCCACCATGGATGCGACGGCTGCGAACGGCGCAAATTCTGCGCACCACCAGGAGATCAGTCCCAACGGCACCTCGAAGTTGTCTCATCACTCGCCTGGTGACGATGATCACGAGGTCTGGAGCGCTGGCGAGGACGACAGCGGCGAGGACGGAGGCAGGAGCCAGAGCGACTCGAAGCGCAAACGCGAGAAGCTGAGTGTGAGCTGCGAGACGTGCAAGCAGCGCAAAGTCAAGTGCGATCGCGGCCATCCGGCCTGTAAGTTTATTGTTAAGCATCATGTTGATCGCTGTCATGTGCTGACCTGTGCCTTGCAGGTGGTTGGTGTTTGAAGAATCATTCGACATGCGTGAGTGAGATCCAGGTCCGACCTGCACGACGCGCGCAACATTCCGCTCACAGCCTTGTAGGTCTACCTGCCACGCAAAAAGCCAGGTTTGAGGGCTGGCTATGGACGCGAGCTTGGTGAGTACTCGGCCTTGCTTCCTCACGAGAGCAGTGGTCTCACGGCTGATCGATTCAGAGGCGCGCCTGGACAAGCTTGAGAACCTCCTTGTCCAGCAGCAGTCGCAGATCAACCATCTGTCACAGCAGCAGATGGTAGCATCTGGGCCCTCCCCGCAAGATGTCACCACTTTTCGGAGCCCACCAGTCATTCAAACGCCCCACATCCCCCGTCCCGAGACTGCCCTGTTCATTCAGAAGCCGCAATCGACGTTCCCCTCCCAGAATGCAATACAGAACGGCTTTGGCAACACGCTAGACGCTAGGTCAGCCTCCCTCTCAGGCAATAGCTATGTCGGTCAGGCTGAGGACGTACAATCTCGGCTGGGAGGCATGCAACGAGACCCGTACACGCCTTTTGGTGCCACCGACCAATTCGCGCCGTCCGTGTCACGATCACTGGGTCAGGATGATGCAGACTTTCCGCCGTACGATCTCTTGTATGGGTTGGTGGACCTCTTCTTCAAGCACATATACCCGTGGTGCCCTATCCTGCACCGCCAGTCAACACTCAATGCCCTGTTTGGCGATTCAAGCCTCGAAGAAGCAGACCGTATTATTCTGCACTCAGTCGTGGCCACCACCGTCAAGTTCTCGTCTGATCAGCGATTGACCCCGGAAAAAAGAGCGCGATATCACAAGAACTCGAAAGAGAAGGTACTTCTGTACGGTATCGAGAATAGCTCTGTCAAATCTCTGCAAGCGCTAGTCATTCTGGCGCTTGACGTGGTTGGCTGCTCGAACGGCCCTCCTGGCTGGAATTTGCTGGCGTTGATCACACGATCCGTAGTGCAACTGGGACTATCCATGGAAACGTACTCGCCCATGGTGGCCCCCCAGTACGCATCGATTTACACATTACGGGCCAATGTGCTCCCGGTTCCCAAAGACTGGATTGAAGAAGAAAGCCGACGGAGGCTGTTCTGGATGATATACGTTCTCGATCGTTATGCAACCGTGGCAACAGCATTCGAGTTCGCCTTGGATGAAAATGAGATCGACAGACGGTTACCGTGCCGAGACGACCTCTACGCTCGCAACGTACCGATCGAGACCAGATGGTTCCACACAAAGACTAGGACAGACTATAGCATGAACCGGCCTGAAAACCTGGGGTCGTTCTCATACTATGTGGAAATCTTGGGAATTCTGACGCGCATCCATAAATTTTTGAAAAAGCCTGTCGACATCACGTCTTTGTCTGACGTAGAGAAGTGGCAGACTGAGTATCGAGAACTCGACAACGCCATCGAGCAATGGAAGTACAATCTGCCCGCTGAGTACGGCAACTCGGCAAGAGTATTCTCCAAGCCAGGAGGCAATCAGGCCCTGAATAGTGGCCTGGTTATGCTACATGCTGCCTTCCATACGTAAGTCTAAGATGCAACTCATAATTCTGTCCATTACTTATATTTGTAGAACTGTCATTCGCCTGCATTCTTCAGCAGCGTACCCAACTCATCGCTCGCCCATCTTTACACCATCTTTCAGCGCCAGCCAACGGTGCCTCAGTGCCGTGGAGAACATCACAGCTCTCTGTGTTTCAGTGCGCGACAACGGCTTACTTACCAAGCTTGGCCCGCCGTTTGCCTTCTCCTGCTGGGTAGCAGCGCGCGTGCTCTTGGTGCATGGTTCGACCATCGATCATCGCGTGGACTCTTCCATCAACGTCTTGGTCAGCACCCTACAGGACATAGGCCAATACTGGGAGGTAGCCGCGCGCTATGGAAACCTCCTCTCACGGGTCCTGTCGGAGTATCAAGAGTCGCAGCAAAGCGCAGGAATGGGTGGCGAGCGTGTCACACCCTCAACTGTCAAAATCTTGGCCGACATGAGGCGATGCGCATTCGATCTCGACTTCCTTATCGCACGACAACCCAAGTTTGATGGAGCTGCTGGGTTACCGTCGGTCACGCCCGCTCGCACTCCGGCACCAAACGAGCTGGAATACCTCGACGTTTTTGATTTCTTCAATATGCCCCGGTTACCCGTTTCCATGGACACAATGACTACGTATCCGACAAACGCAGAAGGAAACATGCAAATGCCTGAAGGAGGTTATGGCAACGAGTCGAACATCACGAATTACATGGTTGATGCCAGCTCAGACTGGTTCATCAAAGGGTCTGCTTAGCAGCCGTCTCTTCACTGTCATGTTATTTAGGTTGTATATTGGGCACAGGAAAAGCATTGCTGTTCTACCTGCGGCGTCTTGGGATGTACATGCTTTGGCGGCTTCAGGCTGTTGTACATGCGTAATATTCTTACGATACCCCTACTATTACCACGGCAAAATCAATACCTACTTTATTGCTCTCAGCAAGTGATCCTCTTCATTACTCAAAATCGATGCTTGGATGTCGCTGCGTGTGTCTGCCAATGATTTCGAAGCCTGTATGAGCCGTCGGCTCGCGTCGAGCCCATGGGCTGTGGCCACTGAGAGCCAGGTCCGATGCCGGGCCTATGAGGCGTTTCACTCCGATTCCCCGCCATCACACGCACTCCCAACACCAATAACAAGCAACTCCGATTGGCGGTAAGTATATGGTCGTTTCCAAAATGCGACTGTTTCTCGGCATATCCTCTATAGGCAGGGGCTATTGTAGAAGAAGGTGCTTCGATTGGAAGCAGGGAATAACACGCGTGAACATTGAGTGCAGCAGTGGCTTCCCGTCACCCGTCGGACTTGGCGACATTTCAGCTCTAAGATAAGACAAGACTGTCGACTCATCCCATGAAATAGATCCTGTGGGATTCGTATATAACCTTAGTTCATACTTGCATATCTGTGGACCACATCGACTCACATCATCACAGTCCACTATCAACGCTCAACAGAGCAGAAACCTCAGCACCAACATCAACATCAACATGTCCAAACAAGAACCCCAACACATCGCTATCCTAGGTGCCGGCATCATTGGGCTAACCTCCGCGCTGGTCATCGCGCACACTCACCCGTCTGCCAACATTACCATAACCGCTAGGCACTTCCCCGGCGACCGGAGCATAGACTACACCTCACCGTGGGCGGGCGCAAACTGGTGCTCAATGGCCAACGACAACGGACCACTAGAGAAATACGACCGCATCACGTTCCAGCGATTTGGTGAGCTCATGGACGGGCGCAGCGTGCACGGGTGCCGCGTTGTTCGGAGCGGAGAGGGCAATGAAGCGGGCTTGGGGAGACAGCAGATGTGGGCTGTATTAGACGCACCAATTGAGCAGACGAATATGCTGACGCCGCAGACGGGGAAAATCTGGTACGATGAGTTGGTTGGAGGGTTAAGGTATTTGAATGAGGGGGAGTTACCGGAGGGCGCAGAGTTTGGGCTGGAATACCCGAGCACGTTTCGGATCAATACGCAAGTATATTTACAGTGGTATGTTGCTATCATTTTACATCCTTCTCCTCTCCTCATTATAGTTGCATCTCTCCAAGAACTGGGGAATCCGAAAAACATGGATGACACAGTACTGACGTTACAGGCTACATTCCCAAGCCCTGAGCAAAGGCATCAAATTCGAGCGACGCAGCGTGTCTTCCATTTCGGAGCTACTGTCGTCTCACCCCACGACAAGCCTCGTGCTCAATGCCACAGGCCTCGGTGCGCTCAAACTTGACGACGTTCGCGATACAAACGTGTACCCCACTCGCGGACAGACGGTGCTGGTCGCCGAGCCCAAAATTCCCATGAAAAGAATGTACGAGTTCGCCCGCACGTAAGCCGTGCTTTCATTCTCTTCCCCGATACCCGGCAGGATGCTTCGCATTGAGGGCCTTGGTACGTCGGAGACTGACGAATCCAGGTACTACCGCAGCCCGAAGCGTATCGATCCCACCATCACATACGTCTTCCCACGTACCCTCGGGGGCGGCGTGATCCTTGGCGGCAGCCGTCAAGATAACGACTGGAGCGCTGAGTGGGACAGTGAGCTGGAGGCGCGGATCCTCGAACGCGCATGCGCTCTTGCGCCCGAACTTGGAAAGCCAGCGGACCTCCAGATCCTCGCGAGAAACATTGGGCTCAGACGTGAGTACCCCGGGACTTAAGACTAAGTGTAAGGCGCGGAGCTAACAGCCATAGCGAGCAGGAAGGGTGGACCTAGAATTGAGATCGAGAAGGAGAAGAAATGGAATATGCCCGTTGTCCATGCGTATGGTCATTCCGGCGCCGGGTATCAGGCGAGTTGGGGGTCGGCAGAGAGGGTGCTGGAGTTGGCGCAGAAGGCGCTGAACCCTACTGCAAAACTTTGAGTATGTTAGTTGGTCGCAGAAACGCAGCGGATGAGCAGCTGTTAGAAGTGCGAGGCTAAAATGCACAAGTCGCTTTTTTGAATTAATCAATGGCCGAACAGGCTTGAGATGGTTGGCTTGAGACAAGATATTAGCCCCGCCGAACAGGAATCGCCGTGCCCTAAGCGTAGGTTGTTCGCCTTGCCAAACACGATGTGGCATTACTCACTTCATCCTCGTTCTCTTGAGCTCGCATTTTGTGCCTCTCGCGATACGAGGGGAAAGTCCTGGCAGAGCCGGAATATGCGCATCCATTCAATTTGATGTGGAACTGTCTGCTGGGTCGATTGTGGCAACCATGTTTCTGACACATTGATCTGCAAGCTACCGGTAAGTTTCACTCTTCTGGAGCCGCATTCAACATCCTCATCAGGCGATACATTGCCGATCACCATCCCAAAATGTGGACTTCACCTGGAGGAGCATTCCTTCGCTTTCCCCGACCTCCACGGCAACCTCAACTTATTGGGAGGTCGACTGAAGACTGGAGACGACGCTTGTCAGCGCTTATTCTGGTCAGTCGCGTGCGTTTATCATTCGTGCCGCGCGGCAACTTTGTTGTTGCACAATCCTGTTGTAGTTTTGCGATGGTGGTGTGGAAAATTGGAACCTCTCCACATTTCATAGCACATGGTGCGGAGAAGCTGACACGAAACGCAACCGAGGACCCGGGTGATTGACCTTTCCGGGTGCGACAAGAACGGGCAGTCTTTATTTTCGTGCCTGTAGCTGTGTCGTGTTTGTTCGTGTTTGTTCATGTTCACGGTGTCGCAACGAAAGATTTAAGCTGAGCGTGTCAAGTTGACATAAGACATAGCTACTGGCTAAGCAGGAGTAAAAGTATATTGTCAATCAGAACAGCTTCCGAGGCCCCAAGCCCAGTGTCCATAAGCTGGCAAATGTCATCTCCGTTCTCAGAGTCGGGCGGCGATGCAGGCATGCGGCGAGGAAGGTCAGCTGAAGAGTATCAACAATGACAAGAGTCCGCCACAAGAAAGCCAAGAGACGATAACTGCGTGAAATGTGATATTTCTCGTCCGCTCTTGGCCGCATGTTGTTGCAAGTTCCACTGTGGACGAGCACTGATGATCGAAGCTGCCAAGTGACCGTTGTACAACGTTGAATGTATACAACTGGATTATGCAAGCCACCTGCGTACCCAACCTTGTCAGCGATTGGACACGGTCTTCTGTTGTGCTGCAACACTAGTCGACGGAGAACACTGCACCGAAGCGGCTCAGGGAGCCTCCTCCTGTGCCACCAAGGATTCCGCGGGCGGTATCTGGCAACAACACCACACGACAACGCCCGGCTGGTGCTGCCGAACGGTGGATCCGGTCAAGGCATGCATGAGGCTCAACACAGCCTCGCTCAGAATCGGAAGTCGTTCCTAAGATGACTTGGCAACGATACGGTGAGAGATGCGGCTCTCACCATGTGGAACAAACTACCAGATGTAGCACACGCTAGTCGTCCGCGCCAACGAGAGCCTCAGAAAGTACCTCAGTCGGCCAGCAAGGGGCCCAAGACGTAGGTTCGTGATACACTCGCATGAGGCGCCGTCATAGCCGGTGGAGCAACGATGGTGCTGCAGCACGTGGTGAGGACCTCCACAGTGGACCTCGTCGCCTGCAGGGACCTGATGTTTTGGCACTTCTGACACCGTTCTCCAGGTCTGTCTAAAGGATGCTGAGCCGCGTGAACGGTTCGTAGGTTTCCAACTTCGAGGTTGTCGCTGAGAGTGGTGAAGATAGACAGCGCTTGGTCGCGCAACGACACAGGTGCTGATGCGGTAGGTAGGCCGGATTGACAAAGTAGGAAGTACCGGCGTGCGCGCTAGTTACTAAGCTCTCCAGCAGAAACCCACAAAACCCCACGCACGTCAGTCCATCGATCGTTCAGTGCACAAGGGATCAGGATCAGCGAGATTAATGTCAGCTGTGATTGACGGACAGGTTTCTCCAACCCGCGCACACGTATGCGCACTTACCGCTCCATTTTGGGTGTAAGTCTGCCATCACCAAGCCAGAAAAACCCCGCCTCAACACCAAGTTTTCATCGTGCCTTCCAAACACTTGCGCATATTGAGGTTCTACACCGTAATGACGTCGTTGTTACCCGCCTCCCCTCAGCACATCACTCCTCGTGTCGGCGCGGTAGCGTTGCCAGATTGTGCGAAGGCCTTTCCCGGCCGCCACTCAAACGCTTAAGGTTCCACCGAAAACGTTTAAGTCGGTTAAGATCGGCGCCAAGATGAAGAGGCTGCAGAGCCGCACACCGCACGGGCGTTTCGACCCTGCATGGGTATGACTTTAGTCGCCGGCGTGTGACGTCAACATGGGGATGTTGAGACGAGCAACGCTGCCTCCTGTGAAAACTTCGGGCGCTATCGAGTAATTATGGTACGTTGCCCGACCAAGCTCAAACGGAGACTGTGTACCTGCAGCTATGATGCATTTTCGTGTTCTCGAAGAATGGCGGCGCCGAACGATAGTGCTTCAAAAAAAGAAGGTTCAAAGAAAACCTCATCATTTGCCGGTGACGAGAGCGAGTCGGCAAACTTCCGTACCCAATAATCCTCCGCAATCCCCAGCTCAAGGGACTCAACACCGATCATTGAGACTATGACGCAAGGCGGAGCAGCCTCGGCCTAAGACGAAAGCTGCTGGTTGCCGAGTTCGAGTTCCACCCCAAGCGTGCTCCGCTCTTCTCCAAGATTGGCTCTTAGGGATCTTGGTCCACTCAGGACCCTGCTTGGTTCGCCTTATACCCACTGTTTATTTGACGCCTCAGCCGTCAGCAACATCACTGAGCGATGCAACCACAGCCAAGTCCGAGATAATGTAAAAACTGTTATCTAGTGTCCTTCTTGTGTCAGGCCGACGTTGGTAATTGTGGAACCGGGTGGACCGTTGGTCGCTACCTTCACAACCAGCGGCTGGTGAACTTGGGCTCGTGGTAGTTGAGACGATCACTTAAAGAGGGACCCTCTCCCCGCTGTTCAACCCCCATCATCTCTCTCCAGACTTCGTTGATCAATCCATCTTCACCATGGCACCTCACAGAGAAAACGAGTCGGGCATTCCCACCTACTGGGGGAAGTCCGGCAGGATGTTGCAAGTTCTGATCACCATCGTTGCCACCACCGATTTCCTCCTCTTCGGATATGACCAAGGTGTTATGTCTGGTATTGTCTCCGCCCCCGCATTCGTCGCCGCATTCCCCCAGGTCGAAGGTAACCCCACCTACGAGGGTTTCGTCGTTGCCATCTACGCTGTTGGTTGTTTCCTTGGTGCTGTCTTTATCTTCATGTTCGGAGACAAGCTTGGACGCCGCAATTCCATCTTCCTCGGTGCTACGGTTATGATCGTCGGTGTCGTCATTCAGATTGCTTCAGTTCCTCCCAACGGCGGTGCTACCGCTCAGTTCATCATTGGACGATGCATCACAGGTATTGGAAACGGTATCAACACTTCGACCATTCCCACCTACCAGGCCGAGTGCTGCCGTGCGAAGAACCGCGGAAAGGTTATCTGCATCGAGGGTGGTAACGTCGCCATCGGCACGTTGATTGCTTACTGGATCGACTATGGCTGTCTCTATGGCCCTGACGACTTCACATGGCGCTTCCCCATTGCTTTCCAAGTTGTCTTCGCTCTCATCGTCCTCCTCATGATGACCCAGCTCCCCGAGTCTCCCCGCTGGCTTCTCACCCACCACCGCGAGGAGGAGGCTGCAACTGTTATGGCTGCTCTCAACGGTCTTCCTCGCCAGGATCCCGAGGTCCAGGTTCAGATGGGTATCATCAAGGAGGCCATTCGTCTCTCCGGTGGTGGCGGTAAGACCAAGTTCTCTGCTGTACTTACCAACGGAAAGTCTCAGCATCTCCGCCGTATGCTTCTTGGTGCTTCCTCTCAGATGATGCAGCAGCTTTCTGGTTGCAACGCCGTTATCTACTACTTTCCCATTCTGTTCCAGAACGCTCTGGGCACCACCCACAACTTGGCTTTACTCCTTGGTGGTATCAACATGGTTGTCTACTCCATCTTCGCTACCACCTCTTGGTTCCTTGTTGAGCGTGTCGGTCGCCGCAAGCTCTTCCTGATCGGTACCGTCGGACAGTGCTTGTCTATGATCCTCACTTTCGGCTGCTTGCTCCCTGGTACAGCCTCCGCTGCCAAGGGTGCCGCTGTTGGTCTCTTCACTTACATTGCATTCTTCGGTGCCACTTGGCTGCCTCTGCCCTGGTTGTACCCCGCTGAGATCAACCCTATCAAGACCCGTGCTAAGGCCAACGCCACCTCCACCATCTCCAACTGGCTCTGGAACTTCGTAAGTTTATCTCATTCTGCACCAATATACTCTTGCTAACAGCTGCAGTTCATTGTCATGATCACGCCCGTTCTGATCTCTAGCATCAGTGCTTACACCTACCTGTTCTTCGCCATTCTTAACGCTATGTTCTTCCCCGTCATCTACTTTTTGTACCCTGAGACATCCGGTCGCTCTCTTGAGGAGATCGATCTGATCTTCGCCAAGGGCTACCTCGAGAACAAGAGCTACGTCTTGGCCGCGAAGGAACTTCCCGTCATGGACGAGTCCGAGATTAGTCGCTACAACCGCGAGTACGGCATGGACGATACCTCTGACGAGGAGACCGGCTCCGGCGGTGACTACAACGAGAAGAAGAGCAGCGAGAAGAACGGTGCTGGCCAGGAAGACATGCTTCCTCGTGGCGCCCCCACTGCTTAGAAGCTGAGCGCTGGTCGTTAAAATTGCGAACGCGCGCACTGAGTGCGCTACAGCGTCGGCTTGCCGATGCATGTTGGATCATGTGAAGGAAAGATACCCGACGCTTCAGTCACGATCCAGTTCTCTCCAGAAACGAACTTGGAGTAGGACGAGATAGGATCTCTTTTTATTTGTCTTCGATGTGATAGAACAGTCGATAGACCGCCCTATACCCATAGTCAATACGCACTGCTTTTATTGAACCCTCATACCACATGTAACATCTGTGAATTGCGTGCCTTGCCAATCCAATATCTTAGGATCATTGTTGGCGTGATCATACCATTGCATTTACAGCGACATAATGCACTACATACGATACAGCACTAAATGAATAAAACCCTTCGTCTCGTCAGGGCTGTTGTATTTGGATAGTCGTAAAGATGAACAGCAATGCGCATTGTGGAAGGTACAGCCTTCATGATGACTAAGTAAAGCCTCGGTACGCACGGATGCCACCTGTCGCGCGCGTTCATTGTCACCCTGTCTATACGCTCCCATCGACAACCCAGATGATTGTCGACAGGTAACCATACAACATGGCGGGAGCAAGTATGTCCTGGGACACCCTGGGGCCGCTTCTGATATGGCAGTTCTTAATACCTTTGGTAACAATCACATGGCTACATCGTTATTCCAAATCGTTAATGTTTGCAAGGCTTCCGGCTGGGCACAAGGCATTCTCTACAGTATATTCATTCGCGCAGGCGACCCTAAGCCTCAGCCTGGCTCAGTACGCTTCGTCAAGCACCGCCGGCAGATCTTGATCGCTATATACATTGCTTATTTCGCGTTCACGGTCTACGAGGTCGACTTCAACCTGCAACGATCGAGTAACGCATACAACGACCTCGGGGTCCCAATCAACGTCGATGAGAGTGGCCTGAACTCGCGCTTCAGAAAGCTCACCATACGGTTCCACCCAGACAAGATCGCGCCGGGCATCGACAGGGAGGCCGCAAATGCATACTACATCCACTTGAAGCACGCACGCGACATCATCCTCGACCCCGCAAAACGATTCGCATACGACCGCTTCGGACCAGATATCCTCAGACAATGCCAGTCATGCATCACAATGAAAGACTATCTTGACAGCGCATTGCTGAGCGGCCTGACCAACTACGGCGTCCTGCTAGTCTTTCTCATCGGCGCAAACGCACTGGGCTTCCTGCGGGACGGTGCAATCTGGCGATACCTCGGACTGCTCGCAGTCGCCATGTTCGAGCTAGACATTGCCGTGCGACCAGACCACCCCTCGTTCCTGACCAACTATCTGAACCCGTTCGTCGCATCGCTCAGCTTGCGGCCTGCATACCTGCCGTTCCAAATCGTCGCCATCACCAAGAAGGCATCGATTTCTTTCGCGCAGTTCCTGGGTCTCCTGATGCCACTCTACCGCTTCGATCCCGAACGCCCCGCGCAACCTGCGGACGACGCCGAAGCCACACAGCACCAGCAACTGGATCGCCTCAGCGCGTTTGTGGCCGAGTGCAACAAAGACGCCACGCGACTGCTGGAGCTCGAGTCGACCCCGTTCAAGGAGAACGAGAGGGCCAAAGGCGAGCTCAGGGAGGCTTTGAAGAAATACATGGTTCAGAACGTGGTGCATCAGGAGAAAGAGGTCAGAAACGCCATTGGGCAAGCCATGGCGAAAAGGAGAACAGGCGTTCCCCACGGTGCTCAGGGCACCAAATAGACGAGCAAGGTTTAATAGAATTTCAATTTAGAGCTGACTACCTATTATATTGTAGCGTACTCCAGCTTCCTAGTGAGACATAAGACCGTCAGTATCCATCTGTCAGCCACAAAAGAGCTGTTGTTCTATCCCACTTTCTTCACAACCCGAGAAAGCTGATCATGACTCCTTCCAACTCATCCGCTCCGCGCTTCACCACTCCCCTCCCAGCCTCACTCCCTGAATCCCAACTCTTTAAGCCACTCAGCCTCCCGCTTGCTGAGCCCATCGAAGACACCGCCCTTGATCTTCTCAGACCGTTCGAGCTCAGCGGAGTACGCGCACACGCGGCGGGCGACGTTGTTGATGTTCGCGCCACAACGGGGCGAGACGTTGGTTTTTCCGCATTGCGTGTTCATTGCGAGTTCCTGGAGGCTTTCGATCTCGCGCGCGGAGCAGGCGATGGGGAGCGTCAGGGTTTGCATGGTGCCATTTTGGAGCCATTCGATCTTTGTGGTTGGTTGGTTGGTGGTTGGTGGTGATGGGCTGGGCTGGGTGGTGGTGCTGTTGCTTTGGGCTGCGGCTTGGAAGGCGCGTGTTTGGGTGAGGTTGGTGTTGTGTTGGAGCTTGTTCGGGGGCGTGGTGCTTTGGCTTGCGAATGGATATGGCTGAGTGCTGCGACGCAGCGTGTAGACGTCTGCTGGGTTTGAGTTCATGTTGTGCTGGGTCCTGTCGCTCTGGACCTTGTTGTGCTGGGCTGTGGTGAAGACCATGTTGCTTTGACTTGCAAATGAACGTGGAATTGTGCTGCCACCCATGGTGATTATATATTCGGAATATAGCAATACTCGACGTGGTCGAATGTATCCTGTCGCTCACTGGCTGTCGTAACTGTGGTTGAAGAACCCTTGAAGCCAGCGCGCAACCTCCTTTCCACGGTATGAAGGCTCCTTCCACACATCGTGGCTTCACGTTTCCAGCATTGGATAGAAAATTACGACACGATTGGTTACCCATGTAGAACCGGTGCGCAGACCCCTTCAAAAGTCAGATCCAAAGCATATCATTGTTTGTGCTGGCCGTAATCACTCTGGTAAACGCCTTCTGGGTCCATTGTTCGACGACAGGCAACCACAATATAACAGGAAAGATCGGAAAGATCACTCTCTTCCACTGGACCAAAGTAGCCAACCTTCATGGTAAGTTGCACTTACTGAATTATCAAGAAGGCATACCGTAAGACTTATCACACGGAATATTAGTATCCAAGGGAAGGGTGTGACAGCAGAAAGTGATGATGAAGCCGGGGCATCGATCTGAATGCAGATTTGATTCAAATATATGTAGCAACGATCTTGAGACTAAAAGAAACATTACAATCTGGAAGGAGGGCGACAACCAATCCTGCCGTTCCGGTATGTCTGCATCTAAACCTTCGTACCGTCCTCTTCGGCAAAGATCTCATCGTGCACTACACCTGCGGCCCCACAATTACACGGATGCGAATGCTTGCAGGAAGCAAGCTGATGCGCCAACGTGCTCGCTAGACTGTCGCTCAGCGGGTGCTTTGTCAGACCGGTATTGACATTGTCGTCGAGTGCAAAATCGAGATCGATGGACGGGAGCGTCTCGGGCTCAGTGGCAGAGATGTCGGCAGTACCGCCATGTTCGCTGCACAGACGATCATCTGAGTCCCAGAACCCAGGAGCGTTGGTGCCAACGCAATTGCTTGAAGCGTGCTGTGCAACATTGTCGTTGTTACAGGCGGCGAGGTACCCGCTGTGCTCGTGCAGATCAACCCGCCTTCGGGCACGGAAGCTATCATCGGTCTCTGAGCCGCGCTTGGTTTTGCTCAGCGCAGGATGCGCGTCAGTAGGGCGGGACTGCGATCCAACAGGCTTGGAGGCGCCGCTGAATGCCAGTGGCAAAGCTCGGCTATCAGAAAGCGAGGAGAGTCCGAACAAGCCCTTGAGGTATGGGCTAGTTGATCGAACGGACGAGGTGGAATCGTTATCCGCAGGAAGGCCAGTCTGAAGACCGGAAGCATTGGAAGTGCTGACAGCAGCATTGGTGGCAGCAACAGCACTCTTGATACTAGGCGCAACACCAACACCAGAGTTCTTGCGTGCATAGGTCGCATGGAAGTGACCCTTGGAGCTCAGAGGTGCCTTGGCGTCCCCTGGCTGTATAGTCGTGTGTGCAACATCCATGCTGTCTCCACTGTGACCACCCTCCTTATGGATCCACTGACAGTTGCGAAGGCGAGTAGCTTCGAGTGACGTCTGCTTGTCGAACGCATTGTTGACTGACTCTGAGCCAGCCTTACCAATGTGAAACATGTCACTCGTGTTCTTGACGATGACCGACTTGGAGCCAGCCTTGCCACGCTGAGGACGATCGTGGTGGGACTTGCTGTGCGCCTTCTCCCAGACGAGGGACGAAAGACCACGAGGGAAAGTATCGGAAGCTTTCAGAGATGCACACTCCCAATACAGCTGCCTCTCGCAGAGGTGCAAGAGGCGTCGGCTGAGTAGGCGTTCCTGCAGAGCCCATGCGCGAGTATCCCAACCAAAGGCAGATGTGGCAAAGTTGCTAAATGGCAGCGCCGAGGTTACCGAGGGCGAATCAGTCCTTTCGTTTATCGTCTGGAGTTGTACATTCGCACTTGCGTTTGGCAAGACGATACCCAGGTTCTCGGAACGGTGCTTGGTGATCTGATCGAGAACGATTGTCAGCGCAGCATTGCGGAATACTGACGCCATGCTGGCGCACTCGTTACGCTTGTCTTCATCTGAATCTTGGAAGATGCAGAGCTGGTCAACCCAGACGTAGCGGAAGCCCAGCTTCTGAGCGGCCTTGATACCAGACTCGAGTGGCTCGGGCAGCGTCTGTCGCTGTAGACCTAGCTGTACATTCTGCGATTGATCGCTGGTCAGGGTGATGTCGGTCTTGCCCCAGACGTAGCTGAGTGCAACATATTGTACTGCTTCAGAGCCCTGAGCACTCCTCGCGCTATCGACAACTCGGACTATATTGTCACCGACACCTTGAGGCTGAGTGTCGACTAGACGTGTCGGTAGGGTGCCATTAGTTGGTGCATACTGGCGACAGGCATCGTGGGTGTGTAAGCAATCCTCGATCCAGCCCTTCGCATTCTTGAATAGGTCAGCGCAAGGGTCAACATTTCCGCTTCCAGTCTGAAGCTGGTGATTGCAGCAATCCGACGAGTCCTTGTTGACGAGAATCTCTACAGCTTCGAGTTCTTGGTCTGGTGCGGGGAATGCAGCATTGTTGTTCGGCCACTCAAGACAGCATGGCGCCGGAGTGAAGCTCAAGGAGAGTAGTGCCGCGCTCGGTCGCTCATTCGGATCTGCACTGAGCATTTCCTTGAGCGTACCAACCACCTGTTGCTCGGTGGGAGTCGCGGCATCCTTGAGGAAGCTTGATAGCCAGTCTTGTAGGCTAGGCACGTCCTGCCAGTAGTGCTTGCCTGTACGTCCGCTGTATTCGCGACGGAATTCCAGCCAGTTCGAGTTGGATCGGCCGAATGGTGCAGACGCCATCTCGGCAAATACGCATCCAAGGGACCAGACATCGGCTGCCTGCTCGCGATTAAAGCCATCGAATGCCTCCGGAGCGACGTATCGGCGAGTAAGTGGCTTGTGCTGGCCATCTGCTAGACCTTCATCTGAGGAACTAATGCCGAAATCGCAGAGTACCACGTGCGGGAACTCTTGATCGCCATGAGCGACGAGAATGTTCTGCGGCTTAATATCCATGTGCTTGACTACCGGTCGCTGTTCGTGGAGGTACCGAACAGACGAGACAAGACATCCAAACATCTTGCTGATGACATTGGCGAGGTCCGCTGGTTGTTGTAGGGTGACTTGCTCGAGCCAGAGTGCAAGGGTTGTCTCCGCAACCGGGGCTGTCAGGATCGACATCTTGTCGCCCTTGGAGTATGCGCCGAGGAAACGAATGACGTGAGGGTGTCGTAGCTTCTGCAGTACATTGACTTCCTTCTTGAGTTCCTCAATGGCAGTCTGGTCGCGATTCTTGAGCGTCTTCCGACCAAGTCGTAAGTTCGTCGCTCGATGTAGTACTTCATCGACTGTACTGAAGCCACCGGCACCAAGGAGTCGGACGCTCAGGAAAGACTGCGGCGTGAACTGTTGTAGCGTGTCGAGTACGGCGTTTGACGGAACTACTGCCTTGCTTGGCATTGTTCGTGCGGCTAGTACGTCGGGGTTCAACTGGTCTCCAGGACGTAGAGCTACAACGCCCGAATCTTCAGTACTGTGGTTCGAGAATGCTTCAGTTGGACTGTTCTTGGTGTTCCGACCCGCTGGATCAGTATGCATGTCCAGTACAGGTGGAAGTCGGTTCGCAGCGTCCGATATGATACCAACGCCATCCTTGCTTAGACAAACTCCACGAGCCACGAGAGGTTGCGAGGAGAATTTAGCCCCCCCAACTAACCGGCCGGAGAGAGCATCTCCGGCCAAAGAAGTCTGGTCATCTCGCGCTGGCATTGCCTGCTTTTCACGCAAGACGTCTCCCTCGCATGAGGAAGGCTCTGGTGAAGAGGTGTGCCTATCAGTGCGTGGGCTTGTTGGTGTTCGTTGTTGTCTCTGCTCGTCCGATGCTTGTTTTGTGACATCGATAATATCCGATTTCGATGAGAGCTGGAACTGGAAGAAGGTGTCTGGTAGCAGGCTTGGGCCGCTACCGCCACCACTACCGCCACCTGCGTAGTCACCGCCTCCGAAGTAGTGAGGTCCGAAGTCACCAGGATCGCTCTGCGGTGGTGGGTGTGACGACGCGCCATCATAACCATCACCACTGGGCTTGTCATTGTCGTTGTCGTCATCGTCACCGTCATTGTTGTCAGAGTTGTCGGCTTCGTCGCTCTCGTCGTTCCAGTCTAGCATGCACTTGCCCTGCTTGAAGTGATCCGCGATGTGGTCAATTCGGTCCTGCCGCGAGTCGAACTTGTGCTTGCAGAACCCGCAGTTCCTTGGGAACTCGGTCTCGGAGGACACGATGCTTGTCTGCTCGTACTCATCGCTATTCACATCAGGGTGGATATTCCTGAAATGCTGTCATAATGTTAGCGAAGTCCATACTCCAATTGGCTGCTAAAGGCAGATTTGCAAGACTCCTGTCATCATCTAGAGCCTCTGATGGCTGTGAAAGGGGGAAGGCTGCAGGCTTTTCTCTCTGCGCCTATTGGAGCCCCATCTGCGAAGCTCTCGCAGCTTGACAACAACCACAATGAATCACTCGTGGCTTACCTGAACGAAGTGGTACTTCCTGAAGCAAGGTCGCACATTCTCAACCCCGTCAGAGATACACAAGCTGCACACCCATGATTTACATGGGTACCCCTCTTCCTCGTTCCTCTTCCAGTCGCACTTACGCCCGTAGCGCTTGCCGCACTTCCGTGTGCACTGGTAGATCTTGTTTGAATCCCTGGCCAGAAGGTCTCGGTCTTCAGTAGGTGAACAGCGCTTCTTCCCACCACGCAAAGTCGACGCCGGTTGGCCGACTATTGTTGTGTCGTTGGAAGACCGCCGTTCTGGAGTCGCAGTGTTCTCCTGTGTAAGCTGCGGGGTGGAGAGTTGAGGCATCTGCATGCCTCCGGGCTGATCTGTTGGCACGAGATCTGTTGTGTAGGAATCCGACCAGCTTAAGGCGGGCATGGCCATGTCCGTCTGCGACTTGTATGCGGAGTCGGTACCGCCCATACCCTGCTTCAGCAACCGCCCGAACCATTGCCTGATGGCATCCGCCGACTCCCCTGTGAGCTGGCTGAGCGAGTCGATGTGCCGATCGCTAGGCAACACGGCGTACTTGTTGAACCATGTTGTGCACACGTCGGCAGCCTCGTCTGACAGACCCTGAATGACATCTATCCGTGGAGAATTTGACGAAAAGGATGATAGTGTGTAGTCACCTGTCGACTCGTGGCGCTTGGACTGTGTGAAGTCGTCCACATCCGGCTGACGGGGCCTCTTACCCAACGAAGTACCCAAATTTGTTGGGTACATCTCAAGCGATTGTGTAGGGGTTGCTGGGAAGGAGTTCATGATGAGTGATTCCGGTGTCAGATGGCTATTCCACATCGCGTTGCTCATAGTGTTATCCATGGCCTGGAGATGGTCAGTACATACTTCTTACCTCACGTCGTGCTATGGCACCTACAAGGGTCTGAGGCAAAAAGCTCATGTCCTGAGAGGGGGTCGAGAACAGGGTCGGATCGATGAAAGATGCGGCCGTGTCGATGCCCTCGTCACCAAAGAAGCCAAAGGTGTTATCCTCGGTAGGCTTCGCGAACGACTGCTGCTGCTGCGGCATCGTCGCAAACACGTTGTTGAAGTCCATGTCCGCTGTGTCAAAAGCGAATCCAGCGCCCTCCATTGCTTGGGGATGTTCGTGTATGGGGAAGGGCGTTGTGGTAGTATTGGTCAGCTGCTGAATCACGGAGGGTCGTCTTGTCCCCCGGAAAAGAGTGTGAGTCTGTATGATGTGATGTGAGTCTTCAAGAGCCTGAACGGCCAGGCACTTTGCGAGATTATTAAAGTCAAGGGCGCTGCAATCCGGTGAGCTCTGGTATGACTGTGCGCATAGTAGCCCTTCTGCGCTGATTCGAAGGGCGGATCGGTGGTGAGGGTTGAGCGGTTCAGGCGTCCCGTCAGATTATTAGCGAGGGTTTGCGCCCCGGCTCTTGAAAGATAACGTCTGGGGGAGAGCAACACCTATGTTGACTATCCTATGAAGTGATGCGAATCTGTGAGTCCCGCTTGAATTACGTACAGCGTCATAAGGGAGTATTTGTACTCTGCACTTGACTGTAATTGCCGGTTGTGCACGCAAGTGCAGCATCTCGCGCATTTTGCGATCTCGAATTGATACCGAATTTATCGCCGAATCCAGCGTGGAGCGCAAAACCCATGTATTGCCGCCCTTTTTTCTCCACAAAGGCGGCCGCAGTCTCGCACCTCGAAGGCTGAGGGAGTGCAGCAGCCACGCAAAGTGGGGTTGCCGTGGCTGTGCCTTTCTGCAACAGCAGCAAGCGAAACGGCTGCCCGCAGATCATGCTCCGCCAGCTCAGGTACCACACGACAGGAATCACTATGCCCATCAAAAGCTTTCACACAGACATGATATCTGTGAGCAGACACGCTCCTCTTACAATGGCCGGCAGGGCGTAGTTCCACTTCAAAGACCTGTCATACCAGAGACTTTGAAGCTAGCCTGTCAGACTCCATCAGGATAGAAGGTGCAGCAGTCGAAGACGATCTAATACCGTGCTCAAGCACATGTAGAATCCGATGCTAAGACGATGAGAATATCAAAATAGCGACCTCAGATGACAAAACAGTGTTCTGGAGGCTCGTTTCCCTGTCGAGGTTATCTTCGTGCTCGATAGCAAGCTCGCTGATCATCCAAGAGGCACTGCGGTCTTCAGACCGTCATGTGACCACCACAGCAGCATACGAACAATCTCTCCACAACACCCCCAGCTTACTCCCCACCCTACACCTCCACCTACACCTCCGGCCTAACCCTCCCCCTCCTCTCCCTCATCCTCTCCACCCTCCTCCGATCCTCATCAAACCGCTTCCTCAAATTAACCTCGGCCTCCTTCCTCTTCTCGCGATTCTGGAACCGGTAAAAGTCATCCCTAACGCCGTTGTTCTTGCGGCGGTCCTCGAGCTCTGCTTTCTTCTTCTCGGCGTCCTCGAGTCGCGCGGGGCCGACGCGACCGCCGCGCGTGACGGTTATGAAGCCGTCGGCGTCGGGGACGGTGCGGGCGTGTTTTGTGAGGCGGGCGCGGTGAGTTTCGAGGGCGGTGAATTGGGTGAGGTAGGCGTTTATGCTGGATTGGAGGGCGGAGGGTGGGGGGTGGAGGAGTTTGAGGTGGGATTTGTAGCCTGTGCGTGTTAGTGCTGCGGTGGTGTAGCTTGTACTTGAGAGTGAGGACGGCTGAGTGCGATATGACTGCGAATGCATAAGGGTTATATAAGACTCACGTTCGACGCCCAGCGCACTCCCAGCGCTCCACTGCACGCTCCTCCCGCTCTTGGCCGCAGCCTGGATCTCCTTCAGCGCCCCGCGTGCACTGCGCCTATCGACAAACACCACGACGGCCGCGCTCCCGCTCCGCCTCAGCTCGCCGGCCCACAGACTCGGCAACGCGCTCTCGGCGTCCTCGACGACGCCCTCGGCTACCATGTCCACATCGCTCCTCTTGCGCTTCTTGCCGCGCTGCTCGTCGTCGTCGTCGCGCCGTTCGGACTTCCACCGCTTGTGCAGTGGCGCGGCGGGCACGCTGGAGTCGAACTCGACGCTCTCGACGCGCGCGCCGCCGAGCTGGGTCGCGAAGAGTGCGCGCAGCGACGACTCGGTCGCATCGATTGGGATGTTGGCGACGAAGAGGCTGCGGTCTGCGGTTGCGGAGTAGGCGCTGGGCGAGTGGGGCTTGATGTACAGGTAGTGCTGGGTGCGTGTGTGCGAGGCGGGGAGGCCAGGCAGGGTCGGGAGGGTCAGCGAGAGGATGGCGAAGTCGGCGACTGTGGTGGGCGCTTTGCGCTTGACAGGCTGTTCCGGCGCCATGGTGGGCTTCAATCGTCTGCGGGTGCTGCAGCAAAATGTCGCGATGGGTTGGACAGGACGGCTCTCGAAATTTTGGCAGGGTTGGCACGGACCCGCATTCACTATCGCTATCAGCGCCCACGGCCGTCAACCTTCACCGCACTTGCTGCGCCCGTTCCTGGCACTCGTCGGGACCAGCGACCTGACAGTGCTCTCTGCATATTGGATGGGTATTAGGCTCTTGGTCCACACCGAGATGTTCATGTCTCGCCCGCTTGTTGTCAGCAACACCCTCATTGGCCGTTGAATTCGACGTCGACAGCAACCGCCAGGGCCGAGGTCAAAAGATCTCCGCATCGCTGGAGCTGCCCGCGCTGCACCCCATGCGCGCTATGTAGCCTATGTAGCTATAACAAACACTTACACCTCGATCCCACGTCGTCAAGCGCACGCCTTCTCACCACAGAGGTTCTACTCTATCTTTTCTACCACCATCAAACCACCACACCTCCACCATGGCACCCCGCCAGATCTCCCCCCGCCACATGCCCAACGTCACCCTACCCACCTCCTACAACGACCTCAACTCAACATGGACAACCATCCGCACGCACCACCACAAACCCAACCCCAGCATCATCATCCTAACCCTGCACCGCCCCGGCAAGCACAACGCCTTCACCGACACAATGCGCCGTGAGATCGAAGCCGCATACGCCATGTTCGACGCCGACCCGCGCGTAAAATGCATCGTCGTGACGGGCGACGGGCGCATATTCTGCGCAGGCGCGGATCTAGACGAGGGATTCGGCGCGGGGACGGCAGGCGAGGACGCGGAGCGCGTGCAGGATCACCGGGACGGGTATGTTGTTCACTAACGCACTCAGTATGTGGAGGTGGCTAACAGGCGCAGGGGCGGGCGCGTCACGCTTGCTATTTTCCACTGCCGGAAGCCTAGTATCGGCGCGCTGCAGGGCGCTGCTGTGGGAATCGGGATCACGATGACGCTGCCTATGAATATCCGACTGTGCTACTGCGACGCGAAGATTGGGTTTGTGTTTGCGCGCCGCGGGCTGGTTATGGAGGCTGCGAGCTCGTTTTTCCTGCCGCGGCTTATTGGACATTCGCGGGCTATGCAGGCTGTTACTACGGGGAGTGTTTATTTGGCCAAGGATAAGGTGTTTGATGGGCTGTTTAGTGAGCTGCTGGATACGCCTGAACAGGTTCTGCCGCGGGCGCTGCAGGTGGCTGACGAGGTGGTGAGGAATACGAGCGTGGTTAGCACGTATTTGATGAAGGAGCTGATGTTCCGTGACGTGGGGAGTCCGGAGGCTCAGCATTTGCTGGACTCGCGCGTTATCTATGAGCTGTTCGGGAGCCCGTGAGTATCCTCTTGTCTTCGCGCCATGTGAGTATGTGCTGACAATGTGTGTAGTGACAACTCAGAGGGCGTCAAGAGCTTCCTGGAGAAGAGGCCGGCCAGCTTCTCAGGGACCATGGACGACACCAATGTCACCGGGTATCCGTGGTGGATGCCCATCGACACGCTGGGGAGGGCAAAGGTGGATCCGTCAGGGAAGCCGAAGATATAAAGACATGTAACAGACGGTCAATCCTGCACCTTAGTGAGCAAACGATACCAAAACTCTGACGCAGTCTTCAGACGTGATTGCATAACTTCATTGTCCCTGATTACATGTGATTCTTGAGTCCATGTCCCTGACGCCAAAGCTGCAATCCAGTACCCTGGCTGGCATCACACGACTCGAAAGATCGATGGAGGTATCAGGGATTTTCATTCGTTCCTAGTGTGCTTCTTTTGCGAAGCATGCATAACCGAGGGAAACCCATACTGTCCCTGCCCAGCCAGACCGCACTCCGGAAAATGACACACGCTTAGAAGAAAGTGGAAGGACGCTTGGAAGCGAAGACCTTCTTGCCAGCCTTCTTGTTGATGCGGTGAGGCAGAGGAAACTTGAGGCCCTTGACAAGGAGCTGCTTAATGTACGGGCGGCGAACGTCGTCGGTCTTCTCGAGCTCAACAACCTTGAGGATCTGCGGCTGTTAGACATGTCCTATCGTAAGATAAACAAAATACATACCTGGACCGACCTGAAGCGGGATCGGTGACGGGCGGCCATATCCTGGTACAGAGCGTCGACGGCGGCAACGCGGGACATCTCACGGTACTCCTTGTACATGTTGTGAGTACCGGAGCGCGAGTCGTAGCGGATCCAGATGCCAAAGTTCTTGACCTTCTGGGGGCGCTTCTCGGTGATCTGACGCTGTCAGCTGCTATCCTGCCATGTCCCTCTTCGTATTCAACGCACCTGGTTCAGGGAGATGATCTCGCCGTTCGCCTTCTTGATCTTGCGGAGCTTGCCGAGGAAGTACCAGAACCGCGACTTGGCGACAACGTCGTTGGGCGCAAAAATGCGCATGCGGTAGATCTTGGGGGTGGGGTTGGCCTCGCTGGGGAGGTGGCGGCCGATGACCTGGTATTCCTGGAAGCGAGCTGTGCAGGTCAGTATGCGTTCGTGCGGTAGTGTGCGGTCATGTGCGATTAGAGTCCAGCAATTGCAGTCGAGTTGGAGTTGCAGAGTCGAGGCCGTGGAAGTCGTCAACGAGCGTGCGGTCGCTCAGCGTGCATCGAGGTCGTTCGCCGGGCACCCTCTAGCCATCATCCTGTTCCAATGTTGCACATTGCAGCCCTTCAAGCCATCCCGCACAACCCAAATGCTGCTTCGATTATTCTTCGGGCTTGTCGACGTCTGCGTCCGGCTGTCGTGCGTGTGTCGAATGCGCGTGGCTCATTGAAATTCCTTCGGCTGCAATTGCTGGACTGTGTCGCTGGACGTCGCGAGTGTGAACAAGAGGTGCTGCTTACCCATCTGGACAATGTCAGTATTCGCAGTCACATATAAAATGCCGGCGGCAACTCACTTCGAATGTGCTGCGGTTAGTACCCTGAAGTGACGAAGTGGTGTTCTTGTTCCTGCCCAAAACCAAAACTGCGTGCGCCTGCCTTCGCTTAACGAGACGGGTTAGCACTAGCGCTTGGCGGGCAAGTGCGACCCGTCATCCAGCCAAACACCGACCACCGACCATGCAGATCACTGGCTCACAGCACTGCGAGCACAAAGCAATGCACCGCAAAGGATCGTTTGACTGCAGCATTCGATGAGGTAGCGCAAAACTCACCACGCCTCGCGACACCTGCTGGAAGACATTGTTGCCTCATCCCCGCACCCGTAGTAGCCATGCAGGCCGCGCTCGCGCCTTTTCAAGAGGCACATGCAACTGCGCTGGCCCAGCCCGTTGCGAACTTCTTCAGTCCAGTCCCGCCTGTGCAAGACCCCGGCCGCTTGTATGACTTTTCGCGCGCTTCGAACGAGGTCCAGATCGAGAACGACGTGCGCCACGTGCTCAAGCAAAACAAGACGACGCGCATGACCCAGAAGGAGACCGGCGCGTGGGTCGACATCATCGTGAGCTACTGGCGCGCTGTGAAGGAGATCATCGAGGCAGACGAGGCCTCGAACCAGGGCAGGCTGGGAGCTACACAATATGTTGCTGTCTATGATGCATGGAAGGACCTGACGAGCAACTTCGTCAAGCACATATCTGGCGGGGCGCTGCCAGCGTGGGGCATCTTCACTCTGTACTTCACTGCCAACCATCTGCGCAGGATAGCGATCAAGGCAGACGAGCAGCTGGCCAAGTCGAAGCCAGCCACTGTGAACAACAGCTTCTCAGAAGATATCGTGAGCACAGTGGCCCAGAACCAGAAGCTGGAGGAGGCCGCGCGTGTGTTCAACAGGATCTTTGCTCTTTGCTTGGGTGACAGGTGTGCCATGATCCCATATTTGGCCTCTGGCCTGGTTCTGACGTGGCATCAGAAACCCAGATCTCAACGAGTCCCGCAAATGGGGCGTCTACTGTGTAGCCAATCTTCAATTCAAGACCTACTTCAAGGTACACGTCCACCATCCATGGTGATGTCTATGCGCTGACCTTGAATCTAGCTGAAAGCCATCAGCCTGTCCAAAAACGTCGTCCGCTCGATCGAAGCCCAGTCTGACCTACCACCCTTCACACTGTACCCGAAAGCGCACCGGGTCACATACCTCTACTACACTGGAGTCATTGCTTTCCTGCAGGAAGATTACACGAAGGTCAGGCGAAATGGAACAGCTCAGGAAATCTCACTGACGTGGAACAGGCGGAGAAGAACCTACAAGAGGCTTGGGATGCTTGCTATGGTGGCGCTGAGACGAATAAATCGCAAGTTTGATTTCTATCAAACAGCTCGTAACTGACAGAGACAGGCTGATCCTCACCTACCTCATCCCCTGTCGGCTCATCACGCAACACGTAGTACCCAAAGCACCCCTACTCGCGGCGTCACCTCGACTCGAACGTATATTCGGGCCTCTCGTAGCCTGCATCAGGAGAGGCGACCTCACTGGATTCGACAAAGCTCTGGCAGAGGGTGAGCCAGAGTTCGTCAAGCGCCGCATATTCCTCACACTCGAGCGAAGCCGCGACATCGCTCTACGAAACCTGCTGCGAAAGGTCTACCTCGCCGGTGGCTACGACGACCTCAAAGAAGGACAGACCGAGAAAGACAGGATCAGGAAGTCAAGGATACCACTCGTCAACTTCGCAGCAGCGCTGAGAATGGGTGGTCAGGCAGTTGAAGACGATGAGGTTGAATGCTTGGTGGCGAATCAGATTTACAAGGTCAGTTATCTCGATTGTCGGTACGTGCATCGCTGAACATGTCGCAGGGCTTGATGAAAGGCTACATCTCGCGCGAGCACCAGATGGTAGTGCTGAACAAGAAGGGTGCCTTCCCTGGGACCGGCGTTTGAGACCGAGGGGATTTGGAAAAGTCCAAAATCGTACGTCACAGCAACAATACAAAACATTTACCGAAGAGGGCCGAATCATACGTAGCATGGGTCATCATGGTCACTGCTCTGCAGGCAACAGACGATTATCGCTTGCCGCAGCCCACTCCTCACAAGCCATGGTTCGCACCGACTCGAGAACAGCAAAGATGTGCCGACCAAATGTTCACATTGCATTCCAATAACCCCCTGCGTCTCTGCGTTACTTTTTAACGAACTGCAGTAGCCTGCCGTTATCTGTAACGTCCAGCACTGCGCCCGACCCCGCCGTTCGGCACGACTGCAACCCCGGTTGGGCGCAATCATCAGCCGAAGCGGGCTGGTGCCAAAACGGGCGAGGACGCTCACTTCGCGTACGGCCCAGAACACGGTCGCGCCCTATCAGGTGATACCGCGTCGATGGTCGGTATAACTCTCAAACTCTGTGCGCCCGCCATTAATTGATTTCCTCCTTGTCAAGTCAAAGCCTGCAGTCCGCCTTTGCACCACCACCAACCTTGACGCTGCAGCCCCTCCTTGCTCATTAGAGTCATTACACCCCGGCACCTTGCACCAGTACAAAGGCCTCATGCACTCACAACCGACAGGGCGCTACTGGTCGCCAATTAAGCTGGCTGCAGCACTGGTGTACCGGTATAAGCAAGCCGTGCTCTTCCGTCATCAATAGTACAGTAACTTCAGAAGCCGGTCAGCTGATGTCGCGCCAGTATCGCGTTCCCCTTACTCGTGCAGGACGCGATGCCTAGTCTGCAGCCGAGTCCTGCACTTCTGCCTGCCGGCCATTCTCCAGCTCCATGCCCTTGTCATTGTCTCTGCTGCCTCATTCCTTTGCACTACTGCAGCCAGATTTGTGCACCGGCTTGTACGCACGGTTTCACTCACGCCTCACACCCCCGGGATTGCTGCCTGCAATGCCCCTGCGTATGCTCCAGTTTTCATCAATAGCTGAGGGACTCATTCCAGGCCACTGCATTGGTGTACCAGACTTGAATGGTCCGATCGTCGTTTTGTCTGAAGCAAGATTATCAATGGTGCCAGCCTCGCACCACAGACAGAGCTGGCTGTAAGACGGGGAAGTGTTCCGCTTGTCAGCTGATTTGGCGCCAGTATCGCGCTCCCTGCTTGCGCACCGACGCGCTGCAAGGCCTCCTGTCAAGTTCGGTCTGCAAATGTTGGGTCTTCACGTCTGTCCTTGTCCTTGTTCTTGTCCTCATCCTTGCACAAGCCTCTGTGACTCGCTCAGGGCGCTGGATATGTCATGCCCGCTTGTCATGTTGACACAAAGGCCTCTCTGCCGACCAGCTAAAGGCAGACTGCGTAGGTGTTATCGCGTGCCACTGAATGGTACTTGTTGAGCACGACGATGCGAGGCTTGCAGCCCGTTGTATCACCTGTTGGCAGTCTCAGCTCCACCTGGCTCGCTGGGCCGTCGGCGAAGAGATACGAGGCCATTTCGATCGTCCGTGGCCGCACCAATTCACCGAGGAAAGAGCTCAAGTATGTTTATTGCCGATATCCAAGCAGTTGTTGAGTCACCCCGTTGCTCTGCCTGACCAGTGCATGCACACTGCATTCCAAGCTGACTCGGCAGCTGCTCCAAGGCATTCTGCTGTCCGCACAAGCTGACTTTCTAGACTCGACCAATACACACTACGGCATGACCTGTGTCACGGCCTTGACAATGTGGTGTAAGGCTCTGGTGAAGATGTTGCCGCTAGTCTTCGTGTCTCTGTTCTTCTTGCTCGTGTTCTTGTAGTGCTTTCGGTACTTTTTGGGCGCCTTCTTGCCGCCGGCGCGACTGGATCTTATGGCCTGGATCGAGTGCGGGGCTGGTCGATCGGCTATGTTGGATCGACCCATGGTGAATTGGGATTCTGGGGAGGCGAAACGCATTGCTTTAACAGGGCTTGGTAGATACTGGTTTCGGCTCCTTGTTGTGTGTATACTGTATATTCGAGGCGACGATGGAGCTTATGAAGTGGGCAATGCGTTACATATGCTCCACATTGGTGCTCAGGTGATGTTGATTTCTGGCATGTAAGACGGAGGCTGCATGCCGACTAACCGCCCAATGGGATCCGCCAAGCAACCCATGTTCACTACGTAGCAACGATGAATTTCACGGCGCAGACACTGGCTCAGTGAAATAGGGAGGACTACACATCTAGGAGGCTGTACATCCTAAAGGTAGTCCAGAGACGTTGGCAGCCCAAAACACCGAGGGCCACCTTAAGGGCAGGGCGGCGCGCAAAGTCACAATGAAATATCGCAAGGGATGATAGTTGAGGTAAACAGCTCTGCTCCGATTTTGATTCGTCACTGTAATAAATACTATCATCAAGGACAGGTCAATAGACCCATCCACAAACAAGGTAACCCAGGTGCTACAATTTGGACCAGCCGACAGCGTAGGATACAATCTGATACAAGAAGAAACAATGCTTGAAACGCAATGAAGAGAAGACGACAGCTCGAAAGCTGCCGCGCCATAGGCGCGTGTTTCAATTCCGCCAGTAGCAGTAGTAAAGCTGCAACAAGGTAGTCGAACGACCTGAGTTGGTCTGTCGACGATAACAATCTGTAACCATGGGTATGATGATAGCGCGAAAGACAAAAGCAAACGAGAGATAAAGTCTAATGGTACAAGAGGTAGGCCGAATGAGTGCCAGAATGGTATCTTCGAGCCAGAACGCCATGCATGAATCAAAAAGACAGAAAGCAAAAACCAAACCAAACCAAAAGCAGAACCAAAACCGAGCCAAGTGACCGTGAGGCCAACAATGGTAAGTATAGTATACAAGAAGGTCAATGGTAATGCGACGGTGGACAAAGCGTCCGTCGTGGGTATACGTGTCGTAACACGGATCATTAGGAGGTAGGTAAAGATGAGATGCGAGATGAAGGAGCCAAGAATGACAAACGGGCCAAGCCGGGAGACCGTGAGTCAGAGCCGTAACAGTGATGAGAAGGGATGTGCACGTGCCATGGCACGAGTCATGTCGGCGACGACGGGAAGCCGGAAGAAAATGAGTAGAAAGTCCAACGCCGAGAGGATGAAGCAGACCGGAGATGAGAGGTGATGAGGGTGAGGCCCGAGTGTGAGGAGGCTCATGGCCCGAGATGTTCCGAGGAATAGGGGTGGAGCTGGCAGCCTAGCGTGGCGACTTTGTGGACAGACCCAGGTCATCCATGTGGTTTACCATGGCGACGAACAAGTCGAAGAAGAGCTTACCGCCGTTCTCCATCTCGTTCTGCATCGTGCCGCTGCGCTTGAAGGTGTTACGCGCACGGATGATGAGCGCAAGGTAGTGCGCACGAAGCTTGGAGTCGTTGTCGGGTGTGTTGGCGTAGGCGTAACGCGCAGAGGTCAGAATGGTCGAGCACTGAATGCCGGACTGCAATCCCTGCTTGCGAAGAGCCAGCTTCTTCAGCTCCTGCAGACCGTATTTCTCAGCCTGGCAGTAGATCACTGTGTCCTTCAGGATGGGTCCAGCGGGGGAGTAGATCACCGCCTCGTTGGCACCGTTGTCGTTACCACCATCCTCAAGGGCCCAGGTGTTACGCTTCTTGTTGAACTCAAGGCGAGGGTAGTAGTCGCCCTTGTAGAGGTACTCGAGGATGGAGGAGAAGACCTCGGGCTCCTCATCGGGCAGATCGATGCGCTTGTTGGCGGACTGGTAAAACTGACCGCTGCATGCAGCCTGGAAGTAGGGCGAGTGCGACAAAACGTCCTCGTGTGCTGCGAACAGACGCTGCTCAGCGCCTACGCATACTGTGATGATAGTGCTGATGATTTGTCAGTGCTTGTTCTCCACTTAAAATAGCGGTGTGTGCTCACCTTCCCAACGATGGCGATGTAGCATTCGACGAAGGAGCCTGGGAGACTGGTCGAGCCTGCTGGACCAGCTTCTCTACTTTCCTCGACGATTGGCTGAGGGACGGCTGTTTTGTGTGCTTGGAGGTGCTTGTCCTGTGCTTTGAAACGCTCTCCTTCCTTGAGCGGCCCTGAGAGACGCTCTCTTTTCTCGATCTTGATCCAAACATATTGATGTGGATGTGTGATGATAACTTTTGATGGTCGTTGATGAAGAAGTCGTTATAATCAAAGCCAAGTACTCGGAATGGGTGGTCGTCGAGTAATTATGAAAAGTCTAATGTAGGCAACAGAGTTGAAAGATATCTAATCAGACAACCCAGTGATGAAAGCCTTAGGCAGCGGCTTGTGGTTAGTATGAAATCGGGTGATAGCAGGCACACTATGGGTGAGTGCAGGTTCTCATATATACATTTTCTCCTCGGGCGGAGGCCTGCAGAGGCCAAGTGCAGAGGCCAGCGGAGGGCCTACCTTGCCCAGCCGTGCCAGCGTTGGTGACAGGGGCCAGGGTAGGAGGATCGCATAATTCCGGCCAATCGTTTTTCAACACTAACGGACGCGAACGACGCGTCTCGGATGCACAAAGTATGCCCAAATGCCCAAACACGCCAACGCGATATCACATGAGTCGCCTAACCATGTTGAGTCACCAACAGGCAGAAGAAAGGACGGCGCTCAGCCCCCTCCCTAGTCTGAGCTAAACTTATGCAGCCCTTGTGAAACAGGAATAGACAGACAAAGGAAGGGCATCCGTGTACAGAAACTCTCTCTTTGAATCTCCGGACGGTTCGGAAACGACTCGAGATGAAAACTGAAAAATCTGCGACTCACTTGGCCCTGTGCAGCCCTGTGCAGGGTGCTCGGATGGAAAATCTGCACAAGTAATGGCATTCGTGTGCTGGAGAAATTACTTGCTCGTCCCTTTGCGCAGTGCGCCCCATGCGTGTCGGGGAGACGGGCAAGCGCGGAGCTCTGGCCAAGTGACCTGCAAGCTTTGGGGAATCCGCCGCCGCAGCAGCCACATCGTACACAGGACCCATACCTCCACGAATCAAGGCGTCACTTCCGCGAGCCGTCCAGAAACCGTTACCCTTCTCCTGAGACCGGTGCGATCTCTAAATGCGCTGGACCGACTGGCGGAGGACCGCAAGGCGGCTGCCGTCCGAAGTCTCGGTATTATCATCTTGCCTCCAGCAGGCCGCGAACATGCCTTCGGGATAGCCCATATGGCTTCTGTTGCCACTGAGTTAATGCTGATCAGCATGCATCCGGGATCAAGGTCTTTGTCTGCTGCTGTGCGGTGACGCTCAGACGGTTTCGACGTTGTGAGGCAACGCTGGCAATAGCCTCGGTGGTTCGAGGTCCGAAAGGGAAGCGCAGAATCACGTTACTCTAACCACCCTGTCAATGCCATACATTACGTGAACTAACGCTTGTCAAGGTTTCACTACGCCTGTCGGTCGTCGGATGCATGTGTGGGTAGAGCACCACCCTGCCGTAACCCAGTCGCTTGCAGTCTTGATCAGCAATCTGCAGCGTTGGCAGCGCCGGCGATCAACTCCACCGCGGGCTGCAGAGATGGCCAAGCCTCGTCCACTCGACGTCGTTGCGCATCCACAATCCGATGAAAGATTTGTGAAAGTCACGACTCTTCCTATCCACAGTACCCCCTGTCTCATCATGCAGCAACGTTGACAACACGGTGGGATCCGTTCGCACAACCCATGCCTAGAATTCCTCGCACAGGGCAGCTGGCCCGATATTTTGGAACAATTACCACGATCTTTCCGACTTTGACAATTTCACCCTTCCTGGTAGGTTATCAGGTACGCGAGATTATGAAAACGATAAGCCCCGTGATCCATGCCCTCACGTGGGGAAGACACGAAGAACGATTCACAATCGGCGATCTCAAGGACTCTCTGTATCGTACATGCGCCAGGGTGGCCTTCTGCTACGGGCGACTCCCAGCCACCCAGATGTTTTGCGGCTCAAAACCTCAATACAGTTGGACTGCTGCAGGTTTCGAAGCTTCGCGGCGGTAAAGCAGACGGTGTATCTGCACAACACACAGAACGCAGGCTCTTTGAAATCACGGGAACCGCAAGCCGTCGCTCCGGACCAGTCAAGCCGACTGCTGTGCTCGATCCTGAACGGCGAATCCTCTGCCAGCGCACAATTGCAGAAAATACATCGCGAAAGTGGATCTCAACCAGGCCAGCGGTTCTCTGCCCATGTGTGGAGCCCACTTGGTGCTCGTCAACGCGCGGTGTACGAGTCGCGAACATGTCAACACCGCTCGTTCGTAAACAAACACTGGGATCCAGCGGTGAACAGCAAGTGAACGGTTACCGAGACGTTAGACTCCACTCATGGCGCTACGCCCACCGCTCATCTGTCAAAACAAACAACCAAATGGGTGTGGCGGTGAACAACAACACGTCTGGTCAACCTCACCAAAATTAGTATATAAGAGCGTCGCACGCCGATTGACCAGCTGCACCAGCCAGAAAGGCTTTTTTTGTGCCCAACAGTAGACCAGCCATGGGCCCCTCATATTATAACCCTGTAGAACATGAAGTGCTCAACCCGCACTATTGAACGCAATTTTCAAACGGCTTAAATAACGGCTGCTCGGCTTGAGTCGCAGCTCCCAGAGCTCGCAGTATCAAGAGCGACGTCGCAGCAACATGTGTTGCTGTCAGGTTTTTATCCAAACCTATCCTGTGAGGACGAAATCAACTGCAGTTGCTGTACGTGACTGGCTACTTGCTGGTTACAGTTTCTTTAACAGGCTTTGTCTTCAAATTGTCTCACATCGATTTTGCTTCTCAAGTACATTTTCAAAGCATGATTCTGCAATTGGTGAGTTGAAGGATTTGGACGATCACTCGATCACAGCCCCACATTCCAATTTCCGCCCCCAGCAAACTCAACCCTAGACTTCGGCGAACAGCAACTTCCATCTGACAACATGAAAGGACAGGAACAAGTCACTCAGCAACAAAGCCGCCGCTCACTGTGTCACGATGATTCGAGGTGTCGCAGGATATCCCTGCCAGGCGACACTTACGCCCCAGAGGGCCAGAGCAACATTGTCGTTCAGAGACGTCCCGGTACATACCGTCGGCTAAACTGCCTTCATCGCCACCCACCCAACGCCATGGAACCCCTTGCAATTGTGATTTGCCCTTCATTGTTTGCCACTGCGGTAGTGTCAATATGCAGGTACCCGCGATCTCATACCAAGGCCCCACTTACCGGCTGCTATCAAATCTTCGAACCTTCGAGAGAAAAGGAAGGGTTCGAAACAAAGTGAGTAGCGGGTTAAAACCTTGCATTCGCCACCTCAGGAGCGACCATTATTGAGTTCGTATCGACGCACACACACACACACTGAGTCGCAAATTGAGACTTGCAACAAGCGTCGCAGATAAGCCTCAATATTGCCTCGCTTGATTACTTGAGCCTTACACACGGGTCTCGCTTCACTTCCCATCCGTTGGGCTTCGAAACAGCACGACACGGGGTTCACTTAATCTCTTTGTTACGACGTCAACATGCAGGTACCCGGCGATCAACTTTCCGGGCCGTCTGCCGATTACCAAACTCGAAATCAAGGGTCGTACGCCACGTGTAAGAGGCATGCATTTGCCACGAGGGTCACCACGAGGGGGCTGTGAACAAAGGGACAAAGAAGACACGCTGCTGTTACCTGACACCCATGCCGACACGTGCGACGCGTGACACGATTCACTTCGGTCAGGCCTCACGGCAAGGAGAGCCTCACAAAGCGACTACACTAGGAAAACTCTTTCGCGTCACTTCCCTGCCGATGGGTGTATGCAAGGGTATTCCCACATTTGGTCATGGAAAGATGACAATCACAGTCGGCCATACAGAGCGAGCCTGAAGTCTCAGGTCAATCTGTTGGCTGCTGAACTGTACTCTGTGTCTTACGCCGGAAGCGTCGCATTTCGCGCCAGAAGTATCTCAGTGTGTCTTGACTGCAGGCTTCCTTTGTGAGTCACTGAGGCTGCGCATTCTGAAGCAGTTGTTTGAATGCGCATGCAACAGAGTTTTGATGCGTCACACCAAGTTCATGTCCCTCTGGATGAGCTTCCTGGTCAGCGACACTGCAGGTGCTCTGATAGGTGTCTGTTCGGGTAACGCAAGAGCAAGACGTTGCTGTGGCAGTTTCAGTCAAGCATTTGTCTTTGATCCCACCTCCCAATTGTCCAACGAGCCCGTCAGTCTCGACACACCAGGTCACAGAGCGAAAGATTAAACACATGGTGTGATGATCTGGACATGATTTCGATTTTGCTATGATACACGAAGAATTAACCAATAACCAAAACGCCTAGGGATACAACGATGCGCATACAATACTGACCGCGTTTACTACAACGTGCTAGCCTTACTCGATAGCGATCCACTGTACTTCAGCGTGGTCCATGTCGGTGTCGCTCCAAGTACCATACTTCCACTCCAGCTCCCTATTGTTTGGGGCATTTGCAGAGCAGCGGAACCGCGTGTTGAAGTCATTGCTGATTTCGAGCTCAGAAACTGCAATGAAAGTCTTCGGCGTGTTCTTGAACGGCTGGCCATAGAACGGTGAACGGTTTGAAGCCTCCTTTTGCGCTCTCGCAACTCTATTTCTGCCAGCCTTAACGCGCTTGCCGTCCTCCTCTGCAGGATACGCTAGCCATTGCACACGGACATTTTTGAACTTACGGTTCGCCCAGGACTCGATGCGCACGTGGAATGAGTAAGGTGTGATGTCGACAGCGGAGCACTTGATGGACAAATAGTCTTTCTGGCCCCATTCGAACTCCTGGATCCAAACGGCGATCTTCGGGGGCGAATCGAATGCCTGGCTGAACCAGATGTGATCGTCGCACTCTGAGGAATTGGCTCGACCGGCTGAGTAAGTATACACCATGCCGGTCTCGAGATGCATGTCGTTTGGCAAGGTAAGCCAGCTGCATCCGATGTCATAGCCAAAGCATTCACTCCATGCTGCCGCTTGGACGGTGAACCCACCGGCGTTCACTTCAGGGTGAGCAAGCGACAGTGCGCGCGCCTTGTTCTTCTCACTATCGATGCAGTTCAGACCGAAGAGCAGCTTCGGGGCCGATGGATAACGGCGTGGAAAATGGACTGCGCAGCGCGTGAAGGAATTCTCGCCTTGTCTCCAGCCGTGGTCACGCGCACTGAAGGAACCACATTGCGCTTCGAGCGTAGGTGCGCTTTCGCGGACCTTCTCCAGCTCGGTGATCCGATTGCGACTGTCATCGAGGGCCTATGGATGTTTAGTATTTGTCACTCTTCGTGGTTTCACGAGGTACTCACCTTCTGCGCAGCGGCCAATTTGTCCTGGAGGGACTTCGTGCCAGCCGTCTGATCCTTCTGTAGCAACGCAAGGTCTTCGCTGTCGACCGTGTCGCCAGTGTCGGCGAAGGGGACCTCTGCGTCAGCTGCAGTCAACGCAGGCATGATGCACCAGATCAGACCCAGACGATGGATCTTGCCCTCGGTGCTATCATCGCTCTTGCCGTAGAACCCAATGATGGAACCGGACTTGAATGGCATATCCACGTACGTCACCTTCACGTTCTCATACTCAACGCCGTCACGTATGACGCTGCCCTTCTCACCAGGCTTGGACTGAAGAGCGCGTGCAATCAAGGCTCGACCTCGGTTGGTAAACAGACGAAGCCCAAGGATCTGTGTTCGTGCTGTCTCCTTCTCCTTTGGCTTGCGAGTGCCATGTTCGATAGAAGCAGAGTTGATGCGTTCACCTTGGGCAAACGGACCAAATCTCTTGATGCGCGCCTTGTCACGAGACTATCAAGCGTTAGTAAAAGCTTGGTAGTAGTGTATGATCAGTGACTTACTGCACCCTTCTCAACAAGAAGTCCGTTCTCGTATGCAACTGCGAGGTAGACCAGTGCACCGTCAGCCATCTCGGTACGGATAGAGCGAACTATCCAGTCAGGCTTGAGGAAGTCAAGGTTATTGAAGAAACCAGAATCACCAAAGCTGTCGCCGACAGCAGCTGATGCCCTGAATTGCGATCCCAAGAAGGGGCTGTCGAGGAGGATCTTGTCGAAAGAGCCCTTCTCTTGGTCACTAAGTTTCTCGGGGTCAGTGCAAAGTGGCTCAGCACCTTCGGCAGCTTCACCCTCCTGCTTGAGCTGTTCTTGCTGCTCCGCTTCTGTCAGCGCCCTCGCAGCGATGCGCTTGCCAGACAGTGGGTTAGTCTTAACGCGCAGCCTCTCAGGTACCTCCACCACTGGAACACGTGACTCGAATGCAACTGGAGCCTGGTAGGGCTCGGCATGATCCTCATCTGTTGCGAGCTTAGGGTCCTTCTCGATGGCGTCGACCTCGTTGACGATGCGGGCCATCTGGCGACGAATTGCGGTACGAGCATCACTGAGACCCTTGATGGAAGCTTCGAACTTCAAATCGACTTCGGTGAAAGGATAGAGCCCGTTGGCACCCTTCGAGCCCATTCGAGTCACTGCCGTTGAATATGCAGGGACGTTTTCTTTGTCGGCATCGCTCCAAGGAATGATCTCTAACGTCTTGCCCTGAACACCGAAGATCTGCTCGCCGAGACGCTTGTACAACGACTTGTAGCTGACAAAAGAGTCCAGCAGTGTGTTGGTGTATATTTGTGCGTTCTCATACTGAAGAGGGGTGTATGACGCAGGCTTCCTGGCTACGAAGCTCCTGAGCGCGTCATACTTCGTCAAAATCGCATATGTGCGTTGTGGGCAGTCTGCAACCAGATCCGGAAAGCGCGCAGCAGCAGCCATTAAGCTCTGAATGTCCCATTGCTGCTCCATAGGCTTGATGTGGCCGCCACCAGACCAGCTCACCTGAATGGTGGTCTCTGTGTTCGTCTCGATGTTGGCGCGCGCGATACCGACGTTCGCCTCGGCTTCAATCTGAACAGCACCAGCCGTCAGTGCGATCTTGGCCTCAGCCTGGATGTCCGTCTTCTTCGCTTTGTTGAGGATCTTCATGCTAACTAGCGCGTTGAACTCGCCACCCTCGACGAAGCCAGAGACGAAAGAGTCACCATAGACCTCCCGGAAGTTGTTTGCATCAACCGAGCGGAGGGGGTTGAAGACTGAAGCATCCTTGAAATTGATGGTCTGGTTTACCACCTTCACAGAGATGTAGAAGTTTAGATCGCTCTCCTTGAACTTATCCGAGTCAACGAAGGAGCCCTTTCCAGAGCCACCGACTTTACCGGCCTTGATCGACAAGGAACCAGATACACTCATATCGTCCATGACATCGCTTAGACGGTCGACGAAGCGAGATGTGTATGTGACAGTCTGGCTGGGTCCACGCGGAGCAGTGGGGTCGAAGTCGTACTTCTGAGTCTGCTCAGACATGCCGTTGAAGCGTTCCACGAACTGGTTCTGAGCGCGGATCTTCTCCAGGTCCGCCAGACTCATTGCCTGCAGGCTTGCAGCTGCATCGATAGCTTTACGTGCCTCCTCGCGTCGCTTAGTGTCCCACTCGCGCTTCTCCTTACGTACCTGACGCGCTTCCTCGCGCTCTTCAGCACGGCGGTCAGACTCATCTTTACGTGTTTGTGCCTCAAGCTCCTTGCGGTAGCGACGCTGCTCAGCGAGAAGCTCAGCCTCATCCTCTCGTTGGCGGGCTGCCTCTTCCTCGTCCTTGGCCGCTTTAACAGGGTCCACTTTCGCTTGGCCAGTCAAAGCAGCTCGAATTGCAGCACGATCAGGAGCTCCTGTCGGTGCTGTAGCTCCGATTTGGCGTGCGCGGTCAGAAGAGGCACTTCGCTTTATAGGCTTCTTCGAGGCTGGCTTGTCAGCGTTGGCTTGGAGGTTCGCTGCAATGGCTTCACGATCGGCCTGGTCCTCTTTGGTGGCATTGCCTTGCAAATTTTCCATGATGGCATCTCGATCAACAACGTCATCAGCATCGCCCTTTGGTTGCGTTTGCTGGCTTGATAGAGGCTTGCTGGCTGCCTTTGAATCAGCAGTGATGGAGGATGACCTGCCGCGCAGGTTCTTTCTCGGGGCGGGCTTGGAAAGTGCATCCCCAGCGATGGTGTCTTCAGTGGTCTCCACCTTCTTTGCAGTTGCGGGCTTAGAGGTCGCTGCCTCAGGTTTGTTTGGTACGCCTTCGTCGGTCACTTCAGGGTCATCTTTAGTTTCCTCACGGGCCTCGTCGGCGTCGACTACCTCATCCACAGAACTGGACTCCTCGGTCTCGACAGACTCTTGGCTCGTAGCCTTCTGAGTCTTGTTCTCTGGAGCCATTGCCTCCTCTCCTTCGACTTCGAGCCGTTTCTCCACTGCAGAGCTAGACTCATCCACAGCGACAGGCTCTATGAGCAAAGTCAGTATCGTGCCAAGCCATTAGCTAGGTAGGGAATGGTGCTGACCTTCGAGCGGCTCCGCAGCAAGTTCTTCCTCAATCAAGGCGACTTCAGCTTTCGCCTTCTCCGCATTCTCGACGAGGACTGCGGTAGGTTGTTTACCAACAATTACCTCCTTCTGTCTTGTCCATGCACTTGGAGTGGCAGTCTTCTGCGCCATGATACGCATGGTGGTACCATCGTTCGTGACAACATTCTCGGGTCTCTGCTCATCGATGACAACAGCATCGTCAATGCAGATCTGCTGTGTGTAGGAATTGAATCCTTGGCCAAGTCGCATGGCATGCGTATAAGGGGCGAGAAGGAGCGACATTTTGTCGGCTCAAAGGATGGATGGCCCGAAGAAGGCCTGAAGTAGCTGGACAAAGAAGAGACTGAGGATCAAGAGGAAAAGATATGAAGTCAAGTCGGTCGACCGAAGCATGATTCTATTGCTGAGAGCGCAGGGCGGTCCATTGATATAGTCGTCTCTGCGTCTCCTCCCGACCTCTCGCAATGTCTCCGCCTTAAGAGCCCGCCAGCCAATCTCCACACATCATTGGCAGCCGATCGACCATACGTGACTCAAATGGAGCGAAGGTCTCAACTGAGACCGCTATAGCTGTAGGATTAAGCCAATAGCTCTAGTCGAGCTGAGAGGAAGCCTTCAGCTAGAGTCTTGCAATTGAGGCTGGCTAGAACTGAGGTGTCACAGGCAGTTGCCATGCACAAGGCTGCACTTTGCTCTCGCTTCACGCGCATCTGCTCGATCGGGCGTGAGGACCGTGCTGAAAGAGGGAGGAGCATCTTCGTAAACGGCAGAAAAGTATGCAAATCGTTACAAAAGTAGGCCCGAGAGACACTTCGCATATGCGGAATCGCCGTGTGTTCGCAGACCTAGAAGCCTTGTCGTCCCGTACCTGCTGAAGATGTGGGGAGGAAGCGGTCCGTGGGTGACCCTGAGGTTGTCGCCGCAGCGCCACACCCTTGTCAAGCGAAGCGAGCACACCTGGTGGCTGGCTGATACTACGCGTTCAACAATGCCTGGCCACTCATCCTTCACAAAAATTGAAACCTAGATGGGCCGGCCCTGCGCGGCAGTGATGGGACGGCCCATAGTGCACGTGTCGTGACCTAGTCAGGTAAGGAGGATGAGTATCCGCGTGCGCAGTTTCAGCGATCGACCCGAAAAACGCCATTTCCCCACATCTCACACCTGGAAGCGGAAACGTGATGCTTGAGGTATGGACCGATTGAGAACGTGCACAGCTGTTTGTGGCGCTGCCGAGACGGATGCTCCAAATTTGTTTTAAGTGAGGAAGGAGGACGAGATGGCATCAGGGGCGCCTAGCAGCGCAGTCGTTGTAGGGGTTCTCGAGCTTGCCCACATCTTGCGGAAGGAGCGAGCCTCAATATCTCATTCCTCTCATTCATGTTGTAGATTCTCTAAGCATCATGAAACAACCTTCAGTCCAGATTGTTGGGACCACCACAACAACTGCGGCGGAAGAAGTCAGTTACCTAACTCGTCCTGATGGTCCCGACAACAACGAGATCTCCCGTCAAGCTTCTCAGAGTCTACCGCTGGTTATACCATGGGGTCAAAGACCAATCCGCCTAGGCACGACCTTCCATTCCTGTCTCCAGTCTACTGCAAATCCCTGGTCAAATGAGACACCATTTGTACTCTCTGACATCCACATCATACCAAAGGAACTGCACTTCGAATATGGAACTACCTCGACCTTCAAGAAGGTGTCGACCTCCAGACAGTGCGAGACAGGAGATCACTTGAGCCTAGGGTTTGGTGTAGGTGTTGGGCTGCCCTTCGTTGCAAGCGTTAGTGTCAAAGGAACCTTTGATCAGCACATACAAGAAAACAAAGATGTAAGTCTGATCTTTTTGTAATACGAACAAACGAAGTCATTCAATACTAACAGTTGCTTAGTCTGACAAGATATCTATCAACTCCTCCTGCCGCGCTGGCACGATCGAGTTTCAGCGACAACCGCGACTGACTAAAGAAGCCATCATCGAGATCAAATATGGGGGTGGCTACGAAGGCCTATGCGAAAGGTACGGAGACTACTACCTTTCTGGCTACCGCCTGGGTGGAGATACCGGTATTTTGATGAGTGCTTCCGGTCATACGAGAGAGCAGATCGACAGTTACGGTATCAAGGCTACTGTTACAGTTCTCTTCGTGTCAGCAAGCAAGACCTGGACCAAAGACTTTAGAACCTTCACTCAGGGCCGACAATGCAAGTTGCTTGGATACGACACAATTGACAGTATGACATGGAAGCGTGCCAGTGCCTCAGGGGAAGATGTTGTTGGATTGGCCAAAGAGGCAATTGCTTGGGAAGCATACAGCCCTGTCAAAGACGGCGGAACACTCAGAGCAGATGCTGATGAAATCATGACACGTTCAGAGAATATGCTCGAAAGAGTATGTGGTGTCCTGGAAAAGCATGGGTATCGCAATAGCGAAAGCTTGACGTTCGCGCAATGCGATGAGCTTATCAAGGAGGGCATTGTAGTCGAATTGTTGTTGGAGCCTATGTCCAGACTACGAGATGTGGTCAGATGGCGATTAGAGGCCAATGTCATCTGAAATGTCATCTGGAATGTCTTAGTTCAAGATAGCAATCTCGAAGAAATGAGTCTGGCATCCAGCAGCCCGCTTTCTCAGTGGGTACGGACATGCACGCATGAACCAGCTAGAACGCTATAAACTTGCACAAGTTGTGGTCGTGGTTGCAGTGTCTCAGTTATGACAAGTGTGGGTCTGTGACGCCAAAGTCGAAGCGGGCGGGTACACATCCAGCCAGAACGGTAGACGGAATAAGGTGAATGGCTGGGACTGAGTTCAGCTGTCAATAGATTGCTTTTGAGTATTTGGCAGAAGAAGACTGGACAAGGGGGCCTAGACCTTGTTACGCGCCCATTGGTACCCATCACATCTGCGATGAACCGTGTCTTCGATATCTCCCCGGCCAGACCTTTGCATGTAAAGCAGAGTAAGGAACACAACCAGATGTGCTCAGTAGCTTCTTCGCCTTCATTTGCAAAGCAAGATAATCAGCAACACACAATCTCGGTCGCGATCAAAGTTTATTCGAGAACTTCTCCGCAAACACCATGGATATCGACAGCCTGAACATTAAATGGGAGAAGAAGATAACCGGAGTTGGGGCCGGAGTGACAAATATGCAAATCGTCAAGTCCGATGGTCTCAAAGCGTTCCTCGACGAACAGGACACGAGAAAGACCAGGAGTATGGCATTTGTGGATTGCCAGAATGACAAAGGCAAGTCTGCACCGGCCGACGGGTTCGACAACATGAACTGACGATATAAATCAGAGAACGCTGGAGTCAAGTTCACTGGCTGCTATCAGATTCCCTTGACATCTGGATCGGGAGAAGATAAGGTGGCATTTCAGTCCGGTGGAAAAGGAGCATCCAAGGCCTCAGCCCTAGCGGCGCTTGGTCTAGTCGTCTTCTATTGCCAGTTTGGCGCTCAACGGTCACCAAGTGCAATGGCCTCTTACATGAGGTATCTGGCAGATAACGGCAAAACCCAGAGGGTTGTGCTACTAGAGGGCGGTATCACGACGTTCGCAAAAATGTACCCCAAAGACAATAAGCGTGAGTCCAAATTGGACAACGATCTGGATTATAGCTGACATGTTGATGCAGTTGAACGATGGGAGCGTCCAGCGCTGAAGCAGACACTCAAATCTAAGCTCTGAGTACCTACGGCAGAGCCATGTCGGTCCCCCAGATACTGAACATGAGGCAAATGTACACCACCGAGTGTAGAGATGAGTTTCTACCAAGAGCCATATGCTCGCAGGTTCTGGTAATGCAATGTTGTTGGCCAGGTCACATCGTAAATGTCTATCTTCTTTTTGGAAGTTGCCAATGCCATGTTTACATGACCACTTTCGTCCACCAAGAGCGCCGGCTTTGATCGTGTGTTCTGTGGTTTCGGTGTGCAGACCACAAATGCAGGAACGAAACTACGGACATGTCCGAGCACGCTGCAGCTATGGTGTCGTAAGGCGGGGAGCTAGGCTGAGAAGTGACGTTTCGAGCGGCAGACGCGCAGCATGAAATTTGAGGCGAGGCCTGAACGAGAGCCGCAGCCATACAGCGTGCGACGTCGCGCAGACTAATCCTACTGTCATGCAGTGTGATAGGAGGAAGGAAGCTTCTAGAGTAAATACAGAAAGGCGAAACACCTGGATCTGGGCCCCTGTCCGGTCTTGCGTGCATTTCACCTCGGGACGACTTGCGTAGCGCGGGCGAGCATCACGTCGCTTCCCGTGTGCAGCCCACATCTTCCCTTCTCCAAACTCTCACCACGCATACCAATCTCTTTGGAGGACGTTGAAGTTGTGTCGCTGAGGGAAGGACTGGAAGTTTGAAAGACGTACGTTACCCCAGCCCTGCGCCCACCATGGCGATGCGCGACAGGTGGTTCCACTCGGCGCGTGCTCCTTCGCCTCGCCGTACCCCTCGATGATCTCGAAAAAACTTCGACTGACGAACACGCGCAGGTGAAGGACTCGAAGCAGTAAAAGAAGCAGGTACGACCGACCCCTGTACACCCCAGCATCGCCACATACAGCTCCTAAACGAATGGCGCACGCCTCGGTCACATTCGCAGCCCTCGAGCTCGCCCCTCCCTCCTGCGCCCGCTCTCTCTCCTTTTGGCGACCCCTCCACCAGCAACCGTGTAGTTACTTACGAAATTTGCAAAACAGCCAAAAGAATCGACAAGATGTCTTCTCTTTCTCGTCGTGCGTGCTTCAAGTGCGGAAATGTTGGACACTACGCTGGTAAGACAGCCTGGCGCATAGTCTGAGATGGGCGCTGCGGTGCGACGCTGCGAGGAGCTGCTGTCGTGAGAGGGCGCTTCTGGCAACGGTTCCTGCGTCGCGTAACCTCCAGCTGTACGGACCGATTGTATCATGGATTTGCGACTAACGGGACTGCAGAGGTGTGCTCTTCCTCGGAGAGGCTCTGCTACAACTGTAAGCACAACACTGCAGACTTGGATTGCAAGCGCATACTGACTTTTCTGAAGGCAAGCAGCCCGGCCACGAGTCCAACGGATGCCCTCATCCCCGCACCACCGAGAGTACGTCATACGTTGCGACCGCATCCTCACACCTCACTGACCGTTTCGCCAGCCAAGCAGTGCTACCACTGCCAGGGTCTTGGACACGTCCAGGCTGACTGCCCCACCCTGCGCCTGAGCGGCGCTGGGACCAGCGGACGCTGCTACAGCTGTGGCCTGACTGGCCACTTGGCTCGCAACTGCCCCAACCCAGGAATGGGTCGTGGAGCTGGTGGCCCTCCTCGTGGCGGCTACGGAGGCGTCCGCGGTGGATTCGCTGGTGGACGCCCTGCTACTTGCTACAAGTGTGGTGGCCCCAACCACTTCGCCCGTGATTGCCAGGCTCAGGCCATGAAGTGCTATGCTTGCGGCAAGCTCGGCCACATTTCTCGCGATTGCACTGCTCCCAACGGCGGCCCTCTCAACACCGCCGGCAAGACCTGCTACCGCTGCGGTGAGACCGGTCACATCTCCCGCGATTGCACTCAGGCCGAGGTCAACGGTGACGGCGGCGCCCCTGTCCCTGCCGCTGCCGCTGCCGTTGCCCCCGTGCAGCCTGTTGCTCCCACCACCGCCGTCGCATAAGCGTATGCACTCTGAACACTACGGCTGCTGTGAGTGACATCGCGGCGACCTTTGAATCTGTAGTTGGCTACGCATTGCTATTTCTTTGTTTTTTTGCATCAACACGATCGTTTCTTCGGCCTCGGCACCATTCGACACACTTCACGCATTTACAAATCACCACTGTCGAGCAAGACAAAAGTTTTCACGAGTCCTACGCTGATACCCCACGAACGTTCATCCCTTACTTCAACCATCGCATCCCATTAGTACGAACAGACGACGGCTTGGTGCATCGAGAGCGGCTGTGTGTGGTGGTTTGGGCGGTAGTGGAGTGACTAGCTCACCCGGGGGGTCATCGTAGTTGGCACATGAAAGGGAGGAGTGAAGGGGATGTGTGTGTTTGTACGAGCTGAGTCTGCACACCTGTCTGATTTTCTATGTTCACCTTTCCCAAATTTTGCATATGGAGGATATATCAACAATCTATGTGCCAACAATCTGACAACCTTCAGACTGCTCGAAATGAATCACGTCCTGTTGGGGCAGTTTGCATAAGTATGAAGCCTTTGAGTTCTGCTGCACTACATGGAATCTTGCTTGCTGCCTGCGATTGATCTGCACGACTCCTTTGCCTCCACAGCTAAATACGTAGGCAGCCAGCACGTTTCTGCTTCAATCCTCCTCCATTCCGCTCTTGCCCTTACCGGCCCCTCCCATCTTCGCCCTGTACGCCTCGTGACTGATCTGGAATCGTTCATCGTCACCGTAGACAGACTTCTGTTATCAGCATGAGTCTCACTCATGCAATGATAAGGAATGTGTACCTTGCGGATCAAATGCCTGAGCACGTAGAGTGGCCAGATGATGTAGATGAGGATCGCCGTGAGAATGAGGAGGGCTAGCGACCAATCCATGGGGAAGTAGGGCTCTCGCTCGCCCAGCATGCTGCAGGTGGTGCCGCCCGGGTACATAGGAACTTGGTTGTGTTGCGAGTAATTCGTGCCGAGTGGATGTGCAGCTACTGGAAGATGAGCACCTGGCCAGGTCTGCCACATTTTTGGTCGATGAGGCAGCCATGGGGAGAGTCCGGTAAACGATGGAGGAGGAGTCCATGGGTCCATGGTAGTATGGGAGAGCGTTGAAGTAGTGAAGCTACGTGTTGCAGTGCTTACTGGAAGGGTTTCGGTGATGACAGAGTGTGATGAAGAAGAGATTGAGGTCGTTGTGAGCAGTTGGCTGTTCTGTTGCGGGATGGTTGAGTGCTACTTCCTTCAACATCACCCCTCACGTGTTTTTGCATCTTAGCGCCCCACTCCGCCGGAGCTTAAGCTTCAGCAGAGCTGCGGCTTTCCCCTTCTTCTTCAAGCAGATCTCTTCTCTCACTCATTCCTTCGCATTGCTTCGTATATCCACTCGCTTTGCACCTGCCTTCTCCACCTACGCGCTTGCTTCATCTTGCATCGCTCAGCATGCCTTCCTCGGTAGCCAGTGACGACTCACACAATGACGTGAGTGAGAGCATACTTCCCTCGCGACCCTATGCTGACCTCACCACCAGGATGGCCACATAGTCGACATCGACGCGATCCAGGCGCACGGCATCGGTGTCACCGACATCTCGAAGCTCAAGTCCAATGGCTACTTCACCATTGCCTCCGTGCATGCAGCCACTCGCCGTAACCTGCTGAAGATCAAGGGTTTCAGTGAGATCAAAGTCGACAAAGTCAAGGACGCGTTGATGAAATGCCAAGTATGCGTGTCACCTCGTCTGTCCTGCGCGGTACTAATCTCTGCAGCCCGGTGGAGGTGGCTTTCAGACTGCACATGAGCTGGGACAACAACGCAAGCGTGTTATCAAGATCTCGACCGGCAGCAAACAGCTCGACACAGTCCTTGGCGGGTAGGCTAAGAGTGGTGGGATGGCTCGTTGTGACATGGCTGACGTTTTGTAGAGGCTTTCAGACCATGAGCATCAGTGAGGTATTTGGCGAGTTTCGATGCGGCAAGACCCAGCTGTCTCACACCATGTCGGTCATTGCACAGCTTCCCAAAGATATGGGCGGTGCTGAGGGCAAAGTGGCTTACATTGGTCTGTGGTCATGTTGACTTGCTCATGGAAAGCTTGTTCACTGACCGATAAGCCAGACACCGAAGGCACTTTCAGACCGGAGAGAATCGCGCAGATCGCAGAGCGCTTTGGTGTTGATCCGGAGACCGGTACATTCGCAGCTGACAAGTGGATGCATCGCTAACAACCCTTAGCCCAAGACAACATCACATACGCCCGTGCCGTCAACTCCGAGCATCAAATGGAGCTCTTGAACAAGATCTCTGAGTTCTTCGTCAGCAATGAATACCGTCTGCTCATCATCGACAGCATCATGGCACTCTTCCGCGTCGACTACACCGGCCGTGGCGAGCTCAACGAGCGCCAACAAAAGCTCAATCAGTTCCTGTCGAAACTCACGCACGTTGCTGAAGGTTGGCCGGAATTGCCTAGACGATGACCTCGCTGACTCGGTCCAGAATTCAACGTTGCTGTCCTCATGACCAACCAGGTCCAGAGCGATCCTGGCGCCAGTGCGCTGTTCCAGGGAGCGGATGGGCGGAAGCCAGTGGGTGGCCACATTCTCGCTCACGCGTCGGCCACGCGCATACTGCTCCGCAAGGGTCGAGGCGACGAGCGAGTTGCGAAGATTCAAGATTCGCCAGGTGAGTTCTAATTGCAGTGTTCTTGACACTAGCTGATGGAGTTTTCAGATATGCCAGAGAAGGAGGCAACGTACATCATCACGAACGGGGGCATCAATGATCCTGAGAAGGTGTGATGGAGGGGTATCTGCGATGTTCAGTTGTGTAAAGCTGAGTATGCCTATATGACGGGTTGATGTGGAGGGCTTCAGCAATGTTGTGCGCTACTGTTAGTTGTTTACATATTCTAGCAAGCAGTATGCTATCGAGGTTTCAATAGACAGACAGTCAACATAAGAGCGATAGAGCAGCAGCGATGAAGAATGAGTCGATCGATTCGTAACTCGTGGGTGCTCGTGATGAGACACCAGCTTGAGTCTGACTAGGACTAAGACTAACTATGAGTATGACTATGACTGAGCATACTCATGCGATCCTTCGTCGTGCGCGGAGCGCGGCGGACCGAGCACGGTAAGCAAGTTGTATGACGAACGAGAATGGCAATTAGTAATTAACGGCCATGCGAACTGTGGGTATCAATGGTGGATGGTGTGTGTGTGTGTTTTGGATGGGCGACGCTGTTGCGGATGACAGGACTGGTTCTCGGACTTTGCCTAGAAAGCACCGGGGACGGTCTTGACGGGGCTCGGGGGCAGAGACGGGAAGTCGTCGTCGCCGTGCTTCTGGTCCTCTACTTCGTGCTTCTTCTCCGCTTCGACGGGCTTGGGCTGCAAGCTTGCGCTCACGTGGGCGAGCCCATCGCCCTCAACGCTCGACAGACTGCTGGTCGAGTCGCCGTGGCGCAGGCTCGGTGTGGAGATGGGGCTGGGTTTTTCCTCTGCGCGCTCCGTGGATGCGTCCGATGTGGCGCTGTTGCGGTTGCGGCTGTTGCGGAAGGGGTTGCGAGGAGGCAGCATGGGGGCGACCGGTTTGGCGACCTGGATGATGCGGGCGCGGTTGATGACCTGCGGTGCTGCGGCCTGGTGCACTTCGTGGATCACGACGTCCTCCTCCTCCTCCTCGTCTTCGGAGTCGAGCTCAATCTCGTCCAGCTTCTCTTCGTTTTCTTCGACTTTTTCGGTTTCTGCTCCGTTGTTCTCTGCGGTATGCTCTGCGGCTTTCTCTGCAGGTGTCTCGAGCTTGGCTTCTTCGTCGCTGTAGATCTGGGTGGAGTTACGCAGCGGGCTGGGCGATTTCGGCTGCTCGATGGGTTCTGGGGCAACCTTCTTCAGCGGTGTGGCCTCCTGCACAGTCGTCTCAGGGATGTCTGCTAGGGGCGGTGATGGCGTGCGTGCATCATTCGACTTTCGTGGTGATCGGGGTGGCAGTGGCGGGGGTGCTCTCGACATGGTCGGCGTGACAGGAGGCGAAGGACCCACGTCAGTCTGGGTGCTCGAGTCTGCGTAGCTCGTTTGCGTGCTGGAGTCGGCGTAGTTGCTCCTCGGTCGCGAGCCTCCCAGGACACTGCTCAGCGTGCTGCTTCGCCAGCTTGACCGCCTGCTGGGTGCAAGGCTGGCTGCTATGCTGGATCTGTCTGTGCTTTTTCTGAATGTCGAGTAGATGGGGCTCGTGGGACTTGGTCTGAATTCGAATTGGTCGCTCGTAGCCGGTTCGTGCGTGGCAGCCTCGCGGATCTCGAGGCCAGCAGCCTGCAGGGCGTGCAGGCCGAATGGATCGGGGTCGTCTTCTTGTGGTATGCCAAAGGCCTTGTCCTCGGGCTGCGTCGGCGCCGTGACCTCGAAGTCGCCAGGACTTGCTTCGTCTGGTAAGAGGGACTCGTCGACATCGGTGTCGCCTTGGGCTGAGCGAAGCGTCTCCATGAGGCGCTTGACCTCGTACGGGGGATGGCGGGCTTTGCCGGCCAGGATGTCCTTGACGCCGATGCGCTCGCCGTAAAATCGCTCGTTCTCGTCGGTGCGCTCGATGACGATGGTGCCGTCCAGCTGCAGTCCGGCGTAGAAGCCTCGCGACTTGATGTAGGTGAACAGCGGCGACTGGCGCTTGTGGAGCTCGGTATCGATGATGCCGCCGACGCCTGCGGGCCCAGCCACTGCACTGATCTCTCCTCCGAGGGTGCAGCGTATGGACTGGAAGGCTTCCATTGCTTTTTGCGAGTTGATGACGATGACGCAATCGTAGATGTCGACGCCGACGAGGAAGCCGACGCCGACGGTGTGCATCATGATGCCGGAGGGCGGAGACCATGTGCCGTCCTCCTTGCGGGCGACCAGCACGCCAGCTCCGCCGCTTCCTGAGACCCACAGGCCAGTGCGCATGGTGGTGAATATGCAGAGGCCTTTTGCGTTCTTGATGACTTGGGAGGGGATCTTCTTGAGCACCTTCTGCTTGGCCTTGGGGCCCTGTTCGCCGGTTGGGCGGTCCTCTTCCTGGTAGAAGCCATCCTCTGCGGCGGCGTCAGTGCTGTTGAGTGTTGCAGCTACTCAGTACTCACTGCAGAAGCTCTTGAGAATGCGCGCAGCCTTGTCGGACTCGATGTCGAGCGTGGTCGGCCAGAAGGCCTCGGAGCCGACCTTGTTGGAGAGACGGTTGACCGGGGCGCCTAGCTTGTCGACCCAGGTGTAGACCTTGTCGAAGCCCGCCTTGCTTTGGTGTTTTGTCTTGGACCACATTGGTGCGGTTTCGGGCGGAGGTCGTCGGTGGCAGCGCAGTGTCACTCAGCAGGCAGCCGGACGGGGATTAGACATTACAACATCAGGCATTGGGATGCAAGAGGAGCACGGCGGGGGACACTATATCAAGAGAGAGGTTGAAGAATGCAGAGGCAGCAGACGGGGCAGGTCTAACGGCGGGGGGGCCGTTTTTGACACAGGCTGGAGGCAGTCAGAGCGTGACGGCGTGACGTCGAGGCCGGGTTTGGCGGACGTGCTAGTAAGCACTCGGTCGAGTGCAGGTGGCAGGTGGCAGGCGCCAGGCGAGCCGGGCTGGTGACGACGCCCCGAGCAAGCCGCAGGTACCTTACTATATATGGCGAGAATGAGGGATCAAGCGCATCCTCGCTGGGCGCCCTCTTCAGACGCTGTGGAGACGCTCACTTGCACTCGGGCATCGCGGCTGCACGCATTTGGGGGAAGGCGTGGGCGCAGTGTGCGAAGTAGATAGCGTGCATTGCGCGGCCAGGGCTCAAGCCTCAGCGACGCGCAGAAGAAAAGCAGCTCGAGACTAACCAAGACGATCGGGTGCGGACTGGAAGCACCCGCGATGCTGCACGTGTTGCGAATGATGCGCAGGACGGCGAGTGGGTCGAGATTCGAGAAGTCGAGAAGGATATTCCCAGCCCGAGGGTGTGTGCAGCCTCGCGCAGCCACAGCGGCCCATGCCAAGCCGCGGCGCGTCTGCACCGCGAAGTTTACATGGAGCGCGTCGGGACAGCGACCAGCGATCCGCGCACTCGCACCCACCGCAGCCATTGAGCAGCAGAGATGCAGTAAAGGCAGAAGCGGAATACACGCAGAGACTGCGCGCGATTGCACTTTTTTTTGTGTTCCCTGGCTACTGCGCCGAGCTCCAGCTATCCTGCAGCTTCTGAACTTCTGAAGGCGACCATGTTCCGCGTCCCCTCGTCGACACCACCCTCGACGCCCGGCCGCTCGTCGCGATTCACCGGGCCCACGACGACGCCCGGAGGTCCGCCGCCCGACGAGTCCTACGACGACTACGACGACTACGACGACTACGAGCCCACGTCGACGCCCGCCGGCCCGCCCCCGATGAACAGCCTCTTTGGCCAGTCGCAGCCCAGCTTCGACCGCCAGCCGCACTACAATGGTAGCTTCCCAGCGAGCTCTCCGCCGCGCCACGGGCTTTTTGAGGGAACAGGCTCAATGCGTATAGGTGCCACGACGTTTGGCCGCCCTGGCTCTGCCCAGCGCAGCCGCCCCAACAGCCGCCCGACCAGCGCAGCCTTTGGCCACGGCTTCCGCGTCCCGAGCAGCCCGCCGCAGCAAATGACCCGCGCCCGCGAGGGAGAAGAGGCAGAGGACGATGCCATGGGCGAAGACGAGTACGACGACGACGACGACGACGACGACGACGACGACGAGTACGGCGAATACGACGACTACCCCGAGGACCAGCAGCTCGCGGCGTCGCGGCGGCCCAAGCCCAACAGCCGCCTGTCGCAGTCGCTCGTCTCGCGCGCGAGCACAACCGACCTCGACGCCGGGCCCACGCTGGTCCACGCCGGCCGCAAGCAGTCCCAGTTCGACCTCGTCGCCCTGGCAAAGGGCCTCGCGCCCAACCTCGACCGCGCGGCCCTGCAAGAGCCGGACACCGTCATACTCGACACGGAGCGCCTGCTGGAGACGGCCAACGAGTCGCTGAACACGGACACAGCCGAACACAGGGCCCATGTGCTCGGCGAGGCCGCGCGAGAGCTGCTGTCCGTCTGGCAGGCCGCCGTGTCGTCCAGCCGCTTGGGAGGCTCAGCCGGCCTCGCCCAAGCCAGCAAGCTGACGAGCCTTCTGCTTGGCATCCACCACCCGCCGCCCGCCGCCCACAGCCAGCCATCTTCGGCCCTCTCTCTCGCCTCTCGAGACCAGCCACGCCAGTACACGCCCGTGCCCAAGCTGCTGCTCGACTGGCTGAACCACACATATTCGGGCGTCTCCGAAGTCGAGCTGGTGCTAAAGGAGACGCATGGCTACTCACGCCATCACTCCTTCTGGGAGGCCGTGCAAGCTTCTGCTGTGCGCGGCAACTTCGCCCAGACAGTGCAGCTGCTGCAAGGCGCCAACCTCGACGTCGCCGAGTCTGCGCACAACGACGGCTTGGGCGAGAACGGATACACAGGCGCCAACCTGCGATACGCCAACGAAGCTGTTCGTTCCGCCATCGACCTCCTCCGCGAATGTCCTGCGGTTGCATCAGACGACTGGGACATCAAGGGCCACGATTGGACCATCTTCCGCTCGCGCGTGCACCAGGTGTACAACAACCTGCAGGAGTTTGCAGAGGGCAACAGCGTGAGCCGCCAGGGAATCGCTGACCACTTCCAAGCGCCAAACTTCCACATCACACAGTCGCAAGCTACCTTCCGCCTGAGTGTCGCGAGCCGGAAAGCAGAGAGCCGCGTGCCGTGGACCGTGTACGAGGAGCTACGCAGGCTGTATCAGCTCCTGCTGGGCAACGAAGAAGAGATTCTGCAAATGTCTGCCGACTGGATCGAAGCTACTTTAGGTCTGACCATCTGGTGGAACGGCGAGGACGACGACGTTGCACAGGGGAGTTTTGCCGCCAGCCGCCCGTCTCTCATGCGTTCTCAGCGTGTTCGCCAAGTCGACATTACACCCGTCTCCGCATATTGCCAACGCCTGTCATCTTCCTTCGCAGCCGTTGTTGAGAATAGCGATGACGAGTTTGGCGTCAACGTCACAGATCGCCTCGAGGTCGGCATTGCTTGCGTCCTGGACGACAACATCGAGGGCGCCTTGCACATTCTCCGCAGCTGGTCCCTCACAGCAGCAACAGCCGTCGCTGAGCTCGCCAGCGCGGGAGGATGGTACAACCCAGCAGCTGGCCTTCTAGGTGGCTTCGACAAGAGCGATCTCATGGTCTTGAGCTACAACGAACAGCCCCGGACCGGCGCCACAAAGGATGACCTTCAGATCGCGTACTCCGATGCTCTGTCGGCCAAGGGCACCCTGTCCGCCCAAGATGGTCAGTCGACGAAGGAAGGCTGGGAGCTCGCCGTACAAGTCTTGTCCCGTCTGGACGACAGCATCACAGCCTCGCAGCGCATTGAGAACATCATCAACGACTTGCCACTCGACTCGGTCGAGCAAGTGGATCGCATCACGCAGCTGTGCTATGCCATGAACCTCCATGCACAAGCCATCAGCATTGCACTCGTACGTCTTCTCATAAAGTCTGCATCACGACAAGCTAACTCTCCCAGAAATACGCCGACCACCTGCGCACCAACACACACAACTACGGCGACACGCTCCTCTACTACGCACGCGCCCACTCCGCGCAGAACATCCAAGAAGTCCTCCGCGTCCTCGTCGCACACTGCCTCATCAAATCAACCTCGTACCCTCCCGTCGGCGACCTCGACCCTTCTCTCCACGCCCTCATTACAACACCAAAACAAACACTCACCAAGCTCGCAAACCAGGACACAGAAGCCGCCCACATCCTCTCACAGCACCTAAGCGGGTACGCCACGATCCGGAAATTCTACGACCTGCGCGATTCCTCATCACAGTCGACCAGCAAGCGCCAAGCCGCCGCCGCACTGCTCGTCATCATCAGCTCCGCCGCATCCTCGATCCAAGGCGGCATATATGACGCCGACACCGAAACAGTCATCGCCGTCGACGTGCTCCTCCCGCTCCTCGGCGAAGCCCTCGTCTTCCTCAACACCCCCAAACGCACCCTCACCCTGCGCCACCTCTACGCTCTCCTCGCCGCACTCGAGGACTACGACCAGAGCGGCGCGCTCGTCAAAGCGCAGTGCGAAGAAGTCCTGCAAACCACCCTCGCAGCCGCGCGCGGTGAACGACCCCCCCAGCCCCGGAACCTCCACAAGAGCGTTTCCAACCTCAGCGCATCCACGTTCGACCTCATCGGCAGCCAGGACTTCAGCCAGGACGGCATGAGCGTCGAGGCGAGCGCCGTGCTGGTCCGGGGCGGGAGGCTGGATGATGTGGAGAGGGGGTGGGATTGGCGGAGTGGGTTTCCCCGTGGTGCGGAGGGGAGGGAGATTGTCAGGGTGCTGAGGCTGGGTGTGGCGAGGGAGGTTGCGAGGGCGTTTGCGGAGGGGGAGGTCGGTGTGTAGAGCAGCGAACAGCGAACAGTGAAGGAAGTGAAGTGATACATACCGTGAATCAAATCCAATCCGTCCTCATTCTCATTCCATAACGAAGAAGCGGGTATACCTATACCCTCCCCCCCCCCCTCGCGGGCGGAAACAACGCGTGCTAGACGCTAGTGCAAGACTCATTAGCATTAGTAAAAGCTAGCTTGTTCACTGGTCAGTAGTTGGAGTTATACACAAGTATGGATTTTAGTGCGAGTGTGAGTGTGAGTGTAGGTTTTACGTGTCACGTTGCATCCCCTCGAACCAAGAAGCACGCCATGCTCGTCTTTCACGGCCTTTCCACGACGTATCCCGGCTGACACAAACCCCCGTCCTTTAACTCTACAACACCCCTCCCAATCGCTCTTATCTAGTAAAGGTTAAAAGCCACCCGCAAGTCGCAGAGCTCACCGCGTGCTGTACAGATGAGAAGCGAGTAGAGAGCAGACGGGCGGAGTGATTGCTTTTGTATGGTAAAGTGCGTGGGCAGTGTAGTTGTGGATTGAGGGACCATATGGGGGATAAGTGTTGAACCTGGATACTTGGGTTGTGAGCGGTGTGTGGGTTTTAGATTCGGGTGGTTTTGGGATGTGGTGTGCGGTTTTTAGTGTTGTGAGATGGGGGAATGGAGTGTGGACATGTGCGGGTTTCTTTCTACGGTTGCGATTGACTTGCTTTTCTTAGTGTGTGGGGAGGATGTGTAGTTGTTGTTGGTCTGTGTTTCTTGGCGTGTTGAGGGCGTGGAAAGGGTTGGGTTGTAGGAGAGGGGTTCTGGGGAGGGATGGGGTGTGAGAAAATTTGTTTTTGGTCCTACTGTTAACATGCGTTTCTTAGCATAATATATCAAGGATATACAAAGGGATAGGTCTAAGGGTGGGACTTGTAGAGACACATATAGCATAGTCAAGCTTCTTTTTTACTCTTACTGTTACTATAATGTGCATCTCTTAGCGTGTAGGGAGGATGTGTGCACGGTTGGGATGAGAGATGGGATTTTGGGGGGGGATGGAGTGTGGGCAAGTCTGGCTGCAGAGCTGGTGTTTGAGTTTGACGGCTTTTTTGGCGCGGCGATAAGGGGGTGTGGGAGATGGGGCTGTAAGGCTGGTTGTTGAGTTTGACGGCGGGGTTTGGTGATGGGCGGCTGTTCTGACTGTGTGGGTTTGCTGCGGTGAGATGGCGGTGTTGAATTGATGAGGTGGTGGTTTTGCTACGATGTGATGGAGAGGCCTTTCTACGATGTGATGGAGAGTATTTGCCAATATTCTAACAATGATGTTGTGGCCTTTCCAGACATACTGTGACTCATTTCAAAAGGTTGTCGAGACTCGAGAGGAACAGCTGACATTCCTCGCAGGCCTGATAGCATGAGTGACGAACTATGAATGTGCAGATGAAGTTGCAGTCACAGACCGAACAGCAGCGGTGTTAGCACTCAAAGATTATAACTACTCGCAATCGTTGCAATACGGAGTAGATGCATGGCAGGTCGTAAAGAAGAGATCCTCCTGTCAGTCAGTGAGCGCTCGTCCCTGCACGCGTGACGATGTTGCTGTCCTCACGGGATTCCCTATACGGTACCGGTCAGCCGGATCTGGAAGAGTAGCGCACTTCGTTGGTCGACTGCTTGTCAACAACTACACTTGCTGCAGTGCCGGCCCGCACTTGGTGTATGCAAGAAGGATGCATGCAAGCGTAGGAGCGGTGTTGCACACCGCAAAGTGGTCAGCCTTGTAGCGATACTAGGATCTCAGACGGCATGGGGCGTATTTACATGCATATATATCTTATTGGGCGAGTCATATAGAGATGCACGAGAGGTACTGCCGAGGGTCGAATTTGGGGGCCAAAATGGTCATTGGTTGTGGCGCTCATAGTGTCGTGCGCGGGCTGCTGGTGAAGACCTTGATCTGCGGCCATGGTTCCCGCAGCATCGCAGCTCGAGATAATGGCCGTGACATCATATGGAAGATCACACTGTGCAACCCTGTCGTCCTTGCAACGAGACAGTGACCGATGTACCGACCCTGCCACGTGGGTCCCGAGTCGGGAAGACGCATTGCATAGGGCTGCAGGGACGTCTGTCACCATCTCACCAGTAAGCTTGCGCCAGTGGAGCTGGGCGGCCGAATAGGAGACCTGCAGCGTACGTTTTGACGGGTGAGGAAAACAGGCGGCGGAAGTTACCCACCGTGAGTGAATACCCAGAGTAAAATTGCGGCATTGGGGGTGGCGCCAATAGGCCGGGTGAACGACGGTGAACGCTATGAGCGGTGAACCGCATCGCCGGTCCAGTTGGCGCAGAACTGTCCATCAGCATGCACGTCAATGGTGGGAGAACATCCGTGAAGATTGTGGGGGTCTGGACAGCCCGGCAACCATGGCGCGGCCTGGTGCGTCAATATGCAGCTGATGACCTGCATCGCATTCCCGGAAGATTAGGTCCCAGCGGCACGACCTTCACTGCTCATGCAATATCAGACGTTGGATTGATGGGCGACTGAGGTTGTCGTGACATTTCTGATAGCGTCCATGGAGGTGTATGCAAAAGCAGTATTAGAAAAGGAACCTTGGGGTCTCTGAGAAGGTCACTGTACCCTAGCCGTGAAACATTGTTGCCAATAATAAACCGGACGGACCCTGGAACGGATACAGTGTCCGTGCCCATAACGCGCGTGCAGCGTAACGCGCACCCTAACCACTTTTCCATCCCATCTTGCACCCCCAATATCTCCACGCCACAATGTTACTAGAGGAAGCCCTTATAGAATTACGCGCAGCTAATCCTAATAAACCTATCTTATATATAGCTTTAGCTAAAAAAACATAGTGTTATAAGGTTAACTTTAACGCGCAGACACTAAGGCAAAAGCACTGTTACGAACCTTGGAAGGGGGACACGGCAGAGTTAAAAAGAAGAAGGATTGATGACACTCGAGAATGACCTCCGGGTCTTCAAGAAGGTCAGCACCCGGAAACCAATGACGAGCCTACCCCACATGTTCCAAAGTCTTGGCGGAACGCCACAATGGAACAAGTCACGTGTGTTCTAAGAATCCCATAATGTTCCACAGTGTCCCAAGATTGGAACAATGGAACAAGGATGGAACACCTCTTATATATTCAATAGAAACACAACTCTTACAGTTCGTGTTCAACCTAGTCAATCAAGTTTGTCTTTGGATCTCAACCCTCAACCTTCAAGCTAGACAGTCTACTCTGTACTACTTATCGTTACCCTGCCTTCGAGACTGACAGATCACATCTGTACACCTCACTGCAACCCAACCCCCTCGGCTTCCTGTTACCGTACTCATCCTCGAGAACCAATAGAACACGTGCTTACGAGCTTTGCTTAAAGTACAACTTCAACAAGCACGTCCTGTAAAGCTAAGGCCTCTACACAATAACTACTTACTCTACATTAAGAGGCAGGCCTTATAAGATACATAGAAGGTCTTATAGTACGTTATCTGCCACCTACAAGATTAATAATTAAGGGGTTTGCAGAGGAGATTAGCTGAACAAGCGTCTTAGAGTTATAGGTCACTAGCTTCCTTAAGCGTCACTAAGACTAGCTTATTACTTAATAGGTTACTACTATAGACTCTAATCGCTACAAAGCTAATTCCTATAAGAAATATAAGGGCTACTTCAGCCTTATAGAGAAGATGGCCTAGTATAGTATAGAACCTAGTTAAACATATAATATAGATAAGAAGGGCTTCGCTATTAGGACGCTCTCTAAGTTAAAATAGGTGTTTAATAGGCCTCTATATAAGCAAAAGCAGACTTAGCAAGCTATTCAAGATAGCAATTAAGAGTAGATTATCCTACTCTTGTGTATATGTAGGGATAGGAGCGTCTGTTGAAGTCGTACTTTAAGCAAAGCTCGTAAGCACTGGTTCTATTGGTCCTCGGGGATGAGCTCAGTTTCTGGAACGGTAGGGGAAGTCGCCTGGGTGAAACACCTGATGACAACTAAGGGGTAACGATGAGTAGTATAGAGTAGACTATCTAGCTCAAAGGTTAGGTTGAGATTCCAAAGACAAACTTGATTAACGAGGTTGAACACGAACTATAAGGGTTGTGTTCCTATGTGCTATATACTGATAGTAGGAGAGTGCTTGTTAACGAGCGACTAGAGTTAGTCCAATGAGAGGTGACTTAGTGCTCGTGGACGAGCGATATCGTACCATGCTCGTGGACGAGCTGTCACGTGTGTCATGCTCGTTAACGAGCGGTCACGTGACGCGACCGGGTGGTCACTTCTCCACTCGCGGTGTGTGAGTCCGAGGTCTGGTTTGTGGTTACTTATTGCTGTGCCGTCCCTGTGCATAAGGATCGTAACAGCGTCCTTCCACCAGGCCTCATCTATACCGCTAAATCTTAGAACATTTAGAGTACTTAGGTAGATAAGATAGATGCTAAAACACACTTAGCCTTTATTACAGTCTCTCCTACTAGGTGGACAAACGACGATGTAGCACTAGGTTAGATTAAGCAGGTGTTTAATCGCTACACTAAGGAGAAGGCAGGAAGGAAGCACTATCTACTTATTCTAGATAGCTATAGGAGTCACCTAATAACAGCTTTTATTACCTACTGTGATCGCAATTAAATCACAATAGCTGTGTACCTACCTTATAGTACTTATACTCTTTAACTACTTAATGTAGTATGCTTTAGTCCTCTAGCTTAAAACTACTCCTAGGTGCTCGCAGATTATCTACAAGATACCTTAGGCCTTATCCTAATTAAGAAGGGTAACTTCTTCCGCCTCTTCTAGTCTGCCTAGGTGAAAACCTTTACTAAACAGCTTATTAAGAGCGCCTTTAAGCATACTAGGTTAATACTGTTTAACCTAGAGATAGTACTTAAAAGGTTTAGGAAGAAGTATAGACCTTTACCTAAACTAGCTATGCCTCTTCTAGTATATGCAGGCAAGGATTGGCAGGCAGTTAATGCCTATCTATCTGCTGCTGTTAGCGATAGATACTTAGAAGATGCTGTAGTAGTAAAGGATACCTTGCACCACCTCTCTATCTAAAATTAGCTTCTTAAGATAGAAAATTTAAAGCTACAACATGCTCTATATCACAAGAAGAGAGGCACTAAGAAGAAGAGGCCTCTCCTAGTCTATTAGAGGCAGTTATAGGAGGCAGAGACTAAGTAGTGGTCTCCTTCACGTGTTAATTAAGGCTAGCAGCTCCTAGACAAAGCTAATGACGTAGAAAAGGCAGAAGAGATTAGAAAAGCAGACGCAGCTAAGCTCCGTAAGTCTACTCGCTTGCTTAAGCAGAAGCTTAAGGCAGAGAAGGTAGAGAAGCGAGCAAGAGAGAAGAAGGAGCGGGATAAGAGGCATGCTAGAGAGCGAGCAGAAATTGACGCACGGAAAGAGGCACAGGCACTTAAGAAGGCACAGAATAATTAGGCAAAAGCTATATAATTATCCTAAAGAGGCAAGCGTAAGGCCTTATAAGCTGTAGCACTAAAAAAGAAGCAGAGGCGTAGTGCTGCAGGTAGTGTTCGTAAGGTGCCTGCACTAAATCCTTAACCAGCACCTCTACTTAAGACTACCACACAAGGCCGCAACGTTAAGCTACTATATAAGTATTATTAGGATTAGTGTTGCATAGGCCTATAGAACACTCTACTAAAAAATCTAGTTAAGATAGCAATTGTGTGTAGCTTAATAGCTTCATTTTTAGAGGCTCACATTTAGGTGGTTAGTGCGCGTTACGATGCACGCGCGTTACGGGCACGGACACTGTACCGTGTCCGTGCACCCAATGCACGGATTCAACCAATGCACGATTTCTGCCTTTCCACCCACCCCAAAAATAAGGTTATAGAGCCACACACAATAGCTATTATTACAGGAAAAGTTGGTGATTTAGTAAAGTAATGCTTGCGATCAATTTGGCCTATTTAAATTTACTTGGAAGTGTGACGTTGCGGCCGCGGCGGGTGGTGATAGGTGGGGGAGACAAGGAGCGCTCGCGGGCAACTGCACTACCCACACCACCCACAGCACCACGCTTTTTAGTAATTTTTGCTGTATGAGCTGGTGAAGCTTTACGCTTGCCTCTTTGGGATAATTGTAGAGCTTTTTGAGCGTTAAGAGCTTGTTTTTGACTCTCTTTTTGGGCTCGGCGTTCAGCCACTTCCTGGGCCTTCTTAGCCTTGACCCGATCACGCTCTACTTTCTCCCTCACACGCTGCTCACGCCTCTCCTCTGCAATTTTCTTGTGATAGAGCTTATTAGCAGCTACTAACTCCTTCATCTCTGCTTTTTTTAACGCCTCTTCTTCTCTATTGCGTTGTTTAACTGACATCCGAGCTCGAGCCTCTCAAACAGCCTGAGGGGACCACATTACTGCGCCTCTATGGTACTCCTGATGCTGTTGTAGATCTAATTGTTTCTTAGGTTGATTCTGACGCTTGTTCTTGTTGTAGAGCTTCTGCCTTATTATCAAGCTCGGTTTGGAGTAGCTCTGAGATGAGAGATGGTGGATAGTTTGACCCAGCTTCCGGGCACCCACACTGCGCGAATCCTTCACCTCTGCCTGAAGAGTAGTGCAAGCTTTGAGCCAGTCCTCTGCAGAATAAGCAGTAGAACTAGAGGCAGCTGATTCTGAGCCGTCTAGTGTTGTGTGGTGGAATCTATCGAGTATGACGTCGGCGTTTACTGGTGATATTCCGGTGGCTGCAAAGGCCTGCAGTATGAGATCAACCCCGAACGTGTGTACCCAGGCAGGCCAGAATAGACTAAAAAAGTCGCTCTTTGACAGTGGGGCGATGCCTTGAGACGCTTGGAGGTGGTTATCGAGTTCAGAATTGTAGTTGGAGGATAGGGGCTTAAAACAGACCACATCTAATGGCTGCAGCGTCTGGGTACTGTGGGGGGGTAACACAGCGAGTATAATCCGTTTCTGGTGACAGTAGTTGATGAAATCTTGCGTCAGGTGACTGCCGTGACCATCTACTATTAAGAGACGGTACTGAATGCGTGCCTTCTGCTTTGTATGACGGTCAAACACCTGTTCAAGCCATGCCAATCCTATCTCATTGTTGGTCCATCCCGAGGGCGAAGAGCTGACGTGAATTGAGTGCTTTTCTGGGTCAATATCGGCCACCCACCGGTACTGTATAGTAGAGTTTTGAGACGCAAAAACGATGCCTGGGGGAAGAGCAGTACCATCCGCACAGATACAAGCCAGGAGGCTCACCCACTCACGTGAGCCATCTTGACAAGCCTGTCGAACTTCCTTCTTCTCATATTAACGCCTACTAAACACTTGTTTGGTTCTACCTAGCACCCCAATCGCGAAGCCCTTCTCATCCATATTGTATGTGTGCTCTAGCTTAATGTTGTACTAAGTGATTTTCTCCTGCAGGAGCTTAAAGTACAACTTGTACTTGTATGCAGACTTAGCGTTGTGACAATTAGAGTCCATGGCTGTTGCCCATCAGGAGGTCAATCGATCGCGGTGACGGTGGAGGAAGCGCGTAACCCAGCTCTCAGAGCAGGGTTGTAAGGCAACTGAGGATGCAAAATTTTGTACTATCTGCCTTGTAGGAGGTAAGTGACGTGCTGTTAAGGTCTCTATATACGTTACAAGGTCTAATTCTTGTTAGTGGCTGAGTTTTCGTTGGTTATCGTTGGCGACCTGCCAAGGGGCCTGGTAGAGTCAGTGCGCGCGCGATAGAGTTAAGCAATTAACACCATGTCTTTTTGCAATTGCTGTATAGACAAGTTTTTCATCAGGCTGTAGAGCATAGATCTCGTCAAGAGCCTCATTAATTCCGGGCATTATTGGTGGAGTTATTACGCGTTAAAGTTGGGTGGTAAAACGCGTTCCCCGTGCATTGGTTGAATCCGTGCATTGGGTGCACGGACACGGTATGTAAGCGACGGCTTTCCACGCACGAGCTCTCAGCTACAAGACGACACTCCTCACAGTCGTCATGCAACCAACCCATCTCGGCTCTTTCCGTTACTTCGTACGAAGGTTTTCCGCTCCAGCTTTGCTGATGCTTGTGCGCGATAACCGCCACATTGTTTGCGCCGTTGTGCCCCATTGAGCACGCGAGGAGCGGGTCTCAATGCCGGTCTACGTCAGTTTCATCGGCCATTCGGTCCACCACTGAGTCGTTCGTCCTTCGAACTGTAGCTGGATGGTCTTAGCAGCGCAGCTGATCGTCAGACCGAATCTGACGTCTTCACCATATCGCGCGGTCCCACGACAGACTCACCGCGCAACTCCGCTATAAGCAAGGGGGCTTTGCACTAAGCGTGGTGCAGGGGTCCATTCGCCCTAACAAGACACATGTCCATGTGCGTTCTCTGAACGTTGCGCGGTCCGTCTGATTACTCGACTCTACCCTTTAGAGATCGTGGCAGATTATACGTCCTAGCGCGCAAGCCAATGGGAAGCTTGGACTGCAGCTAAAGAGCCTCTAAGCACCAAACCACCGTATCCCTGCTCCATCCAGTAGCCCTACCAAACCGCCTACACATCTAGTAACTGATTTTAGGGCTGTACTAGTCCCGCCCGACAATCCCATCTTAGCAGCACCCGGTGCTGACTATGCACCCGTTCCACTAGTGCACTACCGTTGCCTTACGGACCTGCAGAGGTTCGAGTATGCCTTCGGTGTATGACCCACACAGCTTGTTCTCTGGCCTCTGTCCTCATCTCTTATATATGCTAGCCTCTCACTTACTCATGGGCTCGCCTCTTACCTTGCTATTCTATTCCTTCTTCGTGCTTTACCAATCTTGGAATCTAGCTTTATCCTAGCACTGCTTCCCGTCAAGCACAGCACACTCCCGAGCTACATAGCGTATAACACTTCACTTCCTTCATGTGTTACCAAGTTGTCGAACGCTACTCCGTCTGTCGATGCCTTTACCACAAGCATGCCATAGACCCTTGTACAGCATATGGGCAACGCGGTCACGTCATTCAAGAGAAGACCGTTCTCGTGGGATATGCCTGCGCTTCTCATAGCAGCCATCGTTCTGGACAAACCTTCGGCGATCAGCACACACAAGCAGCATGCTTAAACTCCGGAAGCGTGAACGAGCTTTGGACATCGTTCCAGCTGCGTTGAGAAGACTTGTCGATATACAACCATCGACACGCACACCGAGGCCGCGGTCACTGGCCTTGTGATATCTCAAATCGTGGATGGGGTGCACCACAAGCGACATTTGCTTCTTTGAGCCGGTCTCATGCTGCACGGAAGGGCAGCACTCTTGGATAAGGACTTTGTTTTTGGGATTTCTCTACGTACATGCATCAGCTTGGAGTTTGAACGCGTTCAGAGCACAATGACATGGATCTGGGGTTGAGCGTTGGGTGTTTGTCAAATTGAACGGTCTTTGCAGCCACACTTGGCATGTACGATCATGATGGGATATGCATAGCGGCGCATGATAGGCACAAACAGGGGCGTTCGCTAACTTGGCGCTGGTCCAGAAGGAAACCACATTCTGTCCCTCTCGTTTCCATAATGATAAGCATGCAATGGCGAATGTGCAATAAAGGTGCTTACTATTTTCACACTTGCCATGTCTGCCTTGCTGAATCATCTCCAGAGCGCATTCCGTGGCCCACTCTGAAGCCATGCTCCAACTCTCGTGACCGTCTGCAGATACGTATGCGTCCGGAACAGCGGACGAAGCAGGCTTGACTCACCAGACGTTGTTGCCAGCATGGCTAACGTAACGGATGCATGCGTGAACGCTGCGTGTGCCAGCTAACATACGTCACCCAAACGCTACACCGCATTTGGCGCTGGTATCACACTAGCGCCTTGTCCTAAGGCCCCATCACCGCTCTTTCCACACTGCTTTCCAATACACATCACGCAAAACAATACATCTTCGTCGGTGAGCCCAGCTCCCTCCCCACCGTTCAAGTCCTCCCGCCAGATACTATGACTGCAGCTGTGATTGAATTCGACCTTACGCCAACGCTCCACGTTCTCCACGTACGTCTCCATCACGGCCGGTGAGCGCCTTTGGGAGCGAGAGCTCGGCGATTCGGCGCAGCGTTGCGGTACACGACGGCATCTCGACCAAAGTGCTTATGCTTTCTATCATTCGTTTCCCTTGTTACAGGCAAGCCGGTTCTTCCGCTGCCCGGTCCGGGTTCTTTCGCATCGTTGATGCCGAGCAAGCTCACTTTCAAGATTAGACGATCTCTCTCTTCGTCGACTAGTCCCATGCCTGCTTCATAATTCGTACTTCGCATATGACCCCTGCGCAGTCGTAAAGAATAGCCTGTAGTCATGGGGTACGCGTGCGGCTCTAGTGCTAGGCACCCAGTGCTTCTCGCGGATGGTTCGCTGCCTCTCGGACGCCTCAATTGGCTGTAAGATCGCAATACGACCTGTCAATTCACTTCAGTCCGAATCTCATTTAAGTGATATCCCCGGCAGTCCCCATCATTGTCCAGACCTGCCTTGCATCTCAGCCTTGTGCCAATGGCGAAGCCGTACGACCTCCGTTGCGCTCGAGTGGTGTCGAAAACCGTTATCATGGCGGTCTACACTCCGTGTGCTAGCTGCCGCAAGTATGAGGTTGCGTAAGCTGAATATGAGTCTTACTTTGACCGATCGCAGTCCCTGAGTGCTCTGCAACTGCATGCCCTTCATACCAATACTGCAACGCACATTGCCAACCGCGGCTCCACACAAAGCTACGCAATAGTCGCAGGTCGATTGTCGAGAGCAGTCAACTGTTGTTCCTGCTTAATTCAACCCGCAGATCTGCTCAGCTTCAGGCGGATGTACTGTCACGCACTAAAGAAGGAACTCCAATGAGCCTCAAGTTGTGTTCCCAAAGAGGGTTGTCTAATGCAGAGGAACGGATCGGCTTCTCACAGCATCTTTGAGTTGATGCAAAAGCGCTGTAGAGATGCATCGGCCACCCCGTACAAGTGGCGGTCTCAGGAGTGAAGAGGCCTTGGGACAAGCGTTTCCGCTCCCAGACTCCTCGAAGGCCAAGCCTTGATGATCTGGTTTGCAAGCATGCGAGCTTGTCCAATCAACTATGTGAGGGTCCGTTGATTCCAAGGATGCTGGAAGTCCTCCAAGGTGGACCATAGGATTGGATGTTCGGATCCAGTTGTTGACTCCTCTTGCGTGAGGCCAACCTCTTTGCACACCCTGGACTCCAGCTGACTTTGATCCGACTTCAACGATGCAGACAAGGCGTCACTGCGCGATGTTGACCCAAAGTGGCGACATGAGCCTCAATGAAGCTGTATGCACTGCGCGAAGATCTTTGTTGCGAGTGTGATGGAGACGTGAAGTCGTTCACGGCTACTCTCGGAAATAAGGCTGGTATAAGGCTAGTGCTGAGCGGCAACTTTGTCAATGATCGACGCTCGGCCGCTGACCAACACTGCCACAGGCTTCACGATTACTCGAAGCGTTCGCAACGCCACTGAGAGGCCTCTCGAGCAACACAAATTTGGTGAATGCATCAACGTAGAGAGCGTAGAAGTAGGGATGCTCTGTGAAGCGATACTTGCACGATACAAAGCCTGTGAAACAGTTCACAGGACAGAAGTGACTTTGTTAATGCTTTGTTCTGAATACCCTGCTGTCAGCGCTCAGTAGTCACCCGATCCTTCAGCCTATCAGTCAATAAAAGCTATCCCTTGCCCCTTGAGCCTACGTCAGAGTGAGAGACTGGCATACTCCTCGCACACTTCGATGAGCTTGTTCTTAGTTCCTGGCTCCTATCGGGTATCAGTACATATTCCAAAATAAGTCAATAACATTGTCAGCATACTGTTGCACTGTGACCAGCATCTACGATCCAGTGCAGCTTGGTCTCAGGGAAAACCTTGTGCAACTCCCAAGCTGTGACGGGTGGGCAGACAGTGTCATAACGCCCTTGCACGATGGTAGCTGCACTTCAGTCAGTAGCTTGCTATCTAGAATGGAGCTGGAGTTCTCACTTGAGATGTGGCGAATCTTGTCGATGTTCTCCTTCTTCAAGATCTGTCCGTCTTCTAGCCAGCCGCCGTTCGTGAAGTAGTGAATTTCCATCCGAGCATGCGCGAGGTTGTACGATGCGTCGTCAAGCTGGCTCAACCCCTTGGTATTTGGGTACAGTGTGCTGATCGAGATCTCCCACTTGTTCCATGCTCTAGCAGCAGGATGGCTGATACTCTCGTCCTCAGACATCAGCCGCTTGTGGTAGGCAGCGACGTGGTCTTTTCGTTCTTCTTCTGGGAGAAAGTTGATGTACTCTTCATAATGGTCAGGGAAGAGGAAGCTCGCCCCTCCATATACGTTTGTCCACTTCAGCTCGAGCGCACGGAATGCGAAGATGCCTCGCAGGACCAGCGAGCCGACTGACGACGGGTGTGCTTGAGCGTATGCGAGTGCCAATGTGGAGCCCCAAGATCCACCGAAGACTACATGCCATTTCGTAATTCCAAGGCGCTCTCTGAGCTTCTCGATATCGGAGACCAGATGCCAGGTTGTGTTGTTGACGGTGCTGGCGTTCGGTCGTGACTGTCCGCATCCACGCTGGTCAAGCAAGACCACACGGTATTGCTCTGGGTCGAAGAAGGACGTGTTTCCTTTGCTGATATGTCCTCCGGGACCCTAGCTGAGGTCAGCATGCCGGCTCTGTGATCACAACCTCTGATGGCGAGCGAGTGCGCGGAGTACTTAGTCAACGTACTCCATGAAGATAAATAACTGTGATGTATTGTCAACAACGGGGATTGTAGTAGCAACAGATTTGTACAGACCTGATTTTCCATCTTTTAGACCGTACTGCTCGTAGTAAATCTCATGCGTCTCGTCAACCCGCAACCAGTCGGCGTCCCAAGCGTCTTCGTGCTCATACCCTTTCGCTTGAGGTTGTTGAGCCATGATGTCCACAAGAAATTTCAAGACGCAAGTTGTTCAGGGTGCAATGTTTCTGTATCCAGACTGTGAGTCGAACGGTCTATGTAAAGAGGCCCCGCGATGTCACAAATGAGCACTAAGCCGCGTCTAGCCTAGACATGCCCCACTTTAAAGTACACCTTCCAAGATGAGCGCTGGTCATTTCAGTTGAGGCTTATAGCAAACATCACCAGCTATCTCGAGCAAACTTGCAGTGTTCAAAGTCGCTATAACAAAGTAGAACGAGGAGCGACCGGGCTCTCGTGACGCGATTTGAGGAAACGCGCTAGTAGCAAAACCTTTCCATTATCAGCTTAGTTTTCGGCGTAAGACTCAGCGAAGGTGCCGGTGCCGGCGACGATGATAAGCATGAGGCTTCCCCCGCAGCTTGACGTAGGACCACGAGCGAGACATCATGGAAGAGGGTTATTTTGACCAATATGGACCGCAATTCGATGCGGCAGACGACATGCCCTGGCTTTCTGACTTCATAGCTGCTGACCCCGCAACTGACGAATGGCTGAACAATTTCCCTCAATTTGAACCGAATTCAGCTGCCATTGGCAACAACAACACGACCGTAAGCCCTTTCGAGTATGACTTCACAAATCTTGGGACCCTGGATGTCGGCAACGATTACACGAACGCGCCGAAAGATGTCGTTCCGGACATGGCAGCGCCGCTATCAGTTTTGCTACAGCAAGTCCAACAAGAGCGCGATTCAGCATCTGTGCAGCAGCGAAAGTCGCTTCCACGGAAGCGGAGTACCTATTTCATGCGAAGTGCAGGGAAATCGAGCCCCATACCAATTATGACGCCAGAAAGAACGCACGGCGAACCGCAATCGCTCGCGATGCAACGATGGCAAGACTCGCCGCCACAGAACGAAGCAGCATCCTTATCTGCGATTTACTCCGCTCTGGAGAATCCCATGGCAAATGGAACCCCGAGCAGTTCGTGGATTCCCAATTTCGATGGATTGCGTACATATCGAACACCACCTTCCTTGACCAGTGTTGCCAGTAGTGTCTCGTCTCGTCACTCAGCTGACTCAAGTCGCTCAGCCGCTTCTGGGACATCAAAACGTTCCCGTGTTACTAAGAAGACGAGGAAGCCAAAGACCATACGGAAAGAGACCAATCCTGAAGACCGAATCTTCAAATGTACTTTCTGCTGCGACACCTTCAAGCACAAGTATGACTGGACACGGCACGAGCAATCGCTTCATCTCAGTACAACTGAGTGGCAATGCGCGCCTCATGGTGGTTGCGTAGTGTTATCGACCGGTAGAGCACATTGCGCTTACTGTAGCGCATTAGATCCAACCGCCGAACATCTTCAACAGCACAATCATAGCTCATGCCACACCGAGCAAGAGACACCACGATCTTTCCGGCGCAAAGACCACCTGGTTCAGCATCTCCGACTCTTCCATGGAATCGAAACGCTCCCTCTCATCGATGACTGGAAAGTCAATCTGCCGCCAATCAGCTCACGTTGTGGCTTCTGCAACGCTAGGCTAAGCAGCTGGGACGAACGTGTCAACCATCTGGCTGCACACTTTCGCCAGGGGAAAACAATGGACGACTGGAATGGTGACCATGGATTCGATGCCATCACTTTGACGCGTGTTGCTTGTGCTCTGCCGCCGTATCTGCTCGCAGATGACTCTAGAAGTCTTGTACCTTTCTCTGCAACGAATCCTGCGTCGAGAGACCACTTCAACCAGATGCTATCGCTGCTCGATCAGGAAGGCATGCTTTCGTCACAGCAACAGAACCAGAAGGATGCTGCTGGTTCGAATATGATTGCACTTCCCAAGCTGGTCGAGAACGACAGTCCTTACATGTTTGCAGATGTCCTGGCGCAGCATCTCAGCCAATTTGCACGCAACAATATTACGAAGGGCGTCATGCCCACCGATGAGATGTTTCAGAGAGAGGCAAGACGGGTTGCGTTTGGCGATGAGGATGGCTGGAACCAAACACTGGCCGACAATCAAGAGTGGCTCAAGAGTTGGAAGAAACAAGAGGACTGGTTGGCAGCAGCATCGCAATTGAGTCTGAACTAATACTCGTACAACGTGGGGTTCAATTTCTCGAGTCGACAAGGAAGTTCGGTCGCGGAGATGAAAGAGCGCGAAGATTGGTTTTCGTATAGTTTAGCTACGTGATACCACTTAATATATGACTCTCAAAGACCTACAAGGCGTAGCATCCGAGATGCGAGGCTTGGATGCACACATACCGCTCAAGCGTCTGCTATGTTCCTCAATCAGGTAAAGCGGCGTGCTTAGCGCTGGTTTTCCGATATCGCAACTACTGTGGTATCAGGCATAAGTAGTGTAGGTGGGTCACGGCGTGGCAATGACTACGGTCAGCGTACTGGAACTTTTGCTGGCTTAGATACCTAGGACTGATGGAGTTAGTCAGCACAGTAAGAAGGTGCCTTCCAGAACACCGACGAAGAGTTGCACAGCAGTCGCGTGACACATATACAGATGTGGTACAGTGTCGCGAGCCGCAATTTTCAAAGCTTGGGAAATATTTCATATCCTCAAAATATTCACTCATGAGCAGCGATCTTTGGCGAGGCAAGGATGTCGGCAGCCAGCAGAAGTACTTTAGATTGACAGGACGTAGGCAATTCATATGGATTTCTCTCCATGACGCTTATAGAACAGCTTGCTTGAGCTACCTGTCCTGCCTGCCCCTGTGGTATATCGCCAAGGACTTCAGCTTCTGCGCCGCAGGCATTTCGCTGCTTATCATTGCCCTTATTCATAGTGATTCTTCACCTCGAGCCCCTTGTATTGGAAGCTCGTACCCTCTCGTTTATCCAACACCTTCTTGTGGTGCACGTCTTTGACTCTCGCCCTGACGTATTCGGTACCTGTTGGAACCGGTCTACTTAGATCCTTATCTGCCTCTTTGATAAGCCCCAGACGATCCAGTAATGGGGAAGGCACAGTCCGCATGGGTGTATGATCGCCAGGTCGACTGAAGTACAGCAATCCCAGTCGAGGGATGTTGATCTGGTCCTTGGGCGGTGTGACGACTCGGTGAATCGTGGATTTAATGAAACCTATTATATCAGCATCACCAGGACCGTTATGAGAAAAAATGCTTACCATTGGTCAAAAATGTCAAAGTGTCTGCAGCGTTGCAAGTGATGCCTCCAGTCACTGGCTTGACATATTTCCACTTGCCTTCAGGAGTTCGGATCTGCAAACCTGCAACGTGCTGACTGAACAGTAGTGTCAGGCTACCAAAGTCCGTGTGTCCACCCTTTGAATATGCTTGGGCCTTATCCCACTCTTCTTGTGTGCGCACATTATATATCATGTACCTGGCTTAATTAGTCGTGATCTCTGTGTCAATTCCGTGGCTGGGATACCTTAGATGATCGTCCGAGACTTGGTCATACGCGTGTGCATCTGCCAGGTAGTTCTCAGGCAGCTCCAAGACGATGGCAATCAGAACGAAAATCTTGCGTGCGACTTCCCAAATGTCACGATGGAAGTCTCGGATTTCGTTCAAGTTCTCTTCGACGACCTGGTGCTTGCCGACATCTTTCCATGCAGGAATGTCCTTGTGAATATTGAGCTTTCCCATATCAGCCTCAACCTTTTTACTGCGCACGAATGATACCAACCATTTCGATATTCTCCTTGACGCCAGTATCGCCAATCCATCTCTCATTCTCCCTATACCCAAAGTACTCGCCTCCAGCGAAGTTGCATGGGAATCTCCTTTTCTCTTCAAGCGGCTCCTTGAAGAATGTGTTGCCGATGCTGAATTGGCGTAAAACCCGTTCATCATCGATACCTGAGCCAGTCACAACCCAGAAACCGACTCTTGTGATGGCATCGTACAGCTGCTTTGCTAGCTCTTGCTTGCCGCCTGGCTCTTCGAAGCGGGACAGGTCAATGGTCGTCAACGGTGCCCAGTCAAGGTTCTCAGATGTCTCTTGAGGCCTGCTCCATGGCTTGATGATGGGCTTGTTGTTGGTCTGAGGTGGAGCAGTGATTGCTGAAGGAGCCATCGTGGTGCGACGCGTCAAAAAATTCGAGGCGTACTTTTAGGGCCGAACGAGGTCTCATTCTGTTCAAGTCGACCTCCTGGACATACTATATACCCATGTTGTCAGCACGTTGTGCTTGGTGTTGCCCACGCGGGGTCTGCGTCATGATTGGGGATGCAGTCTCCGAGTCGTTGTTACTCCTCACGATGGCGTGCTTTCCTGCGACAACAGCGTGCTGATCCTTAGCTCGTCGGCAATAATGTTACACAGCTTTGTGTATGGTAGTTCCTGATCCCGAGTGCCATCCTCCGCCTGAGGCGTCCAAAGAGCGTGCTCTGATGCCGGTAAGGCGTTCGTATTGGTGTGGGCGTCCAGTACGAATTGGGATAGGCGACTTGTAGAGATCTTAAGAGAACCGCAGTTTGATGCTTGTCGAGGCTTGCGCTTGCATATAGTCGCTATCTCTTAACCATGGCGGAGGCCACTTATCGTCATTGCGAGTACAATGTCGCGATAACCGCAGGCCTGTTCTGCGCAACAAAGATGCCGAGCTCGTTGATGGCGGCGTCTATCTGAATGCCGGGCTACCGTGAGATATATCTGCTGCATTGTGCTTTACGATATTCTCGAGCGTCTTGAACCGGCGTCCTATCTTACCTTGATCAACCACCATTCTTTCCTGTTTCGACATGGCCACCACAAAGGATCCCATCGACGAGCTGACCTACATTACTAATGACGCTCGAACAGTCTTTGAAAAGGAGCAGTCGTCACCGAAGTCAACATCTGTAGCCTCAGAGTCCCTCAACGCCGGCCCAGAATTCGAGAAGGAGCTGTTGCGCAAGATTGACCGCTGGCTGGTAGGCTTTTATTCGCTCGTCTATGTATTCAGAGTCATCGACAGTGCCAACTACTCGAACGCCGCAATCATAAATCTCGAGGCTGGGACTGGCATCAAGAAGCAGTTGGGATTTACACCATCACAATGGGCATGGACGTTGTCCATCTTCTCCTACAGTTATCTGATCTTCGAACCGACCAACACCATCTTGCTGAAGCTATTCAAGCCTTCTAGATGGATGTTCGTTCTCATTATGGCATGGGGTGTCTCGGCATGCTGTTCAGCAGCGGCAATGAATTTCTCAGGCATGATGTGCGTACGCTTCGCGATTGGAATGGCCGAGGCGGGCTTCTTTCCAAGCGTACTGTATCATTACGCGTTCTGGTATAAGCCTACGGAGATGCCGCAACGTATAGCTTTCTTCTATTCAGTCGGCCAGGTCTCAAGCGCCTTATCGGGCTTGCTAGCGTACGCAATTTCGCACATGGATCAATTAGGCGGTCTCTCCGGGTGGAGATGGCTCTTCCTGCTCGAGGGCTTACCAGCGATTTTGCTGGCCTTCGTTGCTTTTTGGCTGCCGGACTACCCGGAGTCGACGAAGTTTCTGACTGAAGCGGAACGACTGTATATGAGACACCGGCTTGCCAACAATGCACCCCGGGGCGAGAACCATTGGGACTGGGCGTCGCTAAGGGTCATGATGAAGGATCCAACCTTCTGTACGTTCAGTCTGTACTGGATTTGCCACGGCATAGGAGGTTTTGGTGTTGGTTTCGCGCTACCAACTGTCATCTATCAGCTTGGGTTCACTACCACTGCTTATTCACAACTGATGAACATTGTGAGTGTGCATAATTAGAAGAGTTCGACCGAGTGCTGATCAGCAAAGCCGCCATACGTTTCAGCATTCCTACTCCTGAACGCATTGGGCTTCATGTTGCAGCGTAGATGGATCAGGCCCTGGGTCACTGCTGTTGGCAGTAAGTCGAATGCGTGAGCGGGCTATGAGCAGTACGCTAACAGGATCAGTTGAGTCGATAACGATAGTGTGCTACATCATTCTTCTCACCGTTGACCATCCGGTCGTTCGCTACCTAAGTCTAGTCGTCGCTATAGCCTGCGCAGGTTGTGCATATCCGGTGATATGGCCGGAGCGCATCAGGGCCCTTGAGGGTACGGTAGCATCTGGCATTGGCATTGGCCTAACGAATGCGTGCGCGCAGTTCAGGTACGTCAAGGTTGCTGACCCGGTGTGCGTATACTGATTCTTCGACAGCGGCATTGTCGGACCGCATGTCTTCAGTACAGTCTTTGGTCCACGATACCGCACCTCGTATGCCATCAACCTGTCGATCCTAGTTGTAGGTATATGCTCAATCTTGACGAGCTGGCTTCTCGTCATCAGGAAGGACCGAAGACATTCGGACGTTGTAAAGCATGGAGAAGCACCAAAACGCTGGGGGGAAATTCAGTGCGTGCTTCAAGGCCGGAGTCGACGCTGCATAGCTTCGCCTGACCTTGCCGATGCAACAAATGGCCGAAAATGAACAACATCGAGGCTGCGCCACCCTCGGATCCGTGTTCGTCATGACCATCGTTCGTATTCAAATACTGTTGATCCCTTGCGGCAAAGACTGGGGAGATGGTCAAGCGCAACAAGATTGAGATCAGCTCTTCTTCAAGCTCTTCGGTGATTCGGATGGGGTCAGGATGTCGATGAGGTCGTGGGAAAGGGTTGATCAGCGAAGGCAACCACTCAACAAGGTTCCTTCGTCCTTAGCGAATGTGCATCTGGTAAAGCACCGCTACTGCGCGCGCAAGGTAATCTTGTGTGCCTCTTTTCACTTGAGAAGCAGGTACTACGGCGCGTTGAAACGCCGACCAAGGTCGGATAAAGTTTGCTGCATAAATATCGGTGAGCGTTGAATGATGAGCTTCTAGTTTCCGGTCCCGTGATATTAATCGCTCATCTCGATTGGACGACCGTAGTGCTGAGTTGACTATGTCAGCGGATGAAGGGATCGATAGCCGTTGGATAGGCTTCAACAACTGTTCCGTCCCGCATGCTCACTGTCTGACAGCTGTCGAATGCATGGCTGCCGAGATGGCCGCCGTAGAACTCGAAATCATATCGAGGTTAAGCTACCTCAGGCGTAAAGGCGTCGCAAAGATGTTGCCGGTTTAGGTATACACAGGCCGTACAGGGAGCCTCACTAGCCAGCATTTCGGCATGCGAATTAGTAAATTGCAAGAGGCGATCTTTCGTAAAAGGGCATCACCATGCAGGGGACCACAGGTCAGTCGGAATGCGTGTGGTGTTAAGAGAGGATCGTGTCGTGTCTCCACAGTCTTAGCTAAGCCGCATTAGACGTGATGAAACGCGCTTGACGTCGCTGCGCCAAGTACGGAAGGCGCTTCCATGCTGCACTCGCTCCAAGACGTAGGCACAAAATGCCTCGGCGCATAAATCCGCCTTCAAGCCAAAACACCACGGCATCGATGTACGTAGTGCTCAGATGCTGCTGCACAATACGTCCACTCACTTGAAACCCATGGAGATCTGACGCTGGTGAGAGGTGTGCCACAGTGTGACGCACACCCTATCTGCAACTACTCCGGGTTACTTGTGACAGGACGCCGCTCATCCGTCAGGCTGTGTCGAGGCATTGATCGCCGGGTCGCTCTCGGAACCCGTCTGACCTACGCGAGTAAAGAATGATGATCCCCGGGGGGCTTCGTTCCTTCGCACTGTAAAACCGAGCAATTCCTCTCCTTTCATTCCTCAACCACTCGTGATATTATCGAACGCCTAGTGAACTACTGCGGCCAACCCCGCCCTTCTGCACCGAAAGCAAACGGCGTCGCCTTCCATGGGCCGCCGCACCTCCACTTCCTAACGCTCCTTCGGTCTCTAGGCACACAAGTACACCGTATCGCCTCTGTCACTCCTTCCACAGGTTCTTTCACTTCTTTTCAACCAAAGGCCCGGTGCCGTTGAACAGATATCTTCTTAAATACCATTGCCATGGCGGGCCGCAGCTTCCTCTGCCGGCTAGTCCTCTATGCCGTCTTCTCCATCTCCGCAATCAGCCTCTTTACCAAATCTGGATCGCCTTCCTTCTTCTATCGATACTCGAACTCCGTCGCTCTCCAGCAAGGAGAGATTTTCTGTTCGCAGTCCGAACTTGCCGACGAAGTGTTCGTCGTGCTGCGCACAGGCGCCACTGAATCTCGCGAAAAGCTGCCCGTGCACTTTAGGACCACTCTCCGATGTGTGCCCCACTTTGTTGTCTTCTCTGACCTGGACGAGAAGATCGAAGGGCATGAGGTCCATGATGTTCTGAGAGGCGTCAGCGATCTGACGAGGCAAGAGCATGAGGACTTCAAACTTTACCATCAGTTACAGAAGCACGGCAAGCGGGGCTTGCAGAACCAGCAAGTCCTCACCTCGCAGTCGGGTTCATTCAAGGGCGACTACCTACAGACAGACAATAACGGCTGGAGGTTAGATAAGTGGAAGTTCTTACCCATGATCGATCAGGCCTACGCGAAGAAGCCCGATGCCAAGTGGTTCGTCTTCATTGAGGCAGACACTTACCTAGGCTGGAACAACCTGCTCGAGTACCTCGCCGGCTTCGACGACTCCAAACCATACTACATTGGGAAGCATCTCTACATTAGCGATGTCGAATTTGGTTATGGCGGTGCGGGTTTCGTCCTCTCCAACCCCGCCATGCGCAAGGTGTCAGAGCAGCGCTCAAACAACCTCTACCACTACGAAGAGTTCACCAAGTCGCATTGGGTTGGCGACTGTGCACTTGGAAAGGTGCTGGAGGATGTGAAGGTCCCCTTGCACCGCGCCTTCCCGCACTTCCAAAGCGACTCTCCAGCGACGGTCGACCCCGCCGTCATGAAAATCGATCGCGACCTCTGGTGCTACCCCACCATCACCTACCACCATGTCTCGCCAGCTGAGATCGACGAGCTTTGGCGATTCGAGCAAGAGTGGTACAAGGAACATGACAACATTATCCTGAGACATCGTGACGTGTTCCTCTCGCACGTCCGACCTAAGATCGGCGCATCGGTGGCATATTGGGACAATATGTCCGTCGATGCGGAGTATAACGCTCACGATTACTCCTCGTCGCACAAGAAGGAGGAGCGAGAGGCGTGGAAGTCGTTCGCGCATTGTCGCGCGCTGTGCGAAAGCCAGAACAAGTGCATGCAGTTCTCCTTTGATTCGGGGAGTTGCTCCATCTCCAACTCCTTCCGCCTAGGCTATGCGAAACCAAATGAAAAAGTGAAGAGCGGGTGGATGACAGACAGAGTTGACGACCTCTTCAGGTCGCTTGATGATAGATGCGGAATAAGGGATTGGTTCACGCCCGCGAATGAAGGCGTGAACGCGAAAACACAGTCGACAATGCGACGACAGAGAAAATAGAGAAGGACATTCAAAGAAAGAAAGGCGTTCAGGTCAGGCTGAAGGGAAACTCGGAACATGATGATACCCATACTATACACTCGCTAGGGGACGACCCCACGCTTTCTTAATCACAGGCCACGGCAGTCCGTAGGATCTCACCACATCACCGTAATTTAAAGAACGAAAACATCCGCAAAGAAAAGTCTGCCCCAGCTTAGTTGTATGGTGAAGCAGTAGTGCGAAGAGGTGAGGTCCAAATACCCTTCGAACCCGGCGTCTCGCTGTGTTCTAGACCCAAGCCCCAGGCTTGCCCCAATATTAACCCATGCCCCATGCAGCCCGATCGGAACAGATTATTGACAACAGCGGTTTAGTGCTACCAAGGATCAATGGAACTGGAAATGGATCTCGATAGTGAAACTGGGGTACCGCCGATGTGCTAACAACCGTTGTTCGCCAAATGTTGCTGTGGAGACATGCCATGAATCTTGCGGGGGACTTCACCACAGCCCGTCCATGAAGCCTAACAATGAACCTTTTTGCGCAAGCATGGCTGACTCCGCAACCTGGTGCTCGTTCTGCTGTGCATCGGTATGTGCATCAGACGCAGCGTCCGGCTGTGGGATAACAGCGACAGCGCCGTTCTCGACATTGCCTTCAGTCGAGCCTGTCATCTCACTAACAGTCCCATCGATAGTCGCAGCTACCGGAGCCTCATAGAGCTCATACTCCACCTCACCCTGCTGTCCCTCATTCGCCTCGCCGTCCTGCACCTGCTCTCCCGCATAAACTTCCCCATTGCCAAACCCCCGATCATCATCATCCCACTCAACCACCCCATCATCACCCCCACCCACAACCTCAACCAACTCCCCTTCTTCGTCCCGCACTTCAACCTCAGTCTCATCCTTAAACGCATCCAAAGTGCTGCTCCCCACCCCCTTCTCCCTATCCTGCCTCTCACCACCCCAACTCGGCCGGTCCCAAATCTTGCTCAAATCCATCCCTTCAGGCGTACCCCAGCCAGCAACCACACTCCCACCCCCGACATGCTTAGAACTGGAGCCAATGTAGTCCCCGACCAACGCGCCGCCGCCGCGGCCCTTGCAGCCGACGGCTTCGCAGCGCCAGCCGAGACTGACAAAGACCAGGACGGCGACGAGCATGAGCAGACGCAAGAGTGTGCGGCTGCGCGGTACTCGCGGGCCAGGGGTGGCGGCAGTCAGGACGGGCTGGTCATAACCTACGAGTCTGGAATGTTGACGTCCTCGCTCGCGGTCGTGGGAGGGTGTTTGGGGCGAGGCGACGAGTTTTTCGTCGAAGTCGGTGTGGAGGGAGAGGAAGGAGCGGGGTTTGTGGGAGAAGTAGTCGGGCGAGAGCTGGGATGAGTGGGTCATTGTAGTAGTGATGGTATCGGTGTTTGAGCGCGATGAGCGGATGGATTGGTGGTACAGAGGTGATGCTGGGTCGTGGTAGGGTGTGCCTAGGTCGATAGTAGAGTAAGGATGCATGCAATGCTAAAAGCTGTTCTACAAGAGGAGATGCAGAGTACGGTGCTCTAGGAGAGATGTGCTGCGGTGTATACTCGTTATGCTCCTCGTGGGGTCGGCCAAGATCGTGCAGCAGGTAAGGGACAAATAGGCCCCGACGCGTCTCGTGCCGCACGCAGAATGAAGAATGCGCAAGGAATCAGAGCGGAATGTGGATTGTAGGCGGTGTGCAATTGCACCCTCATCTCGATTACTACTTCGTTCATTACAAAGGAAATGTATGGTCTGACTTGGCACTCTTCAGAAACATCAACTCATCGATAGTGATGGTCAAAATAGTAGAAGTCGTAGTTGCAACTTTCCATTTCCATCCGCAGAGGTATTTTCAAAGCTTATGTGTTCGTTTTTCTTCGTAATCAGCTGCGAAAAGATCATCGTCCGCTCGACTATGGAGGGGTGCTCAGCGAGCGTATTAAAGAGCATACAGGTAAATCAGGCCTAGGCGAAACGGGGTATGTGGTGAATGGGAAGAGTGAATGGTGGCGCTCATGCGATAATTGGCGCCAGAGGCTTGTCTTGCGGCTGCTGCTGTTGCTCATGCTCAGACTCATTGACTGAGGATGCGTGATGCGAGCCATTCTCGGCGTAGCTGAGCAGTGCCTGCGCACCGTCCAGTCCTGAGATAGCTAGGCCTTGCTTATCGTCTTCTTCATGGATGGTGCTGTCTTGTATGCTCTCTTTGCCAAGCTCGCTCCTCTTGCTAGATGACGTCTCGACGTCCTCATCGTCCATCAGATTCGGTGGACGCTGACGCATGGCGCGAGCCTTCTCCAACGAAATGGTCTTCTGCTGGTATGTGGTCGTGAATGGGAGGCCCTCGTCGCGGTCGATCGTAGCTTTCATAAGCGCTGCCATCCACAGTCGGCCTACAGCCAGACTGTCGACAGCAAAGTAGTGCACAATAGGCTTGGTGAACTGCACACCCTTCTGCAGGCCTGCGCGCGGCGGGACCAGCTTGAAGATGAACATGCCATCCATGCTCTCCTCGACATTCACAGCTTTGGCGCTATCTACTGATGCCGCAGTCTCGATTGTGGCATTGTGGGGAGAAGAGGGTGACGATGCTGCACGAGTAATCGACGCATGCAAGCCAGTCATTCTTTCGTTGTTGGCAGGCAAAACACGGTGCGAAGAGATGTCGATGAGTCCCTTCTCTTCCGTATCGTTCTCGCTGTAGTAGTACGATAACCGTCTACCTCGCAGCACGAACAAACGCGTCTTCCATGTTGTCATCAGACTAGAAGATTTTTTCTTCATCCAGCCGCTGTAGTCGCAATTCTTCATAGCTTCCTGTGGTGTGATTTGTTGACGGCCTTTGAGATAAGCGCTTGTGCCGTGCTTGCTGGCCTTCTTCTTAGGCACCACCTCTTTGTTCCCAGTGGCCCCACTTGTGTGCCGTCTATCACCCTTGTCAAGCTCAAAGCTCTTCGAGACCGATGTCCCAGAGGGCGTGCTTGATCCAGTCCTCGTTGGTGACTGCATAGGCGAATCCTTGTTCGACGAGTGAGCGACATCCACAGCACTCGCATTCGCTCTCTCTCCACCAGTGATGGCATCTGATATCGCTCTGAGGCCAGCAGTGCGTGACTTCTTACTAAAGAACGAATTCGACTGTGTAGTCGCTGCCGGCGAGGGTGAAGCACGTCCAGTCGACGACGTTTCACTGCCGGGTAATGCCGGGGAGTTGGCGATGGCATCGATGCTTGGTGTGTCATAGCTGAGCTTAGTGACGGTGGGCGGTCCTTCATTGGTAGGTTTGAGTGGGCGCACAAAGTCGAACGCGCTTGAGCGGTCGCTCTTGACGCTTCCCCCAAAGTACTGCTTAGCCGCAGGGGATACTGCGCTTTGTCTCGCAGCCGAGTCGGTACTGCCAATCCTACTGTGTCGACGGCTGTACGATATGCTGAGGCTAGGATTGCGAGCAGAGGCATCGCTATCTCGCTTTCGAAGCACATTACGGTTCTTGCGATTGTCGACCTCGCCGCCCGAGAAATAGCCTCTATCCACATCGTTTGCCGCGTTCAAACCAGCTTCTCTAGTATCGAAAGCTGTCCCATTGGTGCTCAAAGCATGTATGTGATTCGAGGAGGCTGGGCGCTGAAGATCGTGCGAAGTCTTCTGAGGTGATCCCATCGTCCAATTGCGGTCGAACGATGGGGCTTTCCTGTGCGCTGGTCCAATGGGCACTGTTGATGCAGGCTTGATGTTGCCAGGGGATGGTGGGTTGGCGTTGTAGTCGATTGAGGAATGCCGTCTGTTGTGGTTGAGGCTGCGTACCGAAGCAGCAGAAGGACGGCTGGCGAGTGGTGGGGAAGCTGGTATTGTGTTGATCAGAGGAGATGTTGGCTCGATAGTCGAGCTTATTGAACGGCCCGCCGCGGACATTGCGCGGGGGATGTTGTGGCGACCGGTGCTGCCCCGTGAGCCCATACTCTCCCTGAGGGTGGGTATCCGGGGTAGCATGCCTGCGCCCAGCGAAGAAGCGCGGTTTCTTGTGGTTGTCTCCTCCATTGGTGAGAAGTCTTCGAGGCTATCGTGCGGCGTCAGAGCTTTAGCAGCCTCTTTTGCATTGCGGACCTCTTGCTGCAGGGCGTTGATCTTCATCCACGTACGCAAGCGAGGACCCATGGGCCCCAAATCGAACTCCTTCATGAAGATGAAGTTGCGGTCCACACCCAGCAACGCCTCGCCGTCGATATCCTGGTCCTTGAACACATCGCAATGTTTCGTCTCAACACCGACATCCTCCAGGTATTCGGCAACGCGCGCTGGCGACCAAGTCTTGACCTCCTCTTCTGTGTGGAAGTTCTGCTCCTCGTCTTCCGTTTCCTGGCCATTCACATACGATAGACGGTGGTGGCTGCTGTACTCGCTCCCCGAGTCGTTGTTGATGTTGTTGGGCTTCAGATCACGTTGGGCTACGGCTGCGCTGTGACGGGGCGTGCTCATGTCGGTGATGTGCTCGTCGATGACGCTCAGAGTCTCGTGCATGACGGGGCTCCCTATCGAGGTCTCTTCGTGGGGCTCTTCGCCGTTCAGGGTCATGCTAATGCTACGTGGCGCAGCGTTCAGCGAGGCCCTGCGCGCAATCTCAGCGCCGGTGGTCGAGTTGGCTACGTTCAGGGGCTCTGTCGGGCCCTGGGTGAGGATGGGCGATTTGGGGGCGCCCAGCGGCTGGGTCGGCGGCGGTGTCGAGGTCGCGGTGCTGGGCGCAACAGGCTGCGTCGGCGTCTGCAGCTGCGATGCGCTCGAGGCGTTGCGCGAGTGCACGGGGGCGCTCGCTGTGGCGGGTGCTGGGGCGGGTCGTGTGTAGACTGGCGTGTGTTAGAGACGGCAACGCCTGGCACTCGGTCGCTCCTGCGCTGGGAGAGCCTCGGTCTCACGCACCTTCAGGGAACAGCCCGTTCTCCCCGCTCTCGGTGTTCCTGCCCAGGAACCAGCCATCGCCGAAGTCGTCGTCGCGCTCGATGAGCTCAACGCGATCCCCCCGCCTTAGACTCAGCTCGTCCGGGCTGCGGGCAACGAACTCATCTGCGGCAGGCTGTCAGCGTTGCGGTCGCAGCGCACCTCGCTCGCTGCCATGGGCGCAGCCGAGCTCCGGTGCACGCTGGAGGGGGTGGGGGACACTCACGCACGACTATCAGCAGGTCGCCCGGCCGGCAGTGCTCCGTGTGGGAGCGCAGTCCGGAGGCCATGGCCATGGCCATGGTTGCGCCGAGGGTGGAGGGAGGGTGAGGCCCAGCGCGGCAGGAGGGCAGCAGGGCAGCAGGGCAGGAGGGCAGCAGGGCAGCAGGGCAGGAGGGCAGGAGGGCAGGAGGGCAGGAGGGCAGGAGGGGCGAGGGCGTGAGGAGTGCTGCGGAGGCGTCAAGACAGCCCAGCCTCAGCGACTGTGCATGATGGAGTGATATAGTTTGGAAGCGTGCGCGCTATTGCCCGTCGCTGCCAGAAAAGGGTCCCCTCGTCTTGATGCGGACTGACTCGGACACGCCGTTTCGAGGATGCTCCCGAGCGCGCCGTGGTTCGAAACGTGCAAAAGGACAGCTGTGGCCAGAAAGGTAATGAGGTGGTGCGGCTTTGGCCTGTATCGTGGCACCTCTGGCGCCCTATTCTTGGACGAGGGCGGCGAGCTTGCCTCCAGCCACTGAGCGTGGGTGGTGCAGCAGCGCTCCCCTCACCAAATTGATTGCTGTGCGACGTGGTGCGGGCAGGCTGGCTCCACGAGCAGCGCGGAAGACAGTTTTCCTGCTGCACGCATTTCCCTTTGGCAGCTTGCAGCTGGCAGCTGGCAGCTGGCAGCCGCTGCGTGCTCGTCCTGAGCCATGCACCTCGACGATCCACGTCGTTGCAAAGGCACGGCTGCTCCTGCTGTTCCACGACCGCGCCTGCCTCGTTAGCGCCGCCGCGGCAGGGACGACCTGTCGTCGCGCACATGTCTGCAATCCTGCCCAGAGACCCACTGCACTTCTTCAACAGCCGTTCAACGCGCCTTCCTCCCGGACTGCAGTCAGTTGCGCGACATGGTCAACTAAGCCCATTTGTCGCGCCTGACTGCTTTGCCCACACACTGCCAATTAGCTCTCGTTGACATGCACTCCCCGCATTCGCCGCGCTACCTGCGAACGGCGTATCGCTCGCCAGCCCACGCCGCAATAGACGCACACTCACCACGGCGGTTCTCGTCTTGGGAAATTCCTTGCTGAGAAAGTATGACCGCCGGCGTACTGGGGCGTGCACCGGGCGACGCCCACAATGCGGACGCGTCCGCGACTGCAAGCACGTTAAACCATGCGCTGGGCGGAAAGCACATCAAGTCATGGATGAACGGCGCTACCAACCAGACTCCAACCTTGCCCCCCTTCCCTCATAGGCCGTCAAGCACCACGCCACACCTTGCGCCTCCTGTCGCTTTGAAGAAGAGAGGCAGACCCAGAAAGTACCCACTTCCAGAAGCTGTCAACCAGCAGCACGCGATCAGGGCATCTTCCGTCAACAATCGTACCACGACCGCGCCTCCCGCCGAGAAGTTGCCACCATCGAACTCGACATCGCCACAGCTCGCGAACATCGTCACAAATCATCCACAGATTCCCAGCCATGGCAACCTTGACGTCGGCGTGTTTCCTTCACCCACACCAAGTGAAGAGGATACACATCAAAGTGGCTTGCACATCCAGGGACTAGGGACGGGACAATCGGTCAACATCGACCGGCTTGACTTTGCATCTATGCAGTCACCAAAAGCCCCCATTCCTGGCCCAGCATCGACCACCAGGAGTTACTCGGGAGAACACCTTCACCTCCAAAAGCGTTCAGTCGTGGAGGTATCGGAGCCTACTAAGAGAGCACGTATCGATACAGCACAATCTCCCTCTAGACCACCTACAACAATGTCGCCTGTCGAGCTGCTCACGTTTCCAGAATCCACACAACGGCCTTCAGCACCCCATACCCAAATTAGGAGCCCTTTACTAAGCCAGGCACTAAGTTACAGCCCACCCTTCAGCCGGATATCAAATAGGCAGCTGGCATCGCCTCAGCCCGCGCAGGCATCGCGACCTCCCGGCGGTCTTCCAAGCTCGCGCGCAAATCCGCCCCCCGTACTAAATCAAGTTCAGCAGCATGCGCCGGCTCGTGATGAATTCGCCCATCCACAACTAATCGCGCAGTCGTCTGGAATGCCATCGGCTACCCAGCCATATCCACAGCATCCTTACGTTGCACCCTCACAGCGACGCTTGTCCCAGAAGGATGACTGGTATACGGTCGATGACTGCGCATACGAACTAAGCTCTCTTGCTACCCGATATCAGCCCATGCTTCGCAGTGCTGCGGACACAGTACGCCTGCGGGTCCTAGAAGAGGCGGTGATGGCTAATGACTGGGCTTATCTGATCCTGCATCAGTATTATTGTATCATGACTTATTCGCCGCAGGATCTCCCCTTGAGTCTGCAGCACAACGGCAACCTTCCTGTAGCGCACTCGCTCTTGCATGAAGTGCTCGACGACAATAAGCAACTTTCGACAGTCGTGCTAGCCTTCTTCGCCACCTTCCCGTATGCTGTCGATGTTCTTGCACTAAGATGGTCAACGAGATATCAGGAGTTGGAACACGGGTTTGTGGCTTTTGTCAACATGTCAGCCCACGTTGGAGCATTGAGGCAAGCATGTGAGAGGCGAGGAGTACCGCCGACCCCGCGCGAGTTTGCCAATTGCGCAGTCACGTCAGTGATATTTCGACGACTCTTGTTCAGATCAATTCTGCGTGTCCTATGGGCCAGGTGCCCTCCGATTATTGAGAAGGATCAGTTTGAGGACCAGGCTTTGCAATACCTCGACCGGGCGCAAGCGATGTTTGAACACTTGAGAGCAGCAGGCAAAGTGGGAGGTCGCGAGCAAACCGATCTCGAACTGCGAAATTGGCAAAGTAACTTCTTTCAGATCGCGAACTCACTCGATGCGATGTTACAAACACAAGGGTTTCAGCCTCTTGGCTTGGCTTCGCCTCGTTTCAATCAGCAACAGCAACAGCAGCTCATTCAGCAACGGCAACACCAGCTCGTTCAGCAGCGGCAACAGCAGCTCACTCAGCAACAATCGCATCCGCGTGTGCAATCACAGCAACAGTCATACCCGGCGAATGGCTCTGCGAACGCAAGAGTATCTAGCCGCACGCATCCTGCGCCGCCGGCGCCGCCGAGAACGTATCTCCCCCCAGCATCGCAGGCGCACTCCTCTTCTCGACCTCGCCACGGCCGTACTCCGTTGCTGCCACCAAGTGGCGTCCTCCAGTCACAGCAAAGAGTCCCTGCTCCTTCGCGCTTTGGCTTGCATCAAGCTCATCTGCGCAGTCCAGCCTTGCGGGCTGCAAACTTGAGTTCGCCCAGTTACTTGTTTTGGCAAGGGTTCATACTCAAACCGCAGAGATTGAAGAACGCAAATACAGCCATCGAGAAGCTATCGTTTACGTTCGGTGCCAAGGACATGGAAGTCGTCGCTAAGGCAATGCCCATGCCTCCAGGCGCTCCGGACATTCGACTGATTGATGAGGACCATAGATTAATTCGATTGCGCTCTGTCAAATGGTCAGCTCATTCGATGCCGAGTGATGAAGAGTGGGCCGTTGCAGACAACAGCTGGGTCCCGTATTCGTCTTTCTCACTTAATGATCGTCCGTTAGAAACCCGCAAAAAGCTGCACCATGGGAGAGATCTGCCCGTGGACATCACTCCACTAGTCTCCAGGGGTGAGAATATTCTGGAGATATCAGTTATGAGCAACTCGGACGACCATGCCTACCGAAAATACTTGATTGCAGTCGAGTTTCTTGGGGTCATGACGAGGCAGTCTATCGAAAAGCGCTGTCGAGAAGAGACTGTCCCCGCCCAGGCCGTGATCGGCGACATCAAGCGAAAGCTCTCAGCCAGCGCTACTGATGACGACGAAATCATTTTGATGGAGAGCACCCTCACTATCAACCTGCGCGACCCATTCAGTGCTTCGAAAATCTGCGACACTCCTGTCCGAGGCAAACCATGTCTTCACAATGAGTGCTTCGACCTTGATACCTTTCTTGAGACGCGACCAAGGAAGGGTGATGCGACCGCCGCGGATCAGTGGCGCTGTCCGATTTGTAAAGCGGATGCGCGGCCAAGCTCACTCGTTGTCGATGGATTCCTAGTCGAGGTACGCGAGGAGCTCGAGCGAAAGGGGCTCTTGGACACGAGAGCTATCGTAGTGAGTCAGGACGGATCTTGGAAACCCAAGCCTGAGGAACGAGACACAGATGGTCCCGCGGACCGCGATACACCAGAACCGACTCCGGCCGCAGTGCGTGTAGCATCACGATCGAAATCGAAATCAGCTGTTGTCCACGAGATCATTGATCTTAGCGACTGAAGCAAGGTCTTTGTTTTAGGTCGTGTTTCCTTGAGTCTATTGTCGGAGTTTAAGGGGAGGTTGGGCTTTTGTACGAGATACCCCACTTGCATTTGTCCATCTCACGTACAGTAATTCTGGTTCATACAGTTTGGCTTCTTAACAGAAGATGGAACGTCAGCAAAGCTTGATGATACCCGTACTTTGATTAATACATGACTTCACGGCCGTGGCATGTTTTCACTCTTGTTAACGGCGCGATCTATTCAACCGCCTCTACATGATGTTGAAATGGAAACAGATGACCATCACAAAGGTAGACTTAGCCAAAACGGGCACGACAGAGGCCCTCATGAACGTTTTCGTCCCGCAGCAACAAACACCCGGAAGAACCAAGAGGCAAGAGGAAATAGTGACCGATCGCACAACCACACCGCCTGGGTCTAGGGATACCAGTATGTTATACATTTTATCTCCCGCTCTTGTTCACCCTCCTAAGAACTCGCAGTTCGAGCTTCAGCGGTAGCTGCGCATACCACGCTAAAACCCTCCGGCTTAGGTACTAGATCCACAATACCAGCCCATCGAAGCGCTTCTAAAAGCGTCGGTGGTAGTGCTCGCCTCGTGCTGATCACAGCGTCAGAGTACCAACTTTCGTTGCATAGACCTTTCAAGCGTAAGAGCTTATACTTTACACGCTGAGACTGCTCCTCGGAAGGACGTACCAATAACTTGCCGTACGTGTTTGTCTTCTCTTGTTGCTCCTGCCATGCTCCTGCCATGAATGTTGTGACTTACGATGCTTTCCGTCCACAACTTTTCTCCCAGTTTCCTCCCAGTCAATTCTTGTCTTACCATAAATACTTGTTCAAACTTATGTATGCTAGTCTCGCCTGCTGTGCCCCTGTGGTGGCTACTGAGGATCGATGCCTGCAAAGCAAGCGACCATGAGTCCGGAATGTCACGCCACAACGTTACAAGCATCACATTTACTAATTTCTTACTCTGCTGCATATCTTCAAAGGTAAAGAGCCTGCGTATAAGTACATCAGCACAAAGTAATACTCCAGGCACCTTCACCATGGTCGACTTCACGCTCTCTCCTTTGTCGAGCAGAGCAACCCTCACGCCAGACTCAGACCCCCATCAACCCCATCTCTATTCGCAACCCATCCAACAAATGCTATAATCGCAATCACAATGCCCTCCATAACAAACGTCTCCTTCACACCAGCATAAAACGCAAGCCCACTAGCCTCCAACCCCACCGCAATAACATGCCAAACCGTAATCCAAAACATAAACAGGCTAAACGCACCCTCCGGTACCCTTCGCCCCCACACCGTCCCTTCTCCTTCAGACTCCACGATCAAGTGCAGATTCCACAGCTCGACGGTGAAAGCTACCAAACAAATCAACACCAGGATCCAGGGCCCACTGCTCTTGGTCCCGTCGCGCAACCTGCCCATATCTGATGCGGCGAAGAAAACGAACCATCCGGTCTCAAGGGTGCGCATCAGCAAGATCAGGAGGAAGGCGATGCGGCGGGGGGTCAGGGTCAGGGATTTGACGAAGACGTTGCAGGAGTGGATGAGGCCGGGGAAGTAGGTGCGCCAGTGCGGGAGCGGGCGAAGGTACGGGCTCCGGTAGTGATTGTTTAGATCGGCCATCTTGTTGCTGAAGTGAGTGCGTCGAGTCGTATGCTACGGAGGACTCTTAGACCGGTGGAAGCTTTACTGATGTCGATGGGCCTTTCCCTTGCCGTGTGGGGTGACTAACTGAAGTTGAGACGCGCGGGAGATATTGTGTGCTAAGGCCTAGTCTTGTGTGTTTGCTTGGTACCTCAAGTTGAGCTCAGATGAGGCCTGGATGAATGCTTGTTGTCGTTGTAATACGAATAGGGGAGAATATCTAAAGCGGATTGTAAGGCAACCAGGATCTATAAATAACTTGGGCAAATCAGATCCTGCCTGATTATGTGCAGCTGATGTTGCCATCGAAACCGAACATGATTCACTCAGCTATTTGTTATCTTTATAATGCAACCTTGATTAGCTGAGCTGTCTTATGAGGACCTCCGCTAGATATAAAGATCTGTTTGTTGTATCTAGCTTTTGCGACTATAGGAGTCCGGTTGCACAAGTGTTATGTGCACATGGAATGTTTTGATTGAACATAGTTGCGGATCGTTAGGTTAGTCGTGACGAATGCACTTGCAGATTAGTCCTCCTGGCAAATAGTGGTCCTCTGCCAGGCATCGGTCTTCCCAGGGTGCAGCCGCGATAGACACCAGGTATAGTGGACTTCGTTTGAAACCACCCCATCTTCGACTCGACCCAGGCAAGACCTTCAGTTGAGCGTTGCGCAGCTACATCCCGGGAAATTTTGCAGCGTGAGGGTGGGGCGCTTCGCCAGCGTTGTCAAGTCGCGTTTACTCTTCATGCTGAGTCTGGATACAGAAAGAGTCAGCAGTCGCACGAAATCGCTCGAGACGTAAACACTCAGCAATGTATTCTCAGTGCAGGCGCAACTTCGGAAGGTGAGAGGCACTTGTCAACAACAACTCCATATGAGCGACAAGAAAAGGCGGGCCTATGAAGTTGCAAATCTGCAACGAGACAGTGATCGCCTATCTACACTCTTTGTGGACGCAAGTTGGGGAGCCGTCTTCAAAACCGATCCAATGATTGTGATCATCTCCAGCGCCAGCCAGAGCGCCAGTGATACTCCACAATGCCTGGAATCCAACATCTCCGCGCCTGAAGCCCGATCCCTCTCAAACCATTGTCATCCGATCGATGATCGTGTCCCACTGCATCTCGAAATCCGAAGTGTGCGCAATCAAGATGACTCCGTCTAGGTGTTCCTAGGCCAAGATGGTTCCTAAGGTCCTCATCGAGTGTTTCAATGCCTTGATCCCTTTCTCAAGCTGTTTAATGCGCTTAAGCGTGTCAGCCCAGCCAACTACCACCCCCACAATAGTATTGGTCTCTCCGTTCTCCCAACGTCTGTCCTACAGTACGACTTTCTTTGCGTCTCGAGGATGACTTTCGGTAGGGCAGTACGGACACTTGAAGCGTGCTCCCTTGGAGAGCTTATCGAGTGATTCACTGGCTATAACGTGGCCACAGGGCATCATCATTGGCGGATTTGCGTCGGTAGTCTGCTCTTTGCTGACAGGACAGACGAAGATCGAGTGGAAGTGGTATGTGCTTGGTAATGGTATCTCGACGGGCAGCTCGTTCTGTGTAGTCCATTCAGCGCGCCGCTCTTTCATGATGCTCTGCATTTTCAGCAGGTAAGGCAGGGCGATCGCGCCAGCTGTTGCCGCGATGAAGAGAGGTGAGTCTGCGCTGAGACCCAGCAGCGAGCAAAACTCGCGATTGAAGGAGTGTGCTACTTCTTCCCACGCAGAATCGTTGTAGAAATAGCGTTGGTATGGCGAGTCTTCCACGTTCTCGTAGTACGCCATGGCCCCCATTAGATGCTGGATCTCGCGCGCATATCTTTGTGAGAACATGCCAAAAGCTTGCCTCGCATAGTTCCAAGCACGCAGAGGACCGGCTGGTGTGTCGTCCATGGAATCGTCTCGACCCTGGACAAACAAGCAGACGAACTGCAGACGACAGAGCTCAAACTCGAGATTGCTGCCTCGTGCCTCCAGGATGCCACTCCTTTCCCGTGCCCATTGTATTGCTGGCTCCAGATTTCTCTCGTTTCGCAGCTCATGTAAGATGTGGTACATGTCTGCAAACTGTCGCTGCAGGTTCTCTGAGTTGAATGCCCCTTCTGCTAAATCCTGCTCCCAGGAGTCTGTCTTACTAGACGGGTATGGGTTGTTCAGAGTGGGCTCCGGGTGCGGAGGGTGCCGGTGCGCTTCCTCGATGAAGGTAGAGGCTACATCGAACTGCCCTTCTCGCAGGAAGTGCATGGCTATCGCGCGGTTGATCAGGGACGGGTGCGAGGATAGGGCGTCATTCTCGGCGCTGGGGAGGGGTTTGTCTTTGAACTTCTATGGGGGCAGTCAGCATTCGCCCAGTTCCAGACCACCTGTAGTACGACCTACCTTGTCCAGCGCCTTGCCATACTTGTTCAGGCCAGAGTATATGGGCTTCAAGTCTTTCTGTGCTGCGTCCATGGTCTTCTTGAAGGGATCCTGCAGCTTTGCAAGCATCAACGGTGCCTTTGAGGGCTCTGTCACAGTCTGGTTGGATATACGTCTCTAGGCCACACGACAGGTGAACATACCTGCTGCGATCTTCTCTCGAGCTGCAGTAAGCATGTCAATCGCCTTCTGCACATGGTCGATGCTGGTCGAGAGGTTTGCGCTGCTCTCGAAGAGCTCTATCTGCTCGCGGAGATCGTCCATGGTGGCGGTGATGGCGGCTGTGGGTCTTTGGCAGAGATGCTGGTGACGTGGGGGTACGCAGGGCAAACGGCGACCGCTGTGTTGAGTGATTCTGGCCAGCAGATCACAAGCCACTGGTCCATGGCTGTTTTGCTGGCGTACGTGGTTCACGATAGTCGTGTCGGCCACAAGCGCTGGGTGGCTGGCCGCGGCTGCTCCCCCACACGTCATGCCGCCGAATCCCCCGGTGGGACCTACTCTTCTGCGGACCTTCACCCCCAACATCCCCGTCCGACCAATCGAAGCACCGTGCCCCTGATGCTGCGCATCGTGTTCTACTTTTGGAAACATGTATAGACCATATACATCGCCTCTCCCTCCTCTGCCAGCGTCCTCTGGAAGCACGCACCGGACATTCTTGCGGCCTGCGCTGGCGCCATGAAACGGCCGACCAATGTGGCATTGTGCAGCATACACACCGAGCATCGCATAGTTTTGGCCTAGACAGATCCCGCAGCAGCCATGTCGCTGAACGGGCACATCACTTTGTCGCGGACGAACACCGCGACCAACGCAGAGAAGGAGCTGCGCAGACAGATGCCTCCTCTGCAAACCAAGTCGCTGGAGCGCAGCAACACGGCACAATCGCGCCCAACGACCGCCCCTAGAACATCGACGGCCGACGCCATGTCAGGCGATGGGAGCCTCAAATCCCCAACATCGCCTGTTCGCCATAAGCGCTTTGTCCTGACCGACATGGTTGCGTGCCGTTACCTGGAAGATGATCCTCAAACCAAGGTTCTTGCACGCCGCGAAAAGATCCAAGGTTATGAGATATACCTGGTCGAACAATGGGCCTGCTCTCGGACGCACCCTACCTTCCTCATCACAACCTACACCGGCAATCCTCAAGATACAGTGCTGGCCACAATCATTAGCGTGCCTGCGGACGAAGCACAATGGTCGCCAGCGATGCAGTTATATTTCAACACGCTGAACGAGTACCATGCCAGAAGCAGAGACACACCATACGGAACTTTGATGGTCACCAACCTGAACGGCTTTCCTTCCTCCCTGACTGTTATTCCAATTCCTGGAGGCGACATGCGGAAGTACAGAGAGATATTCTTCGTCAATGAGAATTTAAAGAGGTTAGGCTGCTCTGGGCGCTTGGGTATCAAGCTCGCTCCTCCCAGCAGTGCGACCGAAGCAAAGTTCCACCAGCTGTACCGCACCAGCGAGAAGATCCCTCTGAATGGAGCAGTCATCGAGCTAGTGAAGCTGTGCCAGGTCGCACTCGTCTTGTTTGGAAAGCTCGAGCCCGAGTATGCAGATGGTCTTCTTTGCGACATCACAGAAAAAGCTCTCAACGACTGGTGGGTCGAATTTGGCGCAGAGTATTACACAGTCGAACCGCACGATGGCATCCTTGGTCCAACTACACTTGCTGCTTTGCTGGGAATGCTTATGGGCGCACGCAATCGTCTGAGCGCACTCGGCGCCCCCGTCGCCAAGGATGTGTTCGACATCGAGAGTACGAAAAAGGGCATTGCGCATTTCCAAAAGTCCTACCATATCCCACGGTCCAAGCGACTAGATAGACAGACGCTTGACAAGCTACGCAGAGCAACAGCGAAGGCCGCGACTAGAGAAGGATGGGGTGTACCGAGAGCGTTCAAGTCAACAGTGGCCGAACTTGGCGGAAAGGGCGGTGAAATGGTGATGGGCATCGTAGGTGCCGGAGAGAAAGACGGCATCGCTGAAGTTGAGACGGTGGATATCGATCGTTTCGTGGAACTTGTCCGTGGGGATCATGCCAAGTGGTTGTGGTATGGGCGTGCTCGCAAAACAGGATCTGGTGACATGTTTGATCGACTGCCAGATGAGAATGGCCAGGTTTCTCAAGCCGTACTCCAAGATCGAAGTCGGAACCCCTTGAAGAGACAGACAACTCTCGAGGAGACCAGGTTGCCACGACGAGAGACGACGAAAGATGATCATAAGAAAGAGATCTTCAGTCCTGATGGCACAGAGGCCCGAGATCGAGATATAGTTTCGAAGCGTGCAGCCATCAAGGCAAGACTTGATCCTGAACGTGGCTTCCACCGCATCAAAGACGCCGTTGGCCTTCGGAGTCATGCCAATAAGATCTCGAAGGATGAGCACACACGGTTGCAATATCAGGATATGCGAACAGGACTCAATGAACAGCAGCCTGATCTGGACGGACTCGACGATGATGGAAACGAGCTTTCTGGAGTGATGTCGCCACAACGTGTCGCAACTGATCTTGAGCCTTCCTTCACCAAAGTCCTTACAGAGACCCCACACGATTCTGCAAGCAATTTGGTTTTGAACAAAGCTGCATCAACGCTCAATGATAATCCAGACTCCTCGGGTTCAAAACTCGCGGTCGCCGAATCAGAAGCCTCAACCCGGCCACCAACCGCCGAGCCGTCGGTAGCCGGATCCGTCTATCGTGGTGTCGAATTGAACGAAGTATTGCCTCTTGAGGAAGTGCACGCCTTTCCCGCGCTGCTGCGGCGCACACATTCCGCTGACCAACTTGAGCTTTACGACACGCAACACAGCGACGAATGGTGGCCACGTCATCTCTCCTTCAGTGTTGCCGAAGAAAGTGTCCTGATGTGGGAGAGCTTGATCAGCGCTGATGTTGACGAAGAAGCCATCGACGACGCTGACTCGTCTGCAGTGGCACTCGGCAAACAGCAAATCACCTTCGTTCTGCAGTCCGAACAGGTCAAACGCCTGCATCACCGTCTCGCCGTGCTGTCGGCTACAGATACTTCTTGGGTCAAGACACGACTCAATGAGGTCCAGGATCTTGATGCCGCTGCGGATGCCGACATAGAGACGCTCGATTTCATTTACTATCCACGCCTCGAGACGTACGAGTCGTTGCGCGAGAACATGCACGCTGTCATCACAAGTAATCGTGCTCAGCTCACCGCCTCATTACGCGAACTGGACAATGTTAACGATAAGCTGGAGTATGAGATCACTGCTCTACGGGGCAAGGTGGAAGATATCGAAGACTTTGTAGATGAGTTCGAAAAGCAAGTCGATTACGTGTGCGAGCGCGTCGAGGAGCTAGAGAAGACACTCGGCGGGAGGGAGGGATGGTGGCATTGGATTTTCAGAAAGGCCACGGGCATCGGGAGTCCACCACAATAACGTTGGGTAATGTTGTATTAACCCAGAGGCGTTCATACATAATCTGTTGTTGTATACCCAAGGCATCGTTCCTGAGGAAGGCGGTACCCACATACATAGATATTGAGACTAATACAGGAAGTTTCATGACCTCGTCAATCAGTCCAGGAACCACTTGGGCACTTCGGGGCCCCACACCGCCAGACTCTCATCACCAGCTTCGACCCACCCAACTGGCGTATCTTCATTGACCAGATCGCCGTCTGCGTAGTGCTCGATCATATTCCCCGTCGTGTCCCACCAGTAATCGAACAATTGGCTTCCCAAGATATGCCGGCCTACTCCCCACACGCTCTTATACCCTCTTTTCGCCAGCCATTCGTGGCCCAGCGACTGTGTATCGAAGTCATGCACCTCAAACGACGCGTGATGCACGTGCGAGGTTTTATTTGTGCTGAAGAAGATGGTGTGGTGGTCCGTGTAGCCCTGTCCCAGATCGATGTGCGCGAAGACGGCGACGTCTTTCTTGTTGCCATCTGGCGTAGTTACGTACTGGATGTCGGTCGGCACGATGTTGAAGGTCGAAGTGTACCAGGACATTTCCGCTTCGAAGTTCTGCACGCAAAGTCCGTAGTGGCCTAGCTTGTGCACCGCAGCTGGGCCGGGCTTGAAGCGCTGGAATCTTGCGATTCGGGGTTTCTCGTTTTCGTAGTTCGTTGTGAGAATCTCAGGGTAGGGACCGGGGTCCTTCTTTTGCTGGCCGTGGATCAGGCAGATGGGGAAGCCTTCAGGGTCGTGCAACGTGATGAGGTGCCCTCCACCGGGTGCATCTGACAGGTCTTCGATCTGACTAGCTCCAGGTACCTTTGCGGCTTTCTCTAACTCCGCGTAGCTTTCGACTTCGAAGCAGCCGCCGAGGAACTTCTTTTCACCTTTTTGTGCGTAGTACACGTATTGGTCATCTCCGTAGCCTTTGAACCATCTCTTTTCCGAAGTCTTGTGGGCCACCGTCATGCCGAAGTCGTTGAGGAAAATTGTAATCTCATCAAGGTCGGGGTGCTGATAGCGCATATGCACTAGCTTTGTGATCTTGATCTGCGCATCGCGGTCGATATTTTGCTCATTTTGCCATTGTCTGAGCGGTTTACAAGACTTAGGGATTGCCTCAGCTTGAGGGACTGATGATCCACGATTTGGCGATGTCTCGCGCCTCGGTTGCTTTGCTGTTTATCAATTTGGGGAATTGACGTGAAATAGTCTCTTCAAGTCCACTTACAGCTGGTGTAATCTTATCTTGGAAGTCGTTGAACGTCATGGTGCTCCCAAACTATTCTGAGTACTGCTTATCATACACGGGCACAGCTCTCTGGGAAGGAGCTGTTTATCAGAGCGCGTGCGCAGCCACTGTCAGATCCGGATGTGGGGAGCAGTGGCTCCATGATGTGCCGAATGTGGGGTCCCCGCACTCGAGACATGGCCCCGTGAGATCCATGGTTCCACATCTGGTCGACAACCTGATCATGTCCATTCGCAATGCAAATTGTTGTGGGATTGCCGACGGCGCGATGTGGGTGGTCGTGGTGAGAAGTACCTGATGACGTAAGACTCATTGTGGGGCTACCGGCACCGTCTGTGTCGTCCATCGCATTGACCTAACGTATTCACCTCACGCAGGGACGGGCTCTTGCGTGGATAGACAGCTCAGCGACCATTGTACTGATGGAACTTTCCTTTTGGCAGGGTCAAAGCTGAGATACGTTGCATTCGCTATGAATATGTCTATCCTATCCGATCTCCGTTTCCCGTACACGAGAGAGCATAATATGTATGTTTACGATACAGCTGCAATCCTGACCAGATGCTGCACCACGTGTAAAGCTGACTGACGCTAATCACGACATCCGCATCATCGGTCCAGCTATGTCTTCGTATTTACCTTTCTTCCGTTTTCTCAACGAGAAAGGTCAACGTTTTCTTCCACATTGCGATGTTGATCAAAAGTCTTTTGGGAAAGCTGACAGTCTGTTACACAGGATACCATCTCAATGAGAGCGAGCAGACTAGTAATCAACGTTATAAGGGACGATGCCGCGCGACCTCTTTCTCTTATCGAGAGCAGTGCGATATTGGACACAGCCAGTCCGGCGTCTGCGCCTTCTGAACAAGCAGCCAACAACCCGACAATCTTGCAACCTGGTATATCGATGACAGAGTGTGGGCGCTCATCCTGATTCTTTGCTTCTAGACCTGAGGTGCAGCGAAATACCTTTTGTTGCCGATGTATTGAGGTGCAAGGAAAGACTCCGATTGTAACGTCACGGGGAACACGGGTGAGGACCTCCTAGCTATGCTGGCTGTGTCTGTTTTCCTCTCGAGTGTGCCAGACTTTGAAAATTGGGTACTTAGATCGTGTATGGCAGTAGATGCTTGAATGTCTTCTGGTGTTTTGCTGGCATCGTTGACGTCGCTCAAGCCTACTACTATGGTTAATATATAGTTCTAGTCCTGACATGTTAATTAAATACGATGAATGCGTAAGGGACCCGATCGCGACTAAAGATCATGATGGCCACTAAAGGCGGCACGATGGAGGACCGGATCACCAAGCAAGGTCTCGTTGGGCCTTTAGATATTCAAGGTTCAGGAAATGGCGTGGCATACGGTACGGTGGTGTACGCGTCACTTCGGCTTGTGAAGCAGTGCGATCACGCAGAGTGCTATTGACAAACTTATTGCCAATTTGTAACTACTTGTCTGCGTCCTCCCTTAGAAGCAGCATCATCCACAGCTTCACCTCGCTCGAAGACTAGAGCGATCTAAGCATTCCGAAGCCCCATGCGCAATTTGGCGGGCACTCATCTAACCATCTTGAACAGCTGAACACTAACGACGCTCTGCAGTGGCGACTCAACCCTCCCAACGCCTCGCATCGCAATTTTATGCCAAAGAAAGCACATGACCCCATATTCTGTGTCGTAGGGGATAAACAAAAGCCCGAAACTCCCCGCAAATGATATAGTATGGATGCAGATGTTGCTCAAAGCAAAAGGTTTTTGGTGCCGTGCATCAAGTGACGGTGTTGTTGTACAGTTTCTCTGTGGAAAGAAGCGCAAAGACATTAAAGACTGGGAAACGGCGTCAGTCGTGAGCAGGGTCGACGGGGCGACGTGACCCTAGCGAAAGGGACGCCATGAACATCGGCGCTGCCGTACGAGATCGGCCATGGGGTGGTGCGAACTTTTAGTGAGGCAGTCTGTTGGGCTGCTGAATCACCAAAAGTTAGCCATCCGCGAAGCGAATACAACTTTTGTACAAAGCAAGGTAGAACCCGAGCTTACATGAACATGTTCACTCTCGTATCTGAGTGCGGCGGTTGTCCACTATTGCTTCGGTGACCTACAGCGAGTCAGTAATTGTAGACCATCGGGGGGCATCTACCAGCATGATTTGTCGGACTTACGAAGGCGAGTATGACGGACTTGTTGGCGACCATTTGGGCGAAGAAGCCGAATATGGTGCCGCACCTGGAGACGTGGGCGAGAACTTAGGCAACGTAGGCGAGTACGCTGCGTTGCCAGTAGGGCTTGTGGGAGAGTACTGCGGGCTGGCAGGGCTGTATGCAGGCGACGTGGGCGAGGCGGGCGAGCGCCTGTCATTAGTCGCACCGAACTGTGGGCTCGTGGGGCTGTATGCAGGCGATGTCGGACTATATGCAGGTGATGTCGGGCTGTAGTGTGGCGATGTTGCGCCGCGGTGCGCTGGCGACGTAGGACTGTAACTCGGCGAGGTAGGCGAGTAAGAAGGCGATGTCGGTGAGTAGCTAGGCGACGTCGGAGAGTATGACGGCGAAGTAGGAGAACCGTACGCCGGCGAGGTAGGCGAGTAGCTTGGCGATGTTGGCGAGTACTGAGGGCTTGTAGCTGCGTAGCTTGGCGAGGTGGCACCAAACTGAGGGCTGCTGATGCTTGGAGAGGTAGGCGAGTATCCAGGTGACGTGGGCGAGTAACCTGGCGACGTTGGGCTGGCGCCTGAAAACCCTGGAGACATCGGAGCATAGCCTGGGCTTCTACCTGAAGTGAATGGGCTGAAACCACCGTTGTCGAAGTTGGGTTGATACTCGCTGAACCCACCGGTATTGTCGCCACCGGCAGCAGCAAGAGGCGAGAAGGAAGCGTCGTAGCCACCACCCATGCTCATACCGCCATCGTACGAAGGAGAGCCCAAGTCGTACGGGGTAGCAGCACCCTGGTCCAGGAAGTGGCCAGTGGCGGCAGCACCACCCATGACCTTCGAGTTGTCTTCCACCATAGTCAGGAGCATGGAGTTGTCCATGACAATGTCAAACTCTCCAGTACCCATAGGCGCAAGCTGACCAAGCATAATGTTCTCGGATACACCACGGCAGTCATCAAGCTCGCCGAAGCCGGCAGCCTCGAGAAGAATCTCGACCGTCTCCTCAAAAGAACAACGCATGAGAGCTCCGGTATCGTTGCGGTTAATTCCGTGACGTGTAATGGCCATGAGAAGACCACGCTGCGTCATGATGTCGACAAGAAGCGCCATATGGCGGTGGTTGACATAGGAACCGTCAAAGGACAGAACCATACCCAGCTCCTTGAGAAGACCGGCACGCGCGGCCTCGATTCCAAGAACGCCGAGTATCTCGATGAAAGAATTGCAGTACGTCTTTGAAGAGTTGACACCCTCGATAGCGAGAACGTCTGCCAGGGCGGTGCCAGTTGTGTCCAGAACCCATTCGTTGCAGCGAGGGTCGTTCTTAGAAAGGATCAAGGAACGATCGTCGTTCTCAGCAACGACCTTCAGCTCACGGATGAAAGCACGCTCGATACCACGCACACCACGCAGGGTGACATCGTCGAGAAGATGCTTTTCGAGCTTGCGCATCCATCGCTCGTCACGCTCGTCCTCATCATCTTCATCCTTCTGGAGGTTACCATCCCAGATGAACCGGACACGGATGATCTGTTCGTCAGCGTTCTCGTCACTGAAGATGACGGCGAGGTTGGGCTTGAACTCCTCCTTGATGGTATTGGCAACTTCCGAGATGGAAATTTCCCTATCAAGCAGCTTCTTGCGGTCCAAGACGATACGGAGTAGCCACTTGGACTGCGCTTCAAGATTCTCATCACCTTCGCCGAAGACGAAATAAGACTCGACCATGTCCTCGTCGGCTTCGATCAGCGTCTCCTTGACTTGAGGATCGTAGTACAGCTCTACAGCGTGCGTGAGCGAGCGCAGAGTGGTGAGTTCGATACGAGAACGCAAGCGCTTCGCAGCCTGCTGGTTACCCCTTGCGTCCTCCTGCCTGACGAGCATAGACGGCGTTTTGATGTTCGCTGCAATATTGAGGATTTCCTTGAGACGGGGCACACCCAATGTGACGTTTTTAGAAGACACACCAGCAAAATGGAAAGTGTTGAGCGTCATCTGGGTAGCAGGCTCGCCAATGGACTGTGCGGCCAAGACACCGACCATCTCTCCAGGGGCGACAGCAGCCTTTAGGAATCGCTCCTCAAGCTCACCAAGAACGTAGTCGAGAGCCTTCTTGTTCAGACGGTACTCCACAACAAGACGCTTGAAAGCAAGACGAGATCGCAGGTGCGACTTGAACAGGTAGGTCGCGCTAGCTTGGGCTTCCTTGGAAATTTGATCGTCGCCACGGATGACAACAAGGCGGTCTAGAAGTTCGCGAACCTTGGTAATGGTCTCAATTGGCTGAAGGTTGCTGCGATCCTGTTGCGGCTTAATGCCGAAACGTGCTTGCGCAGATTCGATCATGCGTTGAATGTTGAGAGGAAGCTGGAACTGCTGGCTGTCGTCGTCATCGATGATAGTACGAAGGTACTCGCGATCGGCCTTGATCGTCTCAAACTCTTCATCGAGGTATTGCTGAACCTCGACGTCACCCTGGATCTCAGCCGCAATCTCAAGCTGGCTAGTTGGGATTGGAGGCTTTCCTGAGCTGACAACGTCAAGCTTGAATGTCTTCTCGAACTTCGCCTCTGAGGAAGTGATAATGTCAAGCTTCTGCTTCTCGATATGTGCGCCGTCAAGACCATCCTCACCGTAGATGAACTCGACAATGTCGCCCATGGAGTTACGGACAGTACCATCGTACTTGACCATAACATCCTCAAGCGCCTTGACGAGACGACGCTGGATGTAACCAGTCTCGGCAGTCTTGACAGCTGTGTCGATAAGACCTTCGCGACCAGCCATGGCGTGGAAGAAAAACTCAGAGGGTGTCAGACCACGGAGGTAAGAGTTCTCAACAAAACCTCGGGACTCTGGCGAGTAGTCGTCCTTGGTGAAATGTGGCAGAGTTCGGTACTTGAAACCGAAAGGAATACGTTGACCTTCAACAGCCTGCTGTCCGACAAGAGAAACCATCTGGGAGATGTTGACAGTTGAACCCTTGGAGCCTGAGATGACTGTGTTGACGACGTTGTTGAAGTGCTTCAGACTGTTCTGTGCTGCGGTACCACCGCCCTCACGACCTTCGTTCAAGAACTTCTGAACCTTCGATTCGAAGGTACCACGAATCGTCATACCCGGAAGAGGCTCGAGCTTGTCCTGAGTGGCTGTGAGAATGATGTCCTCGACATCTTTCTTGGACTTCGCAATGCACTCGGCGATCTTTTCAGAAGTAGCCGGATCAGGGATAGCATCACCGACACCCATGCTGAAGCCCCAGTGCAGCAGCCAGTAGCAGACAATGCGCTGACAAGCGTTGAAGAATGCGACAGCGTCTAGAGGGCTCAGCTCGTTGAAAATGATGTGGATAACACCACCAGCTGTGGCACCGACAACCTTCTTCGTAATCTGTCCAAAGATGAGTTGACCGCCCATAATCATCAAGCTTTTATCGGCAATATCGTTCCAAGGTCCAGGCTCCGACTCGTCGTCTAGCTTGACGATGTTGACCTCCTTGGCGATGGCCATACTCATAATCTGCTTACCCGTCCACATGGGACGAGGCTTCAAGATTGCTGGCTCGGGGACAATACCATCCCACTCTGGGACCCACATCATGATGTTCATGACCTGTTCGATAGGCAAGAATGAATCCTTGCGGGTCATCTTGTAAGCACCGAGCAGTGTATCCTGCACGATACCCATGAGAGGGGAGTTCTTCTGCGGCGATACTATCTGCTTAGGAACCATACACAGATTTTGGATCTCTGCGCGAGTTTCATCGCTTTGAGGAACGTGCAGGTTCATCTCATCACCATCAAAATCGGCATTGTAGGGCGATGTGACAGACAGGTTCAGACGGAACGTGGAGTAAGGCATGACCTTGACGCGGTGACCCATCATGGACTCTTTGTGCAGGGACGGTTGACGGTTGAAGATGATAACATCATCATCGTTAATGTGTCGTTCAACCTTCCATCCGTATTGCAGTCGCAGATCGTCGAGATTCTTGTTGTGCTTGAGATCGAGACGGACACCGTCGGTCTTGATCACGTAATTGGCACCAGGATGCTGATTAGGACCGTTGCGTACCAAACCAGTCAGCTTGCTGATGTTGAACTTGGTTACAACCTCAGGATAAGTGAGCGTGCGCGCAATCGAACGTGGCACACCGACTTGGTCCAAGGAGAGGTTGGGGTCACCTGTGATGACGGTACGCGCGGAGAAGTCGACACGCTTGCCCATCAAATTACCACGTAGGCGGCCCTCCTTGCCCTTTAGACGACCACGGATAGTCTTGAGAGGGCGACCGGACTTCTGCATGGCCTGCGGTACACCGTTCGCATCGTTGTCCATGTATGTGGCGACATGGTACTGGAGGAGAGTGTCGAACTCTGTCAGAACGTGCTGAGGTGAGCCGTCTTGAATACACTGTAGAACTCGACTGTTGGCGCGGATGATATCACCAAGCTTGTAAGTCAAATCGTCCTCACCGCGCATGCCCTGTCCTGTGCCGTCGACCGAGATACTAGGACGGACCGGTGGCGGAGGGACTGGCAGAACGGTAAGAACCATCCACTCTGGGCGAGCGTAGTCCTTATTCAGACCGAGCATCTGTAACGTCTCGTCGCTGAGCAGCTTGAAGATGTTCAGAGCTGTCTGTGGAGACAGAACCTCCTTGCGGTCACCCTGACCATCATCCTCGTCCTTCTTCTTGGCCTTCCATGTACCAGTGAGCTTGAGACCTTCCTTGCGAATGGTGTCTGGCTGCGGGTTGCCACAACCACCGTGGGGACGACGGGCCTTCTTAGGGTCCTCTTCGGTGGTGTCCTGCTCGCAGACTCGCCGTGTGCGGGACATGCGCCAGATCTTGTCAAACCTCCGCTTGGCATCCTTGGTCTTCATAGCCAGATCCCAGTCTGGATGGTTCTGACAAGCAGAGTCAGTACAAGAAGCTCAAACGTCTGAAGGGTTCGTCTTCGCGAGGAAGACTTACGGTATCAGCGAGGATCAAGCCACAGCTGTGGCACACCGTCTCAAGAATCTTCTTGATCTTGACAACGAAACCTGCACACGTCAGTTGCACGTCAAAGAAAAAGCTGGAGCAAGAGTTGCACTCACCGACGTGGAAGACAGGAGTGGCCAGCTCAATGTGGCCAAAGTGCCCAGGGCACACCTGGATATCCTCCTTGCATGTTGCGCAAGAGTACATGCGGTCGATGGTACCCAGCTTGGGGTCGTTGAGACCCTGTTCGCGCGGCTTCTTATTGTCCTCGTCCATGGTTTCAGGGTAGATGATGTGCACCACGCTCATGGCCTTGATCTCCTCGGGAGAGAGCAGCCCGAACTGGATCTCCTTGATGGTCCTGAGCGGACATTTCGATACTGCTGGCGCGCCGGGCGGCATATTGGCGGTATTGAGAGGCGGTCGCGGACTGGGGGTTCGCTGAAGGTCGCGTTATCGATCTAGGCGGCCGGGGAGAGGTGTCGTTGGATGGCCACAGCAGGCTCTGCGTCCGCGAATTAGGGGGTCTGTGAATGTGCCGTAGTAGCTAATGCGCCTGCTGGCCGCGCTCGCAAATGGAGCTGATGCGCCGCACGCGCTGGAACTGATGTGGTCGAAGAATAGCGCCCGGGGGCGAAGACTGCTCGGCTCGGGGGGCTCGCTGCGGTCGCGCCTGCTGCAGGAGTCGTGCGCGCGCAAGTAGAGCTCGCCGGTGAACACGGGCGTGCTGGTGACGGTGGAAGACGCGCTCTGGAGGGGCAGAACGGTCGCGGAGAGATGGGGGGATGGTGGTGGGAGTGGATGGGCGTGCGGTGCCCAAGGGCGCTGCTCAAAGGCAGAAGGCGAGCTGCAACGCCAAGCCACTAGCGCCATGTCGTCGCCGCAACACAAAGCAGTGCGACGCGTGCGCTGACGATTGTCCATCCCACGCGCGCGCGGACAGCAGCCCCGCCCTCGAAGATGCTGCGAACTGAGCCCGGCACTTCCCTGCACTCCGCCCCGCCCTGAAGATGAACCTGTCTTTGATCGATCCCTTTGTCCTCGCCCAGGACTGCCCCGACGTCATAACCGGCCGTCTGCGTGAGTGCGCTGCCTCTGCTGCCTCTGCCGCCTCTGCCGCCTCCACGCGCATCGCTCACCACTTGCAGGCAGCGGACACTCGACCTCCATTCGCTTCAGCCACCGCGGCGACCTACTGGCCTCTGGACGAGTAGGCAGCCCGGCGAGAAGCCATTGTCACTGCTTGCTAACAAAGCCCAGCACGACGGCATTATCGTCATCTTCGACATCGAGACTAATGGCGTTGCCCGCAAACTGCGCGGCCACACGCGCCAGGTGCAATCGCTGAGCTGGTCCACCAACGACCGCTACCTCCTCAGCGCTGGACAAGACTGGAAGTGCGTCCTGTGGGACTTGCAGGATGGCTCCCGCGTGCGTACCATCCGCTTTGAGTCTGCCATCTTCATCGCCGAGCTGCACCCCAACAACCACATGCTCTTCGTCGCCGCCCTGTTCGAAGATCAGCCCGTCATTGTCGACATGACTGACCAAGTGCCGAAGAAGCGCCAGATCGCCTCAGCACCGCGCCGTTCGCAGGTCGAGCGTGAAAACGCCACGGAAAAGCAAAATGCGCAAGACGCCAAGCAGACGACCACGATGACACTGTTCACCCCCTCGGGCAAGCACATTATTGCAGGGACAAACAAAGGATGGATGAACATCATCGACACGGAGACACACCAAGTCAGATACTCGTACCGAGTGACCAACAACATCATCGTGTACATTCGTTTGACTCCCTCCGGCCGCGACATCGTGGTCAACGCCAGCGACAGAATCGTACGCACACTGCACCTACCAGACTTCAGTGACCCCAAACTCGATTTCGATACCCTCCAGCTTGAGGTGGAGCACAGGTTTCAGGATCTGGTGCAGAGACTGTCCTGGAACCACGTCTCCTTCAGTCCAAGCGGCGAATACGTAACGGCATCCACGTGGATGAACCACCACATCTACGTATGGGAACGAGGGCAGGGCAGTCTGGTCAAGATCTTGGAGGGCACAAAGGAGGAATTGTCCGTGGTGGAATGGCACCCATCGCGACCGTTCGTTGCGGCGGTCGGTGTTGACTCTGGCAGGGTTTGGCTATGGTCAATATTGCAGCCTCAGCGCTGGTCTGCGCTTGCACCTGATTTCGTCGAAGTGGAGGAAAATGTCGAATACATCGAGCGAGAGGACGAATTTGATATCCAGCCACTCGAGGAACTTCACAAGCGCCGTCTCGACCAAGAAGATGAGGAGGTTGACGTCCTCACCATCGAGGTCAAGGGCTCGGCAGCTGAGTCGGAGGCAGCGAATGGAGAGTCGGGATTTCTGATGCCGGTTATCTTGGACATCGAGAACAGTGACAGCGAGGATGAGGTGGTCGCAATCGGCGCAGGTCAGTTCAGACGCCGTAGTCCAGGCGCTGGACGAGAATGGATGAACGATGAAGAAGTCGCCATCAGTGGAGACGAACGTCGTGCTAACGGGACAACAGTCCAGAATGGTACGAAGAGACGACGAGGCTAAGCAGAGGAACGGTGAAGACGTGAGCATTTCGAATGGACTGATCAGTGGAAAGAAGGCGCACACAGTGGCCAAGATCGAACAGCAGACGGATGCCGCAAACCGAATGATACCCCAAACACGAAATAAAAACACTATTGACCTCAGTCCACGTCGCTATTGCCTTGCATACTCGACGTGTTGTATCACCATCCACCGTGACCGTCGTCCCGCGTCAACATTGCGAGCCCTGGCGGTTCCGAGCTACGCCGCCCTTATACTCCTGATAGCAACACCCTTTCCCTTCTCTCCTACATCTTTCTTCTCCTCTCTGAGCCCTTTAGCAAGCCAACCCCTATCACCATCGGCCTCCCTCCCCTTCCAAAGACTGATGATCACCAACAAGACCATCACACTCGGCAGTGTACCAAGCGTCTTCCAGCCCATGTAGCTGCTTAGGGCGGTGACGAGCCAGTCGCGATTCTTCCTCGGAAGTGTGGTGTCAGCGGTGCCGCCGCCGATGAAAGGTATGCTAGACAAGAGGTCGGTTGCAGATTCTGTGATAGAGGCCGGCACAAGCGCGGTGTAGGCCGTGGAGAGCCGGGATGTGAGGTTGTGCCGCAGGGAGAGGAGGGTGGGTGCAATTGTGAAGGTTATGAGGGTTATGATTAGGAGGGGGTGCGCTATGAACGCGAGGAAGAGCCTGGCTTGTGTGAGCTTCCATTCTGACAAAGCAGAGTTAAACTTGGTATGTTGTTTGATTGGGCAGAGATGAGGAAGCGGAGGGCTTGACGGGAGAATAGTCAACGCACAGGAATGAGCCGAAGAGGAATTTGTTGATCGGGCCCATGTAGCCCGCGAAACGCCAGTAGATAAATGGCAGCGTTAGCACGGCAGCTTGTAGCATACCGAGCACAATGAAGAGTGGAATAATGACTTTGAGCGGTGACATGATGCCTGCCCAGCAAGAAACTGTACAGTATCGAAGAGTTTGAATGTGCTGTAGGCTTGCGGACGATCTTGATAGAATAAATTGCTGCCTGATCATTACTGTGTACACTCTGTTACCAAGCGCCATTTTCAAACGAGGATTCGACCTCCTTCTACATCGGACGCTCTGACTATCATTTTCGGTGGGCCTAAGGTGCATTTGGTGGTTGCCTGGCGTGAGTTTCTGGTACTTCTTGCAACGTGTGGCAGGACACGAACAGAAGACACATCACACAATCCGGAGTACACTGTGCCTGCCGCTCTACCTATCGGCATGCATTCGTGCTATTTAGGGTCTTGGGCAGAAGACGTACCAGATAGAGTCTTTTGTAGCCCGCTTGAGCAGTTCGTCCAAGGAGTACACATCGATGATGAGACAGCGAATTGTTGTTTCTGCGGCTTTGTCGTTCTTTCCTGAGACTGGTGAGGGATATGCCTTCTTGCGAAGTAAAATACATACGCACTGAGCTACCGGTTGATGGAGTACCTACGTACCAAACAAGCACACATCTTAAGCGAAGACACGTTTACCGTAGTGCTTCTTTCCGCTCGCTAGGCGTGATGAAGCACGCTCCGACCTTGTACGCAAGCACGACGATGAGGCAGCAATGTGTGCGAGCAAAAGAAATCTTGATTTAATATACGATATGCTCCTTATTATAGGCGACCTGCGTGAGACACTTCTACGGGTCATCTTATTGTACTGGCTGCCGTCCACCCGGAAGAGGACGAATGCAGACCCCAGGGCCATAGGGTCAGAAACGCAAGCCCAAGCAATGACAAGAACAGAGTCTATTCATATATACAAAGACCCAACAAACCAGCTCAGATACAACAAGGGAATACTCGACAGAGGTGGTATCTAACAACAACAATTAACACGCTCACAACACGCTCTTAACGCTCACCCATATCCTGCAACGGCACGTATCTCGCCTCCTCCCTGTTCCTCCTGAAGGCGGACCAAGAATCGACGACCCAATCGCGGACCGTGCTAAGCACACCCGCTTGCGGAATCTCCTCCCTCTCCTTTTCGTTCGCGGGTACCTCCGCCCCAGGATCCAGCAGACTGATCTTCATCCAGCTAGGTCTCCTCCAGAATTTCAGGTGCAGACTCGACAACACTACCGATACCGAGGAACAGGCCATAGCAGCGCCAGCGGCCATAGGATGCAGACTCAGTCCCCAAGGGAGAAAGAAGCCCATGGCAAACGGTAGACCGACAAAGTTGTACATGCACGCCCAAGCCAGGTTCAGCTTGATCCTGCGGAAGATAGACCTCGACAGACACAGGCTCGCAGGAATAGCTAACAAATCAGTGTTCGACATCAACACAATGGATGCAGCTTCCATAGCCACATCTGTACCGGTCGACAACGCGATACCGATGTCTGCGGAAGCCAAGGCAGGACTATCGTTGATGCCATCGCCCACCATACCCACGCACAACCCGCGGGACTGCATGTCTGCCACGATGCTCTTCTTGTCTGCAGGCGTGGCGGACGCGTGGACATCTTCATTTGCGATCCCGACCGCGGCTGCGACTACAAGAGCCGACGCGGAAGTGTCGCCCGTCACGATGCTGGAAGAGATGCCGAGGCGCTTGAGCGCGAGCACGACGGCACGGGCTGAGGGCTTGATAGTATCGGAGAGGTTGAGGGCGCCGGTGTAAGACGTGCCGATGGCGGTGTGGATGGTAGTGATGCCTGCGGAGCGCGACGAAATTTGGGCGTTGGGGTTGGGCGTGAGAGGCTCGTCGACGAGGTCTGGGACGACGACGTTGTTGGCAAGCAGGAAGGCGGCGTTGCCAATAAGGACCCTGTAGCGCGTCCGGGGTCCAGAGACCGCAGCTTCGACGTTCGCACTGATGCCTTTGCCGACTGTGGCTTCGAAGTCGCCAACTGCGCCGTCGAGGATGCCGTCGGGGCCGAGGCGAAGATGTTCTTTGGAGGCACGTACGATGGCTTTGGCGATGGGGTGCTCTGAGCCCATTTCTGCGAGGCCGATGAGCGTCCACCAGAGGTTCTTCTTGGCGGCCCATTCGCCCTGGATGTCGGTGCGCGAGACGCTCATTTTGCCGATGGTGAGGGTGCCGGTCTTGTCGAAAACGATATGGTTGATCTTGGTGGCAGTCTCAAGAGCGGCACCACCCTTGACAAGTATGCCTTGCTCAGCGCCGACACCGGTACCGACCATGACGGCGGTGGGGGTCGCGAGACCGAGGGCGCAGGGACAGGCAAAGACAATGACAGCAATGCATAGCTTGACGCAGACCATGAGCTTGCCGCCGCTGGCGTGATTGAGGAAGACCTTTGGTGGGTAGGGCAGGATATGGCTCAAGACCATCCAAGCGACGAAAGTGGCAAGACCAAGCGTGATGATGATGGGGACGAAGTAACCAGCGACGGTATCGGCAAGACGCTGGATAGGTGCACGGCTGGTCTGAGCCTCCTGTACGAGACGGACGATCTGACTGAGTTGGGTATCACGACCAGCACGAGTGACGATGAGCTCCATACGGGCTGCACCGTTGACGGTACCAGCCATCAGGAGAGCTCCCTTCTTCTTCAGGATAGGCATCGCTTCGCCAGTCACCATACTCTCGTCGATGTAGGACTCGCCACGAGTGACTGTACCGTCGGCGGGAATCTTGTCACCTGGGCGGAGGATGACAACGTCACCAACTTCAATGAGTTCAGTTGCAATGACCCGCTCCTCGGCCGCGTTGACGTCCATGGAAGGGCGGCCACCTTTCTCATCGACAACGTCCCAGCCCTCGGCGGCTTTTGCAGCAGCGATGGGGTCAGCGTAGATAGTAGCCATGGACGGTGCGAGGGACATGAGCCTGGATAGGGCTTTGGAGGTTTGACCCTTGGCGCGGTTCTCAAGGAAGCGACCCAAGCTGATGAATGTGAACAGCATGGTGCTAGTGTCGAACAGCGTCGTAGGCTTGGTGTGAGGAGGTACAAAGATGGACACGAGCATGGATGCAACGCTGAAGAAGAAGGCGGCTGAAGTACCGAGAATGACCAGGACATCCATGGTCGGAGACCCGTGACTGAGAGACTTGTACGCAGAGATGTAGAAGCGTTTGCCGATGCCGAATTGCACCGGGATGGTGAGAGCGAGACAGACGACATCACCAAGATAGAGACCGGGTATGATGCCGATTCTGCCATAGTCGAGGAAGGGTAGAAACATGGGGAAGATCATGCTGGTGAGGAAGACTGGGAGGGCAAACCAAGCCGAGAAGATGACGGCTCGTCTCCATTCTTGGATCTCTTTTGTTTTTGCGAGGGACTCGAGTTGTGCGTTGTTGTCATCAGAGTCTGAGACCAGTGCGTTGTAACCTGCAGCTTCAACGGCTTCGACGACAGCCCTTAATCCAACAATCTGCGGCTCGCGCTTGATTATGGCTCTGGATGTGGCGAAGTTGATCTGCGCGGAAAGGATGCCGGAGCGGTTTCTGAGCAAGCCCTCAAGCTCCTGTGCAGCCTCGACGTCTGGCAGACCGTAGATCTTGAGGTGTATCGGCGCGTTGCCCGAAGACGTCTGGTGCATATTGGCGTCTTCTGACGACAGAATCGTAGCATCAAATCCGCAGTCTTCGATTGTCTCGGCGATCTTCTCTGCGCTGAGCTTGGAGGGGTCGTGCACCAGCACCGCACGATTTGCGAGCAAGCTGATGTTGAACTGGTAGACTCCAGGCACGTCCTTGAAGCCACCCTCGATGGCAGATGTGCAGGCCCCGCAAGTCATGCCCTCGACCGCCACGGTGGTGGTCATTGTTCTCGACTTGTTTGCACCCTTGCTCTTTTTCGGCGCAGGGGTGTCAGCGACGGTTTCCAGCACCTTTGCGTCAAAGCCAACGTCTTCTATCGTTTCGGCTAGCTGGTCTGGGGTGATGACCTTGGTCCAGTGCTCGATGACAGCGCGCTCTGAGAGTAGCGATATGCTGAACGACTTGATGCCCGCTACGTCTTTGAATGCGCCCTCTACCGCCGAAGTGCAGGCGCCGCATGTCATGCCGCCCACGGAGAGTGTAGTGGTCGACAGGCCGTCATTTGCTAGCAGGCCGTCCTCTTCGTCGTCGGAGTCACTCAGAAAGTGGTCGTCGGTGGTTTGCGTGGCGGGCAGGTCTGTTGAGAGCACCTCGGCATCGAAGCCCCTGTCCTCGATGATGTCCCTGACCTCGTCGGCAGAGATGACCTCGGGGTCGTGCGAGATGACGGCGCGCTCCATGACCAGACTGATGGACACGTTCCCGACCCCAGCCACGCCCTGGAAGCCCGTCTCAATGGCAGAGGTACACGCGCCGCATGTCATGCCCTCGACCTTTAGCGTTGTGGTCGCCATGTGCGCCGTTGCGCCCTTGTTGGATGCCATGGCGGATGTGTGTGAAGCGGCTCGCGCAGTTGGTGTGTGTGTGTCCCTTTCTCGTGTTCTCGTGGCCCTAGGGGAGGGCATACGCAAGTGTGTCTGTCAGCGCAGCGCCGTGTGCGGGTGCTCGTACGAATAGAGCGGAGTCGCGCAGGATGAGCGGATCGACCGTTTTATTGCGACATACGAGGGGGGGTTCAAGGGCGAACAATGCAGGCGAGCGGCGCAGTAAACAAGGAAAAAGTATCGCCAACTGCAGAAGACCAGCTTCAAAGGTGCCAGATGGCGGATTAGAGTAATGCGGCGCTGAGCAGAGTGGCAGTTCGGGCGCTGATTAAAGCACGACGCCTCCGGGCCGGCAGAGTGGGGACACAGCGAGAATGCCGTAACGGTTTGATTGGAAATGCTATGAATGGAGCTCCTCGGGCTGACGCTACTCGTGGCACGGTGTCAGCTGCTCCTGGCAACAAGGACAGTCAGAGACGGATGGCGGATGGAGGCAATTAGGGTGAGGAGTGCAGATGCAAAGGCAGAGGCGGAGGCAGATGCAGGGGAGCTACCGTTGTTCAGCTTATACCGCCAGGCTCTGCGGCGACGACAGTGTTTGCGCTGGGCGTGCTGAAACGGGAAGGTCCTCGAATGCGCAGACGATGCCGAGCTGAGACGAGCGCAGCCTCAGGTGTTCGCATCCAGGGCAGCACTGTGGTATCAAGCGTAAGTAGTGCAGTTAGTACGCAACTTGCGCGCCTGATAGCACAGTAAGCGAGCGACCCAGCATGGCGGGAGGAACAATGGACATTGAACAGGTACAGCTGGCTTGTCGTGTGGGTGAGAGCAGTCTGGAGCCGTGGCTAGAAAGCCGTCCAGACTCCAGAGTGTGCTGCGCAGGATGGCATTTGCTGACAGGGCAACGAGCACGTTTCATGTTCCGGATCGCCTCAGGCACAGCGCACTGCGCGTGAAACACGATCCTCGCCTGCAGCCGCGACAGGTCTGGTGTTCGGTGTTCACTGTTCAGGAACACGGACAGAGACCTGCCCTTTCACAGCGCAGGCACCGTTGTCAGCACCTGAGCACCATCCCAGCGCCCCGAGCTCGCCTTCGCCTTGTGGGGCTGCGCCGTGGGGCTGCGCCGTCCTCGCCAAGCAGCTGCTACGCCATCGAGCTCTCCACAAACAACCACGGCGTGCTGCACTGCAGTCTGCCCCCTCTCCCCACGACCACCCCGCAGCGGCTCGCCTCCAGCCAACATGGAGCAGACCAAGGCGCTCAACGCCCTCGAGCCCTTTCTCGCCCTCAGCAAGTCGGCCACATCGCCGCGCGCCGCCTCGGACCTCGTCGTGCAGGCCACCAGTGCACCCAACACGTACGTCTTCGCCGAGCTGCTGCAGATGCCCAACATCCAGGCCCTGCGCAGCTCGCCCGAGCACGCTCCGTACCTGGCCTTGCTGGACGTCTTCGCCTGGGGCACCTGGGCCGACTACAAGGGTCTGTCCACCCACTGCTCAGCAGAGCTGCACACAGTACCCACGGGCTGATGATCTGACAGCCAACCCCTCGCTGCCCAAGCTCTCGGCTCAGCAGCACCAGAAGCTTCTCCTCCTCTCCCTGCTCCCCCTCAGCCACTCCCACGCAACCCTCACCTACGCCGCCCTGCAATCTGCCCTCGACCTGCCCAGCGCCCGCGCCCTCGAGCAACTCATCACGCATGCCATCTACTCCGGCCTCCTCACCGCCACCCTCGATCCCGCCCACAGCCGCGTCACCGTGACCAGCATCGCACCCTTGCGCGACCTAGCACCGGGCTCGCTCCCCGCGCTGCAGTCGACACTGGCAACATGGAGCACGCGGTGCGACGCAGCCCTCGCAGACTTGGAGGCTCAGGTCGAAAGAGTCAAGGGCGATGCGGTGCACCGCGAGAAGATGCGGCGCAAGAAGGAGCGCGCGATCGAGGTGCAGACCAGCGAGGACAAGGGCGCGGGGAAGCGAGGCCCGGAGCCGAGGGGCGGGTTTGGCGACGACGATGCCATGGACATTGACCAGGAGGGAGCCAGCGGGAGGGTGACGCGGGGTGCGAAGCGGGGCGCCAGCGCGCTTGGATTCGGGGGCAGGCGGTGGGGATGAGCGAGTGGGTGGGACTGAGACACAACACGAGACACGACGAAGAGGGAGAAGTCGTGCGCTTCGAGCTACCAACTCCAGCCCGAGCATACAGGCGCAGAGGCAAGCCGTAAGCCTCAGACGCCTGGCGAGGACGCTTGAGCGAGGCTCAGAGCACACGTGTGGGAACAGCACTGCCAGCAGACTGACACGACATGACGAGACCAGGAATAATGTAAAGTCCATGCTTGCCTATGACCATGTGCCTGCCATGCAACCGTGACTAACCTGTCCGTCTATATACATGCAAAGCCCAGAACATGACCTGGGGTATCCAAATCCAACTCTTGTGGGCGCCTCGGACGCCTTGAACACCTGTAATGCAGGAATGGAATGCGTGGGTGCATCCACCAACCAGACTAAATCTAACGTGAATCCACAGAACCTACGAGCAAATGCAGACAGAAGACTCTGCACTCACGCGGGCGCGCCAGCTTGCCGGAGCACGCTCTCCTGGCCGTGGTCGGCGGCCGCTGCGCTCATCGACACCATCTGGGCGTTAGCAACGAGCTGGCCGGCCATGGTCCGCAGCGCCTCGCGCGTGGCGTCCATGTTCAGCTCGCCCCGCTCCTGGGCCTCTTTGAGATAGGCCTCCCACTCGGGATCCATGGGCACGTTGTTGCCCTGATCGCGCAGGGCGGCGGCGTGCAGCAAGCGGGCGTTGAGCTCGAAGCCCACGCTTTCCGTGAGGTGGTCGTTGGTCTCGTCGTCTTCGTCGTCGTCGTCGTTGTCGCTGTCGTCGTCTTGCATGTCCGCATCTTGCGCCGGCCGCTCGTCGTGCGTGTGGCGCGTAGGGATGCCAGCGCCCTCGGCGCCCGCGTCTGCAGGCGCCGACGACAACGGAACGCGCTCAATCTCGACCTCGATGTGCGTCTTGACGTTGATGCCCTTGCGCCCCCTCACGGCGCGGTTGTCGACCCAGGCGCCAATCTCCATGCCCGTTGTGTCGACGACCTTGACGCCCTCGTCGCGCTCGTAGCGCTCGCGCGCCCAGAGGGTGCCTTCCCAGCGGCAGAAGCCCTGGATCTCGCTTTCCGTCAGGCCCAGCGCGTCAAAGGCAGCGAACAGCCGTCGGTGGTGCGGGAAGCGGCCGAGTCGTTTGCGGTGCGGGCCGTGGGCGTAGTTGAGCCCGGGGTAGCGCGCCTCGATGGTGTCGAGCGAGCCGTAGAAGTTGGCCGTCTCGATGCGGACTTCGCCGACGAGGTTTTTGGAGAGATGAGCCGAGAACGAGGGCGGGTCGGTGGGGGACGGCGCGGGGAAGAGGAAGCTGTAGACGAGGACGGAGATGGGCGTTTTGCGGTGCATGCTGGCGGCGGGCGGCGGGCGGTGGGCGGTGGGCAGTGGGCGAGCTTCGGAGAAGCGGTGGGCGAGTCGCGCGAGTCGGGCGGTGGTGTTGCTCAGGAGTCGGCGATGCCTGCCTTGTTTGGGCGGGCGCGGCAAGCAGGCGCTGCGCTGCGCTGAGGCGTGCTAGGCTGGCTCGCGCCTTCGCTGCGACGAGCTGCGGGCTGGTGAGGCGTGACCGCTTCGAGTGCGCCGCTGTCGGCTTCCGTCCGTCGTCAGACGCTCTTGGAGGGCTCCCGGTGACGGTGCGGCCTGAGCGAGTCTGGGACCAGAGCCGTGTCGACGTGTCGCTGCCGCGGATCGCTGCGAATGCGCTTCTTGCAGGCGCAGTCTCTGGACGGTGTGCGGGCTCAGCGAGGCTGCAAGGCCGGGTGTTGCTGGGAGACGCTCTTTTTGCTGGGAGACGCTCGGGAGGACTCTGCACACAAGCCGCACGCAGCGCAGGACAGCAGATGCACAATGAGAAGCACAGCACAGCGACCTCCTCGTGAGAGCAGGCGGGACAAAGGGCAGGCAGGCGGCAGCAGCAGAAGGACAACTTGGACAAGCAAAGGGGGCACGACGACGGGTTATAGCACCGCACCGCTCACCGCCAACTCGCGCCCTCTATTAGCCCAGGGACCGCCCACGCACGCTCTGTCAAAGATGCTCACGGCTGCCCGTCTAGACCAGGGTCCGCCATGAGAGCCCCCGGGCAGCCACTCGCTGCTGTGCTTGGCGCCCTGAACCGGCGACCCGACTCGGCGCCGGCGACGCGGCCAGCGCGGGACGACCAGATGCCTGCCCATCACTCGCTCCAGCCTCCCACCACTCGCTCGACTCGCTCGCACGCTGTCGTTGCCGTCTTCGCTGTCAGATTCTGTGCTCTGCGTTGTTGCCCCTCTGCCCAATCGACGCCCTGGTGAGCTGCAGCCCGCGGCGACGTGCATGGGGAACCCGTGTGAACCACTCCACTGGCCGCCTGTGCTCCACCACCTCGAGTCCTCGTCCCGCCTGCAAGGGCGTCCACGTTACAATCTTACAATGCCATACAATGCCACTGTGTGCCCTTGGTATGCCATGTCTGAGCAGCCGTTATGCGTTCGAAACGGCACTTCACTGCCTTGAAACAACGTCACATGTTTAGTCACATGTTCACCATCACCTGCCGTGTCGCACTTCGCACCCCATACATCGTGGCCCACTGCATCGTGAATTGGCCCATTGGGCAGGTGTGGCGACTATACTATCAAATATATCAGCGTATCCATTGCAAACGTCTCAAACAAAAAGTCGTACCGGACAACATCACGTGTCACATGTCAACAGCATGGCGTGGGATCCAACCGTTTTGTTATTTCCATTCACCTGTTGCACATGTCCCTGATGCTCGCTTTGCTAGGCGAAGCGTTGACGCCAAGCAAACCACCTTGTTTCGCTGCCAGATATGAGGTACCGGTTCCTCAATCTTTCGTCATGGTTCATTTCGTACCGTGAGCTGACTACCTCCGCACGCTACTCAGACTCAAAATCACTGCGAGCAGAGTCGAAGCGCCAGTGATGCTTGTGGAGGCTTTGAGAGGCCGTGCTTGCTTACCACTGAGCACTAGCAGTGGCCTGGTCAGCCCAAGATTCTCCAGTACCTCCACTGCTGCCGACATCGTCGTCAGCCCAACCACCACCTGTGGTAGCAGGCTCGGTGACAGCGTTATCCCAACCACCAGTGGCGGCAGCAGAATCAATTGGAGCGTTCCAACCGTTGCCGCTACCAGAGTAAGAGTTGCCCGTGGCCTCGGGCTCGGGGCAGCGCTTCGCGCCGTGGCCATACTTGGAGCAGTTGGAGCACTTGACACGGCTCCAGTCCTTGGGCTTGTCACACTCACGGCTCATGTGGCCCTCAGCATCGCAGTTGCGGCAGCGCTCCACACGCGGCTCAGGACAATCCGAGACGTTGTGGCCAGGTTGGAGGCAGTTGAAGCAGGTGCGACTTACTCCACCGCCGCCAGCACGAGGCTTGACGGGCTCGGGGCAATCGGCCTTTCGGTGGCTAGGAGATAGTCAGTCATCTCTAGTCAATCGATATTTGCATAGAGACCCACCCTTCGTTGCCGCAGTTGAAGCAAGCCTGACCGCCACCACCAGAGCCACCCTGAGGGCACTCAGACTTGCGGTGACCAACCTCGCCGCATTTGAAGCAGGCCTGGTCGCCTCCACCTCCACCAGCACGGGGTCTAAGAGGCTCAGGGCACTCTGTCTTGCGATGGCTGCGAGGCAGTTAGTAAGATCAGTTCAGTGATACGGAACGTTTGACATACCCTTCAAGGCCGCAATTGAAGCAGGCGCGACCGCCTCCACTACCGCCGCCGCCACCAGAGGCGGAGGTTCCCCATCCAGCGTCACCCCCACCCTGGGAAGCTTGGTTGAAGCCGGCAACAGCCGTGACCCCGGAAGTATCATCGCCCCAAGTTTCAGTTCCGTTGGCGTTGTTGGAGTCGACCTTAACATCATTTTCTTTGTTCCTGAATGCCTCTTTCTTGGTGCGGTGACCCTTGGAGTTCTGGTGGGCATTCCAGTCTCTCGACATCAGGACTCGGTCGCAAGTCTCGCAGTGCGTCTTCTCGCCGAGCTTCTGCCTTCCCCTGTGGTAAGGATCCGACACTACGCCAGCAGGAAGAGTGAGCAGATGAGCGCGACCCATGACTGGTGTTCTCTGAGACGCTGGCACTCAGTCAGCCTAAGTCAAGTAACAAAGCGACGACTGGCAGTGAAGCCGACTGGGTACAATGCGTAGTACGGCAGCGACATAGCTCCATCACTGAAGCCAATGAGATACAAGGTTGTGCGTGTAAGGTGACCGGCTGTATCGTCTCTGGTATGGAGTATCCTGAGAGGGATCAACACGAGGATACACTTACGGTCTGGTGGGTGTAAGCACCACTGCTGAATATATGCAACAGCAAAGATGTTGGGAGCTTCTCGAAGTAGTTGGGAGGTGAAGGTGATGGGAAAGGTTGGCTCGGTGGGCGAAACTTATAGAAGGCAGGCGCAAACGACAACAAGCCCCGTGCGCAGCCAGCGTGGGGCAACGGCACGTTATTCGACCGCGGTAGAGAGACGATGAAGGTGAAGATGAGAAAGAGACTGGACACTGATTGGCCCATCTCGTCAAGACGGTGAGGATCGCGGTTGCCTGCATAAAGGTGTAAAACTTCTCGCCCGAAGACCGTGCACGAACCTGGTAGATCATGTTGACAGGGAAATGTACGAGGAGTCGACCCAGAAGCCGTATATCCGCGTCCTGAGACTTCGCCGTCGACCTACAATATGTGGGTCAAGTATTGCTGCTGTGTTTGTCCTGCTGTCACTTTTCATTGTGCCCTTTTGACTTGTCCAAAACAGCTCTGGCTCAAGTTCCTCCAAAGACTCCCTCTTCACCCGCGATGGTTTCCTCGGCATCCAGCTCGATCTTTGGCAATGGCTTCTTCCAGCCTGTGCAAGCTTGAACTAGAGTGACGATTACGGCCAACCCAGTAGCTGCAAAGAACAAAGCCTGAACGGCATCCTGGTAGGCATTGACTGCAACATCTTTCTCAATGCCCTCAAGCGTGCCGACTAGAGCAGGACTGCCCAAAAGCTTCCTCACGAGATCAGCACGATCTGTAAGACCTACGTCCGCGAAACCATCGACGAGCGAGCGGCGTAATACGCGACCGAACAAACCGCCTCCAATCGCCGACCCAAAGCTACCCGCAAAGCCACGGAACGTTGCAAGTAAGGAGATGATGATTGGGTGGAGCTCGGGTAATGTCAAGTGGAGAAGATGCACGAGAGTGTAGTTGAGAGCTGCACCTGTGATGAGGCCGTTCAGAAAGACCAGGAGCATGTACAGCACCATGTCGCTTGCGGGCGAGGAGATGAGAGCAAGGGCCGCCATGGTGATGGGCCATACAGCCATGGAGATGACGCTGTGCGCATAGAAGCTGCCTTCGCGTTTGATGTGGAAAACTCCGGCAAGGATACCGCCAGTCGCGAAACCGGCATTGGTAGGAATGAGAATGGACCCAGCAGCTGCGGGGACCCATCCGCGTACAGCCAGAGCAAACACTGGCGTATAAAAGAGAATTGCCCATCGGGCCATCATGGCGCCTACGGTAGCCAGACATGTGAGTAAAGTGCCACGAGACTTCATTACAGTGACTGGAATAACGGGATCCTTCGCGACGTATATTTCGTTCAAAACGAAAAGCGGCAACGACAACGCAGACAGTACGAGTGGTTGCGTAAGGATTTCAGGTCCAGACAGACCAAACAGGAAGAGGACAATGGTGAGGATGAGCAGCAGAGCGCCAGAGTAGTCGATCTGCGCTAGTTTCTGCCTGAATGTGTACTGCGTGTATTTTTTGTCCTGCGTAGTGTAGTTGACCGGGATCGCAAGAAGGAGTCCGAGCCCGGCAAGGAGACAAAGTGGAGATTGTACCCCAAATAGCGGTTTCTAAAGACATCAGTCTGGTACTGCGAGACTTGGACGCATGACATACCCAGCCAATCTTTGGCTCTAGTGCTCCGGCAATGACAGCACCAAGCGACACGCCCACAGTCATTCCGGTATTGACCAGTCCAATGAACAGCCCACGACGTTCAGGGCTGGTAACTTGGATGACGATGATACTGGCAACGATGAAGATCCCACTTGCACCCACTCCTGAGACAACACGACCGACGATGAACATCTCGAATGTCCTCGAGGAGGCAACAATGAGAGTCCCTGCAGCAAGAACCACCGTTGAGATGAACATGCAAAGTCTGGGACTGAAGACTTGAGACAATCGACCCATCAAGGGCGCAAGAGACGAAGCGGCGATGAGATACGACGACGTCAGCCATGTCACTTTGTCGAAGGCGTCTAGGTCTGCAGCGATGGCGGATTGGGTAGTGGTCAGAATCGATATGTTCGTGGCTGGATAAGTATTAGCGAACACGGACCGAAGTCGTACTCAAGACATTCTAGACAGTCATCGAGCACAGTCTCACGCGATTGGAATGTTCGGGCAGTATCAACGTATAGGAGTATGGATACGAGATCAGGGGGAACAGTACCTTGCAAAAAGATGAGCAGGCCGATGGAAGCAATAATTAAGCCTCCACGGGTCTTCGATATGGGCTGCTCCTCATCATGCCGGAGTCCTTGCAATGCACTCGAGATGGATCCGCGAATCACGGCTCCAGGTTCTTCAGTAATTCGGCGCAAGAGCGGCGTTCGTTCCCGAACGCTGCGATAGTACTGGTCCCGCCGGATGGGCATTGTGTGCGATGATGAAGAGAAAGACAACTGGTTCTCAATTGATGAGCCCGATACACGTCGGTAGAAGAGACGTCGTGTGCCTTCAACTGTGATGACGAAGTTTACCACTGCGATGACAAATGATGCCGAGGGTTAACGTCGGCGGGCAATTTGGGATGCGAGCAATTCGTAGTACGACTGGACAATGGCAGATCCGAGAAGCAGGCTTCTCCACAAGCACGTTGTGTATGTCATATTACACGAGCCTGACCTAAACCAACGTGTTAAACGCGTATGCAGCTGTTGTGGTGACGTAGCTGGTGATTGGCCGTTGAGCTCGATCTTAGCGGCATCCGCGGTCGATCGACCTTGCCGGTGGAAAGCTGGCCTCAAGCAAACAATCTCACCACGGCGCTCGTAGCTAGCTTCTCTGCCTGTTTCTGACCCTGGCAGATGTCGCAATGACCACTTGCACCTCCACACAAACTCACCCTCTCACTCCAGAAAGATGAGGCCACGATGGCAGCGGCTCGTGCCGTTATTCTTTGGTAGGCCTGCACCCTGACAACTATGATAGCGTCCTCGCTGACCACTAGAATCGCAGTCATTCTAGTGACACTCCTTTCGTTTGCAACAGCACAGTATGGCGGCAGCGACGTGCACACCCAGCAGAAGCCTCTAGGGAGGAAGCTGGCACCTTCAGGGACGGCACCGTCAGACAAGCAACCAGCATCGAAGTCACGATGGGGCACGAAAGAGGAAGGCCAACAGCAGGATAAGGGCCACGTTGCGTTTGAAGAGGCCATCTCACTGCTCCATAAGGTCAAGCCAGCAGCGGCGCCCTGGTACAACTTCGACAAGAATGCGGGCATCGTTGGGGCCGGCGCATACTATGCAAAGGAGCTGTTCTTCCTCCTCTTCATGAACGGACCGACCGATTCGCAGCCCTTCACGACCGACCCGCAGCCGAAAAAGCTCAGCCAGCCGTTGTCGCAGGCCGTCAAGCTGCTAGATAAAGCCGCAGAACAGAAGGACCCAGACGCCATCTTCACGCTCGCCGAGCTGAACTTCTACGGCAATTACTCGCACCCACGCAATTACTCCGAAGCATTTCGACGATACCACGAACTCGCGACACTTGACGGCAACGCATCGGCACAGCATATGGTTGGGTTCATGTACGCTACTGGAATCGGAGGCGCAGTGGAGCAAAACCAGGCTAGAGCGATGCTATACCATACTCTGGCGGCCGAGGGCGGTGACGTGCGGTCAGAAATGACCATAGCGTACCGTCACTCTTCTGGCATTGCGACACCCAGGAACTGCGATGAAGCGGTGCACTTTTACCGGGAAGTGGCAAAGAAGGCTATTACATACATGCGGTCTGGGCCACCGGGAGGGTATTCGATGCCTCGAGAGTCATACAGGATCGCCGATGAGGAGGGTGGCGTGTACGGTGAGGGTGCAAGTGCAAGCAGCTCAGGACCGAACGCCAAGTTGGGCAGCGTGCACTCGGATGCGTACTCTTCCTTGGATGATGTGGTGGAGTACATGGACCTCCAAGCAAGGAAGGGCGATGCGAGAGCAAGCTTCAACCTGGCCAAGCTGAACTACGATGGAGCTAGGACTTCGAAACGGGACCTGCCAGCTGCGAAGAAGCGCTTCTTGGAGCTCGCTCGCATGTACTGGGACAAGAATGGCAGGACCAAGCAGAACGTGTCTCCACTAACCGAGAAATTGGCAGCTAAGGCAGCTGGCTACCTTGGCCGCATGTTCCTCCGTGGCGAGGGCATGCCTCAGAGCTTCGACATCGCCAGGACCTGGTTCCGACGCGGCATTGAGCACGGTGACGCTCTTTCGCAGTACTCGATGGGCATCATGTATCTGAAGGGTCTTGGTGTACCCAAGAGTCCTGTCAAGGCGGCCGAGCTGTTCGGGGCCGCCGCAGATGATGATCTGGCTGTGGCGCAGGTACGCCTCGGGGCGCTCTTTCTTGATCAGGGCGATGTTCCGACTGCGATGAAGTATTTCGATCTAGCAGCACGACATGGCCACCTCGAAGCCTACTACTACCTGGCTGAGCTTGCACATCATGGCGTTGGCCGCGACAAGTCCTGCCATGTCGCTTCTGCCTATTACAAGATTGTTGCAGAGAAGGCTGAGCTTATCTCCACCTCTTTTCCCGAGGCCAATGAGGCCTATGCTAATGGAGACCTGGAGACGGCCCTAGTTCGTTTCATGATGGCTGCTGAGCAAGGCTTTGAAGTCGGACAAGCAAACGTGGCATACCTGCTCGACCAGGTCAAGCCCAATTTCGCTTTCAGCTCGCTCATTCCGTTCATGCGAAGAAGGGCAAGCCTTGCAAGTGACGCTGTCTTAGCTCTGATTTACTGGACCCGCTCAGCAGAGCAAAAGAATGTCGACTCGATGGTCAAGATGGGTGACTACTACCTCCAAGGCCTCGGAACATCGCCAGATCACGAAAAAGCAGCTGCATGCTACCAAGCCGCTGCAGAGACATTGCGCAGCGCGCAGTCCATGTGGAACCTAGGGTGGATGCATGAAAATGGTATTGGCGTGGACCAGGATTTCCACCTGGCGAAACGACACTATGACCTGGCTCTTGAGACTAACCCTCGTGAGGCACACTTGCCCGTCTTGCTGGCTCTGTACAAACTCAGGTTTCGCAGCTGGTGGAATACTATCACCAATGGCAAGATTAAGTCCATCCAGGACGAGCCTAGTAAGCACCCTCACCTCCTATACCTTCTCCAGCCACTAACGGAAGTCAGGCATCAAGAAAGACTTTTCCCTGTCCGAGTGGATCAGCGCCTTCCTGGATGCCGAACTCGCCGGATGGGACGACTATGAGCCCGATGACTACGAGGATCATATCGACGGCGGCGATGGCTACTATGGGGACGATATAGACTCTGACATCCTAGAGTCGCTGGTCATCCTTGCGCTCAGCGGCGCACTGGCGTTCCTACTATATTACCGGGCACAAAGACAGAGGAGGCAGGAGGAGGAGCGACAGAGACAGCAGCTGCAGCATCTTCAGGCGAACGGCTTAGCGCCTGCTGCACCTGCGGCTGCTGCTCCGGTGTTGCCTGCCGGACAGGATGAAGGCTTCCAATTAAATGACATGTTTTGGGCAGGTGGTGGTGCCGGGTTATAAGAAAGGTGTGAATAGAGGCGTTGTATAACATAACATTAGAGACAAGGTACTTAACCTCTAAGAGCAAAATTATAAATAAGCCGTATAGTCTACTTAGCTGTATTATATTAATGTAGTAACGTGTCTTGCAAGCAAGTAGTAGATATAGGCAAGTAGTGTAAAAAGCTAGCTACTTACAGTAACGTACCTCACGGGCGAGTGGACCGCTTTTGCCAAGACCCCACTAAAACTACCCCTTCACACTAATGGCACCCTAACAAGCACAGTTTAACGCGTTAAACAAGCGTTAGGTACAACTTGCGTTTTAAGCTCTTAAACAAGACGCGAATCTCTTAGAGCGACGCGCTGCAGCTATCTACAGCGTCTCTCGAAGTACACTACACCGACGACGCACCGGACGACCTTCACGCATTGATACTATGGCCAATTCACGGAATCTAATTAATACTGAGGAGGAGGTGATTGTTACGCATATACTTCAGCTCTCTAAGCAAGGACGATCCCCCTGGCTTACAGGTGTAGCTGATATTGCCGATTCTCTGCGGAAAGAGCGCGGTTTAGCCCCTGTTGGCTCAAACTAGGCTAGCACGTTCGTTTCGCGTTAGGAGGAGCTTAAAGTGGTCTTTAATCGCAAGTACGACTACAAGAGAGCCCTCTGCGAGGATCCTGAGGTCATACAGGGCTGGTTTGACCTTGTAGCTAATACCAAAGCTAAGTATGGCATCTAGGACAACAACACGTACAACTTTGATAAGATAGGCTTCATGATAGGCTAGATAAGCTCCGGAGCAGTCGTTACAGCTTCAGAGAACCGTGGACGGGCAAAGGCACTCCAGCCAGGCAATTGGGAGTAGGTAACGGTCATCTAGGGCATTAATGCCACAGGGTAGGCTATTCCGCCCTATATTATCTTTAAAGCCCGCCGCCACCAGTCTAACTAGTATAAAGATAATTACCTACCTTAGGATTAGACTATTACTATCTCTAAGAACGGCTAGACTACTAATAAGCTTAGTTTTAACTAGTTAAATCACTTTAATAGGTATATAAAGGCGTGTACTATTAGTAGCTGCTAGTTGCTAATTATTAACAGTCATAGGAGCCACAACACTCCAGAATTTACGTAATACTGCAAGGATTAGAAGATTGTAATCCTATGCATGCCTCTACACTTATCGCACCTCCTTTAGCTACTTAATGTGGCTTGTTTTGGCCCTCTAAAGAAGGCGTACAGGGATAAGGTTAATTAGCTTATACACAACTAGATTAACTACATTACAAAGCAGGAGTTCCTCCTTTGCTCTATAGCAGCTTATAACAAAGCTATAACCTCTAGCAACATCTAGGGAGGGTTCTAAGGGGCTAGATTGGCTCTATTTAACCTAGATTGCGTTATATTAACCCTAAATGTAAGGCTGCGCACTCTATCGCTACTACTTCCCTTAAATAGCCCGCTCTAGTAGTTGTGAACCCTAAGCAATACCCTAGAATTTAGGTCGCAATTAACGCTTATAAAGAAGAGGATTTAGTAGTATATAGACAGCTTACCAACCTCTATAGTTAAAGCGTTTAAGAAGGTCTTAAAAGGGGCAGCAATTGTTGCGTATAAGCTAGCTTTAGCATAATAGGAGAACGCTGCGCTCTATGTAGCTCTAGCAGCTGCTATAGAACGTAAATTGTGTAAAAGAAGGCATATTTAGATAGAGAGAAGCCTTATAGTTAAAGAGGGCTAGTAGATAACTACTCTATAGGAGTTTAGGGCGCGTAGTAATAGTAAGAAGGTAAAGAAGTAGGTACGTGCTAAAGGAAGTAAACTATCCTAACAACGCTATAGATAGTATAGAAAGAGTAGGCATAACGCGTAAATGTGTAAGAATAGAGCAGAAGAGGTCTCTAAGTAATATTACAGCTTATTTTGTCTTATATAGGGCTAATTTATAGTATTCTAGGCTATAATATAGGTAGTTTTAGTAGAGTCTTAGCAAAAGCAGTCTACTTGCCTATATAGTCTACTTACCTATAAGGTACGTTAATAATTAATTATAACGTATGTAGTAAGCAAGTAGCATAGGCAAGTAAGCAGCGTACTCTACTAAGTTGCCTATCTCTATAGTTATATATCTTAATAATATAATTATATAATATATATAAATTGATAGAGTAGATTGAGTAGTATCTTAGGTATCCTTTTTACATATACGTAAGTTATAGCTAGTCTCTCTACACCTTGTGCAGCGTGCTAGAGCCTAGTAGCTAAGGCCTAATCGCTCTCCTCCTTAACGCTCTTTATAAGCAGTCTGCTAATTAGCTTTTCATTAAGTAAGTATATCCTCTCTATCTCTCTTTATTAGGACTCTATACTTCTAGAGTTACTTTTTCTTATACTACTTATACTTTAACGCTACTTTATTAGCTCTCTTAAGGCTAGTAATCTAATTGTATATTAGCTTAGCTAAGAGTATTATTACCTTAGCCCCCTTCTTAAGCTAGTTAATTACCTTAATAATTAAAGCTAGTAATAAGCACTTATGCTATTGCATATAGTTATATATTAATATTAATTAAGCCTTAACCTTACGTATATTGCCTAGCGTATAAGCCTCCTAGGAAGCCTCTAGTAGAGTAGCTAGAGTAGGTGTACGCAGCTACATGTTAAGCCTTAATAGAACAACGTCTAGTTAAAGTAGAATAAGGCCTACGCCTTAAAAGGCTAAGGAAATATTAGCTAATATAAAGGATTAATTGAAGGCTGCCTTAAAGGCTAGTAGAAACTTAAGCTTTATAATATAGTTAATATAGTAGTAGATTAGGCTCTCTACCTTATAACTATACGCGCGCTTTAATAGTAAGAAGTAGCTAATATTAAAAGGCTATAGTAGGTGTAATTAGTAAGGTAGTACATAGAGTATATAGATATTGTTCCTCTTATAGAGCTACTAAAACTTAAGAGAGTAGTAGCTTTTATAGCTGTTAAGGATAAGTAGGTAATATGCGCCAACTACCTAAGCCTCTATATACTTAATAAAGTACTTTAGCTACTTAACTCTAGCTTCTTAGTTGTCTAGCTATTATTACCAACTATAATCGCCTAGTTATATAGAATCTCTATCTCCTTATACTATATAGACAAGTAATACTAGCTAGTAAAGATAAGGAATTGTAGAATTATCTAGCTAGTAGCGTTAATTATAGCAATCAACATTACCTACTTATAATTACCTAGCTATATAGCCTTTAGCCTACCTCTTCTCTCTAATTCTATTATAATAAGCTAGGTTGTAATCTTACCTATTATAAAGCCTACCTTGTTAAAGTTATAGATATTATTATTACAGATACTATGCCTAGCCTTTATCTACTCTACTAGCTTAACCTAGCAGCTAATTAATTTAGAATCCTTATAGAGAGCTCTCTACCTATTATACACTTAATTAAAACGCATCTCAAGACTATCTATACGCTTAATAACGTTAGCTAGCTACTTCTACCTAACTTAGCTAGCGCTACGCGTTGCTAGTAGCTTATTAGCTATATTACGTATAGTAACGTATAAAGGCAAAAACCTACGTTAGTTTAAGTAAAGTATATAGCTTATAATTATCTCCTCTTCTAGCTAGGTAAGCTTTTTTAAGTTAGGCTAGCAATTGCGTTAGGTAGGTACACTAGCGTATTAGCAGCAAAGCGTTGTTTTAGCTATGTTATAGACTATAGCAGCTAGATAATTACCTTAGATCTGTCTAGTATTAATAGATAAGATAGTAAGCTAAATATCTACCTTACTTAATAATAATTAAGTAACGTTATATAGGGCTATTATAAGTTAAGATAAGAGAGGTGTGTAAACGTAGTAGGGTATGCTACTTGCTTACCTACCCTACTTACTTACTAAATACGTTAAATAGAATTACAAACGTACCTTATAGGCAAGTAGACTATATAGGTAAGTAGACTGCTTTTACTAAGACCCTACTAAAACTAACGTGTTGGATAAGCGAGTCGGCCAGGCAAGCGAGTCGGCCACCCTATCAGCCTTGCGCACCTCTTAAGACGTGTATCTTAACACCACAAAAGTGCAGTACCTAGGATTTAACAGAGTAGATTAACTATTAGCTACAGTATCTTTCTTGCATGTACGTGAGTTGTGCCCAGTCTCTCTGCACCTCTTGCAGCGCGCCAGAGCCTGGCGGCTGACGCCTGATCGCTCTCCTCCCTGACGCTCCTCACGAGCAAGCTACTGGTCAGCCTCACGTTAAGCAAGTAAATCCTCTCCAGCCCCCTTTGTTAACACTCCTCACTTCTGTATACGCTTTTTCTTGCGCTCTCTACGCTTTAACGCTGCCTTATTAGCCTTCTTAAGGCTAGCTATTCTTTCCTTCATTAGCTTAGCTAAGAGGATCATCACCTTAGCTCCTTTCTTAAGCTGGTTTATCGCCTTAATAATAGAAGCTGGTGACAATCTCTTATGCTTGCGTACGCGATCACGGATTAACGTTAATTAAGCCTCTAGCTCACGTACGTTGCTAGGTGTACGAGCTTCCTAGGGAGCCTCTGTAAGAGCAGCTGGTGGAGTAGGTGTACATAGCTGAACGTCTAGCTTTAAGAGGACAGTCTCCGGCTCAAGAGGCACAAGACCTGCCCCTCAGAAGGCTAAGCAGATGTTAGCTAACGTGAACAATCAATCAAACGCTGCCTTAAACGCTAGCAAGAACTTAAGCTTAGTAACGTGTTAGATGTAGTTTCGCATCAGGCTCTCCACCTCACAACTATAGGCGCGCTTCAACGGCGAGAAACAGCTAACGTTAAGAGGCTAGAGTAGGTAAGAGGAGTAAGGAGGCATACAGAGCGTGTAGATATTGTACTCCTTTCAGAGCTCCTAGAATTCAAGAGAGTAGTAACTCTTATAGCTGTTAAGGATAAGTAGGCGACGCGCTCCTACTGTACGAGCCTTAGTGTGAGCATTAAAGTGCTTTAGCTACTCTACCCTAAGCTCGTTGTTTGTCTAGCTATTATCGCTTACTGCGATTGCCTAGTCGCGTGGGATCTCTGCCTCCTCGTACCAGGCAGAGAGGTGGTACTGGCCAGCGAAGATAAGGAACGGTAGGACTAACCAGCCAGCAGCGTTAATTGCAGCAATTACAGTTACCTACTCACAATTGCCTAGCTAAACAGTCTTTAGCCTGCCTCTCCTCTCTGATCCTGTTACAACAAGCTGCGTTGTAATCTTGCCTATCATAAAGCCAGCCTTATTAAAGTTGTAGACGTCTTCATCGCAGATACCGTACGTGGCCTTTGTCTCCTCTACAAGCTTAAACTAGCTCCTAATTAGGGCTAGATCCTTACATAGAGCTTGCTGCCTATTATACGCTTAATTAAAACGCGTTATAAGACTGTTAGTACGCTTAACAAAGTTGCGCAGCTAGTGGACGCCAACCTAACCTACGCCGCGCGCAGCCAGCAGCTTATTAGCCATATCACGCACAGCTGCGTAGGTAGGCGCAAATCCACGTTAATCTAGATCAAGTATATAGCTAATTATTACCTCCTCTTTAAGTTAAGTAAGCTTCTTTAAGTTAGGCTGGCAATCGCGTTGAGCAGGCATACCACCGCGTCGGTGGCGGAGCGTCGTACGAGGGACATTAAATGTCTGAGCAGCTGTTCTTACAGAGCTTATCTGGTGCTTATTAAGAGACAAGATAGTTAACTATATATTAGCTTCATCTAAGCGTGATAGAGTTTGATAGGGTTAAGGCATGATTGATGTGACCTGTAGAGGCGTACAAAGTTGGTGGGGTGGGCCACTCGCTTATACGGGCCACTCGCTTGTAATCTACGTTATAGGAACTCTTAGGTAACGTACTTGAAGGGCGAGTGGCCTACTAGGGCGAGTGGCCCACGCAGTTTTACTAAGGAAAACCAAACATCTAGAGGCTAATAACTCTATAATTATCTAATAGAATCTTCTAAAGATTTAATAAATATATCCTATATAGGTACACTTTAAGTCTTAGAAGTAGCTAAGCTCTAGCTCTTCTAGATCTAGAGGTATGGAAAAGTAGGTCTAAATAATCCCTGCAATTTACTTTTCTTTTAATAACTTTTTATCTACTAAAGCCATAGCTTCTAGATTCTAGAAATAGCTTCTTTATCTGCTTGCAGCTCTACTATAAACATTTTAGAAATTAATATCTAGCATTAGAGGAATTATCTAGAAGTAAAAATCAAGATTTAAGTAGTAAAACTGCGTGGGCCACTTGCCCTAGTGGGCCACTCGCCCTTTAAGTACGTTATAGTTAGTCTAGAGAGTAGAGGAGGCCTTACTCTATTACTAGAGATAGAACTATATACCTAGGGTATATTAAGGTATAGCTATTAGCTAATATAAAGGGCTCTTATATATAGAGTAAAGGAACTTTCTTTTTAAATATAAGCTATAATAAGGTAGTATAGTATAAGGCTCTTCTACCTATATTTCTCTACACTATAGTAATATTCTACCTTTTATAATATCTATATTATACTAATATAAACTACCTATTTCTATATCTAAGCTACTAATATCTTTATTAACCTAGCTTAAGTACTATTATAATACTACTATAGATATGTAGTAGCTAGCGTCCCTCTAGAACTATCTCTAGGTAACTAGAGCTAGAGTTATATCTTAAGCTAGCGTTTATAGAGATATAAAGAGAGATTCTATAAAGATCTCTTAGTATAAAGTAGGCTAGGTACCCTAAAGGCTAGTAGCCTATCTAGAGAGCGCTTAGATAGCTTTTAAGCCTATAGAGAACACCTACTTTAAGGGCTTATATACCTACCTTAGTATAGCTAAGTAGCCTTTAGCCTCTATAGTATATATACTATAGTAGTTAGTATATTTAGTAGAGTAGAGATATTTGTATTTAGTATATTTCTAGTAGAATATAGTATAGTGACTATAGTTATTATACCTAGAGTCTCTATGGTATTAGCTTATCTAATAGTAACCCTAGTATCTGAAATTATAAAGAATAATAGCTAGGTTTCTCTAGATTTCTCTAGCTATATTACTGACCCTAAGTACCTAGAAAGGGCTAACTAGAGCTATAAAAGATATAGCGTCAAACACCACCGAGCCGGACAAACCACCAAGCTAGACACTTTTCCTTAGCATTGCGAACACTATGTTTAGGATAAGCACTTACTTACTACTCTCTACAGAGTCTATGTATAAGACACTTGCATTAGACTTAGAATCTTCTGTTGTATCTTTTTAGCACGTATAAGCATTATGCCTAGTCTTCCTATAGTTACCACAGTGCTGTTGACCTGGCTAGGGCCTTTCCTAACCACCACTTACACGCGCTCTCTTTAGCACTGTACAAGCTGTAGCTGCACTCTTAGCTACTAATAATACTGCTTCGCCGTACTCTACTATTCTGCCATACTAGATCTGCTTTCGCTTTCGTGTTTTGCGCTTAGTAATTGCTGCTAATTGCTCTTTAAGCTCATAAATGCGAGCTGCTTGTACGACATTCTGGTGAAGCATCCTTTTAGCACCTTTTACTAGCTGCGAAAACCCTCCCCTAGCATCTTCTAGTAACTGTACAATAGCTTCGCTTATAAGCCTTGCTTGCGATCTAAACTCGTGCGAATTGCTCAGGGTTTATAACTGCTATAGTGTTTCTAGTAGAGGTAGTGGCAGTAGGGTGCGTAATTGTACGTTAAGTTAATCTAGGACGTGTTGCGCGTTAATAGGCACAAGTCCTAAAGCCTTAAAGGCCTTCTTGCAGTTATTGTACGTAAACATGTTAAAAAACGCGTCTTAAAATGCTAGAAGGAAGCCTTCCTTATTAATGTAGTAGATCTAATTCTTTGCTAAGCCTTATACGTGTTAGGAGTACTTTAGTTTTAACAGCAAGAAACACACCACATTAAGTGGCTAGAGTATGTGCAATAAGTAAGCAGGCATGCAAAGGGTAAGGATCTTGTGTACGAGGCAGTAACGTGTTCCACCACCGAGCCGCGCACCCCACCGAGCCGCGCACCTCTGCCAAGACCTCATCATATTCTACTACTATCATGATGCCTCAACAACGTGATATTGAATTGCTTCCTGTTGAAGATAGAATTATCCTTGCTATCCAAGCCCTCAGATCTGACGCGTTACTAAGCCAGCGACACGCTGCTGCCATCTACAACGTGCCTGAAACCACCCTCCGCAACCGACGCGCTGGAATAACCTCACGACGCGATATCCAAGCCAACTCATCAAGGCTTCACAAGCATGAAGAGGAGGTGGTTATACAGTACATTAGGAAGCTTGATGCTAGAGGCTTTGCCCCTACGCTTAGCTACGTACGTGAGATGGCCAACCAGCTACTAGCTAAGCGTGGTGGTACTCACGTTGGAGAGAACTGGGCCTACAGGCTAATCCAACGCCGACCTAAGGTTAAATCTCAAGTAACTCGAACTCGTGATCACCAGCGAGTCCTCTGTAGCAATCCAGCTATTATAGGCCCCTGGTTTGATCTTGTACGCAACGTCAAAGCCAAGTATGGCATCCTGGATGAAGACACGTACAACTTTGATAAGACTGGCTTCCAGATAGGGGTTGGGGGGTCAGTGAAGGTAGTAACAGCCTCTGAGCGGCGCCTCAAGCCACTTGGAGTTCAGCCTGGTGATAGGGAGTGGGTGACGTTAATTGCCGCTATCAACGCCGTAGGGTGGGTTATCCCACCCTTCATCATCTTCAAAGCCAAGAACCACGACCAGGCCTGGTATCACAACCCTTGGGATTGGAGAATAGGAGTCAGTGATAATGGATGGACGACAAATGAGCTTGGGCTTGCCTGGCTACAGCACTTTATTAAGCATACAGAGGCTAAGAAAGTGGGTAGTCATAGGCTGCTAATACTTGATGGCCACGAGAGCCACAAGTCACTTGCCTTCCAAGATCTGTGTGAGGAGAACAAGATTATCACCCTCTGTATGCCCCCCCCATACCTCACATATCCTTCAGCCGCTTGATGTGGGTTGCTTTGCCCCCCTAAAGCGTGCGTACAAGGAGGAGATCCGAGTCTTGGCAAACTGCCATATCAACCATATTAATAAGAAAGCCTTCCTGGCTGCATTTACCCTAGTATTCAACCAGGCCTTCTTAAAGGGCAATATCCTATCAAGCTTCAGAGCAACTGGCTTAGTCCCAGATAACCCAGAGGTAGTACTATCAAGGCTTGAAGTGAAGCCTCGTACACCAACACCACCTATACCTTGGAGTACCCCTTGGCAGCCTAAAACACCAAGCAACGCCTGGGAAATAGAGGCTCAAACAACGCTGATTCTTAAGAGGATAAGAGACCATAAGAGCTCCTCACCTGAGTCTATTCTTGAGATGGTGCTGCAGGTTCAAAAGGGGTCAACTTTAAAGGTACACTCACACACGTTGCTTGAAGCTAGAATAGCTAAACTTGAAGAAGCAAATCAGGCTGCCTCAGAGCGTAAAAAGCGTAAGAAGAAGCGGATTCAGAAGGGAGGGACTCTATCACAGGCAGAGGCAGAAGCAATAGTTACCCAACGGGATGCTAAGGTTCAACTTGAGGCCGAGAGGCGTGAGGAGAGAGTGCAGGCAGGTGCTAGCAGCAGGGGTATTCCCCACTGCAGAAGGTGTGGCAACACAGGACACAACAAGCGTACATGCAAGAAAGATGCAGTAGAATTAGGCAATTAATTTAAGCCATTGCGCACTATTATACCTTGTCGTAGCGTTGAGTTATTGAAGTTTAAATGTAGATAGTTGCATTTAGTGCGCGGCTCGGTGGGGTGCGCGGCTCGGTGGTGGAACACGTTAGTCCTTAAAATCCTAGTTAAGGTGGCTTTTATAGCTGTCTAGGATAAGTAGCCTGTATAACCCCTTCTAACGCGTCTTTGTATGCTAGTTAAAGTGCTTTAACTACTTAAGCCTAAGTGTGTTGTTAGTCTAGCTGTTCTTAGAGACAGAGAGCTTCTAATTATACAGTATGTTAGTCTCCTTGTACTAGGCAGAGATGTGTACGCGCCCTTTGTAGATAATAAAGGGTGGAATAGCATACCTAGCAGCGCAGATGCTCTAGATGACTGTAACCCACTCGCAATTGCCTAGCTAGATGACAGTTGGCTTTGTACGCCTCTCTAAGCCTGTAACAACTTTCATTTAGGCGATAACTCCTATCTAAAAGCTAGTCTTATTAAAGTTATAGATGTTATTATTAAAGACCCTATACTTGTCTTTCGTCTCTTGTACGAGCTTAAACTATGCGCTAATAACCTCTAGGTCTTCCTAGAGTACTCTCTAACAGTCCTTTGCTTGATTAAAAGCCATTTTAAGCTCCTCTGTACGCTGTACAAATCAGCCTGCCTAGTTCTTGCTAACAGGTGTCCTGCCACGTACAGCTAGTAGTTAATTAGCGATATCTGCTACCTTAGGCAACTAGAGGGGAAATCTACGCGCGTTAAGCTTAAGAATATGTTGTACAATCGTTTCCTCTTTAGCTATAGAGAGCTTCTAGCTGTTAGGAGGTGCCTTAGGTCAAAATGTGATATTACAGCGCTAGTCAGAGAGCCGCTAGAAAGGCACGTTAAAAGCTGCAGCAGCACGTCGCACGCTCTAAAACTGTCCCTTATTATACGCCTAAAGGGCAAGAGCAATTCTGCCTTCTTGCTAAATTAATTCCTGCCTGTGTTGTTGTTGCATGTTATATTATACAGCAAAGTTGTAATGCTAAGGAAAAGTGTCCGGCTTAGTGGTTTGTCCGGCTTAGTGGTGTTTGACGTTAATCTAAGTTATAATACCTTAGTTATTAGCTTTAAACTACAGGATGTAATAGTTAATAAAGATAACTCTAGTTTAGAACTCTATATCTTTAGTAATCTAAGCTATAGTAACTAGGTGCTTAAAGAAATCTAGGTAAGTTAAAGCGCTAGGTATACCCTAAACTATATAGTTGATCTAGATATAAGGATTATTATATCTATCCCTTCTACTAATTAGAGTATAACTTTCTTAGTCTATTAGCTAAGTAGCTTACTATATATAGCTAGAGTTATAAAGGTCCTAGCCTATCTAGTTTTAGTAGTAGTAGCCTTTATAATAGTAGATACTAGTATATTAATAGCTTTATAAATTATTGTATAATATCTTTTTTAAAGCTATTAGCTAGAACTTAGATAAGAAAGTAGTAGTCTTAGAGTACTCTAAGTAGAGTTAGTATCTACTTTAGGTTAGATAAGTTTCTTAGCTTTTCTTTAGTAGGGGTACTATTTCTAGCTACGTTTTTTAAAGTCTAGGTAATTTCTACCTATGTAGGCTACCTCTAGTGAGGTAGAGCTACTAGGGCTAGAATAGTCTTAGAGACTATAGTAAGCTAGTATTTAGGCTATATAAGAATATAGCCTCTAATAGCTAACTAGAGGGCTTTAGCTAGAAGTTTCTAAAAAGGCCTAGTAATAGCTCTCTTAGTAGAGGCGAAGTACTACTATAAGTATATATCTAAAGCTAATACTACTACCTAAAAAGTTTTATAGTAGTTATTAGTAACTATTTTAATATTCTTAAGGCTAGAAAGAATAGCTTCTTAGAGTATCTAAGTTATAGCTTTCTAACCTAAGGTAGAAGAGATTAGTATATAAAGTAGCTATCTTTTCTCTATACTTTATAGTTATCTCTAGGTTTTCTATAATATTCTAGGTTTGGGTAGCCTCTTCTTCGAAGGTAGTAGCCTAGTTTCTATATTTACTATCCTACTATAGGTATATAAAGGGGGCTAAAGCAGGTAATACTTATATAGTAGTATATAGTAAGGGTAGAATCTTCTATATAAACAAGGCCTAGAGGGTTCTAATTTTTTAAAGATATTAGTATAGGTAAGTACTTCTCTTAGGGGTATTTAAAATATTAGAGTTATATCCTAAGTAAAGCTTTTAAGTACTAGTTCTATTAGTTTTTAAAGATAAATATAGTAATAGAGATATAAAGGGTAAGTTTATAATAAAGTATATAGATATTATCTATAAGTCTTAAAGATAGAGGTAATAATAAGTAGTATAAAGTACACTATTTAGCTTAATAGTTACTTAAGATCTAAAGACAAACTTAATAACTAAGGTTAAATATAAACTATAAGAATTGTATTTCTAGATACTATATACTAAGACATCTTCTATACTTATTTAATTATTCTAGTACTATACTAAACTAGTATAGCTTAGTATATTATAGGATTCCTTAAAATAATATAACGTGAGTGCATAGCGAGTGACGCGGATAAGCGGGTGACGCGCCCTAACAAGCTGTTAGGCCTACTAACTGCAACAGTACAACACTACAACGTTGTACTGTAGCTTACAGTATAGAATATTAATCGATAACCTCTACTACATCTTTCTTACAAGTGCGCGAATTGTGACTAATCTCTCCGCAGCGCTTACAGTGCCTTTTACCGCTCTTGCCTGCACCTGTTCGAACCCTACCCTCACAACTCTCCCCTTCAACCTGCGCCTTAACGTCGCGTTGAGCTATTAAGTCCTCTGCCTCTTCCTTTGACAGATCTCTGCCCTTCTAAATACGCTTTCTTTTCCGTGATTTACGCTCAGAGGCTGCTTTATTTGACGCTTCAAGCTGCAGCACTCGGGCTGCTAATAACGTCTGCCCATGCAGCAGCATTGCCGTGCCTCTCTGCAGCTGATCAACGATTTCAACCATCGGAGTTGGTGACGATCCTTGGTGCTTTTGAATACGATCGCGAAGCAGCGTTGATTGAGCCTGGATCTCATTGGCGTTGGTGGGTGTCTTAGGGTTCCATTGGAGCTCCTCTAAGAGCGGCGGTGTTAGCGTGCGGACCTTAACATCAAGCTTTGATAGCACCACTGATAGATCTCTAGGCACTAATCCAGTTGCCTTAAAGCTTGCTGTGATGTTTGCCTTTGAAAACGCCTGCTTAAATACCTTTGCAAAGGTCGCGATGAAGGCTTTCTTGTCAATTCTGCTAATATGGTCCAATGCCAAGCCTCTGATCTCTCTGCCGTACGCTCGCTTCAGGGGGGCAAAACAACCCACGTCAAGCGGCTGAAGGATGTGTGACGAGTGCGGAGGCATACAGAGGGTAATTATCTTGTTCTCCTCGCAAAGCTCCTGGAAAGAGAGCGACTTGTGGCTCTTGTGGCCGTCAAGTATCAGCAGCACGTAGCTACCTACCCTCTGGCCTTTGATCCGCTTAATAAAGTGCCTGAGCTAGGCTACACCAAGCTCGTTAGTAGTCTAGCTGTTGTCACTTACCCTAATGCGCTATTAGGGCTTCAAATTAGGGAACCAAGCTTCGTCGTGGTTCTTCGCTTTGAAGATAAGGTAGGGCGCAATTGCCCAGCCCATCGCGTTGATCGCAGCGATCAGAGTCACCCACTCACGATCTCCCTGCTGGACTCCAATAGGCTCAGTACGTCTCTCTAATGCAGTAACTACTTTGACTTGACTTCTAACGCCCATAGTGAAGCCAGTCTCGTCAAAGTTGTAGGTATCTTCGTCTAGGATACCGTACTTGGCCTTAACGTTCTATACCAGGTCAAACTAGGGCCCAACGACAGCTGGGTCGCTGCAGAGGACTCTCTAGCGATCCCTCTGTTGAGTCATTCGCGATTTAACTCCAGGCTCGCGTTTAACGAAGTTTGAGGCCCATCGCAAGCCAACAGGGCCTGCGTCGCGTGCAGCGCGCAGTTGATTAGCCATATCTTTAACCCAACGAAGCGTTGGGCTAGATCCTTGCTGGTCAAGCTTCCTTATATACTTTACAAGGGTCTGCTCTTCTGCCTTAGTAAGATTTGATGATTTAGGGTGGGTATCGCGTGTTGATCGCGTTCCAGCGCGTCGGCGGCGGAGAGTTGCCTCTGAGACCTTGTAAACTACAGCAGCGCATCGCACGCTTAGTTCTTGAGGTTTTTTAATTGCTTGGAGTGCAAGATTGATTCTCTCTTCATTTGGAAGTAATTCAAGGTCTGGTGGTTGATCCATTGAGGTTTGAAGGTAGGTAGACCCATCTGCTTGTTGGGGCGCGTCACTCGCTTATCCGCGTCACTCGCTATGCACTCACGTTATAACTTATTCTATAGTAGTATTCTACTAAGAGCTTAGAATATAAAGGGTCTTATTGTTATTAGTTCTAAATACTTACCTTTTTAAAGACTCTTAGGTTGTTTCTTAGTATTATTAATCCTTTTCTTTTTTTTTTTTTTACTATACTCTATCTTACTTAGGTTTATAATAGTAAGGTAGAAGAAAGCACTAGAAGCCTTTCTATATAGCTTTAGAGTACAAGAAGTAAAAAGTAGCTTAGATCTTATAAGAAGGCTTATAAGTAAGTAGTAAGAGCGTATATTACTATAGTTTCTTAGTAACTTAATAGAGCTATGCTTGTATAGAGAGGAGGTTTATACTATTATATATAAATAACTAACGTACCTCACGGGCGAGCGAGCCACTTTTGCCAAGCCCCTACTAAAGTACCTTCTCTACACTAATGCCTTAACAACAACCTATTATTAACGCGTCTTAGGAAGCTTAGGTACAGCTTGCGCTTTAAGCTCTTAAGCAAGACGCGAATCTCTCCTAGCGACGCGCTGCAGCTATCTATAGGGTGCCCTAAAGTACACTTAGCCATTGATACACTAGACAACCTTCACGAGCTAATACCATGCCAAACTTACGAAGATTAGACAACCTAGAGGAGCAGGTGAATGTTAAGCACATGCTTAAGCTAGACAAGCAAGGATTTGGCCCTTAGCTTGCAGATGTGGCTGCTATGGCTAATTCTCTGCGCGCTAAGCGTGGAACGGGCCATGTTGGCCTAAATTAGGCTAGTATGTTCGTAAAGCGTTAACTAGAGCTTAAAGTAAAGTTTAATTGCAAGTACGACTACAAGAGAGCCCTCTGTGAGGATCCTAGGCTTGTGCAGGGCTAGTTTAGCCTAGTAGCTAGTATCAAAGTCAAGTATGGCATCTAGGATAACAACACGTACAACTTTGATAAGACAGACTTCATGATAGGCTAGATCTCTACAGGAGCAGTTGTTACAGCTTTAGAGAGACAAGGAAGACCAAAGACAGTCTAGGCAGGCAACTGGGAGTGGACAACGGTTATACAGGGTGTGAATGCTAAAGGATAGACTATTCCGCCCTTTATTATCTTTAAGGCGTGTTACCACCTCTCTGGCTAGTACTAAGAGGAAGATCTGCCCTAGGATTAGGTTATCAGAGTCTCTAGTAACGGCTAGACTACTAATAAGCTTAGTTTTAAGTGGTTAAAGCACTTTAATGCCCATTTAAAGGAGCGTACTGTGGGTACACACCGTCTGCTGGTTATTGATAGCTATAAGAGCCACGACTCGCTTTAATTCCAGCAATACTGCAAGGATAACAAGATTATTACCCTATGCATGCCTCCACACTCATCACACCTCCTACAGCCACTTAATGTGGGCTGTTTTGCCCCTTTAAAGCAGGCGTACCGTGCCCGTGCACCTCGTGGGCCTGTTCAGCTCACGGGCCACCCCACCATCTTTTGCAACTCACAGAATTGAGGTTATTAAGCCACGTACAATAGCTAAATTAATATGATTTTTTAGTGCTATAATCTATATACCTATGCGACGATGCCTGCTACTTATGTCTTTTAAGTGGAGCAATTTTGCGGCCGCAGCTGTTGTATGTAGCCAGAGGTGCTGGGGAAGGCCTATAAGCTACCCCCTAACTACGCCTAGCAGTACTACTATGCTTCTTCTTTGTTTTTAGTTGCAACTAACGTGGAGCCTTACGCTTGCCTTAGGTAGGCAATTAAGTACTTTGCTAAGCGTCGCGAGCTTGTTTTTAACGCTCTCTCTCTGCTTTCTAAGCGTTAATTACTGCGCGTTCTTTAGCCTTCTCCTTCTCACGCCTCTCCTTGGCTTCCTCTCTCGCCACACGCTTCTCCTGCTTTTCCTTCTCCTTAAGAAGCCTAGCCTAGTGCTGTAGCTCTTGCCTAGTCTTCTTTGCTGCCTCTTGTTCTAGGTTGTACTCCTTAATTGCAGCGTCGCGCACATTAGCTTCACGCTTTAAATAAGGACTCCACCACATAGCGCCCCCCTCCTAATTTAAGGTGTGTAAGTGTTGAAGTCGTACTTTAAGCAAAGCTCGTAAGCACTAATTCTATTAGTTCTTAGGGATAAATATAGGAACAGGAACATAGGGGGTTAGTTATAATAAGGTGTACAGATATAATCTATTAGTCTTAAAGGTAGGGGGTAACAATGAGTAGTACAGCGTAGACTGTCTAGCTTAAAGGTTAAGTAAGATCTAAAGACAAACTTAATAACTTAGGTTAAACACATACTGTAAGAGTTGTGTTCCTACTAAGATATATACTAAAGAGATCTGTTACTGCTATCGCGCAGTACTTGGACTATCTGTAATCCTAGAGGTGGTGTAACCACCTTATAATAGTCTGCCACCTTGCATATCCAGAGGTGGTTGTGCTTGGCGAGGTGGTTTATCACGTGACCTGTAACACGCTGTCATCCTTAGCAGTGCCCTGCTTCCTATTAGTACCTGTTCTCGCGGAGATTGTAACACTACCTCCCCCCTTCTAGCATATTATCCTTAATATATTGTTTATCCGTACTATAGGTCGCAGGGTAGGTTTCTCTCTTATAAGTACTGTCCGTAGGTTACTTCCTTGTGAAGTTCTATAGCCTCCCTAACTATGCTAAAGGATTCTAGAACACAAAAACCACAAGCCCTACGTTTATAGTTATCTACTGCGGAACGTTGTGCCCGCGCGCGTCATGTCTAAGAGCGTTTGTTAGAGATAGCGTTCTATTGTAAAAGGTGTAAGCAGAAGGATATGCAGTGTTTTATTAATACTACTACTAGCTAATGTGCTAGTTATATCTTAGTACAGGCAGAGTGTAGTTTATTTATTCCTAAAGAAGAATAGGAGAAAGTTAAGAAGGAGAAGGAAGCAAAGCGTCTTAAGCTTGCTCGCTTTAAGGAAGAGGTGGCAGTTGCTAGTAGTGCGGCAGCGGTTACTAGTAGTGCGGCTGCTCGTGCAAAACAAGAGTTGCTAGAGCTTAAGAGTCGTGAGCGTCAGTTTGCGCGTCGCGATCTGGCGTTGCTGAAGGCGCAGGATCAGGCGCAGGAGGCAGAAAGTTCAAGTACCGCTACCGGCCCCTTTGTCTCTAATCCTTAGGCTGATCCTGGCTAGTTACAGGCTAACGACTCTTCTCTTAGTCTTTTACCTGGTTAACTCTTTGTTAACTTCCTTGCTAGGAACCCTATGGATCCTGTGTCCTACTAGTCACAGAATTTCGATACTGCGCCAACAACTAGCGGCAGTTTATAAGGTTTGCTTCTAGTTCCTACGTATTTTCTAAGTCTGGGTATCCTAACTACTTAACTAGGTACTTAACGTTTTATCCTTTCTTTTAGTGTTTTATTATTTCTTTAACTTCCTACTTATCCTAGCCGTCTGCCTGGTAGTGAAAGTCTTTCTGGATTAGCGTCCTAGGGTTGGCTGGTTCTAATAGCGAGATGTGGAACACTAGGTGGATCTTCGCATCCCTAGGCAGCGCAAGTTAATAGTTAACTAGGCTAATCTATTTAGAAATGAAAAATAGTCTAACCTTAACCTTATCTAGTTTTTTTATTAGTCGCCGTGTGCGTAGGTTTTTCGTGAGGAGATAGACTTTATCCCCCTCTCTTAGCAGAGGCGCTGTTTTTTGTTTCTTGTTAACATAAGAGATACTCCTTAACTAAGCTTTAGCGATGTTATTAAGCAATTTCTAGTGTACTTCCTTTAGTGCGCTGACTAAGGTGATTGCTAATTCTATTTAAATACTACTGTCTAATGACCTAGTAAAGAGATTTAGGTGTCTGCTGTGGTTCGCGAAGAACAGCGTGTAGCCTGTTGCTTCTAAAAGTTTGTTATTGTATGCGATTTGTGCTATAGGTAGGAGTAAAACCTAGTTGTCTTGCTGCTAGTTGTAGTAGATTTAGAGGTACGTCTCTGTTGTCTAGTTCACTCTTTCTGTCTAGTTCACTCTTTCTGTCTGTCCGTCTGTCTGCGGATGATATACTGTGGACAGCTTCTTCTTAGTGCCTATTACTGCTAGTAGCGTGGTCTAATAGTTTAACGTGAAGAGCTTGTCTCTGTCGCTGATAATTAATTCGGGTATACTGTGGTGTTAGATGATCCTGTCTAGGAACACTCGTGCGAGCTGCTCTGCAGTGTAGCTATAACAAAATAGTATCATCTTAGCGTATTTAGTAAACTAATCCATAACAACGAAGATTAAGTCGTAGGTGTATCTTATTACAGGATCCCTAGAGACAGGTAGCTGTATGACAAAGTCTATTGTGATGTTCGTCTATAGTGCTGTTAGTGGCTCTATTGCCTGTGCTTCTCTATACTTAGCGTGCGTGCTGTGTTTGTTCTACTGACAGCTTACGCAATTCTTAATAAACTTACTAACCTTGTTGCGCATTTTTAGGAACTTGTAATGTCTCTTAATAAGTCCTATAGTTCTTATAATGCCTAGGTGTCCGTGTAAAGGGTTATCGTGATAACTGCTTATAATTTGTTGTTCTAGTTCCTTAGGAACTGTTAACGGTACACATTGTTCTTGCTAAACTAGCATTATGTTGTTAAGCTGCTATAATAGTCCTAGTAATCTATCTTTATTAATACTAAGGATGGCTAATTTGTTAATTGTCTTAGATCCTGCGAGATCATGTTGTCTGCTAAGCGCGTCTGCTCTGCTGTTGTCCTTTCCTAGAGTATAAAGGATCTTGAACTTGTACTAGCTGAGGGTTTTAGACTATCGCACTTGTCGTCTATTTAATACTTTTGTTATTGTGAAATGCACCAGATTCTTATAATCTGTGTAGATTGTAAGTTCTAAACAGCTTTTAGCATATACTTACTAATGTTCTAGGGCGGATACAATTATAAGTAGTTCTTTGTCGTGTACGTTGTATTATTCTTCTAGTCCTAAGAACTTGCGTGAGTAGTAGGCAATCAGGTGCTAGTGGCCATCTCGTTCCTGTGTGATGCATGCTCCTAATGCCAAATCTGAGGCATCTGTTTCTATTCTCAGCGGTTCTCTGCTCTAGAATGTGACTAATGTGGGTGGATTAACATAAGCCTGCTTTAGCGTTTTAAAGGCGTTGTTCTAATCTGTGCCCTACTTAAAGGGTGTGTCCTTCCGTGTAAGTTTCGTAAGCAGTAAGGCCTTCGTGGAGTAGTCCTTAATAAAGCGTTAGTTAAAGTTAACAAACCTAAGGAACTCTTAGATGTTCTTAACAGTTTTAGGCGTTAGCTAATCCTTTATAACCTAAATCTTATCCTTGCTTATCTTAACTCCGTGTCTTCCTACTACAAACCCTAGGAATTCAACTTCCTCCTTATGCTATTTGCACTTCTTAGGTTTTAAGCGTAGGTGTGCTGCTCCTAGGCAGATAAGCACTTGTCGTACATGTTCAACATGCTCTTCTAGTGTCTTACTGTACACTAGGATGTTATTAAGATACGCCACTATAGTAATGTCTAAGTGTGCTCTTAATACGTTGTTAATAAGCGCTTAACATGTTGCTAGTGCGTTAGTAAGCCTAAATAGCATAACTAAATACTTGTAATAACTATAACAGGTTCTAAACGCTGTCTTCTATTCTTCGCCTTCCTTTATGCGGATAAGGTTGTACGCTCCTCTTAAATCTAACGCAGTGAAGTATTGTGCTCTAGCTAACTAATCCTGTAGTTCGCTTATGTTTAGTAGCAGGTAACAATTCTTAACTGTGATATTGTTAAGCTTTTAGAAGTTAATGCAAGGTCGCAGCTTGCCATCTTTCTTTAGTACGAATAGAACAGGAAATCCTGCTAGGGATTCTAATTCTCTAATAAATCCTTTGTTAAGGCTCTCCTTAAGGTATTTACGCAGTTCCTTAAGTTCCTTTTCTAACATCTAGTATATAGGCCTAAATGGGGGCTTCTTGCCTAGTTTGAGCTTAATCTTGTGGTCCCATTCTTAGTGCTGCGGCAATGCCTTCACAGTCTTCTTATCGCAGAAGAGGTCTATAAACTCTCTATATTTGTCTAGGATGTTAGGAGTTGTACTGTCCTCCTTAACTGTCACTTTGTGATCCTAGGGCTAGTTAGTATCTGCGCGGTTAACTGCTCTATCTTAGCGCGTCTTGTTTAAAGAGATGTTGTTAATCTCCTTCTCATCCACTAGCTGCGCCGTGAGCTGCGCGGGTTGCTGTCTAGGTGTACCTAATCTGTGACACTTAAGCGTTATTCGCTGGTTCTTCTAGTCGATCTATGGATTGTGCTCTCTTAACTAAGGAAGTCCTAATATGATATTGTAGGCGGCTGTTCCTAGAACATCTAGGTCTATCAATTCCTTATGGTTAAATACTTAGAGACGTTGCTGTACCACCTTATAGGTTACAGTTAACTCTCCTAGTATTAGTTCTCTGTTAGCTGCTTGTAAAGGGTATAGTTCCTCCTTCCTTTGCTTCTACAAGCCTGCTTGCGTAATAGCGGATTAAGACACGTAGTTACTTTGTGCTCCTAAGTCTAACAATGCCGTCATCCTAGTGCCTTCTAGCATGACAGGGAATTTGATGAGGGAATGGGTCTTGTCAGAATCCTTACGTTGACTCTAGGAGCCCTAGACGCTGTTAAGAAAACACTCTTGTCTAGTTCCTTTATTATAGCGCTTGTGCGCTATATGTCTAAAAAAGACTTGTCCTAGGGCAGAAAGCTGCTTAGGCGCTTAAGTGACTAGTGTTTCCTACACTTAGTGTTAAGGCACTTAGCCCACTTATTTCTATAGCACTCTTCGTTCTATACTAAGTGCATATCTAAGATTTCTTCCACGCTAGTAACTCTAGGGAAGTGTAGGTTTGTACGCTTGTCCTAGAGATGTTTAGCACAGTAGGTGTCCGCACACTCCCACTAGTAGTCCACGCAGCCCTTAGGCTTGCTTAGAAACTATTAACTGTTTAACTTAAACTGTAGATAGTTGTCGCACTCCTTATAGTAACACTGCATAGCTAGGAGTTAAGCATAGTATAGGTTCTAGAGGTCTTAGTGTAGTTGTAACGTGTAGTTGTCAGTTAGCATAGCGGGTCGTCGATCAAAGTCAGGTTCGTCTTAGCGTCAAGCGTATGCGTTGTACTCGTCTAGCTGTCGTTGCGTTGCAGTGTTGTCCTTCTTCTATTAGTTAAAGTCTTCTGTGTGCTATTCCTTATTAGTCTTCTTTACATTAATTACCTGTTGTTTAAACTTCTTAAGTGCGTTAAGATTACTAAGTAAATACTGTTTTAACTGCACAATGTCTTTATCTATTATCCAATCGCGAGTGCTCTTAACACTCTGTAAGCTTAGTGACTAAATAGTAATATATAGTGTTTCTTCCTTATGTTTAGGAATATTGTTAACAATAGTCAGGTTTATTGCTGGTATTTAGGGTCCCTAGAAGGCAGGAGTCTGAGTTGCTCAGTCGCGCGAGACTGGCGTATCAAACTCTTGTAGTCTGTCGCATATAAGTAAACGTTTTCCTTCTTCTAAGTAAAGTTTACTATTATATTAGTAGAAGGGTCTGTAGTATCGCTTGCTAATAATAATAGTGCTATCCTAGGTGTCGCATTCCACCGCATGGTACTTCCTAGGATCATTCTAGATCCACTAGGAACGCGGGTAAGGCGTTAGTAACTAAACTAGTTTATTTAGCGTATCTTTGTCTAATTCTTTAACATAATCATCCTCTATAAGACAACCCATGTCTTTAGTAAGAACTTCCTATTCTCTACTAGTCTTGTTGTTGCTAGTAGTTAGCATGTTAAGCTGTTAAACCACTTTATTCTTTATGCGACAATCGCGAGCGTAGTAGCCTGTTTTGCTACTGCTGTAACAAGTCACAGACAACTTGTCTAGTTTGCTACCTTTACTCTGCTCTTTCTTGTTCCACCTATCAGATCCCTTGTTAAGGTTAGATAGGTCTATGGCGGCAGGTCTGTAGTATCCACTCTGCGTGTTGTTATAGATGCGTTGTCTAGAGTTAGATTGATAACAACCTCCACGTTGTCCGCAGTTAGTATAGTTGTTGCGCTATAGGTTGCGTGGCGGCGCGCGTTTCTTAGCTAAGAGCACGCGCGCTTGTAGATTGTCTTAAAGTTCTTACTGTAGTTTGTAGAGTCAGACATTAATGTTAATTGCAGTGTTAATAAGGTTGTCTAGACTGTTAATAATAGCACTAGTGCGCATTAGCTTAGTCTTAATAGCAGGCTTAAGGCCTTAACAGAACATAGTCATTAGCGCAGTGTTGTCCTAGTCAGTGTTAGCAGCTAGCTGCTAGAACTCTGCAGCGTAGTCAGCAGCTGACTTAGTTTAGCGTACGCGCTAAATCTCGCGTTGTGCAATTGTTAGTTTGTTAGAGATACTAAAGACAGGTTTAATCTTCTCTCTAAAGTTGTTAAAGTTTCTAATCTATTTGTCCACTTCATCTAGGGCAGTTCCCGCCTAATACTGTTAGATAAAGGGCTTGATCTATTTAAATGCGTTGCCACGCATGTAGCTTAATATAAGGAGGACTTGTTTGTCTAGTGGCACCTTCTCACCTTAGAAGGTAAAGAAGAGGTCCTACTGCATAATCTAATCATCTAACTTCGCACAATCTCTATAATAGAGGTCAGGCTTGTTAACGTTTATAACGCTATAGGTCGTAGTACTAGCGTTAGCTATGTCCGTATTATTTAAGAGAGTGCTGCTAGGGGTAGCACGTGTTCCTAAGGTAGTACTCATCTTAGGGGCGTTTAAAATGTTAAAGTTGTACTTTAAGCAAAGCTTGTAAGCACTAATTCTATTAGTTCTTAGGGATAAATATAGGAACAGGAACATAGGGGGTTAGTTATAATAAGGTGTACAGATATAATCTATTAGTCTTAAAGGTAGGGGGTAACAATGAGTAGTACAGCGTAGACTGTCTAGCTTAAAGGTTAAGTAAGATCTAAAGACAAACTTAATAACTTAGGTTAAACACATACTGTAAGAGTTGTGTTCCTACTAAGATATATACTAAAGAGATCTGTTACTGCCATTGCGCAGTACTTGGACTATCTGTAATCCTAGAGGTGGTGTAACCACCTTGTGATAGTCTGCCACCTTGCATATCTAGAGGTGGTTGTGCTTGGCGAGGTGGTTTATCACGTGACCCGTGACACGCTGTCATCCTTAGCGGTGCCCCGCATCCTATCAGTACCTGTTCTCGCGGAGATCGTAACAGTAAGTACAGAGGAAGTACTTTCTGCTTTGCCTTCTTCCTCTTCTTATCCTCTATACTTTGCTTGATACCTTGTAGCTTATGTAAAATAAGCTTATTTTGAACATAGAGCTAGTGAATCTCCTGTTTTAATGCCCTAGCCTTAGCACTGCGATGATCCTTTACTGCACTTTGAAGCAACGTCTTTGCCTTTAGCTAGTTAGGCTTAGTAGGTGCAGCAGCAGGTCTTATTTGCTCTAGAGGTGTCCTAATAGGTGAGGGTGTTAGTGTTCTAAAACGCTTAAGGATAACGTTAGCGTTAGGGGGATGTATTCCTGTAGCTTTAAAGGCCGTTAACACTAACAATTTTGTAAAGGTGCTAACCTAGGCAGGCTAGAACAGTAAGAAGAAATTAGCCTTATTAACAGGCAGCTATCCTAGCGTCCTGTAGTTGTGTGTATCAAGCTTAGTTAAGTAGTTCTAGCTTAGTGACTTGAAGCAGACTACGTCTAATAGCTAGAGAGTGTGGGTAGCGTAAGGGGGGAAGATAAGCAGCAGAATCTTGTGTTTGTCGCAGTCGTTAATAAAGTCCTTTATTATGTGGCTGCTGTAGCTGTTAGGGATTAGTAACCTCTACCTTCTCCGTGCTTTAGCCTTAGTGTAGCGATTAAAGACCTGCTCTAGCCACGTCACCCCTAGATCGTTGTTTGTCTATCCATTTGGTGACGTTGTGAAGTGGATAGAGTGCTTCCTTAGATTAATATTGTGTACCTAGCTTGCCTGCACTGCAGGACTAGCTGCTGGAAAGATAATGCCTAGGGGAAGAGTTAATCCATCTGCGCATATCGTCGCTAGCACTGTTACCTACTCTTAATTGCTATTGTGCTGTGATTGCTTATTCTACTTCTTCTTATACAGCACCCTATTAAAGCATCTCTTTATCCTTAAGATAACCCTAATTATAAACCCCTTTTTGTCTATATTGTACATGTTCTTAGGTAGCACCTTGTATTTAGCCATCTTTTAATGCAGAAGATTAAAGTATTACCTATATCTCTCACCTAAGTCAGCTTAGTGACGCACAGATTCTATGGCGGTGGACTAGGCAGTGAGGAGAGTGTCGAAGTGACGGCTGAGGAAGCGGGTAACCCAGCTATTAGATGGCTCCTAGGCACATAAAGGAGTTGCGAAATTAATAACTATCTGCCTTATAGGTATTAAGTGTCTCTCTATAAGCCCTCTAATGTACTTTACAAGCTCTGCCTTATTGCGTGGGTGTAATAGACGTTAGGAGTTAATAGTATCTTCCTGCAGGGGTGCTTAACCCTTGTGTGAGCGCGTTAACGTAGTATAAGAACAGCTATGTTTTTTAGCTAGAGCGCGGTACGAAAACTGTTCTCCTAGTCTTAAACTGTCTAACTCTGCAAGGGCTTCCTTTACTAGCATTATAGTGTTAAGTTATAGGGGTGCAAAGTATTGCTTAAAGAAGGTGGGGTGGCCCGTGAGCTGAACAGGCCCACGAGGTGCACGGGCACGGTATAGGCGCTAAGCTAAAATGCTCATGCGCAACCGGATTAGCCACATTACAAAGACTAAGTTCCTGCCATGCTTTAAAGCAGCCTACAATGCAGTGTTTACTGCTAGCAACATCTAAGGAGGGTTCTAAGGTGCTAGATTAGTTCCTTTTAACCTAGAACAGGTTATAATAGCCCTTAATGTGAAATTGCGGACTCTATCACCACCACTGCCTGTTAATCACGATGTTGAAGTTGTACTTTAAGCAAAGCTCGTAAGCACGTGTTCTATTGGTTCTCGAGGATGAGTACGGTAACAGGAAGCCGAGGGGGTTGGTTTGCGATAAGGTGTACAGATACGATCTGTCAGTCTTAAAGGCAGGGGTAACGATAAGTAGTACAGAGTAGACTGTCTAGCTTAAAGGTTAAGGGTTGAGATCTAAAGACAAACTTGATTAACTAGGTTAAACACAAACTATAAGGGTTGTGTTCCTGTGTGCTATATACTTAGGAAATATGCAAGGTGCTTAGTATGCTTGCAGTGCTCAGTAGTGCTAAGCAGGACTGATCACTGAGCATGTCACGTGCGTTAAGTGCTCAGTAGTGGTCCGTGCGTTAACCACATGGGTTCCTAGGATCCTTCGTTCCTAGGACCACACAGGTCCTAGGCGCTTGTCGTTCCTTAGATCCCTCAGGTCCCTAGCACTCTCCTAGTCCTAGGACCTTTGTGTCCGTACTAGATCAGTTAACGTTTTGTGGCCTATCTTTAGGTTCGTAACACTATCCCCCTTCTGTCCTAGCTTAGTCCCTTAAGCTTATATGACGTGGGCATGCCCCAAATGTTGGTCCAGTTTGGCAACGATGCCTAAACACCCACAGGTATCCAGCACTGTTCGCCGTTAACGTCTTTGCGAATTTATCAAGTCCTTTGGCGAAACTATGGTGAAGAAGTGCGCGACGTGCGTGAAGCACAATCGTGTGTGTAAGGTACATATTCGATCTGGAAAGTGCAGCGAGTGTCTGCGCTGTGGGCAGCGCTGCGATGTTAGGGTGACTTAGTCGGAGTTTACCCGTCTTGCGCAAGAAAAGGAGAAGTTGCGTAATTCCATTAAGGAGAGTCGTGAGGCGCAGGAGGCGGCTTTTCGGGCGTCTGAAAAAGCGATAGAGGACCTGCGCGTGGCGCGTGCTCGAGAGGAGCGGTTACGACGACAAATGGATCTGTTAGATCGTCGCGCGGAAGAGGCGGTTGCTGTGGAAGAAAGAAGTATTGTGGATTAGGAGTTGACTAAAGGCACCATTACGTTCAATAGTCCCTCTGATGGTATTGTGCTGTCGCCGAGTACCTGGGGCGCGTTCGAAGGTTTTCCTCTGGACTATTAGGCTGACCTATCAGAGCCCTTGCCTGAATGGCTTCAAACTCCTGCAACAACTGCTGGCAGTTCGTAAGGTTCGTGGTCGGTTCCCATGTACTTTCCGAGTCCGGGTATCCTAACCATTTAACTAGATATTCAATACCGCGTCCTTTCTTCTAATGTGTTATTATTTTTTCGACTTCCCACTCGTCCTGGCCGTCTGCCTGGTAGTGAAAGTCTTTCTGGATTGGCGTTCTGGGGTCAGCTGGTTCCAACAGCGAGATATGGAACACAGGATGGATCTTTGCATCCTTAGGCAGCGTGAGTCGATAGTTGACTAGGCTGACCTGCTTCGAAATGAAAAATGGTCCGACCTTGACTTTGTCCAGTTTTTTCGTTGGTCGCCGTGTGCGTAGATTTTTTGTGAGGAGATAGACTTTATCCCCCTCCTTTAGCAGAGGTGCCGTTTTTCGTTTCTTGTTAACATAAGAAATGCTCTGTGACTAAGCTTTAGCGATGTTATTAAGCGATTTCTAGTGTACTTCCTTCAGTGCTTTAACTAAGGTGATCGCTAATTCTGTTTAAATGTTACTGTCTAATGACCTAGTAAAGAGATTTAGGTGTCTGCTGTGGTTCGCGAAGAACGGCGAATAGCCTGTTGCTTCCGAAAGCTTGTTGTTGTATGCGATTTGTGCTACAGGTAAGAGTGAGACCTAATTGTCTTGCTGCTGATTGCAGTAAATCCGGAGGTACGTCTCCATCGTCTGGTTCACTCTTTCTGTCTGTCCGTCTGTCTGCGGATGGTATGCCGTAGATAGCTTCTTCTTGGTACCTATCGCTGCTAGTAGCGTGGTCCAATAGTTTAACGTAAAGAGCTTATCTCTATTGCTGATGATTGATTCGGGAATACCGTGGTAGCGGACGATCCGATCCTTGAAGACATGTGCTAGCTGTTCTGCAGTGTAGCTGTGTCTGAACGGTATCATCTCAGCGTACTTAGTGAATCTGTCCACTACGACGAAAATTAAGTCGTAGGTATATCCTATTACAGGATCTTTGGAGACAGGTAACTAGGTGACGAAATCCATCGTGATGTTCGTCTATAGTGCCGTTAGTGGCTCCATTGCCTGTGCTTCTCCATACTTGGCGTGCGTGCTGTGTTTATTTTGCTGACAGCTTACGCAATTCTTAATAAACTTGCCAACCTTGTCGCGCATGTTCGGGAACTTGTAATGTCTCCTAATAAGTTCCATTGTTCTTGTGATGCCAGGGTGTCCGTGCAGCAGGTTATCATGGTGACTGCTGATGATCTCTTGTTCTAATTCTTCAGGAACGTGAGCTGGTATCTGCTGTTCTTGTCGGACTAGCATCAGATTGTTAAGCTGCTGTGATGGTCCTAACGATCCATCGCTGTTGATGCCAAGGATTGCTAATTCATTAATTGTCTTAGATCCCGCGAGGTCGTGTCGTCAACTAAGCGCATCTGCTCTACCGTTGTCCTTTCCTGGAGTATAGAGGATCTTGAACTTGTATTGTCTGAGGGTTTCGGACTATCGTACTTGTCGTCTGTTTAATACTTTCGTAGTTGTGAAATGTACCAGGTTCTTGTGATCTGTGTAGATCGTAAGTTCTAAACAACTCTCAGCGTAGACTCGCTAATGTTCTAAGGCGGATACGATCGCTAGTAACTCTTTGTCGTGTACGTCGTATCGTTCTTCTAGTCCTGAGAACTTGCGTGAGTAATACGCGATCGGGTGCCACTGGCCATCTCGCTCCTGCGTGATGCATGCTCCCAATGCCAGGTCTGAGGCATCTGTTTCCATTCGCAGCGGTTCTCCGCTTCTGAATGTGACTAGAGTGGGTGGATCTACACAAGCCTGCTTCAATGTCTTAAAGGCTTGGTCCTGGTCCTTGTCCTATCTGAAAGGTGTGTCCTTCTGCGTAAGTTTTGTGAGCAGCAAGGCCTTTGTGGAGTAATCCTTAATGAAGCGTCAGTTGAAGTTGACAAACCTAAGGAACTCTTGAATGTTCTTAACAGTTTTAGGTGTTAGCTAATCTTTTACAACCTAAATCTTGTCCTTGCTCATCTTAACTCCGTATCTTCCTACGACAAACCCTAGGAATTCAACTTCCTCCTTGTGCCACTCGCACTTTTCAGGTTTCAGACGTAGATGTGCTGCTCCTAGGCAGGTAAGCACTTGTCGTACATGTTCGACATGCTCTTCTAGCGTTTTGCTGTACACTAGGATGTCATTGAGGTACGCCACCACAGTGATGTCCAAGTGTGCTCTTAACACGTTGTTGATGAGTGCTTGACACGTCGCTGGTGCGTTGGTAAGCCTAAATGGCATAACCAAATACTTGTAATGACTATAACGGGTTCTAAACGCCGTCTTCCATTCTTTGCCTTCCTTCATGCGGATAAGGTTATACGCTCCTCTTAGATCCAACGCAGTGAAGTATTGTGCTCCGGCTAACTGATCTTATAGTTCGCTGATGTTCGGTAGCAGGTACCGGTTCTTGATCGTGATATCGTTGAGTTTCTGGAAGTCGATGCAAGGTCGTAACTTGCCATCTTTCTTTAGTACGAATAGAACGGGAAATCCTGCTAGGGATTCTAATTCTCTAATGAATCCTTTGTTAAGGTTCTCTTTAAGGTACTTGCGTAGTTCCTTAAGTTCCGTTTCTGACATTTAATATATAGGCCCGAATGGGGGTTTCTTTCCTTCCTCGAGCTTGATCTCGTGGTCCCATTCCTGGTGCTGCGGTAATGCCTTCGCAGTCTTCTTATCGCGGAAGAGGTCTATAAACTCTCTATATTCGTCCGGGATGTTAGGGGTTGTACTGTCCTCCTTAACTGTTGCTTTATGATCCTAGGGCTGGTTAGTATCTGCACAGTCGACCGCTCTAACTTGGCGCGTCTTGTTCGAAGAGATATTGTTGATCTCCTTCTCATCCACCAGCTGCGTCGTGAGCTGCGCGGGTCGCTGTCTTGGTGTACCTGATCTGTAACACTTAAGCGTTATTCGCTGGTTCTTCCAGTCAATCTATAGATTGTGCTCTCTTAACCAAGGAAGTCCTAATATGATATCGTGGGTAGCCGTTCCCAGGACATCTAGGTCTATCAATTCCTCGTGGTTAAATACTTTGAGATGTCGTTGTATTACCTCGTGGGTTACAAACGATTCTCCTGGCATTAGTTCTCTGTTAGCTACTCGTAAAGGGTATGGTTCCTCCTTTCTTCGCTTCTGCAAGCCTGCTTGCGTAATAGCGGATTAAGACACGTAGTTACTTTGTGCTCCTAAGTCTAACAATGCCGTCATCCTAGTGCCTTCTAGCACGACAGGGAATTTAATAAGGGAATAGGTCTCATTAGAATCCTTACGTCTATTCTGGGAGCCCTGGACGTTGTTAAGAAAACGCTCTCGTCTAATTCCTCTGTGGCGTTCGTTCGCCATCTGTCTAAAAAAGACTCGTCCTGAGGCAGAAAGCTGCTTAGGCGCTTAAGTGACTAGTGTTTCTAACACTTTAGGTTAAGGCACTTAACCTATTCAGGACCGTAGCATTCTTTGTTTTGTACTAGGTGCATGTCTAGAACTTCATCTACGCTAGTGATTCCTGGGAAGTGTAGGTTCGTACGCTTGTCCTAGAGGTGCTCCGCGCAGTATGTTTCAGCACACTCCCACCAGTAGTCTTCGCAACCATCGGGCTTGCTTGGGAACCACTAGCTGTTGATCTTAAATTGCAAGTGGTCGTCACAGGCTTCGTGGTAGCACTGCATGGCTGGTAACTGAGGGTGACACGGGTTTCTAATGTCCTAGTGTAGCTGCGATGTGTAGCTTTGCGCTGGCCTAGCGGGTCGTCAGTCGAAGTCGGGTTCGTCTCGGCTTCGAGCGTATGAGTTGTAAGCGTCCAGCTGTCGTTGTGTCGCAGTGTTGTCTTTCTTCTATTAGTTAAAGTCTTCCGTGTGCTAATCCTTATCGGTCTTCTTTACGTTGATTAATTGCTGATTAAACTTCTTAAGTGCGTCAATGTCACTAAGCAAATACTGTCTTGATCGCACAACGTCTTCGTCCATCATCCAGTCGCAAGTGCTCTCAACACTCTGCGAAGTAGGTGACTAAATAGTGACGCTTAGCGTTTCTTCCTTATGTTCGGGAATGTTGTTGACAATGGTCAGGTTAATCGTAGGTACTTAAGGTGCCTGGGAGGCAGGAGTCTGGGTTGCTTAGTCGCGCGAGACTGGCGTGTTAAACTCTTGTAGTCTGTCGCATACAAGCAGACGTTTTCCTTCCTATAAATAGTATTAGTTGTCTTTCTGGTAGAAGGGTCCGTAGTATCGTTTGCCGACAATAATAGTGCCATCCTAAGTGTCGCATTCCACCGCATGGTGCTTTCGGGGATCGTTATAAATCTATTAGGTATGCGGGTGAGGCGTTAATGCCCTCACTAGTTCGTTTAACGTGCATTCGTCTAATTCTCTATCATAGTCATCTTCTATAAGACGGCCCATGTCTTTAGTGAGAACTTCCCATTCTCTACTAGTCTTGTTGTCGCCAGTAGTTAGCATGTTAAGCTATTAGACCACTTTGTTCTTTATGCGACAATCGCGAGCGTAGTGGCCTGTCTTGCCACAGCCGTAACAAGTCACTAATGACTTGTCACCGCAGTTGTTACTACCCTTGCTCTGCTCTTTCTTGTTCCACCTATTAGGTCCTTTGTTAATATTAGATAGGTCTATGGCAGCTGGTCCGTAGTATCCACTTCGCGTGTTGTTATAGATACGTTGTCCGGAGTTGGATTGATAGTGGCCTCCGCGCTGTCCGCGGTTGGCGAGGTTGTTGCGCCATGGGTTGCGTGGCGGCGAGCGTTTCTCATTTAAGAGCACGCGCGCCCGTGGATCGTCCCAAAGCTCTTGTTGTAACTCGTAGAGCTTGACGTCGATGTCGATTGCAGTGTTGATAAGGTTGTCCAAACTATCAGTACTGGCGCCAGTGCGCATCAGCTCTGTCTTAACTGAAGGTTTGAGGCCTTGTTTAAACATGGTCATCAGCGCAGTGTTGTCCCAGTCAGTGTTGGCAGCTAGCTGCTGAAACTCCGCAGCGTAGTCAGCGGCTGACTTAGTTTGGCGCACACGCTAAATCTCGCGTCGTGCAATTGAGGGTTCGTTAGAGATACCAAAGACAGGTTTAATCTTCTCTTTGAAGTTGTCGAAATTTCCGACCTATTCGTCCACTTCTTCTGGGGCGGTTCCCGCCTGGAATTGCTGGATAAAGGGTTTGATCCATTTGAATGCGTTGCCACGCATGTAGCTTGATACAAGGATGACTCGTTTGTCCATGGGTACCTTATCACCTTAGAAAGTGAAGAAGAGATCCCATTGCATGATCTAGTCGTCTAACTTCGCGCGATCTCCATGGTAGAGGTCGGGCTTATTAACGTTCATGACGCTGTTAGTCGTAGTACCAGCGTCAGTCATGTCCGTATCGTTTAAGCGAGTGCTGCTAGGGGTAGCACGGGGTCCTGAGGTAGTACTTATCTTAGGGGTGTTTAAAATGTTAAAGTTGTACTTTAAGCAAAGCTCGTAAGCACGTGTTCTATTAGTTCTCAAGGATGAGTACGGTAACAGGAAGCTAAGGGGGTTGGTTTGCGATAAGGTGTACAGATACGATCTGTTAGTCTTAAAGGCAGGGGTAATGATAAGTAGTACAGAGTAGACTGTCTAGCTTAAAGGTTGAGGGTTGAGATCCAAAGACAAACTTGATTGACTAGGTTAAACACAAACCATAAGGGTTGTGTTCCTGTGTGCTATATACTTAGGAAATATGCAAGGTGCTTAGTATGCTTGCAGTGCTCAGTAGTGCTAAGCAGGACTGATCACTGAGCATGTCACGTGCGTTAAGTGCTCAGTAGTGGTCCGTGCGTTAACCACATGGGTTCCTAGGATCCTTCGTTCCTAGGACCACACGGGTCCCAGGCGCTTGTCGTTCCTCGGATCCCTCAGGTCCCCAGCACTCTCCTGGTCCCAGGACCTTTGTGTCCGTACTAGATCGGTTAACGTTTCGTGGCCCATCTTCAGGTTCGTAACACACGAGCCCTAGCAGTCCTAAACCCCTAGTAACACCCTAGAACTTAGGTCGCAATTAACACTTGTGAAGACAAGGATTTAGAGGCATGTAGACAGCTTACCCACATCTATAGTTAAGGCGTTTAAGAAGGTGTTAAAGGGGGCTGTAATTATTGTGCACAAGCTAGTTTTAGCACAACAGGAAATTAGTGAGCTTTAAGCAGCTAATAAGGCTGCCACAAGACAAAAGTTACACAAAAGGAAGCAGGTTTAGAAGGAGGGGACACTAATAGTTAAAGATGGGCAGCGTATAGCAGCCCTAAAGGAGTTTAGGGCGCGTAGTGATAGAAAGAGGGTAAAGAAGCAGGTGCGTGGTTAAGAGGGTGAGCTAACCTAAAGGCGCTGTGGAAGGTGTAATTAGACAGGGCACAACGCGCGAACGTGTAAGCAAGATGCAGAAGAGGTCTCTAAATGATATTCTAGGCCGCACAGCACCTTGCAGGGCCAGAGTGTGGTGTTTTAGGCCATAACAGGTCAGGTTTTGGTGGGGGCTTGGCAAAAGTGGCTCGCTCGCTCGCCCGTGAGGTACGTTATAGATTTAGTTGTATAAGTAGTAAGGGGCAAGTTTCTAGTTAGTAGATATTAAGATTTATACACACTTACATAGACATAAGGAAGAGGTATATAAATTAATTAAGAAAGGTACTAACATTACAACCTTATGTTTGCTTACTCCCTTTGCCCTATTCTAACTATAGTTTACTGCAATACCCTTCCTTCTACTCTGTGCTCCTTCCCTCTCTCGTATTAACAAGATGCCAGGACCCTACGACTGGAACAATGTCATCATGGAAAAGATCCAGGGCAAGGAATGTGAACACACTTGGTACACGATGACGACAAAAGCGAGAATGGCCACTGTGGAGAAGATTGTCGACATCGACAGTACGCTATTTGCGATACGATCCCCTGTTAGTGGCAGCATATACTTTAAATAGTCTGTGGGTACACGAATTACGACAGTTGACCTCAGCTTGGCTGTCAATTCTGGCAAAACGGATAAATTTTGCATAGGGCCTTCCACTGAGTTCCTTTGGTGGTATCAAAGGCGAGACGAACTGGATGTCAATCGAGGGCCTTGTGAGAAACCCACACTCTGTATCCCATTCGCTCTTGGTTAACCTGACGAATGTAGGGGCGACGCCCAAGCAAGTGTTAGAGACAGTTGGCCATAGAGAGTTGGCCTAGTTACAAAAATTCGGCAAGCGACGTTTCCCCCGTGAACCACTCTATAGAGAATTCTATGGCCATCAAGAAGGCGACCCGCAGTTGCAAGTAGGCATCTTAAGTGAATACCTCAAGGTCGCTGCACATTTTATTCCCGAAGACCCGGAATCGTGTCAACCGACAACCTGTCACCCGGATCTCTTACTGAACAACATCTTCGTTTTTGACTCTGGCGACATTACAAGAGTGATCGACTGGCAACATAGCACCATACTGCCGATGTTCCTGCAAGCCAAGATCCCCAAGCATTTTCAAAACTACAGAGATGACGATTCGGAAATTTTCTGACGTCCAGAGTTGCCTACGAACTTCGATCTTGTTGGGGGAGACTGAGAAGGTGCATGAGTTGGAGCTCTATCGCCGACGACAGCTCCACTGTTTCTACCTGGGATTTACCAGTACTAACAACAAGCCCAACTTTCATTCAATGGGAAAACACGACGTCATTGTACGAAATCGACTCTATGACACTGCTGGCAGACCATGGGAGGGCGATAACACATCTCTAAAAGCGGAACTAGTTCAGTATCGACTTACTGGCCCGATATTGCCACTTCATCAATGAGAGAAGCTGAATTCCCGGTGAAATATCCTGACGCAAATGTCACAAATTGTCTCAATATCGACGCAAAGCAGAAGAATGCAGATGCGCAAATGCAGCAATTGCGCGACTTCGTTGGGATCAACATTGACGGATGGGTGCCGACGGAATCCTATGAAGAGGCGCGCGAGAAAGACCTATATATCAAACAGCAAACGCTGGAAGCCGCAGCGACGAAGGACGAGCGGAAGAAATTAGACGAACATTGGTCCTTTCAGGATCACGAAGAGTTGGATTAGAGTGGCCCAAGGTCGATGTCACAGTACCATACGTTGTAAGTAATCCTTTCGTCCGACAGACACGAACGTAGTTTTCTAGCTGCCTTGTGGGTATGGTAGAAGTGCATGGTCCTACAATAACGTAGAAAGATAAGTCGGTCACACTTTATACAATAAGGACGAATCTTGGTCTTTCGCGGTGGACTAGAAGGTTTCTGTACTAATGTCTTAAGCACTTTACTAGCCAAGACGAACAAGACATAGGATTACATCCTAACTGGCTATTAATGTAGCGTTCTCTTAGTACAACGCTCCTTACAAGGTGGCCATGCTTGCCGTTGGATCGACGGCGAGCTCTTGGAATGCAACATCACAGGGAGAGATATTCTGATTTCAGTACAGTTCTGTTGTTCTCTTGCAAAGTAGGACTGGAGCAAGGGAAGCGAATCTCCCAATCTGGCCATCAGATCTGGGGATATATTTTAACTATTTTGAAGATTATTTGTCAGCAAGCGCAGCCATAGGTTGCATTCCTCCGCTTGGTGTAGTTGGTTTATCACGTTCGACTGTAATAGCTTCATTGTTATCGAAAGGTCCCTAGTTCGATTCTGGGAGCGGAGAAACCCATTCTTTTTGTCGAGACGTGACCCGAGACCTTTGTGTATGAGGTGGGCGCTAATTCTTTTGCTGGTTAGTGGGGCGCGAACAGAATGTCGGATAATAGGAGATTAGAGAGGCACGCGAGAGGGTAGCGATTGGTATTAGATTTTGCGGGAATTAGACATCCCTAATCTAAACTCTTCTAAGAAACTTATCTAATAGACGTAGAATACCTTCGTCTCCGGGTTGCTCTGTCTCATCTTCTTGTTCTTGTGCTGTAGACTGATCATCATAACCCAGACGGCCGCGATGGCTACGGCCGAGAACGAGATGCTTGCCATCCAGGCCTTTAAGAAGCGGGGATTATCCGTGCTGGGCCACAAATACGGTGTGTACACACTGCTCATGTTACCGAGGGAGTTGCAGAGCGCAAGCGCAACTGCCTTCTTCTCAGGCGTCTGGCCAAGGGTCACGCTGGTCCACCCGAGCATGATATTGTTGATACCAAAGGAGAATGTGACAAAGATGAAGATTGCAACGAAACGGGCGGCAACATTGGTAGTAACGGCGGGAATGATGAAACCGGCGATAATGATGGACTTGCAGATGGTGATGTGCCAGGTGCGCTCGTTGTAGCGTCCGGAAGTGTACGACATGATGATCGCCATTGCTGCGGCCAGCAAGTAAGGCGGGCATGTGAGTGCAAGCGTGACCGTGGTGCTGTAGCCGAGAGTCTTGACCACGGTGGGTAGGAAGGATTGGAAGGAAACCGAGGAAATATGCGTGTTGTACATGAGGCAAAAGACCCAGGTGCGCCAGTCGGCAAGAGCCTGGCGTAAACCGACCCAGACACTGGTTGCTTCCTCACGCTGAGTTGTGTCGGCCGCGATGCGCTTGTGGGCGAGGTGGCGTTCGGTTTCGCTGAGCCAGCGAGTCTGAAGTGGGTGATCAGGAAGCACGAAGAATGACATGCAGGCAACTCCGATAGACAGTGCACCCTGAATCAGGAACAGCCTAATTTATATAGGTAAGCAAGGGTACTATTGCAGCATAAAGTTGAATTTACCAGCGCCAGCCCGCGAGTCCATGGGTGCCATCAAGTCCAGCAAAGACACCAGCAGCAATCAAGCCAGCGAAACTAGATGCAATCATGTTACCGGTGTAAAAGATAGCCATGCGGGTCGCTATCTCCTTCTTGGTGTAGTAGAGCGAAAGGAGGAAAAGAGCACCAGGGTAAAACTGTCGAACTAATCAATAGACATCCCTTGTAATGGCAATCATCTGTACTTACTGGGGCTTCCGTCACACCAAGCAAGAAACGACAGGCCAGCATACCACCGAAGTCATTAGCCTTGAAGGTCAACAGGCAGACGATCGACCAAGCCATGCAGAAGCCGCCCAAGTACCACGAGGGGCGTACGCGGTTGAGGATCATGTTGGACGGAATCTGTCCGGCGATGTAGCCTACAAACAAGATCGAGATCAGTGTATTGTACTGTGTGCCCTTGAGGCCTAGGTCCTTGTCCAGCGAGTTAAGTTTTGCGTTAACAAGAGCGTTGCGGTCCAAAAAGTTGAAGAAGTACATGATCCAGAGCATAGGCTGTTGTTGCGTGTTAGCGTCTGTAAGCCTTGGTACTACCTATCGATACTTACAAGGATGGTACGATCAAGCTTCTTCACGAGAGCGATTTCTTCGGGATTGGTCTTGCTTCGAGCACCGAACGCGTCAAGCTTCGCATCTTGCTCAACCTTGGCCAGAGAATGGTCTTCATGGGTGTCGACACGTTCGACATAGTTTGTGTCTGCGATATCCCTCTTCTCGTCGAGAGTGATTACGCCGTGCGCTGGAGCATGGTTGATGATAGCCATGATTTCCTGCTTTGACAGAGACTGGGGTTTATGACAGAGGCCGGTTCAACATGGGTCAGATGCTGTTCAGAATGGGCTCACTATCTTATAGAAGTTCGGTCATCCGCCATCTTAATTCAAACTTGTTTCCAAGGATGGCCGAGACGCAGCTATCCATCCTCAGGCTCTTCGCCCGGGATAGTGGCTTGAGATGTCTTGGTGTTGAGTCGGATACCGCAGGACTATACCTTATTGATGTTAGATACCTCATGCTACCCCAGACAATTCCCCGCATACCAAGGACCGCCCCCACGCTTCCCCGGACTGTGCTCCCAGATCAATGGATTATCCAGAATAATGCAAAGTGCCCAACCACCACTCTGATTTAGTCTTACAGCTGTAGTGGTCGGCGGAGACGCCGAACACGGTCTCACACCGGTGCTGGTGATGCCCAGCGAAACTCGCCGTTGCGTTTAGGCCGAGCCACTTGTATGTCTAGCGGAGGTCTTGGCCTACGGCAGTCCCATGCGGTCTCCGGGTGGACTCCGGGGCTCACGTCTGGGCCCTACACATTCCAGGACCTGTCCAATTAGAGCGCTGCGCAGTGAGTGCAGTTTGGGACCGTCTGTCCTTGCAGCACTGCCGTCGTAACGCGGCACGTGGGCAGACCGTGTGGTGCACAAAGGAATCAAAACTCGAGCCGGCATTGTATCATCGATTGTGCGGATTTTGAGCAATGACAAAGAGGCTAGTAAAGCCTAGCTGAGGCGAAAACAAGATAGAACGAGGGAAAGGAGTGGTGGCTAGGCCGATGCGGGAGGATACCTGACGAACGTGCGATTGGAGAAGGATGATGCGTAGAGCAAAAGCCGCCGTTGGAGCTGCGGCTTCGGTTTCGCAAAACAGCGCAGCGTTGGGAGAAACCGGTTTTTGATTTGAGCTGCCTTTGTACGCTAACGAGCAGGTGCGCTTGACGCGACCACCTCATGAACACCAGCTCGTGGATCCGAGATCTTTGCGCAGTATGTTTGCACCGGTAGAATGCCGCCACTCCTGTCGGGCGCCGCTCTCCAGCTCACCTCCCTTGTTCTTGCCAAGCTCTCGAGTTCGTCCAGCCTGTTCAGCGTGGCCTTCAAATGCTCTTCGAAGCCCTCCTCGTTGCAGATCTCGCGGAAAGCGTTTTGCATGGGCACTGAATCTGCACGCACCATGCCCCATGCATCAATATGGATGACGTTGATGTGGTCGAACGGCCTCACGAAGTCGGCACGTGTGATGATCTGGCGGGCTTCGTGAAGAGGAATTTCAGGGAGCACGCCGTTTGGATTGGCAAGCTCTTTCTCGCGCATCACAAGAGCCCGGGCTAGCACAATGGCTGCGGCACAGAACTTCTGCTCTTCTTCAACATCATCGTCCATCGAGTCACCGAGAATCCAGCACTGGTTCAAGAACCATAACTTCTCTCGTCTGTTGATATTCGCGCATATTTGCAGCATGTCGTTCGACTTTGCGACTTGGTTTAGAAAGATAAGTCTGCCGCCAACCTTTGCAAAGACCTCCTCGAGTATGCTTTGCGGTACGTGCTCGCCATGGTATTTGGCACGGTACTTTCTGAGTGAGTTGATGACGAGGTCTTTGCGAACGTCGCGAATGTTCATGACATGCATGTTGGTGGCATGGGGTATCAAACGCTCCAGCGTCCAGTGCTCGTCTGAGGTAAAGACAACTGTGACTAGCTCGTTAGTTGACCAGATCTCCGCTCGTTGCTGGAGAATTTCTAACAGGTCGCGTCCTTGATCATCATCTTTGCAGAGGTGGATGTTGTTGATGACCATGAGCAGGGGCTTGCCGCGGTGCTTCCTCATCGAGAGGGCGACTTTCTCCAGCTGGTTCAGCGCTCGCTCGATGTCAAGGAGCGGCGTGCTGTCTCGTGGTCCCCTGATACTGAATAGCCCTCCGATGTAATCTTCGTGAAACTCATAGTCGATCGCTTTGCCTAGGCGCGTCCTGAAGACCTCCAGCTCGCTGTGAGCCTCGAGCATGGCGACACCGTCTCCGTGTACATTGCGCATAGCTTCGATGAGTAGGGCTCTCTTGCCCGTACCTCTCTCGCCGATGATGAGATAGTACTTGCCACGTGTTTTGCCGCTCACAATGTCGTTGATCTGGGCCTGCTCGTCTCTCGGCACCCAGAATTCCTTTTCGACAATCTCCTGGATCTTGTCTGGCTCCGCACCATAGGCAATGCGGCCCAATGCAACGCGCTCCTGCGAACTGTAGCCTTTCGAGAAGGCATTCTCAATCTTGTTCCGGACGGTCCTCTTGTAGAACAGACTGTACCCATAGCCGCCAAGGGCGAGGCCGAGTAAAGATATCAAGGCCACAGTGCTGCCCTCAAGGACGCTGCGTGCGAACTTGCTGCGCTCTTGGTTGCTGTGAGCGTCATCCTCGGCTTTGGTGGCGTGCTCAGTCGGTCGCTCAGCGGTCGCAGTGGGGGGGAGCTGGCGAAGCAGCGAGGGCTGGAACCGGGCAGGGCGCCTACCGAGGGGCAGCAGCAGCCATCCTGGACCTAGTCAAGTCAACAACGCACTGGAAGGGCACAAACAAGACCTACCTCGCCGGAGACCTCTGATCAGACGTGCCATTTGTGAGTGCGCGCTCACACTGGCGAGCTGGCAAGTCTAACGCGTCGTCCTATTATGCAGCAGTTCACCGCCGAGCGAGCTTGCATTAGCTAAGCTTCACGCATTGCCGTCTTTTCCGTCCTCGAGCAAGCATCTTGTCATTGTCAAGGGGAGAGAAGCGTGGGTCCGCAGAAGCAAAGCTTCGGTCACCTTTATACCACACAAGGAGGCGTTGTCGAGTCTGCAGCTGGACGCGCCCATGGCTTTTAGGGGTGGCTTGCACTAACATCGGACCCTGAATCCGTGATGTGGCGCTGTGGCTAGTGGCCCTCCGAATACCGGTAGGTAGCCTTCCGGAGAGAAGGAATGCAACCAAGGGCGCACGTGGGACGTTGCTGCCGCCACCAGCCTTCAAAGTTCAAATCACAAACGGAGAGAGCCAGAGCCGGAGAACACGCAAGTCTGTGGGGTGACTAGCACGCAGAGTGGGGAGACTTTCCCACGCGACATCAAAAGCCAGCAGGCAACGCTCGTCTCTAGCCCAGAATCGCCTAACGCTTGTGTAGATCGCAGAGGGTCCAGCACATGCGCGGTCTTCGGCCACGCCAAGCTGTCCGTAGAGGGCAGGTCAGAGCGCATGATCACCAGGTCTCAGCTTTCAGTGTGAATTCTTCTGTCCTTTGTCTGCCCCTCATGACATTCGAGTCACCATATCTTCAATCGCAGTTGCGTACACCATGAGCTCTGTGTCGAGTGCCTCGACGGGCATTGCGCCAATCGACTCCAGTCGATACCCCGCTGGACGGCAACCTATGAACAAATCTCCGAAAGCGCTCCTCTACCGTCTCTATATCTCACACACACTCTCTACTTGGAATGCGCGAACCTTCGAATTCGGCGCTGTTATTTTCCTTGCCGCCATCTTTCCTGGGACCTTGTTTTACGCATCTTGTTATGCGCTGTTCAGATCCGCCGTTGCAGCGGCTCTTGGATCCTGGATCGGTGGCCTCGTCGACACCAAGAATCGTCTTCATATAGTACGCCAAAGCATCGTGTGGCAGAGGATTTCTGTCGCCCTATCGTGCCTTGTTCTGGCTGCACTGCTGGCAGGCAACCCCCAGAATGGCCTGGTCCTTTACGGGCTTTTCGCCGCAATCGTGGCGCTAGCAGCTGTGGAGAAGCTGGCTTTCGCCGCCAACACCGTAGCTGTCGAAAGAGATTGGATTATCGTCGTCTCTGACAGTTTGGGTGTCGAGAGACAGGAGCTGAACAGTGTGATGCGCCGAATCGACCTGATTTGCAAGCTCATCGCGCCCCTTGGCATCGGCCTCTTGGACGGATACTCCACGAAAATCGCCATCTGGGTTGTCTTCGGCCAAAACGCGATTAGCGTGCTTGTCGAATACTTTGCCATCGCGCACGTCTACTCTGTGATTCCCGAGCTCGGACAAGGGAAAGAGCAAAACGCCACTGAAACACCACGCTCACCAGGTGGCACACCTACCACCACGTCACGATCCAAGCTCAACGTTATCAGAGACAACATCCGCCCCTGGAAGAACTACTTCCAAAATCCCGCCTTCCTGGCCTCCTTTTCGTTATCGTTATTGTATCTCACGGTCCTGAGCTTCGCCTCGCAAATGACCACATATCTCCTGACTCTCGGATTCACTAGCACTCACGTGTCCATCATGCGGCTCGTCGCTGTCATCCTCGAGCTGAGCGCCACATGCGCCGCACCACTGCTCATGTCTAGAATCGGTGCAGTACGCTCTGGCCTGTGGTTCATCAACGAGCAGCTTTTCACCATTCTCGCTGCGATCAGCTTCTTCGCGGCAACTACCTCATCCACCAATCTCAAACTCGCCGGTCTCGCACTTGTTGCCGGCGTCTGCTTGTCGCGCTTGGGACTCTGGGGGTTTGATCTCTGCGTGCAATACCTGGTGCAAGAAGACACACCCGAAGCCACACGCGGCTCCTTTAGCGCAATTGAAATGTCGCTGCAGAACTTCTTCGAGTTGCTGAGCTTTGCCACGACTATGGTATTCTACAGACCTGAGGACTTCAAATACCCGGTCTACATAAGCGCCGGCGCCATCGTGCTCAGTGCAGCGTGCTTCGCAGGTTTTGTGAGACAAAAGAGAGGGCATTTGCTCCACACGAGCAAATGCCTCAAGCGGGCAGGAAAGAGCGGGAGATATCAGATTCTACCCACCATTGAGGAAGAGGTCGAGATGGAAATTAACCTGGTCGAGGAACAACATGCGTAGATAATTTCGATCTCAATCAGTTCCCTTTGCTTCAAAACCTCAGTCGTTCCTCACCCTAGCAGCTTCACTAACAGCTGTGCTTTGCTTTATTTGCGATTATATTCACACCTCGAAAGAGATTCCCTGAGATCCATCAGCAACGTCGCCCCTCAGAGTGTTCGCGCAAAGCAGATACTTTGCACTTCACTTCCGGCGCAAGTAGTCTGTAAAGGCAAGTGACTTTGGTCGTAATTGATGTGGTCAGCTCGAGAGAATCGACACACTCTTTTACTTTGTTACGGAAGCAACATTAACACCAACAGTCCGTGTATTCGTTCCTCTGCTCGCCGTCTTGCATGCGTAGAAGCAGACCGGGCGTTCCCATCCCCCATTCCAGGACCATGTTCACCAAAATCTCAACCACCTGCTTCACTTGCGACCAGCGGGAATGGGAAGAAACAGCTTTTAGCAACGTCGCGCATGGCGAACTCCCAGTTGAACCCATGACTTCGAGCGCAGTATACGCAAATCCTTCGAGATCTCGAAGGTTCCCTCGGGCATTTCGCGTATGTAACCTCAAGCAATAGCTCATCATCGCTCAACCGCCCAGACCGCGCACTGCTGCACATATGCGATGCAAGTATACACGGCGAGTCCCTGGTCACCGGCCGCCATCTGTCTCCAAGTACTTCCTCGCGTTGGGCTACAGAGTAGGTTTTGAGAAACCCCCTCTCAACTCGCAGATCCACATGAAAGACTAGCAGGGCGGTAGCTGTGCGGTTGAAGCTGGCGAATTAACCGTTGTCGCTTCGATAGTCACATAGAAAGTGGTGTTCTTATGTTCTTGCCCACGCCTATCCTTGTTCGACATGACTCTGAGCGCGGCATGCTTGTTGTAGGCAGCCGTATAGCAGTCCGCCATAAGGTCTTTACAAGCGTTGAGGCTTGGGCTGACTGCAATCGAAAGGCTCAAAAGATCATAGGCGTCTGTTCAGTTCAGTGCTGCGGGGAAACAAAGAGGCTAATGGGGCAAGGAGATAAAGTCGCGTAATTCCTCTTTGGTCAAGTAGCGGCGCGTTAGATTTGAAGATCCAGAGGTACAGCTTCTGCGATGTTTTGGCCTGCAAAACCCGGTTCAAAGACAGCTCGATCGCGCAGCCCGCGCACTGCTGCACAGTCTGCAGGCCGCTCATTCAATCGTAATATTCTGTGCTTTGACGCCTGTTTGCAGAGCTTCGCCATTCATGACACCATATGCGAATGTCTCCCCGATCAGACAATAATGACCGAACTTTTGCTGGCGACGGAGTAAGAATGGCAGACCTCCTCGCTGCAATATCCAGATCTCATCGCCTTCTTTGAGAGACCTTGGTCCGGTGCCAAGGTAACCGCTATGCGTCCTGAAGAGGCGTCGTTTCTTCCCGCCACTCTGCTCGAGTTCGTGTTGAAGCTGTGCCAAGCCAATCGGAGAATAAGTGCCATCGAACATGTCCTCTATGACAGTGGCAAGGCGCTTTTTGTATGTTTTCAGAGAATACGCAGATCCTACAGGTTCAAGGCTAAGTAAAGTGCGCCATTCTGGGTAGATAGACTCCGATAGTGGCGAGTGATGCGGCTGAAACTCATCTTTGCTTGACCATGGCATCAGACGATGGCGGATCTGCAGATTCAAGATGTAGTCTATGAACAAGGTACCTGCCTCTGGCGGCGCTGGACAAACGTGTGCATATGTGTCGGTTGTCAACGTTTGCCACAGAACCTCGACGCGCGAGGGCCCCATCCCGCCCCCACTGGGATCTGGGTACGGCACATCAAGAGAGAGTGCTAGCTTGACGACACTCGCCCACGAAGCAGACGGATCATGCGACTCGTCTGAAAGGCTTGACGTCTGATCGATGTAGCCCAATCGGTAGCCTTGCACGTCAAGCAGGCCGGTTTCCATGGTGAAAACATTCATATGCCAAGCATTGTGACCTGAAGCTCTCCAATGACCCTTTCCGCGGTAACGCAGGGGATAAGGATCAATGCTGACGCTGTAGTCAGGGACCCAGGATGGAAGACCAGTAGTGCGTCGGACACTAGGATCTTCAACATGCGAAAGTACTGAAAGGTTACGATAAGTCATCAATAGAGCTCTTGCAGTCGCCGTGTAGACTTGCTGTACGCTCAAGTTATAGTCGGGCGTAATTGCTGCTGGGCAAGTACGGAATGGCGCCATCGATAAGCTTGCCAATCCAAGAAAGGCATACACCTTGTCCTTTGGGTCAGTAGATTTAGAGAAATGGTGTTTCTGCAAAAGCATCGTGAACGGTAGCTGGTTTTTCAACTTCTGGTCAGAGTCCAAGCCAGAGGATACTGCCACTCGTGTTTCGTTCAGAAACAGAGGGCTGATCCCTACCGAGAGCTTCGACTGCAGTACCCGCTTGTAGATGTCAGGGTGCCTCTGGAGCTCTTTGAGATGCTTCAGCTTTTCAGTTTGAAAGTGGTGATACCACTTCGTCATCTTAATGAAGGACAATGTCCTTGACAGCTTCTCCCACGGAAAGACACTGGTTCCACATACAACGACAGGTGAATTGCCTAGTGTAATCTCTTGTACAACCTGCGGATTCTTAGCATTGGTAGCGAGGATTCACATACCCCACTTACCCATGCGCGCCTGAACCAGGGACGATTGATTAGTGCAATAAACCCCAGCCAGTTGTGGTGTGTCAAGTGTGGCTTCGGGCTGTGCGTGACTTCTGGCGAGTCATAGAATGAAGTATACGGGATGCTGGACCAATCGGTTTCTGGTATGGCGGAAACTTTCTCTATGACCTCAAGCGCATCTGCAGTGAAGTCATCCTCCCGCCCCAACCAGACCACAACCCCGCTGGCTCTGTGGAAGATGTCGGCCATTCGTGCTACCTGTGCATTCCGTTCCAGCACGTTCTGTTGATCGACACAGAGAGCATCGACCCAGTAATATGTGGGAGTCTTGGACATCAATGGCATGTTGATCGAGTTGCCGAGCATGTGTAAAGCATCTCGAAGGTTGCCTGTGACCTTCACAAGACGGCCATCGCAGACAATGCGGTGTCGACGCGCTCGGCCGAGTGTCTCGACGTCGTCTTCAAGATCAAGAAGTCTCGCATCGCGGTGACGGGAGGCACATTGTGCGAGTACATCTCTAGCGGAAGTCGAGGATCTCTTGATGGTTGTCTCACTGTGACCCCACTTGTAACTCAATGCCTTGAAGGAGGGCGCATTCTCGAGTTCGAATGTTTTCAACGAACACCGGACCCTGCTCTTGCCTGTCGATGGTACTATCTCAAGCAAGCGTATACTGTTTTTGGTAGGTAATAGCTAGTAAATGTAGTTGCTCATCCAAAACGCCGGGTCCTGGGCGGCACGCACATGGCTCAGCAGGCTACGCAGCCGCATCAGATCTGATGGCTCCTGCTGGGTTCGGCGCGTGAGCCAGACATACACGCATAAAGTAATCAGCGCGTCTGCTGTGAGAGTGAGTTGAACCGAGATGATCAATAACCCGTTGACGGGGGGTTAGGCACGGAGGAACTAGCTCCATCTAGAAGGTGGAGATTGCAGCCATATTGAAGAAGCCTTGCAGCCATCCGACATTGTAAATGTGTGCAAGCTTGATGCAAGTCGAAGGACATACCTCGCCATGATAACAACATTGCGCAGTGCAGGCAGTAATGGGCGGTCAGGACCAGTTGCGAGCAATGTCAATCGTGAAGCACACGCCGAAAGGCTCCACCACCCTCACAACTCCCACACCGCTTCGCAAGAGTCGACTGACAAGCGTGTATGTGTGATGTGAAGTCCGATTATGGTAGCAAGTGACCGTTGCACAGGCGTGGACAATGCCGCAAGGGGGAATTTTCACGCGTCAATGGCTGACTAACGATCGGCGGCAGCACTCGCGACGCCAAATCGTCGTCGTCATACCTCCATACTCCTCACACGCGCTATGAGGATTGCTTTCTTCGCGTTTGAAATGCCCACCATCGGGCTATATATACCACGGCCCTTTGACTAGCCTACGCGGCCGTCATGCAAGCCCACCATGGAAAGGCAACAGCAGTTTGTACGCCTCGGTTTGGATGAGGCACTTGATTTGCATGATGACCACGACTATCACGACGAAGAGCTACCTGGCTACAATTCTTCGACAGCAGCTCCTGCCTACAATGATGGCGACCACGATGCACCTTACCAGACCTACCAATTGCGGCGATATGACCGTCGAATACAGATGCTAGTGGCATATGGGCCGTCTACGAATGCTGCATACCGAATTACTACGAATACGTTCCGGCTCTTCTCAAAGAGACCTGAGATGGAGGTGCTATACACCGGCGACGGACGTATGCGGACAGCGGCAGCTATATCGTTTGACGATGATGGGCCACTGCCCTGGCGACCGCGTGCACATTTTAGCCATACAGACGCGGACGGAGTCGCAGAGAGATACGACATGGAGTCGCGGAATTTCGCCGACTGGTCATTTGCAATCGGGAACACGGTGTATGAGTGGAAACTTGGCATGTGGCCCATTTCGCTGGAGCTGAGCCAACAGCGCTCGAGCCTGGTCATTGCGCGCTTCACGTATTCAGACCGAGGAACACTGGCTGTCCGTGGAGGCGAAGTTGGCGATCTTGTCGTCTACCGGGACGGCTTGACAATGCAGAGAGACGGGGTAGGGAAGGTTGTGTGCAGTATGATGGTAGCGTTGACGCAGCTGCAAAAGCTTGGGAGACATTACCATAACGATGATGCAACAAGAGCCCACACGAATTCCATGGCGAGAGAGTAATCACTAGCGCACCGGGGATCGTCTGCCGGTTTCTTAACCATCTGAGACGGTGATGGTGAATCATTCTATGCGCCTATGGGTTTGAGCGAGGCACAGCAGCAATGCGGTCGCGCGAGAATGGCCTCTCAGGTGGAATGGAACAGATGTACGGCCAAGCATTGTTCACGACAATGTGTCGCTAATGTAGTCGGTCAGTTGGCAGGCGAGGTGGGACACTTTCCCTATCTACGCAAACAACTCTGGGTGCTGGAGTGTCTGAGACGATGGATGCAAATGGGCACAATGAATGAAGCATGCCTTGGCATCGCAGTGCGAGATGAAGTTGTTGCCGTACTGTGGTAGGCGCGTAGGGCCGAATGAGCAATCAATGTACCGAACACATCATACATGTATGGTGCAGCTTGCAGCAGATCACCATCAACGCAGACAGCGGCGCGGCCCGCAGGACCGTCGTTCGGTGTGCAGCTAGACTAACAGCCGCTGTCAGGCAGGAGAGTTCAACAGTCGCTTGCAGCGCTGTGTGGCCTTCCTTTGCTGTCTCTGGCGTGCATCTCGAAGCAGCGCATTGTGTGTCGCTGGTCTCGCTCGTCTCGCGCAGCCGCGGCATTGCATTGGCAGGGCGTGGCATGGGCGCAGGTAAGCCGTTAGTCGAGTCTCTCGCGGTCTGGAACTACAGCGACGAATCTGCCGATCGCTCCTGGCAGGTGGAGATGGCAAAGAAACAAACATGGAACAAGGTGGGTCTCTCACAGTGGGTCTCTCAGCAGCGACACAATGAAGGGCGACGACGGCCGCCGACAAATGTGATTGCTGCGAGACATGCGATTGCATAACGGCATGCATCCCAACACGTCCGCCGCCGCTGGCTGCGCTCTGTCTGCGGCCCCGGGCTGAGGCGGCCGGGTTTGACCTGCACGGGGTTGCGCAGCCCAGCCGTGTTTCTCTGCAAGCGACGTTGCTAGCCGCTCATGGGCCTGCTGCTAATTTCAACGGGCCCGCGCAGGCTCGTGTTTCCCTTTCGGCAGCCAGAGCAAAGCAGCGCAGCGCCCGGCAGGTCGTGGCGTGTCTGGTGTCTGGTGTCTGGTAACTGGTGTCTGTCTTGGGTGTTCGCCTGCCGCTATCCGCGTCCTTTCACTGCGCGCCCCGTCCGTTCTTTCACGCGTATCCGCGCTTCCGTCTGTTGAGCGGCCTGAGTCTGCTGTCCGAGGCTGTCTCCCCCTTTTGGGCCTAGCTGTGTCTGTGTTGTGCAGCTGCTTTCACCACACCACCGCCTTCTTCGCCACAGCTCCCGCCGAGCCGCGTCTCCAGATCTTCGATCGTCGCACCGGGAGAATCTTCCAGAGCACCCTCGTCGACCAGCAGCAGCCCTTCGCACCCGCTCGCACCGAGGAATGGGACGCACGCAACCGCACCTCTGCCCTCCGACCCCGTCGACTCCCGCGTCTCTCAGCTGCACCTCGCCCAGTAGCGTGTGCTGACTGACAACCGCACCACCGCTCCGGGCCTCCGCTGCCTGCCCCTCGCCGCCGCCCACCGAACACCTACACACGCCCCAGAGCTGGTGTGACGTGCCATGGTGAAGATGCGGATCCCCATCCGCGAACAGTTGGGATGTCTGGTCTTGCTGGCGAGCATGATCGGCCTGGCCGTGATTGCCATTGCGACCTGGGTCACGAACCACAACTTCGTGCTCACCATTCGGTGGGTTTATCAACCGGCGAGTAGAATGGGCGGCTGACACGGGCGTAGATCCACGAGGCTCAACCTGACCGCCTCCCTCAAGGCAGCCCAGGTCTCCTCAAGCCTTAACCTCATGCAGATCGTCGTGAACCAAGCGTCGAATCGACTCAATCCGCAATCCGCTCTAGGACGCTACTACGACCAAAACAACAGATCGGCTGAGAATTGGGGCAGGACCACCGAGGATTACGATGCTCTGTTCAGTGGAAGCGCGAGCAGCCGCATGGCTGTTCAAGCCCGCATATACCGCAGAGATACCAGCGACGAGATCCTGTTCAGCCGGACTGCCAACACCATGCTCAACGTGCAACTACCCTACAACGGCGCCAATGGGCAGCCAGCTACGTTCGGCGACCCAGACTACGGCTTTATTCCTGAGCTCTATCCCAGATTCAACGTCACCGCCATACCTGTCAATGGTTCCTTCAACAGGCACGAAGGGAATTTTGACGGTCGACCCATCAACAATAGCAGCTATCTTTTTTCAGGACCGTACAAGGTCAACGACGAACTGAGTCTGGTGTCCATCACGTTGCCGATCATCAACAATACCTCGAACATCGATACCCTGGGCTGGCTGACAACTGTACTGGACGCTTCCCTTCTGACCAACATCATCAATCAACTAGAAGGTCTCGGTGACAGTGGTCTAACGATGCTCTTCGGACCTGAGAACGCCACGAATCGCTTCCCGACTGGCTATCTTTACGACAGCCCAACCTTAAATCCTCCAGAAAATGCGCAAGTCCACTTTCTGGTCCCACCCACGGTCAGGACTGATGTAACAAGGCATGGTCAATATGCACATCCCATGAGCCCACTACCCTTCGACTGGACGCTGTTCCCTGCCATCAAGCAAGCTTACACCGAGAAGACAGGTGCCACGAATAACGCAGGAAGTATCATCTCGACTCGCAACGAAGAGAATGACAATGTCGCTATTGGGTATGGGGTCGTTGATAGCCCGATGGTTGATTGGGTTCTTCTCGTCGAACAGTCACATGGTGAAGTATGGGGACCGATTTATCATTTGCGGAACGTTATCATCGCCTGCGTGTTTGGCACTATGGGCGCCATGCTCCTCCTTACCTTTCCCCTCGCACACTATTCCAGTCGACCGATTCGACGTCTGCGAGACGCTACGAAGAAAACTGTTGCGCCGCACCTTTTCGAAGACGATCTCAGCTTGAGCTCAGGCAATGATGGCGCCAACGACGATCACGACGAAGTACTCGCTCGCAAGGAGGGACTGTTTGGTCAAATCGTTCACTACAGAAGAAACCAAAAGGCCAGCAAAGCGGAAAAGAGAGAGGCCGAGAGGAGGCGTCAATTTCGTATACCCAGTAAAGTCAAGGACAGGAAGCACTTCATCCATGACGAATTGACCGATCTCACCAAGACGTTCAATGAGATGACAGACGAACTCATGATGCAATATGAGAGGCTGGAGGAGAGGGTACAGCAAAGGACGGCCGAGCTAAACGAGAGTAAGAAGGCGGCTGAAGCAGCGAACGAGAGCAAGACCTTGTTCATTGCAAATATTTCGCACGAGCTCAAGACACCGCTCAACGGCATCTTGGGTATGTGCGCCGTCTGCATGTCTGAAGACGACCCAGTCAAGCTCAGAAGATCCCTGGGGATTATCTATAAGAGCGGCGACCTCCTTCTCAACCTCCTCACAGATCTTCTGACGTTCAGTAAGAACCAGGTGGGACAGCAGCTTAGCTTGGACGAAAAAGAGTTCAGACTACGCGATATCAGCTCGCAGGTACTGGCTATCTTTGACAAGCAAGCAAAGGAGGGCGGCATCAACCTTACTGTACGTTTCGAAGGACCCTACGATGCCAATCTCAACGACGACGGACGACCGAACCACGCCGGTGACCTCGGGCCTTATGGCTTAGGGAGACTCAAGGACATGATTCTTTATGGCGATCAACACCGAATTTTGCAAGTTGTGATCAACCTTGTATCGAACAGTTTGAAGTTCACGCCACACGGTGGAAATGTCGTCCTAACCATTCGCTGCACGGGAGAAGCACACATGACCGACAGCCGAAAAGCTTCGCTGGCTTCTAGGCAGAGCTCAGCAAGAAATTCGAAGAACCGGTTTAGGGCGACAAGCTCAGAAGTAGGGTCAATGTCGACTACCAGTCCCAATGGCTTCGCAACAGCGAACCACATCAACCCGCTCGAGAAGCCTAACGCCTATTCCCACATTATGATGACTGATCGAACAGCGACTCCCCCGCCAGGGAGATGGTTGGCGTTCGAGTTTGAGGTCGAGGATACGGGACCAGGCATCCCTGAGGATATTCATGCTAAGATCTTTGAGCCGTTCGTACAGGGAGATTTGGGCCTCAGCAAGAAGTACGGCGGTACCGGTCTCGGCTTGAGTATCTGCTCGCAACTAGCAGGCTTAATGAAGGGTACGATTGGTCTGAAGAGTGAGGTCGGCCATGGCAGTGTGTTCACCATGTCGATACCGCTCAAGCACCTGTCGAGTCGTGCGGATAGCACGGCGAGTTCACAAGTCGATCCAAACTCGCGGCGTAACTCATCAGTCGACGAGCCACGTGCTGTGTCGCGGGAAGATGCTCGATCTGTGCGTTCGGGCCACTCTGTCAAAAGCAGCGAGAGACCAGTGCCCGTCGTGAATGCGAATGCTGCTGCTGCCGGGACCACAGCAGGTCCGGTATCATTCGAACAAGATTCGCAACCACGTTTGGTCGGGCTGAGCCAACCATTCTTCGCTTCAAATGCTCCCCTGGAATCGCCCAACTCACAAGCAGCGGCGATGCAACGGGTGGAAGCCGAAGCCACCAAGGGTGGGAAAAAGATCAAGGTTCTTGTTGCGGAAGACAACACAACTAATCAGATCGTCGTCATGCGCATGCTCAAGCTTGAAGACGTTTACGACGTGACAGTAGCAAAGGATGGTCAAGAGGCTCTTGACAGGGTCAAGGAAAGCATGGAAGCGGGCGATCCCTACAATCTGATCTTCATGGACGTACAGATGCCGAACATGGACGGTCTGGACTCGACTAGGCTGATTCGCCAATCTGGATTCTCTGCTCCCATTGTCGCTTTGACCGCATACGCCGAAGAGGTAAGCTCTCACAATCACGTTGCCTTGCCGGATGATACTAACGAGGCATAGTCCAACGTCAAACAGTGCATGGAGTCCGGTATGGACTTCTTCCTGTCAAAACCGATCCGTCGACCTGCCCTCAAGCACGTCCTGAAAACTTACTGTCCTCCCATCGTCGAAGAAGACGAAGGTGGACAGAACACTCCACCCAAAGGCTCGCCAAATCCGGCAGCGGGACCTGTTCCAATTAGCACATCCAACGCTGCTACACAGCCAAAAGCGCCTTTTTCGATCAAAGCCGGTGCGAGCGAACACATGGATTCGCCCGCAATATCACCTGGCACTAAATGAGTTCGCTCACTTTTCTTTCTACCTCCAATTGGCTCGATACCCTATGATCTTGTAATGCATAGCGCACGATTCTCCTACCGCCATTTTCCTAATTCTAGTATCTCACACATAAGCATGGCGCCGGTTTGGATCGAATGTTGGTTCGAAAAGTAACGCAAGTTTGTTAGGCGTTTGTTTCTTTGAGCATTTGGAGGAGATGCATGGAGATCCTGGAGTTTCTAATTGTCTAAGTATATATATTAGTGACATCGGGCGGCGAGAACGATGAGCAACTCCTCACGTGGCTGGATAACTACCGCGACCAATGCATGATTCGTGGCGCATTTGCGCTGCACCTAAACGTTGCAGACAAAATGCTTTGTACTTGGATGCATTTGTTACAAGACCTGACTGACTCGGTGGAGATGATTCACCAATGCCGTCAAGGTCATGTGAGAGCGTGCTGTGAAGTACACGAATGACGTCAACGCGTTGTGAAGCTGCGGAACCGTGCGGTACTCGTAAATGGCTCGGTAAGTCCAACATCGCTTCATCTGTTCGGCGCCTCATCGGTCACGCGACAAAATGCCCCAGAAGTGTTCAAATCAGACTGGAACTGTTACCAAGACGACTTCATCAAGCGGAGATGAACTCTCTGAACCGCCTGATACCCTATCTTCGCCGCCACCTGCATCTTTCAATGGACGATTGGTGAAGTATTCATACGCAGATAGCGCAACCAAGGGGGATAGCTCACCAGCGATGACAAGGCCATCACCTCGCGGATCGACGAAACGTTCACGCGCTGCAACCTTAATCAAAACCGGGCCTTCCGAGTTCGCCCCGACGACATCATCACCACGCTCATCGAAGAAGCAGCGTAAATCCAGCAAATACGCTGACCCCTCGAAGTACGCCCACCTTTCGCCACTTGTCGATATCCTAGAGCACAACCTAGTATGCGTGTTCGTGGGCACCAACCCTGGCGTCTCTACCGCCCGCCAGGGCCACGCCTATGCACACCCCTCAAACCACTTCTGGAAACTGCTCCACGCTTCTGGCCTCACGGATCGGCGCCTCGAGTCTAGCGAAGACAGGAACTTACCCGCAAGATTCTGTATGGGTAACACGAACATCGTGTCGCGGCCGAGCAAAGACGCAGCCGAACTCAGCAAGGAGGAGATGACCGAGGGTGCGCGCGAGCTGGAACGCAAGTTTGCTGAGTACAAGCCAGAGGCGGTGTGTATTGTTGGGAAGGGCATTTGGGAGGCGATTTGGCGATTCAAGCATGGCAGGAACATCAGAAAGGAAGAGTTCCGGTACGGGTGGCAGGGTATTAAGCATAACATGGGGAAGACAGAGGGCTGGGAGGGAAGCAGAGTGTTTGTCGCGACGAGTACGAGTGGGCTTGCGGCGAGTCTCAAGCCAGCGGAGAAGGAGGCAATCTGGAAGCCATTCGGGGATTGGGTGCAGAAGAGAAGAGAAGAGAGGGGGTTTGTTCCTCGAGAGATCGGCCGAGAGACGTGTGAGAGTGCAATCAAGGTCGAGGTGGTGGTCAAGAAAGATGATGAAGCTTGAACCAGTAGACGTACCTGGTGTTAACTTACGGACATCTGTCATTGTGATATGAGAGGTTTACATTCTCTTTTACAGGCATCTTCCTGTCACCGCCTCGTTCCGCTGTCTATCCAGCCCCTGACGTTAGGCAAGCAACCCTTCGAACGGCCGTCGAACGGCGTGCCGGATGTATCCGCATCAGCGCCAAACAAAACAGATGCCGTTGCTCTTTTCGTATCCCTCCATGCACTCTGACAACATCATCTTCACCAGCTGCTTGGCCGTACCACAATTCTTGGCAATGCAGTCAAGCAATGGTCAGAATACAATACAGCGGTACCGAGTGTTTAGAAGAATACGTCCACCTAACCACGAGTGTGCTCGCGGTTAGACTTGCCCTTCGGCATCCGCGGGCGCCACACTAGGGCGCAGCAAGGCGCAGGACACCCTTGTCTAGTTTACGGATGTTCGGCACTGGTGCACCTCTCATCGCAATCTTACGGACTATGCGAGAGGGCAACACAACTGTGCATTTCAGCCGGTGATGGTTGCTCAGGCTTTCGACACTGCTCGACTTCTGCTCGATTTCTGCTCAGTGTGGACTTTGGACCAAAGTTACGAGACTTCGTACTCATAATCAGATCCTCTCTCGGTGATGCAGAAACTGTTCACGGATCACACAGTCATCCGCCTCACCTCTTTCACCGCCAAGATTGTCCATCCACGCGTACCGCATGCCCAGCCGCCAGGATGAGCAGCGCTGCAACAGTGGCTTCGCGGGCTCCACCGGCTGCCACACCTGTGGCTGCCCTTCGCTGGCTGCTGCATGGATTGTGCAAAGCGCGCGGAAACGTAAACCTCCCATCGTCGCCGGGCTCTGCATGAAGAGCAGCGCTGGAAGGCCCAACTGAGCAATCGCCCTGTCTGGCAATTGATCTGTGCATACGTATTCTCTCTTTTGGCCGGCTCCAGCACTTCTCCTGACTGCGTTAAATCGCGCTGCCGGCTTCCCGAGCGCTTCGTACATATTTCGAGATCCACGCTGCCCAGCCCTGGATGCTTCCCTTTTGCCACACCATCTGCCACAAAATCGCTTTGCCACAACTAAAGCCTCACTTCAGCGCCTCAACCACGAGCCACACTCGACTTTAAATCAACGACCCCCGTTCTTGAAAGATAGACAAACCCGAACATGTCGTACCAGCAGCCAAACCAGGGCTACTACGCGCAGCCGCCGCCGCAAGGCCAATACATGCAAGGCCCGCCGCCGCCGCAGCAGGTGAGAAGCAACATGCTCTGCTCAAACTTTCTCGATTTGGCGTGGGGCGGACAATGTAGACCATGCACTAATCCTCGAGTCACAGATGTACTATCAGCAAGGTCCGCCGCCGCCGCCGCCGCAGGAGGAGAAGAAGGACCGTGGGTGTCTGGCTGCTTGTCTGGCGACGCTATGTTGTTGTTGGTTATGCGGCGAAACGTGCGACTGCTGTTTGGACTGCTTTGACTGCTGTTGCTAAGCACCATGCTAAGCATGTATCTTGCTTACAGACGGAGGCCACGACAGGCAGCTCGAAAAGGCTCTTGGGGACGACTACGGAATGCATACAACACGCTCGCTATGTTTCTTACATGTTCAGACGCAAGATATCCAGAAGGTTTCACGAGGAGAAGGCAATGGGAGTTTGGTAGTGGGCTCACAGTCATTTGACCGTAGCCATCAAATCATTCTATTGAGAAACGAAAGGTTCCTAAGTTGGTTGAAAAATGGTTCACATCTTGCTGCGCCGTGATAGCCATGATCTTGCTTGAGCAGTATATATAGGAACAAAAGTTCGGCCGTTACCACCTCTTCACACACACGCACTCACAGCCGGTTCGACGGCAAATGTGAGCACAAAGACGCTACGTTTAGTCGTCATATGCCTCTTCGAGCTCCTCCTGATACTCTTCCTGGGCCTCAATGAGCTCCTGACGCTTCTCCTCGAGCGATTCGCGATCACTACTTGAGATGGATGAGCCGTCCGCGTCATGAGTGGGGACTGGAGGAGGGGGAGCGAAGGCTTGGTCGCCATAGGGGTCGCTGGCGTAGGGATCTGCAGGAGGTGGAGCACCGTACGCAGCCGGGGCAGCTGCAGTGGGAGCTGCAGCGGCTGCGGGTGCATAGCTCTGCTTCTTCTCATCGTCGGAGTCCTCCGCTAAAGCGTATCAGCATGGCAATATCCAAGTCCTAGGCAATCGACATACTCAGCTCATGGCCAATCCAGGCACCAGCAGCTACACCGCCAATACCGGCGGCTGCAAGCATGGCGGTGGAGTGACCCTTGTCCTTCTTCTCTTTTTCGGATTTGTGAGGGTCGGCGGGGGCGCCGGGCGCTGTGTTGTAGTCGTGGCCGCTGTGGCCGTGAGTGTTGCCGAAGAGACCACGCTCATCGTGACCAGCGCCAGCAACGTAGGGAGCGTTGGGGCCGGGAGGAGCATAGGGACCAGGAGGCAGATTTGAAGGAGGATCCCACTGCGTGCGACCTGTGGCCTGCTCGATATAGCTGTCGCCAGTCAGTATGTTTGGGAAATCGCTTGAGTCAGTGCCTGTCAGGGTACTGATTTGAAGTACGTTGATCCTCTGCAGGTTACAATGACTGGAGAAAGCGAGCAGATGACTTACAACCAACGCTGACTACTCTGGTCCCATTGCTGAGTCCAGCCAGGAGGCATCGGGGGCGGGGCACCATACGGGGCAGGAGGACCCTGCGGTGTGGGAGGACCTTGGTTGTACTGTTGAGGATAGCCTTGGGGCTGGCTGTAGCTCTGGGGAGGCTGGCCATAACCTTGGGGAGGTCCGCCGTACTGCTGCGGAGGCTGGCCATACTGCTGCTGCGGAGGCTGACCATACTGTTGTTGAGAAGATGGCCCGCCGTGGCCACCACCGTAGTAGCCATCAGACATACCACGGTCACCGGGAGCTGCAACGCCAGGTGCTCCGTAAGAGTCACCGTGGGAGGGCTGCAAGCTTGAGGAGTCTATGTGCGGTCAGTACCAGCTCGTAGGAAGCTATATAGGAGAGAGCTTACCAGTGGGCTTGTCGTTGGGCTTATCCTTGGGCTTGTCGTCGTCGTCGAGCAGCTCCTTCATCTTCTTCTTAAGGAAGTCCATGCTGGCAATGATTTGTTGAGCAGTTGCGAAGCAAACACGCTAAGAAGTAGGTGAGAAGAGTGTAGGGAGGGGACGAGAATGAGACTGCGAAATTTCACGCGGGGGTGACTATTTAAACAAACAGTGACCGCCGCCCGTGGAATCGAGCACAGTCCGCTACAACGGGCCCTGGGAACCCCTCCATGGCCTGCAGGGTAAACCGATAGCCTCTCGAGAACTTGCCCAAGTTGTACAAACGCCTTGACGATGTACTGAGGGGCATCAGAGCAGCTGAGCGTACACCATCTGAATGGCGAGTATGTCCATTAAAGTGGGGAATTTCAAGGGTCTGATGCTTCTGGCGGTTAGTATGAGCTTCATGGGATATGAGTAGTGGATTAACAACGCTTGGCGTGTAGGACAGCAAGTCTCGTCTACTATGCGGGTTCAGTAACGATTCTCTAGTATGTAACGTTTTAGCTCAGCTCCACACATGGCCTGACCCGTTAGCAACGGACAAATGTTTGAGGGCCCAAAACTATGTGGGTAGGAGTGGACTGGTTGATGCCTTCTGAGGCAAGGATTGGGTGTCCGCATTCTTGCGTAAGTAAAGAGATAAGTGTCAGCCGTCCCGTAACGATCCCAAACAGTAATGGGGTGGCTTAGCCGTAGCCACAATAAATGGCGCAGTTGCAGGTGTAGCCGAGCTTGGCAGCCGTGCGTTTGCGAGACTCCGCTGCATCGTGAGTCGCGTGTGAGGACAGTGACGACCATTGGAATGGGATTGATTAACGCGTCGCTCGTCGTGCTTGAGTCTTCTGCGCATGCTTATTGTGGTGGAGTCTCTTACGTGAGAACGTAGCCGAACAAATGGTGTAGATGCAAGACAGCTTTGGAAGACAGCACGAAGTAAAAGAGAGCCTCAAAAGTTAGCAAATCAACTAGGACATGCGACGGTAGTGATCTCGCGGGGGAACTTGGTTAGAAGGGAATATGCGCCTGTAAATGGGAGCACTGTGCATCGTGATGAGGCTGCGCGATCCCAGAAGCCAGGCTCGGAAACGGCAGCGGCCCTGAACGAGGATGGAAGACGGCGGAAAAGATGCAACGACCGACCATCACGTGACGAGTTTCACGTGACCTTTCGTAAGCCAACCTTGTAAGCGAGCGAACAAACAGTTGAAATCCAACAGTGTACAAATGCAGCTGAAACACTGACAAGGGTACGAGCGATGACCATCGAGTCTAGCTGTGTATGGAGGAGCTTGCTGGTGTTTTGGTGTTGCAAGCAGCTCAGTCTAAAATCCCGCGTTTGGCCCTCGGTTACCGCCGCCGAGAGGTCTGGAATCTCAGTGTGGATCTCTCTAGGATACGTAAGTATGCCATACTGTAAATGGCATCCGAACGTCATAATTCGGAAAGCCACGAGCACGAAGCTCTACATCGGCCCTTTAGAGAGATTGACAGGCATACTGCACTTTGTGCACGGCAGCAAGATCAGGTTGCGTCGTGCGCGGCTCTGGGCCTGCAAAAGGAGGGTGTCGAACACACGCGCGATGAAGCCAGCCCTGCGGAGTGTCGGGTAGGCATCTCCAAGCGTCCCTGGAAACCCTGCTGGGATCGCCGATACAGTTCGTGTTCAGATCCAGCCTGGCTGACGCAAGATCTCCGGCTCTCTAACCGCATCGAAGCAGCCTCCAAGGGATGAGCTGGAGACGGACAACAGCTCGGTACCTGCACGAGGCGCCATCACGAGCGAGAGTCGCCCATTGACCTCGTTTCTCACGCTTCGTGTGCTGTACTTCGAAGTTCGCCTTGTTAATTCCCATAGTCAGCCGTGATCGCCATCGCCGATTCCCATGCAGGGTTTTGATCAGCCTAGCGCGACGCTTTGGACACTCGAAGACACCCTCGTTCGCCCGTGGCAGCATTGAGCCTCGAGCTGGCAACGTCTGCGCTCCTCGGCCCTAATAGCATGCCCGCGGACTGACACGGTCGCGGTTGCTGGCTGGCTCTTGCTACCACAGCGACTGAGGCCGACGGCCTTTCTATGTTTACGCAGCAGAAGTCAATATTCACCAGAGCAACACCGTCGTCGACGAGTCCTGACGACTGCCGACCCAGCACGCCCGAGCATCACGAGGCCTTGAACCCACCGCCAGCGGGCTCGCAACCTCCCACGCCCGTCGAGCTGCCCTCCAGCGCGCTTTTTGCGCCACCTGATCGCCCGTGGTCGCTGAAGAACCCGCCGAATATCTTTACCACGACCCCGCGGCCCTCCCTTGCGCCCTCGTCTGGTGGTGAGGCTTTCAAGGCACCGCAACCCATAACAACGCCGCCTGCCGTTGCCGGCAGTAAGAGACCAGCACCGCGTCCACGTGACGACGCGCCTGCGACTGAGCCTCTGCATAAACGGCGTCGCATCCACACCCGCGCACGCCATTCGCTCGACCTCTTCAACTGCGCCAGCAGCCGGCGGCTGCGCTACGACGGACAGCCACCGTCGCCTCTGTTCTTTTCCTCCAAGCGCGCACGACCGCATCTGCCTGCGCGCTTCTCTAGCTCAGAGGCTGCAGCAAGGATGCTGAGCAAGACTCGGGGCGAGGATGGCAGCATCAAGACAGTAACATTAGCTCGGGGGACTTTTAGCGGTCTGAGCCCACCCGGGACGACAAGTGTGGCGAGCGGGAGGAGTTCTGAGCGCTCGAGCATACCACACACATCCTCACCTGATGTGCGCGATCGCAACGATCCCCTCAAGCTCCTCGGCTCTGTTGGTGTGATCGAATTGCTGGAACATGACACAAGACCTACTTTCGTCGTGGACATTGGCAATTACGCCAATTACGCACCCGAGACATCTACGTTACAGATTCTCTTCGCCAACAGTGCCTTGCGCTCAAACGCATCGATATGGGACACTGTTGCTGGAAAGCCATCTGAGCAGCCTGCAGACGGTGCCTCATCACACGCCAGCAATCAGTTTCGTGGATGGCTGTTGAGCACTGCTACACAAGGCGACGATTGGGATGCAAACCCTACGCCCGTCGAACATGGTGGTATCGTATGGTCATGCTATACATTAAGAAAACGTTTACGCATAGTGTCTGGAGCGACCCCACCCATCGCCACAACCGAGATACCGTCTACGAGCGCGTCAGTCGAATTTTCGATTCCCTCGGCCTCGTCAGTTGGCCACCTTTCAGGTCGAACCCTGGACACTGCATCGTCGTCGAATCAGATGAGCGAGCAGCAAGACTACTTCGGCCCACCAGCAACACAAGAAAACGAAGAACCGAACGCGCTGAATGCAATGACGCATAACCATATGAGTAACACTGTGACAACCGCTTCGAGTGATAGTACCGGGTCGAGGTCACATCCTAAACATCTCACTTTACCTTCAACAGAAGACCCATCGTTCATGAATGAGTGCGTTCTCAGGGCTCACACTGCAGGCGACGTTGACTCTTTCCATAGAGAACCAAAAGCACACCAGGACCGCGATATGGGCTTCTTCGACTGGACAAGATTATCATTGTCATCCTCCCTGCCGAAACACATCCAGTTTGCGCGCTCCGTAGACTGGGCATCGACAGCACTGGGTCCAATTGAATTTTGGTCGAATGACCTTCGGGCTATGTGCAATTTGATCATGTGAGTCTTTGGAGAACGACTGAGTCATCTTTGCCGCAAATCGCTGACGAGGTATTAGGGCCAGCCCTCACCCAGCTGCTATGTATTGGGGAGAAGAGCTTGTAGCTATTTACAACGAAGCGTACATTGGTGAGTATTGACATGTATGGGCGTGACCCTACAAAACTGACCCATTTCAGGGCTAGCTGGCCAGAAACACCCCACGCTGATGGGACAGAGCTACAAGGTCGCTTGGGCCGAAATCTGGGACGAAGTCAAGGATGTCTTCCAGAACGCTCGCCTTACGGGCCAGGCCACGATGAAGGACGATGACTGCTTGTTCATGAAGCGTAGTGGCTTCCTTGAAGAGACATACTTCTCGTGGTCTATCATACCTATGGTTGGAGAAGATGGGACCGTGATGGGTTTGTACAATCCAGCTTTCGAAAAGACTAGGAGAAAAATTGCTGAACGACGAATGCTCACTCTTCGGGAGGTCGGCGAACGGACAGCAACAGCGCGAGATGTTAAAGGCTTCTGGGATCAAGTCCTGATTGCGTTGACTGAGAACGAGTTTGACACGCCCTTTGTGATGCTCTACTCAGTGTCAGACGAAAACGACAGCGACTCTTCATCTCTGCACTCAAGCAGTCTCTTGGGTGCCAAGCACTGTTATTTGGAGGGCTCTCTCGGTGTATCGCGTGGGCACCAGGCTGCTCCTGACCAGATCGATTTGAAAGAAGGTCACGAAGGCTTTGGCCCTGTCTTTCGCGAAGTAATGAAAACCGACAAGCCTGCCGTGATAAGCATTGGGTCAGGCGATCTGCCTTCATCGATGATGGATGGTCTCGAATGGCGCGGTTTCGGCGATGCCTGCCGAGATGTCGTTGTCTGCCCTATCCATCCCACCACAGGCGAGACGATTCTGGGCTTTCTTGTCATGGGTGTCAACCCACGAAGGCCGTATGACGACGACTACAACCTTTTCGTTCAACTACTCAGTCGACAGCTTGCGACTTCTCTCGCTTCTGTAGTTCTTTTTGAAGAGGAAATCAGGAGAGGTCAGAAGGCTGCGAAGTTGGCAGCAGAGGACCGATATAATTTGTCCACGCAGCTGGCAGCACGCACACAAGAAGCTCGAGAGAACGAGCTTCGATTCACGAGGATGGCAGAATATTCGCCTGCCGGTCTTTTCATTGCTGATCACGCAGGACGGATTACCTACTGTAATGATACATGGTTTGAGATTTCCCGTGTACCGAAAGAGCGGAACAAGACCGATAGATGGATAGATTATGTGAAAGAGGAGGATCAGAGCCTCATTCAGGAACACTGGAAGCGTCTTGTCGAGAACACTGCACCGATCAACGTCGAGTTCAGATTTAAGGCACCTTGGGAAGACCGCAACAACAACGCAACCAGTGATACCTGGGTACTCTTCAGTGCCTTCCCCGAGAAAGACGAAAGCGGGCAGCTCAAGAGTGTCTTCGGAAGCATCACCAATATCAGCCCCCAGAAATGGGCTGAGGGCTTCCAGAAACGAAAGATGGAGGAAGCTGTCGAGCTAAAGCGGCAGCAAGAGAACTTCATCGACATCACAAGTCACGAGATGCGGAACCCGCTAAGCGCTATTTTGCAATGTGCCGACGAGATCTCGACAATTCTCGGCGAATTCAGACAATCTGGGCTACAAACGATTAAACCTGGGATAGTAGCGGATTCAATCGATGCGGCACAGACGATTGCTCTGTGTGCACAGCATCAAAAGCGAATCGTAGACGATGTCTTGACATTGTCCAAGCTGGACAGTGCAATGCTGATGGTGACCCCGGTGGATGCACAGCCACTACAGGTCATCCAGCGTGCGCTCAAGATGTTCGAAGGTGAAGTGCAGACAGCCGGTATCCAGATGGAGTTCGTTCTGAGTGACTCGTTCAAGAAGCTGAACATCGATTGGGTCAGGATAGATCCTTCCCGTGTCCTTCAGGTCTTGATCAACTTGACCACCAACGCAATCAAATTTACGTCAACCGAGGAGACACGCACGATCACTGTTGTTCTCGCCGCCTCAACTACTCGTCCATCGGCAAGCAAGTCGCCTGCTGTGAGCTACTTCCCCATGAAGTCGAAGCGCATCGATCAAACCCTTGGTTCAGACTGGGGCGAAGGTGAAGAGGTCTTTCTTGAGTTCCTTGTCCAAGACACAGGGCGAGGCCTCAGCGCTGAAGAGCTCAAGCTTCTTTTCCAGCGCTTCTCCCAAGCTAGTCCACGCACACATGTGCAGTATGGCGGTTCGGGTCTTGGCCTCTTCATCTCACGTGAGTTGACCGAGCTACAAGGAGGCGAGATTGGCGTCTCATCAGAAGCCGGCAAGGGCAGCACATTCGGCTTTTACGTCAAGGGTCGCAGAAGCTCAGAGCCAAAGGAGGCTATCGACGGCGTCTCTGCCGCTGTAACACTGTCTAGGAAAGTGTCGAACGCCCGAGACACGAAACGTCCGGAACCACCAAAAATCAAGGACTTCGCTACTCAGACGCCGGCTCCACTCCAAGCGCCGGCGCCACCCAGAGAATCTGAAAAGCCAAAGCTACCCTACGCGCATCTTCGTGTGCTGATCGTAGAGGACAACCTCGGTAAGATCATTCTTCACCACCATGGTCCAAAGGGATATAACTAACGCCCAATAGTGAACCAGAAAGTCCTCCAACGCCAACTCTCAAACCGCGGCATTACAACTACCGTCGCCAACCACGGCGGCGAGGCCATAACACTGATCTCATCGTCTTCCTACCACGCCTCCTCTGGCTCTAACGCCCCTGACCTTGGCGTCGTGCTAATGGACAAAGAAATGCCTGTCATGGACGGGTTAGCCTGCACAAGCAAAATTCGTGACATGGAGCGCAAGGGCGAGTTACGGCGACACATACCCATAATCGCGGTAACAGCGAATGCAAGGAGCGAGCAGATTGCGACACTCCTGGCCGCGGGCATGGATGATGTCGTCTCCAAACCGTTCCGTATTGGCGAGCTGGTGCCTAAAATCGAAGAGCTGAGTAGGATGTACTGCGAGAAGAGCCAGAGGGAGGTACTGCAGGAGAAGGCGCTGCAGTCGAATGATAGTGGGGTCAGTTTTACGGTGCCGGAAATGAGTACGAGGAGATAGGGTGTGGGTGTGCTTGGGCGGCATGGCAACGGTATAGTGTCGGGTGTTTATTACAGGCGGGCTCTCGGCGCTTTGCGTATGGTGTTTTGGAGTCAGGCATACGGGTAGAAGGAGGTGGGACCAAGTTGTTCTTGTTTGATGCGAATATTGAGACGAACAGGGTTGAAAAGGGATCTGGGTATTGGTATGGCTATGGCTCTGTTGCATGTTGAGGTGATACCCTTTGGCCGTTCTGCATCTTCTGGTGGAGGATACAAGCTAGTGGTGAAGCATTATCATGTCACCCCACCCTTGCATTAGACTATGTTCTACAACACTGACATTTATAGTATTATGAATTAGACTCGGTCAAACAGGATACTACCATACAGTGGAGCCGTTCTGCTGCGCATGCACAACGTTCGTCCGCACACCCATCTTGCTGTCCCAACCATTCCCGTGGTCCGTTGGCGGCACCTGTCCGTACCCATTCATACCACCCAGATTCCCAAGATGTTGAACAGATTTCTTAGCCATACCACCAGTTCTGTTAGTAGCGGCAGGCAAACTGTTCATGGGGAAGTCACTAGCCACAGGACTCTGGTGCGGGTCAGGCGGCGCTGCTGTTTGCCATTCGACCTTGATTGTGTTGTCTTTGCTGAGCTTGACGCCATTGTGCCAAAGCTCGAAAGATAAATCGGCAGGTCCGAGGTTCACTTTGATGACGAAATTGATGCGGTGGTACTTTTTACCGCTGTTCCACCAGTGACGGTTCTTGAGTTTGAACGTTGAGAGGGGAACGCTGGCAAAGTTGGATTCAACTTTGCATATTGAGCGACATGCTCCGGTGAATCAGTAAAGGCGAACGTACAGACGAGAGAAAAAACCTACTTGAGTTCATAGTGTACGGTAGCAGTTCTGCATCTGCCTCGGAGCAGATTACGTCAGTTGGAAATATACGTGGCGGATTGGGTGTTGCGGAGGTTGCTGGAGGGCATTTACGACTGAAGTCGCGCACAACTGGGAAGTCGCTTGAAACTGCTTCGCCCTGGAATTTGTCAGTGTTGATATGAGCAGACGTTGAGTTGCTAAAATGACCTTCTTGATGAACCAGTCGACACAGTCGACAACGTAAGTCTTGCCATCCATAATATCCAATTCGGTTCTTTGGCCGATGTGATCTTTATCATTTGGGTTGTACAGCATCTTGCATTTCGTGCCATAAGATGCACGACAGCAGCGCCAGCCCAAGATTGATTGCCCACTCTTTAGTTTTGCCACTCGATCAGCGACGTTGCCTTTGCAAACCACGAGTTGTGGGTCTGGAGCCACTCTGATCTGTACGCTTCGGGCGTTACTGTGCGTCGAGTTGCCAAAGGCGTATCTGGACCTCAAACATGACTGCACGTAAGCAGAATTGCCGAGGCCACCAGATAGGACAAGGTGTGCGACTTGTTCGTCAGAATACTTCTGCTGCAATCGAATGAGCTGCTTGTCTATCATCTCAAATAATTTAGATATCTGCTCGTCGAAGTTGCTTTTGAGGTCGTCTCTTCGGAAGTACATATCACCGCCACTGATCTCATACTGCGGATTTGTATAGCTTAGATCGAGCTTCGGTATGCGGACTGCGAATGTGTCGGTGTCTGCAAGCGACTCTTCGGAGCCATAATCGCACTTTGCATTCTGGTATTCTTTGCTGATTCGCATCTCCCACGCAGCTGAATTGAGATCGTGTAGGCCAGTCGGAACGGAATGGTCAGCAAGCCGTAGTCGCTCGAGCACTGCGTCTTCAAAAAGAGAGTCGAGTTGTGCGGCGCCAACGGTGGCGCCGAAGACTACATCTAATTGCTTGAGGCTCAGGGATCCACCAATTGTATTCATCACGCGGAACACGGATAAATCAGTCGTGCCGCCTCCAACATCGCATACGAAGAGGATCTCGTTTTCTTTGAATATGCCCGGCATGCTGCGTGCTGTCTGTACCGCTGCTGCTTCAGCCTCTGTCAATCCAATGTCGGCTTTGTGATTCGGGTTCGACCCAAAGCCAGCGGCTGCTATGATCTTGCGGAAACGCTCGACGGTCGGCAGGAGCTGCCATGTGGTAGGTACCGAAAATATGTACTCGATCTTGGCGTCTTCCCATGTGGTAGCAAGTTCACCCTTCAGTCGCGCTTCGATGGTTCGATAGAGGAACTGGAAGTAGTCTGTGTACCTAAACGACGAGCCTGTAAGTCATCGTGGAAGCATACAAGAGAGTGAACGTACCAGTGTTCGACTTCGTGTATTCTCGGAACCTTTGATGGTTCGCTAGATTTCTGGCGCATCTGCTCCAACAAGTTCTCATCGAGCATGATTTTGAACCATTCGCGGCTTTCATCACCGGCACCGCTAATCTCCTGTGCTGTCTCGGCCAGGAAGCCCCACGACGTAGGAGTCGAAGAGCCGTGAGGATACACGAGAAGAGTTGGAACCTGTTTAAAAATTGTCTTAGTAAAGTCGAAACCAATATCCAACACTCGCCTACCTTGTTCTCGTTCGCCTGTGTTCTTCCCGGCCATCTTTGAATGTGTCGTACGGCATCAGATCCTGTAGATGTGTTGCAGTATGCAACACCGGTACCTGTGATCGCTTGTCAGCTATGCCAATTGAGAAGTTCTGTGAAGCCTACAGGTCATGCCGAAGTCGATCGAAATCACCATGTCTGGGCGATCCATGCTTGCTGGTGTCGAGACACGGCCCAGTTCTGTGAGATATTGGATAGTTCGCGACGATTCCCACACAAGATAGACAGTTTTCTCGATATTTGAACTTGTGGTGAACTCGCAGCGAGGATCTTGCAATTAACATTAGCACCTATGTTGCAAGGCTGAGGCTTAAGCAAACTCAGCTGGTTGCACTAGCTTGAGGCCAGCGCTTCTCCGTGAAGGCGACAAGGGTCAAGCGAGGTGAGCGAAAGGCAGGAAGAACGGCAACATGCTCTACGTTTACCGAAAAATCATGGGCTAGAGCTTTGGGGGCTGAAACTGCGGCGTGATGGTGGGTGGCCTGGTGCTTGGACCCCACACTATGCACGTCTGTCGACAGGGTACGAGATCGAAACAGCAAATAAGCAGCCGCCCAAGGCTATCTCCATAATTCAACCTTGTCAAGCTCCTCTAAGCACTCCAGAGCATGATAGTATGCCATGTTGTGATCCACTGTGGCGTCCAATGGTCAAGTCACACCGGTCGAGCGCAAGTACCTAGGTACGGCTGAGGAACCTTGGAAGGTAGCTCGGACCGCTGCACGCACAGACACGGGCCGTAAGCGACAGCAGCATCGTCAGCCTGTCTCTAGAAATCATTATAATACACTCTTGGTGACACTCTCGTCAGACTACTCTTACTCTTAATTAGCAGTACCTTTCATTACGATTGACGCGTAATGTCTGCACCCGTAGAGGCTACATCGACTCGCACAAATCCAACCAGCACCACGGACACACAACCGGCGCTGACACCAAGTGAAAACGGCAATAGTAATGTGAGCCTTACAGACGGCACTCAGGCGAGTGTAGGATCTCCAATTGTCCCCTCGAATCCTCCTGCGTTGGCTACGTCGTCTGGAAACTCAACCATCGGGGCCATTCACGTCAAGAAAGGACTCGAGGGTGGCGCAGTGGCTGGCATTGCCGTTGGAATGCTTCTGGCTGGAGCGCTCATCGCTGGAATTGTCTTCTTCATCCTGTTGCACCGCCAAAAGAGGAGACAAAGTGTGTTGACAGCAGCGAATTCCCGACAATCCGCCTCGTACACTGAACGAAATGGGGGCCCTGAAAAGAGGCCGACGACTGTGGTTGCCGCACCGGCTGGAAGTATTGATGACTTGCTGCCACAACCTATGGAAGATGATGTAATCACTGGCGACCTTTCGAGAATCCGAGACAACATCAAAAACCACGTACGGACCTACTATCACTCTGGACCCGTCGCTGCTACAGATATCAATGAAGCTGCCATCCGCGACATCGCTGCATTGACTGGCACGACTACCGCTCTTTTCGTTGAAGGGCTGACAAATCCCGTCACCAGGGACAACACTCTGCGTTCGATCATTGCATCTGTTATCCTCGCCAGATGTATTGGAGAGCGAGGTTCGAGTCTGCTCCCAAACGAATTGGCCGCTCTCTCCGTGTCCATGCCAGCAAGCAATGGTATCACCTGTGAGTCAACTTTATGCCCCCAGCGAATGCAGACTAATGTTATCACGTAGCTCAATCAGCGTTGTACAGCAAATGGAAAGTTGTTACCGGAGCCTTGCTGCAACAGCGATACGGCAAGCAGAGCCAGGATAACAGTCAGACTCCTGCCTTCCTGGACACAGTCGCATCTTTGGATTCGATCCTAGCACCATTCGTCAAAGGCAGCATCGATGGGGGACAGCGTCGCAAGAACATGGACATGATCCTAACCCGTGCTGCTAACTTTGCCTTCTTGCTCTTTTCTCAGCCTGGCACATTTCGCTTCGACCTCATCAGCCATCAAGGCGGCTTGACGATATTTCCGGCTTTGGTGCAGATTGTCGGAGATCAGGGTCAGGCTCTTAACCCCGTCAAGATATTGACTGAGAAGGAAGTCGTGGCGGCATGATCAGGGGGAAGGTGTAGGGGCGCAGCCGCAAGCCTCGCCATTCGCTACTATTCGTACGTTAGTGTGTGCATAATAGGAATTAGTTGTGACGTGATCAGGCTGTGATCCGAGAGCGGACCCTTGATAAAAGCGAGAACGCTGAAAAGTGATGCCGTTCGAACGTTTCGGCCCCGAAGCTAACGTCGTTTTTAGTGGAGCATGGTGCGGCTGAACGCGCACCTCTCTCCATCCAGGCCTCCACCTGCACGCTCCATTTAACCATTATCGGTAGCGCTTACGATTTTAATTATTGGGTGATCTTGTTCCTCGTGGAAGCGAAATTCTTCTTTGAGGTTGCTCCGGCTCGCAGCCAGATATGCGCCATAGTTATCCGAGGAGACAGGCCTCAGCCTTGCGGCTGTGTCTTTGGAGGAGCGCATTTACGGGGGTATATACGATCCCCGCTTGAGTTCGACTACTTTAGCCTTGTCACACTTCAACTTCGTAACCGTGCTGCCATGTCGTTGGTAGCATTGGTGGCCATCGTCTGCCTATAACCAACACAGTGATCTGTCCAGAATGGATCCCCTCAGTGCGGGGGTGTTCGCCAGCATCGGCAGTGCATTTAAGTTTGCTGACATAGCCGTGCGAATAGCAGAAGTTGGTAGCGAGAATGCTGTCTTTGTTCGTACCATCTGTGTTGTACGCTCAGATCTCGAAGAAGTCGAGCGACTTCTGAGCCTGGACCCGGTGCAGAAGAAGCTTGCTGCCACGCCTGGGAAGCTCCCCTGGATTAGAAATGCGCTGCATAACACGAGATTTGCACTCAACGAGATTGGCAAATGGGTTGAACGCGCGAGGGTTGAGCAGGAGAGTACTGGATCGATCAAGTTTGACACGAGAGTTCGATGGGTGTTCAGCGATCACGAGAAGCTCGTCAACCGCAAGACGGAGCTGTCGACTTGCCATCAACAGTTGTCAAACATTCTTGGTTTCCTGGTAGGCCTAGAAGTCGCACCAACCCATCGAGATTCGCAGGAGTACGGAGATTACACATACTACGACGATATATTGGCCAGACACAGACGAATAAGCAGACCGCGAGCGCCAAACAAAGATATCGAACGGAAGTCAAATAGTACGTATCAGTCATCATACTGTTCGCTGATACCGACTTACCCATCCTTCTAGCAGCACAACAAGATGTCCTCTCTCAACCGATCTCAGCAAACCTGATTTTGCCATCAGATGCCGACGACCGAAGTTTACCGAGCGTGCGAAGGTCGTGTTCAAACGAGCGAGACAGCTCCTTACGGCCTCTTTCACATAAATCGACGCTGCCCCCCCCGGAGAGTCCACCGCCAGCGTACGCAACTGCCGTCTTTGATGACCCACTCACACATCATGCGCGACCGAGCTGCGACAGCCCCGACGGCCACCAAGTTGCTGGCGAATCCGCCGTCGCTGGTCGAAGCACTGACTACAAGATAACGCTTGAAAGCCTACACGGCGAGAGTTGGGCTGACAGAGGCAGCTTTAAGGGTGTGGCTATACCTGAACTGGCTGGGCATACTGTCACTCCCAGTGCGACGAACTCAGCTGGACCTGTCAATCCAGGAATTACTCCACGTCACGCTCCCAATGGCTCTCGGAGACCACACGATAGCATTTCTGAGATGCTAGGTGATCTGCATTTCCCAGTTGAACTTCCGACCAACGATCCTGTACCGCCACCTGGATACCCTCAGCGCTCGCGGGCGGCATCTGATCAGGTCGTTATGCTTCGAAAGAGTCTTCTTGAAATGCGAACCAGAACGATGTCAGAAACACGGCCTGTCATCCAACGTCGACCCGTACCCACGAGTGCCTTCAGCGACTCGTCGCTTACCGCATATGAGCTGCCGCAGTCTTTGGACTCACACAACGCGCCACTCAATGCACCACACAACGCACCATTTTCAATCACAAATGCGGTCTCCCAAACCAACGCCCGGTCTATCACCCCAGAAGCCCTGCTGGGCAGTCCACATCATTTGGAAAGCAGTCAAAGGCCCTTGTCCTATACCGCTCCTCAATCGCAGCGACGTACACAAGCTCCAACACCTGTCCCAAGTCGGCACTACTCTAACCCACCCCTGATTCCGGTGAACCATCCTAGCCATGCAGCAGCATTTTCAGCTGAGTCTACAGCCTCTCGGGGACTTGATACTCAACCAAAGGTACTCAAACTCGCTCGTGCACAGGAGCCAGTCAAGGCAACAAGAATGCAGAGCCAGAGAAGAATGATGGATCTTTTGGGTAGTATTGGGGGCTGATATTCTCTCTGCACGATTTCGCTGTTCGACTAATTCGGCTGTTACCGTCAGGCTTCCCAAGGTCGAGGGTTGCCAGCCTTCAGGGTCTCACAGCCTGGGTTCCGTGTGCGTAAGAGGCGTCGAAGGCATCGAAGGCGTGCTGGAGGTACTTGCTGGTTGGGCACTCGAAGCGGCTGCAGTAGGTGCAGCTATTGCAAATTTTGGGTTCTGTGAAGCCATCGCGTGATGCATGCACCTGTGGTAAAGGCAGCAGGCTATTTGGAATTCACAGCCGCGAACGATAATGACTATATACCACGTACACCTGCCTTCACTTTGGAACTCATTAACTCTTGACCAATCGAGCTTGCGCGTCGAGGGCACTTTTGTCTTGGATAAGAGTTCATGTTACCCGTCAGTCTGCATGAGAGACGCGACAGTGATGGCAAACGTCTATACAAAGCAAGAGATCTCCCGGGACGTCTTTTCCTGTCGATACATCGTCACATCATCACTACGTCAGGCTGTCCGACTAATCAGTATCGTCAAGGATATTGGCTTTACAATCGTACCTCTTATCAGCACTTGATGTTCGAAGCTAATGAGATCCACGTGGCCACTTCTCCTATTGACCTAGGCGAGACACCTCTATACCCTCTGCCCTTTGCCTTCCCCGCCTTGACTTCACCAACAGTCCCTTCGCTCGGTCTTATGGTGACTCAACTGCTTCGTGGAGATTGTGTAAGGTTTGTCCAGGTCGACAATACAGCGTCGGAATACAGCCTCAAGTGCAGTATCCTTGCGAATGTGCTTGATATAGTGATTGGACATCTGCCACGGAGTCACAGTAAGATCAAGAATGGTGGCTACGGCTTCAGTGGCCAGTACCAGCATGTCATGGTACTCTGCTCATTTCGAGATTTTTGCAACAGGTCGCTGACAGCCCCATAGCTGCGAGGCCATCGCTCGCCTTCTTGGAGTTGCTAGTATGTAGCCCGGAACAGTATGCGTCATATATGGCATTCGAGCTTGAGTGTCTATTCTCCACCGAGGATCCCGGTGCCCCTGGAATTGGGGCGGCAGCAAAGTGCGACCAGAGCGAAAAGAGGAGTTTGCGAAGCACTTTAGATGTTTCCCGCTTCTTACTGGCAGATTGTGACAATGTCCTGGCTAGGATTTGTACATCCCGAAATTGGACGGTGTCGTAAGTGATGATATAACCGTAGCATTCAGTCGTGGTCCGTCGTCAATACTCAGGGAAGGTATTGTCGACCTTTTCTTTCCATGCGCGGAGCCCACCTCGTATGTCCCCAATGAACCTCTTACCGCCGTTGTCGAGACCTAGTTCTTTCATCTTCTTGACCGTCATTTGGGAATCATTGCCCAGTCGACATACAACAAATATCGGTTTCTCGGGTTGTCTTTTGAGATCCTGCACCCACGGCGGCTCTCCAATGTCCATCGCGTCAAAGTTCCCATTGACGGCATTTGTTCGAGTTGCAGAGACAGCGGAGAATGGCACGTTGCGGCTACCATCAATATGACAGAGTTCGAATTGAACGCTCTCTCTAGTGTCGACCAAGATGTGATTGTCCCTGTTCGATACCGTCCCAGTGAATGGATTCACTCCTGAGCGCAGCTTTGCGTAGTTCTCTGCTGAGATACGCTCTTGTGGACTCAGTGCATCGATTGGATCAATGCCGCCACAGAACTGCACATAGTCTAGGCTACCTGATTGTAACACTTCAGGGGTAACTATTGCTTGCGCTGAGCATGCAGCACATTTCGGCTTTCTGGTGCGTAAGCGGATTGATCGGAACATCGGATTTGAGTATGCTGAGAACAGCGACAGACTCGGTGGCTCGATTGGTGCTTGGACTGTTGTGTTAGAAATCCGGGTCAGAAGCTTGATAGCCTCCAAGGCTTGAAGGACACCCATGACACCTACAACAGGCCCGAGAATCCCACCATCTCCGCAAGACACAATCGATTCCGGCGGTGGTGGCTTGGGAAACATACATCGGTAGCAAGGTCCCCCTTTCGGATCACCTGCAGGTAAAGGCGGATTGTTCAGTATCATAAGCTGCCCGTCGATGCGCAATGCTGATGCTGAGACAAGCATCTTACCAAGCACGACGCAGGTATCTGAGATCAGATAGCGAGATGCCGGATTGTCTGTGCAGTCGAGGATGAGGTCGTAGTCTTGCATGATTTCAAGGGCTTTTTTCGTATTGAGGCGGGACTTGTGAGGCACAAGCTTGACGTTTGGGTTGAGTCTAGGTACGACTTAGTGTCTCAAGCTTGCGAAACATGAAGCAAGTACTGACGAGCTAAGGGCGACCATCGCACTTTCGACTTTGGTCATTCCTACTCTGGCCGTTGAGTGGAGGATTTGACGATGCAAATTAGATTCCTCGACAACATCGCCGTCTATGAGGCCAAGTGTACCAACTCCTGCTCCTGCCAGGTAGGCTGCAGCAGGGCACCCGAGACCGCCCATGCCTACGAGCAGTACCTTGGCTTTACGCAGCTTGAGCTGCCCTACTCACAAGGTTATCAGCCCTCGCTCCAGCTCTTCGATCTGCGAACACAAACTGACCCTGCAACCCAATCTCAGGCATTATCAGTTGCCGCCCATAGCGCTTATATTCGTTCGCTTCGAGCGGCCATCTTCCGGCATCAGCTGTGTCGTTGCTTGCTACTGGAGGATTTCGGTCCAATATCGCAAAGACCTCTGATCGGAAGTCATCTGGAACACCAAAGTTCATGTCATGGTCCAGAGGGTCATTCGAGAGCTTTGGCTTCTGCCGCAGAACCCTCTCCTGTTGCTGCTGATTGTGTTCGGCTTCCGCGAGCTGTTGTCTCAGATCCCGCAAAGAAGCTTCATGCGACGCTATTTGTTGTCGCAGCGAGTCTACTATCTGGGTCATTGTGCGTGTTGCTGGTGTGCAAAGGTTGGAGATGAAGCTGCGTTCTGGTTGGTGAGGGGTATCGTGCGATAACGATAACAACGACGCTAGACTGACTCGCGTGAACCAGCACCTTCACCCTTGGGCCTTTACGTCTCCAGGGCTACTTTCAGCAACTTGGCCAGGTGTTCTGAACATACTATACGGCTCGCAGACATCTAAAAAAATCTCATCCATTCATGTGCATGATTGAAAGAGCTGGAATCTACTCTCTATAGCAACGTCACAGGCTCATTCGATACTACAAGTGAATGTGACTACGTCATGATCATTTTGGAAAGTCTTCATCAGCACAGAGTGATGTCTCACAAGGTCTACTTCCTTCCAGCTTTCAAAGAAGACGCTGCAATGTTACGAGTGAGGTCTCCAGACTGTGTTGTCATGGAGCTATTTGTGGCTGAACTTCGCCGGCTGTCGTGGGTTTCATGCTACGTTTAAGATGGTGAGCGGCGTAGCTGCTACCTGAAGCCAGGTGTCAGCCACTGTTGGGCGTGACATACCACACATATGCAAGTCGTTCTTCTGCGCGTGACAGGGTGCTGTCATTCAGGTTATTCAATCGCGAGGTTTTCTTGATCGGCCTACCTAAATAGTAAGCGAAAGGAAGGCTGCGGCACATGGCATTAGGGATACGGCAGGTTGAACCCTGGCGTTGGGTCTGCTGTACCCCGTGAGAGCAGCTCTTAGAGAACTGCAAGTCAGAGTTGGCTTAAGAATAACATTGATTTGGACAACTCCCAGCCAAGAAGACTTTTGTACAATTGCAAGCTCACTTTACTTGATTACATCTGGTTGTTTGTGTCCTGGTGATCCAGCCACAAGGCTGCGCGCGGAACACTATGGCTCCCCACACATGTCCGAAGGGACCAATTCTTCGTTTCGATACTGCCCCAACAACACGCGCTTTACGCCCAGATCTTCGAACGAGCTGAACTTGGAATCTGGAGAACAAGCGCTTGAAATAAAAGTTTGCTGAGTGAGTACGGTAACACAGCTGTGCTCAGCTGGTCGTAGGCGTGGCGTAGCACACGTCAGATTCCAAGAGGCTGGGATCATCCCAGACTTGCGGGAGATGGACAGACACAATGGGCCTTAGACGCTTGTGGCTTCGATACGAGTTCGATTGAATATCTTCGGTCAGATTCCTAGAGAAATGCTCAATGCGCGTCAGCCTGCGGTGGAATTCACTATTCGCGTCTTGGCGCCTGAATCTTTGATTTGGTAGCCTGACCTTAGGTGGAGACCTACCCAAGTGCTTGCTTTTGTCGCGTTCCAAGCTTGTGTATGGCCAAAGGCCAATTGCTCGGAACCTGCTCGAGACCGGGACTGAGCAGCCGAAATAGAGGCCCACATTGCGGGAAAGACGTGAGCGCGCAGGAGGGCGTTCCGTTGGCGTCAGTATGGAAAGGGCAGTGGAGGGAGCTGACACCTCCTGCGTGCTCGAGTGGGTCTGGACGCTCCCCTACCATCTGAACTGCCGTTCTTGAGACGTGCTCATACCTCTGCTAGTGATATGTATTTGGTTAAGGGGCTTAAGGCAGGGCAGGGACAAATATTAATACATGTCGCAGTCAGATGCAGGCGTACAAAACTTGAGATACCCCGCCTCTGCTGTTCTACCAAACAACCAACTACAACTCCACAACCCTAACGGTACCTGCTTGAAACGACGTACATTGACCGCACGACTTTTGTTTTGCCATACACGCAATTATGGTTTGCACGACCTGTAAAGGCTTGCAAAAGCATCTAAACGCTATTGATGGTGTTCACGGCATTGAAGCAGGCGTGCTCAAGTTGGTCGAAACTTCATTACCGGATCTTCGCACAAGTGCCGCCAACTGTCGCGCCTGTGCTCTCCTCCTTCAGGGCATTCTACTGCATCACGACCGATTTAGAGACATAAGGGAAGACGACATCCGCATCACCGCCGAATCGTACAAAGCCATTCCTGGTTGCAGCGCACAAGACCATCTTTCGGTCGAGGCTCGGTGGCAGGATCCGCATAACGATGACGTTCAAGAAGAAGACGAACACGGGCACGGCTGGCCAAACCTGAAGCTCGAATTCTTCACAGATGGAGGTAAGTTTCCGCTCCAACCACTGGGCGTTGCGACTCCGTTAGATTATCGCCGACTTGTCCGGCGCGCCGATCGTTCGTACATCAGGCTTAGTAAGAGGATGGGTGGCTGACAGCTCGCAGATGGCCAATCGTCATTCTCGGCAATTGGGCTGGGTCGTCAGATCTCGAGTCAACCTCTGCAGGATGCTGGTCTTGCAGCGATAAGGGATCTATTGAAGAGCTGCCTCTCAAGCCACTCCAAATGTCGACAACCGAAGTCCACTACTCTCCCTCGAAGGGTCCTGGACGTGCTGGGAGACGATAAGAAAAGCATCCGACTGCACGAATCCGTCTTCAATGATGCGGAGATCAGATATGAGTACGGAGAATATATCGCTTTCAGTCATATATGGGGCGTGGCTAAGGGTCTGCCCAAGACAACGACGCAGACAATTCTGTCGCACAAGAAAGGCATACCATGGACAGCTTTACCGCGAGCTATTCAAGAAGCAATCGTTCTAACGAGAGCGCTGGGCTTTAGATATCTTTGGATAGACGCTCTCTGTCTTCTTCAGGACGATGTTGCCGCAAAGCTCGAAGAATCCATGACTATGGATCAGATTTTCGGCAATGCTTTCTTGACTATTGCAGCAACATCTGCGATCGACAGCAGCAGTCATCCGCTCTTCCCTGCTCAGGTGCAGCCCTTCAAGCTCCAAGCGTCCGACAACAAAGGCTCTGCTTTCAAGATCTATGTCAGGGAACAACCGAATCACTACAGCTTCAAGGCACCGTTTGATGAAGGATCCCACATGAACGATTGGGAGATTCCTTTTAATATCTCCGAAGACGCCAACCGAGATACACCGCTACTGAAACGGGCTTGGGCATTCACAGAGCGTCTGCTCTCGCGCCGGATACTTCATTTAACGAAAAGTGAAATGATCCTGGAGTGCAGAGAAGGTTACCAGTGCGAGTGTGGACGCATCGCAAATCGGGTCCTCGATTCTCGAGCCACCGACTCGATCAAGCAGGAATTAGCACGTATCATCGCCGAGACAAATAGACGTCCCTCTTTCGACGGAAGTGGCGACCAGATGAACGGCATCGAGACTGTGACTACCCAGCTTGCGTCAACAACCTTGACCAAAGGCGCAAAGAGCATCTCTCAGAAGCGAGAGGAAGCCCTCCAGCTCTGGAGCTACGTCGTTACGGAATTCACAGCTCGAAATCTCACCTACGATTCTGATAGGTTGTTAGCAATAGCGAGTCTCGCCAATCAATTATCACCTGCTCTCCACTCTGGCTATGTAGCAGGTCAGTGGACCTTTAGCACAATGGGGCTACTTTGGTATCCGAACGATAGCACCAAATGCCGGCGATCGAAGCTCCTCACTGGTCAGAACATTCCAAGCTGGTCATGGGCATCAGTCGAAGGCTCTCCCATCTTCTTCGACACCACTTCAGCTATGGATCTCGCGTGTAGAGTATCATTCGCATCATCAGAGGGAGATGTTGCAAGCTGGTCTCCATTGTCAGGGAAGACCATTGAGTTGTCAGCAGTCATGGCAACAGACGTCACGTTCTCTTCTATGGGTTCATCAAGCAGTCCCTCGTATTTACTTTCAAAGAATGGTGTTGTGGTCGACTTCACACCAGACATCATCCCACCACGAGGTGACGACTCGGTGCGCAACGGGGAGAAGCTCACTTGTGTATTGGTCAGCATGACATATCGATCATCTATCATAGGCTTGGTGCTGCAACGCTCCAACAATAGCGACGTATATCGCCGCATTGGTCGACTTGAGTGTTACGAATGCTCGAGGGAGAGTATCGACGACGAGATGAGCGAAGACGCGGAAGCACTCTTCGAGCATTGGTTTCCCGACATTCAGGATATGTCTCAACTTGACAACTATCCACTCCGGCGCTTCACGGTTGTTTAGAAGATTCTCATTCTGGCATTTCTGCATTTCTGATGAGCATAGCTGCCGCAGCGCGGCTGGCATTCGCTTGTTATGGCTCTCGATACCCTTTCACGCCAGCGAGCGATCTTTCTAGTAAAACTTTTGACTGGTTCACCGGAAAATGAGAAATCTCAATATAGTGACGTTATCATTGGCTGTCTGCTAACAGTAAAAATACTATGCATGACAGCCATGCACATATTTATCTGTAGCAAAGGCAGCCTCAATGCACCAATACCAGGTCCGCTCTCCGAGAGGTGCACTCGGGCTTTTCGCGCTGAGCGAAACTCGCCACTTCCCACGATACCCAGGCACACAAGAGACTTAGCATACATCATGCGGAGGCATGTACGGCGTGCGACTTGTCACATCTCAAAACCGAGTGCTCAAGAAGATCTCCTTGCGCGCACCATTTATTTGGCAGCTGCAGACTGGAGCAGTGCCTCATTCTTACTTCTCTACCCATAGCGCAAAACTGCGCTTCACTAACATGACGTCGACCAGCCGCCGGCAACCAAGCTGAAATCGGGATGTGTCCTGCACGACAGGAGCTCGCGTATGCTGGAGCCCAGCTCACATCGCGATACTTTGTCAAACAGAGAGGTACATGCGTGGGATCTGCTGGGTAGGCTTCGGTCGATCCAAAGTATCAACGCTCCAATATGCTCAGCCTTGGCGTAATGGCTGCAGGTGATGGCCATGGCGAGTGTATGGGACGAACGTGACCAGAATCATGGGCGTTGTCCAGATCCACAACCATCATGTACCTAGTTCTCGGTCAAATGTAACGTCACTTTGAGCTGCCCCAGAATTGGTTTTCGCGCGTGGTCAAACGTAAAGTGTGGGGTCATTCAAGGTCTCGGCTAATCACCTTGCATTTCATTGTACCTGGCTCAGGCTCAACTGGGGTGGTGTTTTACAAGTTTCTGAAGCTCCGACCTAACACCATGTGAACGTGGTTATAATTGCGGTAGACCGTTTGGTGTCTTCCTAATATGAGCGATGTGCACGTGCCATTTTATGCTCCAAGCTCTTCCAAAAAAGTCCCCGGACCGCGACATCATCGCTCAGGTCCATCGCGAAAGCAGCAACAACACAGCACCCTCACACGCCCACTCCCATCACCCGTGACTTCCCTCCACTAGTACACTTTGCATACACCAGCGCCCGTGCACATAATCCAGGATGTCTTTCCTCTTCGGTGGCCGCCCTCAGCTCTCGTCCGAGCAAAAGATTGCAGCAGCAGAGGCTGAGATTGACATGGTTTCTGACATGTACAGCCGGTACGCTATTCTGCAACTTCCACACCATTCAGCACATTCCCCTATCATACCTGCTGTGCGACTGCCTTTGCTGCTGTTGCAGCGCCTCTCATCACATCGATACTCACATTTCGCCCCAACAAACTTGAAGCGCAACGCTAATTTCACACATCGCAGTCTCCTTAAGTCCTGTTCAGCCAAATGCATCGATACATCGTACCGCGAAGCCGATCTGAACAAGGGCGAGTCCGTCTGCCTCGACCGCTGTGTTTCCAAGTTCTTCGAGGTCAACGTCAAGGTTAGCGAGAAGATGCAGGGCGAGGCCCAGGCTGGGCAGGGATTCCGTGCTGGAATGTAAAGCGGGTGATGATTACAAGAAAGGAGAAGGCAGAAGCAAGAGGAGAGAATAAGGCCGAACAAGGAGGGATAGCATGGGCAGATACTCATACTGTGGAAAGACACAACATCCACGTTTCATCTTGACTCGGCACACTGCATCACGATATCGGTCACGGCTTGATGTGGGCTTGTATAATATGTAAATGATCAAGGTCATTGGGTTGGCTAGCATGGAATGAACAAATAGCATTGCACTTCCTCATGTGCACGGAGTTGTGCGTGTATCATATCTTGCTCCAACGAGCAAAGGCTATGACCCGTGCAGTCGATGCTTCCAGATCACCAAAGCGCAATTAGAACCCGGGACAGCATGTAGAGTCAACTTTGGTGGCTCGCCTGCTAAGCATTGCAATAAGGAGAAAGACAAACCAGATCTTCCCGAATAAATCAGACGTACACTCGCAAGGGGCGCAACTTTAGCCGCCACAGGAACCCTTCCATTAGCCCTATACAGGGTTTCGGCAAAGATTCCTTCGATAAGATGCGTCGTGGCAAAACAAGCGCTGGCTTTCGCAACGTCGTGGTTTACTTCTTGTGCTGAGTCTCGTCTTTGGGTGCTGACTCAGGGTGGTGCGATGCATGCTGCCACGATGAGCTGTCTGATCGCCTGCATCGTATCTTCGGCTAAGCTTTGCGTACACAGTTCCTCTAACCGTTGTAATTCAACGCCTGCACGCTCAGCGCTCAGCTCTGCATCGCGAGCACTCTTTCTGGCGAGCTCAGCGCTCAAGCTCGCCTGCTTAGAGCACTCAACAGTGTGTAAGACAGCCTACAAGTGTGTTCTTAGCGGTTGTTACGAGCAATAAGTGCTGATCAATCAAGAGAACGTACCTCTGCGATATCCAGGCCACGCAGGCGATCAGGAGAGCCTTTCTTCATCGATGTGACGCTGTCGAGAATATTATGGATCACGGTTGCAGTCTCGCACTGAGACGAATACACAGGCAGATTGGAGGCTTGAGAGGGTGCAGTCTCGGCGTTGGACTTGAGGGCAGCCAATGCAGCCTGACGCCCTTGTCCTTTGCTAGGTAACACCCCGCTTTTGGCGCAAATTACATCATCCTCTTTGATCTCTACCTTCGCTGTAGATGGTCTGGCCAAGCTAACTTTGGAGAAGTTGGCAGTGTTCCTGATGCGCTGGGCCAGGGCGCTGTTGGCTACAGAAGAGCGCTTAGAGTTCTGCCCCTTCACCGGCTCGGGGATCATCTCAGGGTCGCGCCTGCTAAAGACGGGTTTGAAGCTACGTTTAGCTCTTAAACGCAATGTCTTGTTGGCTGCGGCTTGCTCGCTGGTAGGAGGACCGCTGTTGGAGCTATCGTAGTGAATCAAGCCAATGTGTTGAGCCGCCGTCTCTGACATCCCTGGTCGAGACAAACCCAAGTGACGAGTACCATCTTTTGGTCGAACTGAACCTATCAAACTGGAAGAGGTCGAGCTAGGCGAACGGGTCGAGACAGCAGAGACTCGGTTGTCGACTCGTTGTGTCGATCGAAGTAACGGGCTGGTCCTACTACGTATAGCGGCTGAATTCTTCGGGGTGAACGTAGCCGACTTCGGCGTCATCCATGCCATCCGCAAGCGGTTGCGGATTGCCGATCGCGTTGTGTTTGCCTCTGAGCCGAGCACTCGCCCAGCCTCCTGTGGGACGTCGTCTTGTAGTATTGTTGAGTAGTTCCCGGCTTCCTGTAAGACACATTAGCTTCTAAACAGTAAGGTTTTTGCACCCGACCTACATAAGCACCCTTTGGGGTTTCTCTTGAAGTAATAGGTGCTGTGCTCGACTCTAACGTGGTCACAGGTAGGTCATCTGTAAAGTTATTCAAAGCTTCGTTAACATGGAGTGATACCAGGTCTTGTGATGTTTCGATGGACCCATGAGAATGGGAATGAGATGCGCGACGGATCCCCTCGCACTTTGCGACTTCCGTCAATGCTGGCGTGCTCAGTGAAGGGGATCTTTTAGACCAGTCTTCCGTACTAGGCTTATGAGGCGGTTGCATAGACCCAATGGGCGTGATCTTGACAGGCCTATTGCTGATGGTCTGTGTTTCTGTCGAAGATGGAGTCGGGGTACGCGAACCCGCAGAGGCATCTGTGTTGACGAGAACCTGTCTGGAAACACGTCCAGGCAAAGTAACACTAGAATGCCGATGTAACGACTCTCGGCCTGTGTGCTCCGAGATCGTGGGCACCGCAAGGATTTCCTTATCTCGACCCAAGAGGATATCATCTGCATCTGCAGCTATCCTCAAGGTAGGTCCTGTCCTTGGGTTAGAAGAGTGCCACGAGAGACGCTTGACCCGAACAGAGCCCTCGTAACTGACGCCAGCTTCGTCTTTAAGTGATGAATCTGCTGCCAGGCTCCAAGTGGAGACGCTGTCGATCGAGCCGTAGTGCGACTGTGCTACATCTGCGCCTTCAAAAGAGAAATGCTGACTATTCTCCGGTTCGGTAAGGAGGTGCTCGTCATTTCCAATGCTGTCCAAAAGGACCTCCGTCTCTTCTGCCGCGGCAAGATTTGGCAACTTGGTGCAGCTTGATTTTTGGGGACGCAGGGAAGCGGACAGTTGTTTATGCGACTCGCCCGCCGATGCGTCTGGTGAGAGCAGAGGAACACGCTTGGAACTGATACGCGGCGGGATTGCTATAGTCGACATGGTTTGCTGCGTGGGGATAGGCGGGCTATCCATTGCTACATTGCTGTCGGTGGAGAAGGCGTGGAAAGACTTTGCACATGGGTTCAGAGGACCCAATGCACGGGACTCTGTTAATGTTTTGGGCCTCAAATGACTTGTTTGCTCTGCTTCGTCCAGAAAATCGCTCTTCTGTGATGGGATGCTGTTGTTGACAGAGGACGATGCGCCGCGACTTCCCAGGACAGGAACTCCATTGTATCGAAGAGCTGAACCCTCTGAGATACTTCGCTGTGGTATCATACTAGTCGACACGGGAGCGCGAGACTTTGACAGCGGGAGATTATCGGGTTGGAGCACTGGCCAAACCTCTTCGGTGGGACTTCCGGCCTCAGCGTCGACAAGTGTGCGTTTGGCTTTGGGCGGGCTCGCCGGGTTCAGGATCTGCGCAACTGGAGGACTAGGTAGTGGCTTGTTGCAGCTCGGCGGTGGTGTGGTCCTGACCGAATTCTGTCTCAAATCAGCGATGATCGTACTGTGTTCGATGGGTCAAGATACAGGGCTCAAAGGCACGACGACAGGAGTTGGCTTTTGCCAGTAGCAATATCGCGGCAAGCTTACAAGCGTTGTTTCAGGCCTATTTCCATATTTGTAGATCTTCGAGAAGGCACTTTGTGTTAGCACCGATTTGCGTGGAAGCTTGGAAGCAGGCGTGGGCGAGACAACAGCCTTAGTGTCCCCAGGCACTGCGATATAGGAAGGCGAACCGGTTATGCTGACAGAAAAGGGAGAGCGAAGACCTGTACTACCAGTACGATGAATTTTCGGCGGACTGGGGATTTTAGAGCCCATCTTGGTATACTTGAAGCCGGGCTGCCGGGAATTGGCGTCGATGTCGATCAGAGGTGTCGACATCCCAAAGCTTGCTGTCCAGAATCAGACGGCAATAGCGGTTAGCTGAGGTGCGATGGATCGCAGGCGCAAAGTGGTATTTGTTGTTGGTGACGGTGACGCGGTGTGGGGCTGTAGTTTCTCGCGTTTGACGGTGACGGTGAGAGTGAAGGTGAGCGTCAAAGCTTGGCAGTGCCATCAGATGCAAGCAGTGCTCAAAGCTAGCAATAAAAGTACAGCTGCATGTCGGGCGGTCAAGCGTATTTTGACGTTGCGGGGCGAAGAGAGCTTGTTCAGGAGAACAATATGCCATACTGGCTTGCGTTACTGCAGCAGGTGCTGCCTGAGTTATCCGTCACTTCCTTGCTACTTAACTGAGTTTTGCGCGTTGACGGAGGCGTCTTTCCACATATCCACAACAAAGCGCAGGATCACTTGAAGCGCTGGGAGTGATTCCAGCAGCATTCGAGGTGCGCGACCCAATCCCAGCATAGCCACATCTCGCCATTACATGCATCCAGTGTGGTCTTCACCCTTTGAATAGCTCTTGTGTTCTGGAAAACGACCATCGCGAGTTTCTGTCGTGCTTACAGGATGCATCTTGCTGATTTGCATGTCAAGGCATGTTACTGCGTGGCCAAGCAACGTCGCTCCCAGCTTTTAATTGTTACCTTCAAGTGCCGAGCAAGTCTTGACAATCGCGCAGCGTGGGCGATCTGACCATTTATAGATGCAAGGTGAGTTGCTGCGTCGTCGGAGAAGGAGAACGAAACAAGGTGGCAATGACGCGGAGCGTGGAGCTTGGGCCGAATACTTCAGACCACTTTACGCGTCGAGCCTCGTATGAACAGCCTCAACACCACGACGCGCAATTGGCGTTCACGAGGCAAGGAAAACATGGCGGCGAAGAGCTACAAAGAGATGAAGGAGGCTTGGGTGACTGGCCACGCTGGAGGCTCCGTCGCCGATGTGAATAGCGTTTCCTTTGCAATGCCTGTACCGTATACATCCTGAAAGTCATTCTAGGGGCTATTGCTGACCAAGGTTGATAGTTGAGCATTCTTCTGTGGTCTGTGATACAACAGCGGCTCCGATTGTTCATCCCGTACGGGCCCGCTGCCTGCTTCGTCGACTTCCTTCTCAATTGCGCTGCAACGCTCTGCGCAACGACCGTCTATTCTTCGTCGCCGTGGGTCCTGAACCTCCTGTTGTTACTACCGGCGATTGGCTTGCTCGTTCTTGAACAACCTGCAACGACTAAAGGCGGTGCGCCCCGACCATTGAAGAAAGAAAAGCGTGCTGAGACCAAGCTCGATGCTCTGCCGGTCAAGCCTTTCATCACACATTACAGAGGCGCTATGATGGTCATGACATGCACTGCTATACTGGCCGTAGACTTCCGGATCTTTCCGCGACGCTTCGCAAAGGTCGAGAATTGGGGCACATCATTGATGGACATGGGTGTTGGCTCCTTTGTCTTCACAGCCGGTGTAGTGTCTATCCGATCTGCATTAAAAGAGGCTTCTGGCAGGAGACCACCGTTGTCCAAACGCCTCGCCACATCTCTAAGGCATGCCATACCGCTGCTCGTCTTGGGCACAATTCGATTCATCTCGGTCAAAGGCCTGGATTACGCTGAGCACGTCTCGGAGTACGGCGTGCACTGGAATTTCTTCTTCACCCTCGGCTTCCTGCCTCCCTTCGCCGCTCTTCTGCAAAGCGCGTTCGATATGGTACCTTCATACGCCGTTCTTTCCTGCATTCTTGCAGGGCTTTATGAGCTGGCTCTCGACAACACATCGTTGGGAGCCTTCATCCTGGTAGCTCCACGTACCAACCTGCTTTCAAAGAACCGAGAAGGCATTTTCTCCTTCATCGGCTATCTCGCTATCTTCCTGGCTGGCCAATCTCTTGGATCGGTTGCACTTCCCAGGCAGCAGCCACTACCCAATGATGCCACATTGTCCACGAAGCTACGTCGGACCACACTTGGATACCTTGCTTTGATGTCCGCTATGTGGACAGCTCTCTTCTACTTCTCGACTAGCTACTACGGCCTCGGTCTCTCTGTCTCTCGACGTCTCGCTAACCTTCCTTACTTCCTCTGGGTGTCCTCTTTCAACAGCTACCAGATTACCATCGTCTGCGCTATCGAGTCTGTGTTTTTCCCCAACCTGTACAAGGCGAATAGCAAGGAAGAGGAGAACCAAAGGACTCGGGCTGCTACAAGTACCGTTCTGTATGCCTTCAATCGTAACGGTCTTGCAGTCTTCCTGGTGGCAAATCTGCTTACGGGTCTTGTCAACATGACGATGCCCACGCTCCATATGGGCGTCTTGCAATCGATGACGGTACTTGTGGTATATATTGCCACGGTTGCTGCTGTGGCTGTTGGCCTCGATCGGTATGACTGCTCGATCAAACTGTGAAGGGCCTACTCCAATGTTACCATTTCGTCTTTCGTCTTGCTCCAGTAGACAAGGGACTCAACAATACCGCGCTCGACAATGGTTACATGTGCTGTCACCCATCCAGTGGTCAGATGACAATCTCGCCATGAGGACATGGGCTAAACCCAGAACTGATGGTGGTCAAGTCCCCTTTGCGTGTATTAGCGGCAAAGTGGTCGCCATTGCTATCAGCCACCGTCTTGTCGCATTCCCGTCTAGGCTTCCATACGACAACCGATCGATCGAGATAACATGCTGGTGCAGAGCTTTCTATCAATTCTATCTGGGCGATACGTATGACCAAGAACCTCAAAGACCCAATTCAAACCCCGTCTCTAATTGTGTGTCCGGTCTGACGCCCCTTCTGGGCGACACTACCGCCTCAATACCTTGAGTGGTTTATAGAAACCTAGTGTCTAATACTGTATCCTGCTGTACCTCTTTAGACGCTACTGGTGATCGTGAGCGCAACCATGCTGGGAGAGTCTGACCAGCCATTGTCAGTAAGAACGTAGTCAACGCGCCTCGGAGGGCAATAGTCTGATGCGTCAGGACGGCGTGCACATACTTGGCAACAATGCAACATGCGTATTCATCATAGCATACAGGCGCTCCGACCCAGGATCAAGATCAGCTTGAAAGGTGGGATAACTGGGGCGGTCTGATATGTGGCGAAATTTGCGAGTCAAGCGACCAGAGCAGGTTCTCTGCAAAGCTCCCTTGCCAGATGTCAAGGGTGTATGTCTACCCTGCAGTTTCTCGAGATGCTCCACCCGGCTACGTGGCAGGGGCTCGATCTTCTACTCTGGTCAATATACCCGCCAAATACTCGACCACCACCGTCGTCCACGTCGTCTTGACCCGCTCCGGCGCCTATCTACTTGCAAGTTTGCTTGACAGCGTCATGCTGGATAACAATGGGTATTGCTTCCAAATCGTATCCTAGAGCTGCGGTGAGAGTTTTTGAGCACATACAATATCTAATCGTAATCAGCGACAAATAGGATAAGCACCAATGGGAGGCTCCTACTTGAGATTGTACTGTAGTCGTTACATTGGCGATCGACTGTAAACAATGCGCATCCGTACATAGCCGCCGTTGCTTCGGAATCCACTCCCCAATCTTCCATATCATTTTCGATAATGCGGAGGCTATCGATCCACAGAGACTACACAACTATGTTCCTTGCAACAATCGCTGCGTCCTACTAGTCTATTCCAAGATCACGAAAGCTGGTTGTAGATTCGCGAGTTTCAAGTGTGCTTCGCTTAGTGGTTCTTGTGCGGTCGCAAATACTCTGTTCCACGCGACCAGGTCTGTCTCGATGAGCTTGACAGACGTATCGAGGAGCCCGTCATCAACATTATTCTCCGGTTCGCCAGGTCTAGCAGCCTGGCTCGCACAGACGCTCTTTGATTGTTGGGTGGCCAGAATAACATACATCCTTGGTCAAGAGATCGCTGCTCCGCCGTTGCAAGCAAGGATGTGCTGTTGTCTGAAGTGAGGTCGCGTTCACACACGCTGTACTTGATAGCAGATCATAATGGATGCCACCGAAGTGATCTTTGTGGCCTGATATATTCCTCAAAAGTAGTACTTTGGCGCCGCGAAGATAGTTCAGTCGCGTCCGATCGCGCAGTCTCCCGTTCCTCAACTGTATTGCGGCCAGTTGACAATCCCAGTCCTGTGCGATGCTAGATCTGGAGCATTTACGGCCCATGGTGCACAGTCTATACACTCTCCTGTATATCTATAGACTGTCATGTAAATTTTAACAGCCGCCAAAATGATGTAGTAGAGCGTTATACTGCAAACACTCCAGAAAAACGGAGGCTCCGTCCAGCAGCAGCTGGAGCTCCCTTCTCGCAAATGTAGTAGTGAGATCCGCGCACAACGAGCAAGTAATAACGCTGATATCCTGTACTCATGCATATTGATTCTGCGGTAACAATACCAGATGGAACTGAACAGCGACCATGTGACGGTATTGTGTGCGATCGGTCACGCTGTTATGGCTTCTCTTGGTTTAACTGGAGTCAAGGTTATCCGAATGCTACAGCTGCATGCCAACACAACTTCTACAGGTGGTTCCGCAAAGTGTCGTCCATATCGTAGCAATATCATACACTGGAAACGTATCGACACAATGATCGTGCTGAAATACACGTGATGGCGTGTTCGATGGCGCGGAGGTGCGCGTTGCTGCTCCGCGCCTTCCAACATCACAATGAGGCAGGCGTCACCCAAACAAACACGCTCACCTGCGGTCCCTTTTTGCGAACCTGACATCGTAGCACCCCTCATGCCGCTGTGCCATTCAACATGTCGACGCCACAAGCCAAACGCCGCAGGCTGAACGATGCTGCGAATACCTTGAAGAAGCCGTTCAGGTCACCCTTTCGCACACCACTCAGGCCGAACATTGGCTCTGATCCACCATCCTCTGATCCTCCCGATGTTAGCATCTCTGTGCATCCTGCCACGTACGCCGACCGGAGCACCACCCCCGCAACGCAAACAAGCCCGCCTGCACCACCAAAAGCGGTCGCGACAACACTTGCACCCTCGCAGCCGCACTCGACCAGACCGGGTGCCGCACGAACAAGCTTACCAACGCCCTCGCGGCCCATCCCGAAGAAGACGCCGTCAAAACCCTCCCTCACCCGCGAGCTGATGCAACTGCGCAACGAGGTCCAGATCCTCACACAAGCTGAAGCACTTGCTACATCAACCAAAGATGACGATCTTCAAGCTCTTATTGACAGATGGCGGACTGCAAGTCGCGCTGCAGCCGAAGACTTGTTTGGAAGCACACGAGACCGCGTAAACCGGATGGGTGGTGTCGGTGCCTGGAAGGAGCGTGAGAAGGAGGCCAAAGAGCGCACGATGAAGTGGGACCTCGAGGAGAGGGAGGCCGAGAGAGAGAAAATGAAGGAAGCTAAAGAGAACGGAGAGGTTGACGATGAGGCCTACGATAGATACGCGGATTTGGCAGACGAGCAGGGTGACAACGAAGAGGACAACGTGCCAAAGGCTGCTGATGATGACGTGAGTCTGCCATTGCAGAAGCAGTGCCTCCTGCTGACCGCGATAGTCGTTCACAATGGACATGATGCTGAAAACGCTCAACATCGACCTGAAGCTTATCGGCTACAACAAAGGGGCACAGCGCTGGGACGGTTAGCGTGAAGGCCGCTTTTCGTACCGTTGTCCCGGTGGCACGATTCCGGCAAACCCAGGATACACTCGGCCGACACACATGGCAGATATGTAGACATATCAGCTGTCGCGGCAGATCATGCACAGCACGATGTAGCACGAACGTTTCCGCGAATGGGTTAAGCTGTAAGTTCCATCTTTCTTGAAGCGCAAGTTGCTTGAAGCTAACTCTGGAAGAATAGTTGGCTACACATGTATACTATAAATGAACATCACTAAGAGAGCATCTATTACAGTAGCTGGCGCACGCTTAACCCATGACCCCAAATCTCCACAGTGTGACGTCATTATTCTGGCAGACTCCCGAAGATGCTACATGGAGCTGGTTCTATCAGCAAAAAACCACGATTGCACCACCGAAAACCCAAAGTTGCATGACTAGAAGCGCTTTCTCCTAATACCATTTGCAGCATTAGTAATCAAACTCGCCCTAAAGTAGAAACAACTTGCACTGTATATATTCCAGGGCAGGACGACGCAGGCATCCAACAACTCTACTGTTGCAGAGTCCGTGGAAAAGCCTTTACCATGTCACTCAAGAGTCAGAACATCATTATCACTGGTGCCTCGATGGGTATCGGTGCCACAATTGCCAGGCGTCTTGCAGCCGAATCTGCCAACCTGATACTCCTCGCACGCTCTGAGGACAAGCTCAAGAACATCGCTGAGGAGTGCCAGAAAATCGAGCCCAGCATCAGGGTTCACACGGCGAGCGTGGATGTCAGCAACCATGACTCTTTGCGGAAAGTAGTAGCGGACGCTGTCAACAAGCTCGGTCCCGTCGATGTCCTGGTCAACAATGCGGGCCTTGCAGTTGGCGCACCAAAACAGGTTCCCAGACTTGACGATCGACCTTATCACAACGATGAGCGGCACCAACATCAATGGATTCATGTTCGCAACGTATGCGACGCTTAATGAGGGCAAGATGAAAGAGAGGAACAAAGGCACAATCCTTAATGTTACGAGTACAACAGGCCTCGAAGTCCCTCCTTTCCCGGGCGAGGCAGTATATCATGCCAGCAAGGCGTTTCAGGAGGCCTTTAGCAACGTATTGAGAACAGAGTTGGTTGGCACAGATATCAAAGTGTTAGCTCTCAGGCCTGGCGTCACGGCGACAAATTTCCACGAGCTAAGGTATGATAGTCCCCTCCTTCAACAATCGATAGTACTGACTTCCGTAGGGTTGGTCATGACAAGGGACAGTACGATACATTCATGGAAGGCTTTGAACCCTTGATCGCCGAGGATGTCGCAGAGGGTGCGGTATTTATGCTGAATCAGAAGGAAAGGGTCAGCATTAAAGCGCTGGACATTGTGCCAACTGCGCAGAGGAGTTTGCAGGTCATAGACAAGAGCTGGAACAAGAGAAGCAGCGATCGAAAGAAGACGCAGATGTAGATAGAATATGCAAGATTGTCCCGAAGGGCCTTGTAGAAAGCCTTGGTCCCAACAAAGATCAGCGTCCATTCCAATTACCTCGCGACGCACCACAAGAACGTATGTGTGAATTACGGTATTCAACATTCGGCTTTCGTAGTCTTCTCGTTGCAGGTGATTTCCAGCAAGGAAAGCTGTGAGACAACACCAGCAGCATTTCTCTACCAATCTTTAGGAAGATCTTTCGTGTGCGTTGGGAATCGAGTGCTTCCCGGACGGCTGAAGGCGATTTTGCAGAAGCCTCGAAGGATCCATCTGATCATAGTGGATGTGGCGGTGCATCTGTGGCGTTGCATTGATGGCCCCACCTTTCTGTGTCGTGTTCTTTGATTGGTGGCACTCGTCATAGCTCGCGCCTACGTCAACACCCAAGCATGCAGGCCCGCCAGGTTGCGACATGATGGAAGCTTGGCTACTAAACGGCAGCTGCGAACTGACACAGCCCCCAGATCAGCCACCTGCACCTTTCTAGTTGTATATCTTCGACTCGGTTCGCACATAGGTACCTCTTTGCAATTTACAGAACATTGCTCCTTTGATACACGACCTCAAGGGTTAAGCCAAGATGAGCGGTCACGGCGATCCCAGACTTCTTTACACAATCGGAGGCATCAAGGCCTACCACATTCAGCAAGGCGAAGAGTCGTCTCTCACACCTACAGGACCTCAGACGCTCTCCCTGCTCATGGTCCCCACGAACTCGCCGTTCGCCGACCTCAGCAACGCACGACCGCAGAGCGAAGCCCCAGAGGAAGACTTCTACCTCCACCTGAATCTGCCGCCTGAGCTCGACCTCCCTCTCCCTGCGACCACACAAATCTACCACCAGCCGCCGCACAGCTATCTCATCCCGCGATGGGACTTGGGTCCGGAAAGTGGGGCCTTCACGAGGATTGAATTCCCCGCCATTGGCAAGGGTCCAGGCGCAGTCACTCAGGAGGACATCGACACATTCGAGACTATTTTAGCACAATGTACCGCATTCCTCGAGCGTGCACAGAACCCTTACCCATCTGAGAAGGGCGGACACAAGGCCTATAATCCTCAGGACTATGCTCCTGGACAGGGCTACGCTGGTGCAGGCGCTGCAGGCGCGGCGGGATCTAGCAAGGTGCAACAGCACGGTGAGATCGTTTTAGTGGACGAAGAGAATGGCAGCGTAGTCGGTGAGCTGGCCGAGGGCGCTCAGATCGTCGAGGATCCCAGACTACAAGCCGGTTCGAAGAGTAAGTAGCCAACCCGTTTCGTGCACATCCACTTCTCACCACTAATACAGACACAGACCCAGTTGAAATTGTTGTCTCTCCAGACGGCAAACGCATCGATGTGAAACCGCTCTCTGAAGATTACCTCGCCATGGCCCGCCATCCTGCGTACAAGAACTCGTCATTGGTGCAAAATTCGGCTGCAGCATCAAGGCTCATTGTCACTGGGTCTAGCTATCTCAGCAACATGATGATTTCTGGCGCAGAGACTTTCATGAACAAGACGAAACCGAACGAGAAGCCAATGGTCTTCCAACCCACAACACACGAGCGCGTGCGCAAGATCAATACCGCAACTACAAGTGTAGCTGGCTTCTCAGCAAAAACAGTTGGTGTGATCGGTAAGCACGCTCAGAACTTCGCTGCTGGGCTCGCTGGTCACAAGAACACACAGCATAAGAGCCTGAACCCAGATGGCACGCCCAACCAGAATTACAAGCCCGGTCTGCTCAATAAGTCGCTCATTGCATGGTCAACAATTGGTGATGGTCTCGCACACTCGGGCAAGCAGATTCTCACATCTGGTGGTGCCGCAGCAAGTGCTGCTGTTGGCCACAGGTGGGGCGCGGAGGCCGGTGGCCTGACTGGCGATCTTGCAGGCGGCGTCAAAAATGTTGGTCTTGTCTACATCGATGTAACTGGCGTGACACGCCGCGGTATCATCAAGAGCGTCGCAAAGGGCATGATCGTCGGCAAGGTCAAGAACAAGAAGGGCGAAGAGCAGACCATCATGGTCGGCGGTGGTGACGGTGGACAGCTCACGCCCGGAACGGCCGCGAAGATGGATCCTCTGGCCAACACTACCAATACAGGCATGCCGTCGAACGTGTCGAGCAATGACCCTGCTGGACAGATTGGCTTCGGCAACCAACCGCCACCTAGCTACAGGACTGGCGTTGGAGAGAGTCTGGAAGGACAGCCTGCTTATCAAGGCTACCCTACCGAGAAGAGGTAGAAGCCTTGTAGGGGAATCCTAGAGCCAAGAATGTTGACATGAGCCATGACGTTACGATATGCAAGTAAGTACGGGCAACGCAAGCGAGAGTATGGAGGCCGAAACGTATCTGACTTGACCTTCATCGCTTCCTTGTTCCTATGCTATGGTACATAGCCTCCTAAATCAATTATCCCTTTCGAACTAGAACCTGTTCTCCCACCAGAGTATACCCGTGAATTTGTCCCCCCCCCCCCCCGGCTTTTCGTGCAATGGCTCAGTTCGTCGTATCACAATAGAGGCTTGGGTTTAGCTATGTCTGGGTATATGCCCAGCCGGGTAGAACCATTGTCAGTCTGAGGACAGACGTCGAAGCCAGACCAGTGGTATGTACCTGAAATGAGCTCCATAGTAGGACCAGTACCCGCCAGCGATAGCGCCTAGGATGAGAGAGAGTTTCGCCGAAAGACTATGTACTACGTCCAGTGTGATATCTTGGGTGTGATGGGTCCTTAAGCACGAACTCGTATGGCTTCATCTACATGATTTAACATCCTACCCCGTTATCTCTCTTTGAATGAGCATTACCTATGAGATAGTGGTCCTGTAGAGAGAGTTCTTGGCCTATTCAAGCGAGGTTTGGATGCGAGATGCTCGGACGGTGGAGGGAAAGTATTGTGGTAAGTAACGGAGGGAAGACTGATCAGTCGTTGTCTAACGATTGAATCTACAAAATTGAAAGAAGTTTAGAGCAGTCGAGGTACTCGCACAGGGTTCAATACGAGCGCAGTCCTGCTGGAAGTGATTGAAGACACGAAGTCTACTTCAGCGCCAACGAAGCCAGCCAAAGCACAAAGAACCATACTCGTAGCTAGAGCCAAGATTGAACTTCAGAGAGGAAGGCTTCATCAGGAGATAACGGTGTTGGAGATAGACCTATGGATTTCTTCCTGAGATTTAGTCCATCTGCAATTCCTTCCGCTGTCGTGTATCAGCATCGAGATTGCTCAACCGATTCAAAAGGATGCGCAATGTATGGCGCGGCCATTACCGTTAGTGTTGGTCGCGTATACTATGGTCATGAATGCAGCCAGAGTTTCACAGAACCCATGTTTGGACGAAGAAAGTAGGGTGCGACAGATTATACTAACACGGATTTCAGCAGGATAGCAAGGCTGACACTGATACTCGCTCAAGCATTGATTCCAGTCGAGAAGCAACTATCTACTGAAGTTGAACTTCTAAGGTCGAGGTGGAACAAAGCGCACGTGTCAATAATTCTCCTTCCTCACGAATCGAGGCATCAATCGCAGCATCTACACGTAAGGCAGTCACACGGAAAGCTCATCTCGTATCTGCAGTGTCACGTGAAGTTGCCGCCCCTAACGTTGGCCACCCAGCGGTGAGATCACTAGAGCCGCAAGCCTCCACGCCATGATCTGCATGCGGCTGAACTGAGACCCTGGGGTTGTAGTTGTGTGACCGTACACAACAGACAGTACATGAGTCCCTCACGCTCCGTTTGCGTGTCCCTTTGGTTGCTATGCGTATGCAGATATCGTTTGAGTGATTGGCGGATGCTTTTGGAGGTGAAATCTTCAGCGGGAATCTAAGGGTGCTGCAGCTGACTTAGTTGGCGATTTGGTATTGTGCGGCTGTAAGCAAATACAGATGGCGCAGGAATAGCGACCGCGGTACGAGGTCGGCAAGTGTCAATGTCGTATCTTCAGACGTACCAAAAGAACTGGGCCGTGTACTTTTCCGACACGATTGTCGATTTGGGCTGTAGGTAAGACGCCTACCTCGCTAGTGTTATCGAAAACCTGACCCCGATACTTGCCTGCATCTACCGAATGCACTGCTCACTGATGTTCGAGTATGGACCCTAGAATAGCACACTTGTAACGTGAGTCACTCCAACCGTGGATGCAGCGGTCAACATGCAGGCGCAGGTGCAGGTGCTGTGAGGAGCGCGGATGGCTTAGGAAGGCGGTCGCTAATGGCGTAAGTCGTGCTGATCTGCACCTGTCAGAAACAAGTATGGAAAGCTGCAGGATCGTAAAATCGCGATTGTGTTGCACGATGATCCGCTTAGCGTATTGTCTTGCTGTGAGATCGGTCGTGGAACGTGAGGTTCTGCGGAGCGATTTCGATTCTGCTCGCCGATGCCAGCCTTTGAGAACCTACTGGATCACCATGCGTTGTTCAGCTTGAGTGGTTGCAGTTACCCTGATAGTGCAGCTTCGCGTAGAAGTATCGGTACTTTCGCGATTTCAATTCAACAGAAATCTTGAAGTAAAATATGCAGTTGTTGCTGACCGGTTAGTAATTGGTCCCTTGTGCATTCGTGCGGACCATCAGTATGGTATGGCTGCAAGGGTACTTCAGGCTGTCAGCTTCCGAGTCCAAGAAAGGAGAGATGGCTTGCAAGGACATTGCGATAGACAAAAAGCCAATCACAGCCGTCACAGTCATATTGGTGGTGTCGTCCAAAACGACCGAGAGATGTGTATGACTTCTGCCCCTGGAGATCTTGTTAGTCCTATCGAGATTGGAGGTAGCGTTGTAGAGGGTTCAAAACTGCTCGTGACATGGTGTGACTGTAAAACTCTCGGCTCGATAGCTCACAGGCACGATGATGGCGTCATCTAGTGTTCCATATGTGAAGTATTCCCGTATGGGCTGCTTAGAAAAGGCAGCTGTATGTCAGTGAGGCTGTTCTAGACCCATGGGGAATCCCGATTTCGATTCATCTCCTGCTTTCGCGAGTCAAGAGAGGGTGTTCACCGGCCCGTATGCATACGGACAGAGTCTAGCGAGCTGTTGGTTTTGTGTGTCCAGGATTGAAATGCCGGTACATGCTCGAGTGTGTTGCAGACATCTGTGCCTTGCCGATTGCACAAATGAGCGTCTCTTCTAGGACACCCCTCCGAATTAGCGTACAGTCTTATGTACGACATCAAAGATCGTCTCAGGTTACCCATGTCGATCGTGTTGCCCAGTAGGGAGCTGTGGCTTGAACTTGACACGTTTAGCCGGCTTCGCCATAACGTTTTTCACTTTTGGTATCCTTAAGCTTTGAATCCTTCGATTATCGAGACAAGTATTCTGCACCTACACTGTTGTACAATCGTGCATAGCGTAGCTAGCAACCAAGATCTGCAGGAAAGAGACTACTGCGAGTGACGCGCAGGAAAACCAGATTGGCTTGCTTACCTTACCTAGCATTTGCACAGTGCCGCATGCACCTAACAGCTCACACCGTTCGCCCAAGAAAGGCAATGGATAGGAAGGCTGGACAACGGGCATAATGCCATCTGTGCCTATTGAGCCTGTGGGATCGCACAATGCTGTCCGCGTCTGCAGCATGCGAGACGTGGCGTCGTCCGTCCCAGCCTTAAAATTAGTCAAATCATGGCCTTAGTCTCAGCGGAATTGCGGGACTTGTTTCCTATCCTTGATACGATGAGCTGCGAGAGGCCCTCGAGCTGTCTAGGGCTTCGCTTGGGGGACCCGTGTAGATCAACCAAGCCTGTCGCTGCTACTCTTCAGACATCCTGCAGTGAGGTGTGTCGTCAGACCTCATGTCGAGCTGCTCGTGTGTGGCCGATTGTGACGTGTGAACGATCCACCGCAGGCTTAGGGAGGTGCGGAGAGTCACCGGGTCTTGCAAGTGAAGGCTTGCACAACCACTCACAGCTCCGCACCGAAAGCATGGCGCGACCCTAATGCTTGCCTCCATGGATCATGCCTGATGAACCCGTCATCACCCTGGTCCCAGTTCTGCGCAAGCACGGCAGTGCTCACCATCATCGTGGACCGCCTATCGAGAGAAGACGAGGTAGTGTTCAGCAGCTTCGGTACGTTCCGTCACTGTGAACTTGACGGTTTGATCGTGTTTGTTACAGTCCAGTTCCTCAGAAAGGCAGGCGCCTTCCTGGCACGCTAAGTGGTAGGCGCGGCTGCATCTCCAGCATCCTGGACCGCACGTCCACCTTTTGTCCAACCTCGCGAGTCTTAATGATGTTCTCACGTACAACCTGCCGTTTTCTGCAGAGTCTAACGTCCTCTATGGTGGGCATACTGGCGTCAAGGCCTTCCGTTGAGGTGTAAGCCAATCGTGTTACAGCCCCGCGCCGGCGCGTCAGCTCCACCCTCAGGTGACAACATCAAGTCCAGATCACAGCGTTTCCGGGTGCAGCGATACGAGCAGATGCGCGATCTTGAGCCTGTTGCCCTTTCGGGAATATCGCAATGAAGTATCAAATCAGACCCATGACCGAGTGGCACGCGACTGTCTTTGCGGCCCTCAATAGACGAGCAAGTCATAAGCGTACTCAATATGACGCCACCACCACCACACTGTCTGACAAGAGGCTAAACAACAACAGCTGATAAGGATCGAAGACTCAAGATAGCTGGAATATGGCGGAGGTCGCGCGCACACAACGGCAGAGTAGAGCTCACGGAGCAGGAGCGGCGGTGGCAGTACCACCACCTTTCAGCGCCGTCCGCGTGAGATTCGACTCGAAGGCAGAGGCATCAGAGCCGTTATGCTACCGCCTGTGGAGCTTCCAGTTCTGCGAGTTTGGCAGCTCCCTGCCGGTGAGACCGCAACGTATTCTGGGGGTTGAAATCCAATCTGAACAGTGGTATTTGTGCCCTTCAGATCACGGCTCAACGCGGTGTGCATCGCCTTGGGCTCATCCCGCCCCATCTTTTTGATCGAAGAACATATGCGTGCGCGATTATAGCTGTCTGTCTCAGTGGTTCCTGTCAGCTCAGTCCAACTGAATGATCATGGCAAGACAATCCCAACCTAAAACCCTCAACCTTGTTCATCCGTCCGCTCACTCCTGCGGTCCCGTCGAAGTGACCATGGCACGGGGCTGGTAGGTTTGTATAATCGGGGTCCCAGGAGCGTTTGTTGGACAAGCTTGCCTATCAATCTGGCCTGGCCTCCAGCGAATGAGTCCGATGACCTTCCGCTACACACCATCACCTGAATGAAGGCTGTGTAAGTATGTTGATGGTGGTGTCTATGAGTGTGCGCTACGAGGGAGTCCTTTCGACGGAGCGAGTGGTGCTATGGAGTTGTCGTTGGTTCAGCCTCCCTGCACTCAAGACCTGGGACCCTCAACCTATCGGATCACATCACAGTCATGCCATGCAGATGTGCATAGGCGTGCTTCCAGATGCAGGTATACGGCCATGTAAACGGCTGCCTGTCTCGCGAGGAGACGGCAGCAGATCCGTAATATGCGGAGATCACTTTGGTTCAAGCATGTACCCGTACCCGAAGTCTGATGACGCAACATTGATATTCACCATGAAAAACCTTAGACAACATACACCTTTGCGAATAGCAGATCTTATTGACCTGTAGCAGTGACATTTGGCAAAATCCACACGCTGAACTCTGCTAAGGACTAATTGCACTAGCCGCATCCTGCGAAATCAACATTACTCACGCATGTCACCATTCCATACGACCTTTGAATAATACACAGAGCGAAAGTCGTCTGAGACACGGAGCATAAATGCGGATGGTTACACGCAGGGAAGGCACTAAATCCTTATGCAGGGTATTTCGCTCATCAGAGATGGCACACACGGAAAACCTGTCACTCGATCGCCCGCATAGCAGCCGCCCACCCTCCATTTCAATTTACGTGTATGCACGAACAGGCCTCGTACATACTTCAGCGAAACAATTGGAGCGCGTATGTCTTCCCGCGGGCCGACAGCTTGATCTGCAAGAGCAAGGTACACACCCCAGTCCTACAGTATTCGAGCTTCAATCAGTACTGTAAGCGAACGCGGACCATGTACCTCTTCAGCCGGTGCAGGTACGTACTGGTCCCAGCGGCTCAAAGAAATTGAACGCTGTCAATCGTGAAGCAGACCGGCACGCCGATTATGGCAATGGCCGACTGCAACAAGCAGCGGGTGTGGCAGGAAAAGGCAGTCGGCCGGTATGCAGATGCAAGGCGCTGTTGCTGGCTATTCGAACCGAGCACGAGCAAAAGGCACGCCATATGCGCGCAGCCTTGTCAAGCACATGGTATCGACAGCATCCCACTCGGTATTCCCGTCCTCCAAAGGGCCACGTTTTGGGTCGCTCGGCTGCAAGTTCGCGGACGCCGTTAATTAATATCGATTTTCCAGAGCAAAACTCCTGTTGGTCGGCTTGCAGATTTCACGATATTGACTGCAGTGGCTATGGCATGTTGAAGAGCCGTAATACCAATTAGCCGTGCGGTCGTATGAGCGGAAACTCAGAGACACCAGCCCTGCCGCCAAAGCGACCGGGGCGCCTATCGTCTCCATTACTGAGAGCGCCACGCCTGCTTGAGGTCCGCTTGCAGCGGCTAGTCTATACGCTCTAAGAGCAATGCGCAATTGAGGCCTAGAGCGATTCTCCACTGAGCTCAGACGGATTGCCGCCAAGCGGGGCATATATTGGCCCATCGATCATCAGCCGCATCGTCTGCCTGCCCGCGCGGCATTTTGTTCATCTCACGCGGCAAGCTGGCGTCAAACCGAACCACTTGGTGAGCATGCACAGCGTAGTGGCGAGGACGCTGAGCAGGCGCCATGAGGTTAGGGGCGCAAGCAATCAGTCATTCGCGCAGTCTCGTGCCCCAGCAGCTTCAGGACCGGAGCGAGCGCGGGGCGGTTGCACAAATGCCTGCACGACGCCAGCGCGCTGCAGTCGATCCCTGAAGGCGCAGCGCCCAGGGTGCCCGGAATATGCGAGCGATTCAACGGCTTGCGGGATCCAAGCATGACGCTCGCGCTCACCTGGCGCAGGGACTATGCCTAAACTATCCCACACCCTGGCCCGCCTCTGGAATTTTGCGACTACCCTTATGCTCCAGCCAGGTTCATACTACCCCAAAGTCTGCTAAGGGAATGTCCTGCAGCTCCATCAGCGCCGGGAAGCGAAGCATCAGTGGCCGCCGTAGCCCGCCCGCAAGCATGTGTTTAAATACTAGATAGTTCCGCTGCTTCCCCGGTGCAAGCGGATTCTCTCTCCCACCATTCGATGTGATCTTCGTTCACCGGTTCTTTGTAGTAGTTCACGTTCCGTACTACCACGCTCGCTGGTCGTCGCCATGTTTCCCTTTTCCTTCGGCTTGTTCCCCAATTGCAGTTGGTTTGCTATTTTCGTCGCGCTCTTGTAAGTTCCTGGGTCCGTACCACGGCCTACCACCACGATGCTCCCGCTTTTGAGTCTCAACAACTGACTCGTGACGCAGCCTCTTCCGATACTTCAGACTCTGGGTCAACCTCGCGAGCAATTGGACATATCAACCTATCCAGCCTGTCGACGAACCCACCATCACATCGAAAGATGTCACAGTCATCATACCCACTGTAGCTGAAGACCTCCAGCAACTGAAGGAAACGGTCCAAAGCGCCTACCGGCTTGAACCCTACGAACTGATTCTCGTGACACCTGACTCGAGGATCAAGCGCGTCTACCAGTTGGTAGAGGAGCTAGGTGCTCCCAAGATTATCCAGGTTTTATCTGTTAGCCAGGCGAACAAGCGTCGCCAACTGTGTCGGGCGATCCCGGAGGTTGAGACCAAGATCACGCTTTTGCTTGACGACGATGTCTGGCTGCCAGAGAAGTTCAGCAAATGGCTCCTGGCACCTTTCGAAGACCCTCGTATGGGAGGCGTTGGAACAAACCAACAGTTACGCCGCGTAAATCGCAACAGCATCTGGGAGTTCCTCGGCGCCATGTATCTCGTGAGAAGGAACTTCGACTGCACCGCCTGCAACTGGATCGATGGTGGGTTGCCGTGCCTGTCTGGCCGAGCAGTAGCGTATCGATCGGAGATCCTGCAGGACCCCAAGTTTACCTACGGCTTCACGCACGAGACATGGGGCAGCGACCACTTTCTCAACGCCGACGACGACAACTTCATCACTCGATGGCTATTCAACAACAATTGGAAGATCCAAATCCAGAACCACCGCGAGTGCGAAGTGGAGACAACCCTCGAGAGTGACCACAAGTACCTGCGGCAGTGTCTGCGGTGGGTGCGCTCTAATTGGAGGAGCAACCTAACGAGTCTGGCTGACGTTCAGATGTGGATGTAAGTGCTAAATCGCTCCTGCAAAGCCGACGCCTGCATATTTTTTCGTGTCGTGAGGCGCCAAGCACTGCCCCTCCCTCCACTCATCGCGCCGACCACCTCGCTAACGCACTGCATTACAGAGACTACCCATGGTCACTCTACGCCGTCTTCCAGACCACCATTACGCAATGGGCGTTCCTGTTCGACGCTGGCCTATTGGTCACCTTCCATCTCACATTAAGGGAAGCAGGATATTATGCAGTGGACAGTGAGGTGCAGCCGCAGGCCGAGCAATGGCAGCCGTCGTTGTTTTGGGGGTTGTTCCTCGCACACTTGGTCTTCGCAAAGACGATCAAGCTAATTCCGCATTTGTTAAGAAACCCGGGCGACGTGCGCTTCATCCCGGTCTCGGTTCTATTTGGCTATTTCCACAACCTGATCAAGCTGTACGGCTGCATGACAGTCACAGAGGTACGTTCCCGGCCCCGCAGCGCTGCTATCGCACACGCGGCTGACTTTCCCCTAGACAACATGGGGCACTCGTGAAGGCGCCGACGCCGACGACAACATCAGGATGCTCCCCATTCCAAACACACCGATGACACCTCCTATGACACCTACTCCAGAGCAAAGTAAGCTTCGCGAGAGAAGCGCCATGTTTTCCACTGCCGTGAGTTGAGGTGCGGCATCCGCTTTGACCAGCACACATCCCGGCCAGTGGAGGCGCCTTGACCGCATGAGGACGCAGTAATTTAGACGTTCGACGATCCACACCACCGCTCCATCACCACATCCACAGGATGGAGTTGTCGGTGTTCTGTTTCATTTTCCTCTTTTCAGCGAGCATCATGTCTGGGAAATATCCTTTTGGTCACGAAAACAGGACGGTCCGGCTATACGGCGTTCAGGGGCATCGATCGTTATCGATGCAAAATTGCAGCGCTTTTTTCTCATCGCTCGGGCATTCCGGGGCATCTTCTTCGTCCGTTGTAGTCTACGCAAAAAGTTGCTGTGGCATGCTAGCATTAATTCGTGGGTACGCCTGCGAAACTTCAAATCCAGCCTTTACACCAAACTGCTCGCCGATGATTGGAATGCTCGCATTGAGGGTGACCACCATCAGCATCTTTGTGTTGGTCTGCTGCACTCTGCTAACCTATCAGGCATCGCTGATAAACTTGAGGGATGGCTAGAACCCTAAGGGTACCATTGTTTGGCAGGTTGGCACAAGCTCATTTGATGGCTGTAAGTCGCGCTTCCTACCCTGCGCCTAAACAGGAAGCCGCCATTTTGTGCCGCTGCACAAAACTCACAGATTCACACAATGGCCGGTGACATCTTCGTCGGCACGCAGGCAGCACAAAACTTAATCTGAACTGTGTCCAGCGATCTACTCCAACTCAATACACAGTAATGGCTTCTGAGCAACGTATCGCTTGGCTGTCCACTGCCTCTAGGTGCCCATGGCCGCACGGGCCACACGTAGCGCGAACCATCCCCGTGTCAACAACCTCGTCTGCTCTGATCCTTTCCGCCTTGCTCTGCGCTCCAGGCCATGTCGCGAGTAATTGCGACATGTTATCGAGCCATATTTGTCGCACTACAGGCATCATCAGGTCAGTCCTTCCAATGGACACCAAACACGGCAGGTGCCTTGATTGTACCTAGGTACTTTCGGCTCGCTGGCTGGGGGCTCAACGAACCACCCCTCACGGACTATCTCCACTTTCGGCCGTTTCCTGGATCAATTCGATGGCGGAAGATTATGACACAGGCGTCGCGCCATCGTGGATGACGCCAATTTCGAGAAAAGCTTCGCTCCCTCTCTGCCACCACGATTCCATGTACTACCGGAAATTTGTGTCAACATCAACGGCATACTTAAGAGTCTGTGGTTGGTTTAGTACCTTTTATAATATATCTTGAGGATTCCGTCGGTACTGACAGGCGTGAAGTTTCAGTACGGAATACCTAATCCCGAGGGTCCTCCCACCAACACAGTATCAGTCAAGCGGGCCTGCATCCTGCGGGTCCATCCACTTCAGGTTTGAGAATGGACCCAGCGGCGCCAGACTTCGCATGCACTCTTGCACTACCATCCCATTAACCATCATCTTGCGTTGGGGTATTCCTAGCCCCTATCCACCACGTCCTCAGGAGTCACAGAGACTTGGAATTACTGCTTGTGGAACTGCAACACCTTGTCCCTGGCTCGGATAGCGCGCGAGTAAGAGGAAAACAGGACCCTTTTGTCCAAACTTTATGCCTGTCATTCCCGCTCCCGCAGTGTCAGCCATGAGCACTACCCAGCTCGCGCTTAGGCTCGTGCACCAGTCCAGCGCCGAACACGGTGCAACGCCAGTCCCGATTTTACACGTCTCGTCATACTCCTCGGAGCACATATGTATCTCCTTGTCACTGCCTAAACAACGCTTGCAGGAAAAGTTGCACGCAGACCTTCAATGTACTATGTACTTCCAGCGTATGACAGGCCGACTGCATTTCATGACTATGGCCCGGATCCCCGATGCAAATGACCTGTTGGTTCCTGGCCGATCAAGCTCACTAAAGCATTTGTGTGGATACAAGAGATGCGCTACGCTCAACTCCAATACGGGCGGCATTGCAGTCATCACGATGACACAACTCCTATTGTTCCACACCAAATGGATAGGCGTGGAGCATGCTCCAACTTTTGCACGGTACAGAGGCCCCGCAATCTGCTGCCGTCCATACTAAAGACAGTCTCACTTGCATGTAAAAAGTCCTGTTGCTCCCTCTTTGTTACTGACGAGCACCGTGAATGGGTGCCATCCAGCTGGGTCAAAAGAGTTTGCATTGCGCTTGATGCACGAGCGTCCTGCCGACAATGTTCACCGTTTAGACGCATACAAGAAATGAGACGCGTCTTCATTCTGCGATTGGACGGGCGACACCACACGATGCATCAGGATTGAAGTTGCAGAACCTATTCATCCGGCAGAATCATTGCAGTAGTGAAGGGAGATCTATGCCTCATCTCACTGCATCAAAGTATAATCCTAGCGGAGCACTCTTTTTGCCATTCCAATGACGTCCACAGTATCTTCTCCAAATGCGATTTCGGATTTGCATGTGCGAAATGCCGGGCTCCCGAGCTCCACCGTCCTCAATGGTCACTCTTTGTTGCAACTGCTGGCTTATCTCACGCTTCTTATCGTCTCATCCTCACGCCGCTTCCTGCTGATGCAGAGCTGCGGCTTACGAGGCGACCCCCGAGTGCCAAGCTCGGTCAAGGGCGATCTGTGGATCTGAGAAACAGCTGGGGCTGTTGCCGACCTTTCACCTGTCATCCCCGAGCTACCCCGACGAGCAACGGCTTTCTGAAGCAGCGTCGCGTGACGTAGCTAGTAGGCCAAAGGGTCCAAGGGCCCGGCGTGCCATTCATCAATAAAGTTGTATGACAAGTGGTCGGTCAAAGTCGCAGACCGTTAACCTCGGGTACACCCTTCGGTAGCGTTCCGTGCTGGTCGACTGTGCGACCCGAGATCTGAGCGCTCGAAGCACGAGCTCTCTGTCGAACCGAGTCATGAGGACCCTGGGGAGGCGAAGTTTGGACGACAATGATCGTCGCAGGTCGATTTGCGTGCAAGCAACTTCGGATGGCACGTGAAGTCTCACAACGCACGTGCTTGAGGCTCTTCGCAGCACAACCTGTTGTGCGAGGACCTCGACGCGGCAATTCCCCACTCTTCGGGAAGTTGTGTCGTTACGGTGGGGCCAACGCTGTGCAGAGTCTAGTTGTGTACGCGAGATCGTTGTCGACTACGCATGCCGTCTTCCAGTATATCAGGCCAGATATAACGTTACGCGACAATATCTTCTCAAAAGAGAGGTTGGTACTGGGCTGAAGGAATCCCAGGCAGCGCTCCTGACAATGTCCGAGCGATGGGCCGCCTAATCAAGGTAATACAAATCGACCTTTCTGGGTTCGTAGAAATCCACATGGTGCGAAATGCATAGCAAAATTCAACACCACCCCACAACGCCAATCAAGTCTGACTGCATACGAATGCACAACATTATTCGAAGATTCAGAACGAGTCAAATTACCTGTCTCACGATCGTAGACGTCTTGACGACCCGCTGAGCCACAAATCCTTGCATCTCAAAGAAATCACAACATCACCCCACCTCGGCGAGAAACACCGGGCGAGCCGCACTTCGAAGCTGTACTCCACATTGCAAGCCACACGCAACGCCCTAAAATGACCTGCAGCTCGCTGATGCTTGACCCTTGAACTGGTTATATCGTCAAGGGTCTGTTCTTGTTTGCTCCGCACCCGTAGGCGCGACTTCATTGCCCAGCTGTGCAAACTTGGTTACCCCATCGTCGATTGGATGACAGAACCGAACAACTGACACAGCGACTGCCGCGCAGCATCTTAGATGGACCTGCTCACGGGTTTCATAGCTAGGCGACTCGTATAATTGCCAGATTGCGTCACAGCACCAGGGTATGCCACAGAACGCCATCTAGACAACAAGAACTCGTCTTCGTCCCAATGGTGATGGTCACGATAGGCAAACCCTGTGGACCTTATAACGAATTGCGCGGGATGGCGCAGTGGAGAGGTCTTAGACGTCCCTTGACAAAGTGCCCATCTCTGGTACGTGCCCCCCTACGTCGTATTCGGACTGCTATGGCAAACTAACAAAGACGGTCTCCCGCCATGAGCTGCTCAGCTGGGTTTTCCATATCGTGTGCGCCAGTCCAGAGTCCAGCACGGACGGTGCTGTAGAATGTGGCTGATAAGCGAGCTGACGGCCCTAGCGACTCCACACCTGTTTGCAGAGACTTTCGTCAACTGTATGCTGCCGATGTTTCAGTCGCTGGGATCCACTCACACTCACGAGTTACTTGATGCACCACGTCATCTATGTGGTGAACACATGATCTCGCATGTTGAGCTGCAATCGCGGCCTCTGCTTCGGCCTTCTTGCCTCCGCGAAATATTCTATCTCTCGGACCCTGCGATTTCACATGCAGGTCATCGCAAGGCCTGGGGCGAAAAGTCATCCCCACATTATAGCTGGCTAGCTCTGGAGATTGAGTTTGACACATGCCGTGAACCCTCGCGGGAAGCCAGACCCTGGAGGGGCAACATTGAGTTCAGGAAGGCTTGTCTCGAACGCATGACAACAGCAAATGTAGACAGGCACAAATACCATAGAAGCATTCTTCTTTGACTGCCAGAGTTGGAGTTGGAGTGTCGAACCCTTACATACGAGTGTAGATACGAGAACAAGCGTACACTCGGCGTCCAAGTAAGTGGCTTCTTGTTGAATTTGGAAACCGTCGCCGGGTATCCGCCTATCTGTATCTGCTAGGTTGAAGAGCAGGTAGATTAGTCTATTTTGCTCTGCAACAGGAACGTTTTTGCTCCATCTACTACATACACGGATCGTACCTTTCCGCCTCTGATGCCATTTCAAAGCACGACAGCCTTGACGCAGGCCAATCCACTGTGACATATCCGAGCACTCCCTGTATGAAAAGACCACTGGCAGCAAGGCCGAGTTTGATTTCCAGACTATCTGAAGGCGCTCACAGATCACTGAAGAACTTTCGCGTTTTTGTTAATGCGAAATATCCGGCCAATTTTCCGATCCACGATACTAAGCAAGAGCTCCCGAGGCAAGCTGACGTGACGGATCGACTTAGTCAGGGACTGCCATTCGAATGCAAGGCGACGAGTTTTGAGATTCCGCACACGACTACAACCACGAAGGATGTACATAGTGACACTCGCGGCTTGAATATCACGCTTCTCGGGGTCTTTTACCCCGCAACCCGATTCAGCAGAACTCCCCGCATCACGAGATTCCAAAAAGGCAGGAGCATCACTGAGCATCACCAAAACAAGCTTCCTCGCAATTTTTGAACACTTCTGTACAATCAGCTCCTCGATTGCTGCCTCTGGTTTTAGATCACACCTACAATGGCACCCATTCTTATGCTAGACTCTCACATACACCTTTGGCCTTCAACAGCCACCACATCTGCAGACCATGGCTGGATGACTGATCCCTCACACTTACTTGCTAAGCGTCATGGCATCTCCGACTATAAAGGTGTTGCTGCGTCTTCGCCAGCTGGATCTGCACTCGCAGGCTTCATTTACGTGGAAACAGACCGCTATCTGCCGTCCAAAACTCCTGACATAAGTTCAAGTGCAAGTGAAAAGGAGATTGAGGAGAAACTCAGGGAATGGTCGAAGGCGCCACTTCAGGAGCTGGAATTTTTGAGAAGGATTGTAGAGGAGAGGCCGCAAGCGGGTGATGGGTTTGAGAAGGGAGAGGGCGAGAAAATGAAGGGTGCTGTTGTATGGGCACCGTTCAATGTCTCGACATCAGCATTCAAGGTGTATTTGAAAATCGCAGAAGAAACCGCAGGACCGAAGTTATGGGAGAGGATCGTTGGGTTTCGGTACCTGCTGCAGGGGAAAGAGGAGGGTGAAGTGAAGAACCTGGTCAGCAACGACGATTGGGTTCAGAACATCGTCAGTCTGGGGAAGGGAAGAGGAGGTAAAGGATGGGCCTTTGATGTTGGTGTTGATATCCATCGTGATGGCACAGATCCATTGGGTGCGGTTGGCGAGATGATCCTGCACGTGAGAGAAAAGGAAGCACAGCATGGCAACGAAGGCAAACCAGTACGGTTTGTGCTTAGTAAGTCACTTCGCATACCTGAGCTACATATTTGCGGACTCAGAGCCCTGACATGACCTGCAGATCATCTGTGCAAACATGCCCTCACAACAGATTCCCCAACCGAACCCACGAAAGCATGGCTTGATGCGGTCTCGAATCTTGGAACAGATCAGAACAGCTTCATGAAGTTGTCTGGTGCTTTCAATGAGTTTGAGAAAGGCACACCGCCGTCGACAGCCGACATCGTCAAGTCGTTAACCCCAATAACGTCCAAGGTGCTTGACGCATTCAGTGATAGAGTCATGTTTGGATCTGACTGGCCAGTATGTAATGTTGGAGGCCCAGCAGGACAGAAGGGTAATTGGGGACTGTGGGTCGAGAGTGTGGAGTCGCTGCTGGATGAAGCGCACGTTGCGAAAGAGAAGAGGGAGCAGGTATGGTGGAAGGCAGGGAGCAAAGCATATGATGTCCAACTCTAGGAAAGAACCGTAGCCCAGAAATCGACGAGCAAAGATCATTCAGGTTGATTGCATGGGACATACAGGTCACTCAAATCAATTGTCGGCGAAATAGTCATAGTACTTTCACTGAGAAACTCTCAGCTTTGTTGTCTGCATGCAGCGTAGTATAATCGTTCATTGCAAGTTCACGAACAGTCCTCCATCAACCAACAGCTGAGCGCCAGTGACATATGCGCTCAAGTCACTGCCCAGAAAGATTGCTGGTCCAGCCAGGTCGCTAGGTATACCAGTCCTGCCCAGAGGTATTCTTCCCTCCATGTATCTCCTCTTCTCATCATCTTCAAGGTCCTTCTCGTTCAGTTGTGTCTTGATCGTGCCCGGTAAAAGCGCGTTGCACCTGATGTTGTATTTACCCAGTGCGCAAGCAGACGACTGAATGAGGGACAGTACACCGGCCTTCGTAGGGGTGTAGTGACCCTGCTGCGCACCACCGACAAGCGCAGAGATGGACGAGATACCAATGATCGAGCCGCCCGGTGGTGATTGTGTGGAGAGCTGTTTCGCAGCTGCTTGGATGGTATTGAATGCACCTGTAAGGTTGGTATTTACAGTCTTGCTCCAGAGCTCTGGTGAGATACTGTAATTGTTGCTGTCAGCATGAGGTCTTCCCAGAGATTGGAGAAGGGGTTGAGGGGCAGGCTCACTCGAGAAACTCTTTGAACTCGCAGATACCTGCGTTGCTCACAAAGACGTCCAATCGGCCCCACTTCTCCGCGACCGCTTTGACGAGCTTCTTTCCAGTCTCTGGGTCGCCAACATCGCCAGGAATCTCAATCAGCCTATTGCCACCTTCTGAGGCCTCCTTGACAAGTGACTGATACTGCTCAGAGGACTTGGGGTCGCCAAGATGGTTGACTGCGACGTTGGCACCTTGTGAAAGATACCCAAGGACAATAGCACGGCCAATTCCAGTAACACCGCCGGTAATGGCCATAGATTTCCCTGCAAGGAGCTGCGCCATCTCGTCTAAGCTCAGAAACAGTGTTGTGAAGCTGCAATTGTGGGGAGTAGTGGAAAGGCGGGGTACGAGACGAGGTCAAGGAGACGATTGCAAAGTGCAAGACCCTATAGAAGCACGAGGTTTAGGGAGCACTTTGTAAATCAGGAGCGCCATGACAATATATGCAGCCGCAGAGCGGAACAGATTTCGGTAGACGCGATTGTACGAATGGAAGCATGACCGTGTGGAGAGTGAAACGGGTTATTGCGCACCGAGACTAAAAGTCTTGGTAACGTGTCCGTGCACGCCGAACACTATCTTAGCGATCTCAAAAATGAGGCTGTACAACGCCACATAATAGCTTAATATTAATAAAAACGTAGTGTAGCAGTAATTAGATGCTTGCAACTAACTTGTACTATCTATATTTTTGCGGGAGGCTAACGTTGCGGCCACGTGATGTGACTTTGGCTAGAGCAGCAGATAGCTCATCTCCAGCTTAAATACCAGCGTGAGCAGCGCCAGCGCGTTTTTGACGCTTGTTCTTAGAGGAGGGCGCTTTTAAGGCTTTACGCTTGCTTTGTTGAGCTTGTTAGATAGTTTTTTTCTAGTGTTAAGCTTTAACTTTGCGCGCGCGTTTAGCTGCTTTCTTAGCTCGCTTAAGCTCCCTTATCTCCTTCAGTCTCTGCCTCTCCACACGCCTCTTCTTGAGCTCAACTTAACGCTGCAGTTGAGCCTCCTCGCGCTGCTTCTTGGCTAGTGCTTTTTGGAGTTTCTCCTCCATCTTATCTCGCTCCTGTACTGCTTCTCTAGCTTAAGCCTCACGCAGCTTGTAAGGAGACTAGTGGACCGCGCTACTGTGATACTCCTAGCGCTGTTGAAGGTTAAGAGCTTTGCCCTTCTTCTTATAACGTACCCTACGGGCGAGCCGGTTAACGGGCGAGTCAGTCACTTTTGCCAAGCCCCCACTAAAACCTAACCTATTATAGCCTATAATACCACACTTTAGCACTCTATAGCAGACTACAGCACATAGTATTATTTAGAGACCTCTTCTACATTAATCTTGCACGTTTGCGCATTGTGCCTAGTCTGATTGCACCTTCTATAGCGCCTTTAGCTTAGCTCACCCTCTTAAGCGCGCACCTGCTTCTTTACCCTCTGTTGAAGTTGTACTTTAAGCAAAGCTCGTAAGCACGTGTTCTATTGGTTCTCGAGGATGAGTACGGTAACAGGAAGCCGAGGGGGTGGTTTGCGATGAGGTGTACAGATACGATCTGTCAGTCTTAAAGGCAGGGGTAACGATGAGTAGTACAGAGTAGACTGTCTAGCTCAAAGGTTGGGGGTTGAGATCCAAAGACAAACTTGATTGACTAGGTTGAACACGAACCTTAAGGGTTGTGTTCCTACGTGTTTATATACTTAGGAGATTTGTCCCGTATCCTCGGCGTGTGTGGCCTCTCGAGGTTCATGGCTTCACGCGGTGCCGTGGCACCTTGAGGTTCATGGCTTCACGCGGTGCCGTGGCACCTTGAGGTTCATGGCTTGGCGAGGTGCCAGTGTCTTTCGTCACGTGACTCGTGACACGTCGTCGTCTTAGCGCTGCCCCGCTTCCTATCAGTACCTTGTGGGTTCATTGATCGTAACACTACCTCCCCTCCTTCTAGCATATCGTCCTCGATATTTTGTTTCTCCGTGCCGAGGGTCGCAGGGTAGGTTACTTCTTATAAGTACTTGTTCGTGAGTCGTTTCTTGTTTTTGAAATGTTATAGCCTCCTTAACCATGCTGAAGGATTCCGGAACACGAAAACCACGAGCCCCGCGCTCACAGTCGTCTACTGAGCAACGCCGTGCCCGCGCTCAGCGTGTTCAGGATCGTGCGCTAGAAATGCCGTTTCGCTGTGAAAGGTGCGAACAAAAGAACTTGCGGTGCTTTGTCGATACCGCTACTGGTCGTTGTGCCGGTTGCATCTCTGTGCAAGCGGAGTGTAGTTTGTTTGTTTCTGAGGAAGAATGGGAAAAGGTGGAACGAGAGAAGGACGAGAAGCGTCTTGCCCTCCTTCGTTGTAAAGAGGAGACCGCTCGTGCGGAGCGTGAGTTGGCAGAGGTTGAGAGTCGTGAGCGTCAGTTCGCACGCCGTGACTTGGCGTTGCTGAAAACGCAGGATCAGGCGCAGGAGGCGGAAAGTTCGAGTACCGTTGCCGGCCCCCTCGTTTCCGATCCTTGGGCTGATCCCGGCTGGTTACAGGCTAACGACCCTTCTCTTGGTCTTCCGCCAGACTAACTCTTTGTTGACTTCCTTGCTGGTAACCCCATGGATCCTGTTGGGCCTTTGTGTTAGCCGCAAGGCTTCGATACTGCGCCATCAACTGGCGGCAGTTCGTGAGGTTTGCTTCTGGCTCCCATGTGTTCTCTAAGTCTGGGTATCCTAACCATTTGACTAGGTATTCGGCGTTGCGTCCTTTCTTCTGTTGTTTTATTATTTTTTCGACTTCCTACTCGTCCTGGCCGTCTGCCTGGTAGTGAAAGTCTTCCTGGATTGGCGTTCTTAGGTCGGCTAGTTCTAACAGCGAGGTGTGGAACACAGGATGTATTTTTGCATCCCTAGGCAGCGCGAGTCGATAGTTGACTGGGCTGATTTGTTAAGAAATGAAAAATGGTCCGACCTTAACCTTATCTAGTTTTTTTATTGGTCGCCGTGTGCGTAGGTTCTCTGTGAGGAGATACACTCTATCCCCCTCCTTTAGCAGAGGCGCCGTTTTTCGTTTTTTGTTAACATAAGAGATGCTCCTTGACTGAGCTTTGGCGATGTTATCAAGCGATTTCTGATGTACTTCCTTCAGTGCTTTGACTGAGGATATCGCTGATTCCGTTTGAATATTACTGTCCAATGACCTTGTAAAGAGATTTGGTTGTCTGCCGTGGTTCGCGAAGAACGGCGAGTAGCCTGTTGCTTCCGAAAGCTTATTATTGTATGCAATTTGTGCCATAGGCAGTAGTGAACACCAGTTATCCTGCTGCTGGTTGCAGTAGATGCGGAGATACGTCTCCATTGTCTGGTTCACCCTTTCTGTCTGTCCGTCCGTCTGCGGATGGTAGGCCGTGGAAAGCTTCTTCTTGGTGCCTAACGCTGCTAGTAGCGTGGTCTAATAGTTTGACGTGAAGAGCTTATCTCTGTTGCTAATGATTGATTCTGGGATACCGTGGTAGCAAATGATCCGGTCCTTAAAGACGTGCGCTAACTGTTCTGCAGTGTAGCTATGTCTGAACGGTATCATCTCAGCGTACTTAGTGAATCGGTCTACTACGACGAAGATTGAGTCGTAGGCGTATCCTGTTACAGGATCCTTAGAGACAGGTAGCTGGGTAACGAAATCCATCGTGATGTTCGTCCATGGTGCCGTCGGAGGCTCCATTGCCTGTGCTTCTCCATACTTGGCGTGCGTGCTGTGTTTGTTCTGCTGACAGCTTACGCAATTCTTGATAAACTTGCCGACTTTGTCGCGCATGTTCGGAAACTCGTAATGTCTCTTAATGAGTTCCATCGTTCTTGTGATGCCAGGGTGTCCGTGCAGCGGGTCATCATGGTGACTGCTGATGATTTCTTGTTCTAATTCTTCAGGAACGTGAGCTGGTATCTGCTGTTCTTGTCGGACTAGCATCAAATTGTTGAGCTGCTGTGATGGTCCTAACGATCCGTCGCTGTTAATGCCAAGGATCGCTGACTCATTGATTGTCTTAGATCCCGCGAGGTCGTGTCGTTGACTGAGCGCATCCGCTCTGCCGTTGTCCTTTCCTGGAGTATAGAGGATCTTGAACTTATACTGCCCGAGTGTCTCAGACCATCGTACTTGTCGTCTGTTCAATACCTTTGTTGTTGTGAAATGTACCAGGTTCTTATGATCTGTGTAGATCGTGAGTTCTGAACAACTTTCTGCGTAAACTCGCCAGTGTTCTAAGGCGGATACGATCGCTAGTAACTCCTTGTCGTGCACGTCATATCGTTCCTCTGGTCCTGAGAACTTGCGTGAGTAGTACGCGATTAGGTGCCATTAGCCATCTCGCTCCTGCGTGATGCATGCTCCCAATGCCAAATCTGAGGCATCTGTTTCCATTCGCAGCGGTTCTCCGCTTCTGAATGTGACTAGAGTGGGTGGATCCACACAAGCCTGCTTTAGCGTTTCAAAGGCTTAGTCCTGATTTCTGTCCCATCTAAAGGGTGTGTCCTTCCGCGTGAGTCTTGTTAGCGGTAAGGCCTTCGTGGAGTAGTCCTTGATGAAGCGTCGGTTAAAGTTGACAAACCCAAGAAACTCTTAAATGTTCTTAACAGTCTTAGGTGTTAGCTAATCTTTCACAACCTGAATCTTATCTTTGCTTATCTTAACTCCATGTCTTCCTACAATAAACCCTAGGAATTCGACTTCCTCCTTGTGCCACTCGCACTTCTCAGGTTTCAGGCGTAGGTGTGCTGCTCCTAGGCAGGTAAGCACTTGTCGTACATGTTCGACATGTTCCTCTAGCGTCTTGCTGTACACTAGGATGTCATCGAGGTACGCCACCACAGTGATGTCCAAGTGCGCTCTCAATACGTTGTTGATGAGTGCTTGACACGTCGCTAGTGCGTTGGTAAGCCTAAATGGCATAACCAGATACTCGTAATGACCATAACGGGTTCTAAACGCCGTCTTCCATTCTTCGCCTTCCTTTATGCGGATGAGGTTATACGCCCCTCTTAGGTCTAACGCAGTGAAGTACTGTGCTCCGGCTAGCCGATCTTGTAGTTCGCTGATATTCGGTAGCAGGTACCGATTCTTAATTGTAATGTCGTTGAGCTTCTGGTAGTTGATGCAAGGTTGTAGCTTGCCATCTTTCTTTAGTACGAATAGAACGGGAAATCCTGCTAGGGATTCTGATTCTCTAATGAATCCTTTGTTAAGGTTCTCCTTAAGGTATCTGCATAGTTCCTCAAGCTCTTTTTCTAACATCTGATATATGGGCCCGAATGGGGGTTTCTTTCCTTCCTCGAGCTTGATCTCGTGGTCCCATTCCTAGTGCTGCGGTAGTGCTTTCGCAGTCTTCTCATCGCGGAAGAGGTCTTTAAACTCTCTATATTTATCTGGGATGTCAGGAGTTGTACTGTCCTCCTTAACCGTTACTTTGTGATCCTAGGGCTGGTTGGTATCTGCACGGTCGACCGCTCTATCCTGGCGCGTCTTGTTCGAAGAGATATTGTTGATCTCCTTCTCATCCACCAGCTGCGTCGTGAGCTGCGCGGGTCGCTGTCTTGGTGTACCTGATCCGTGACACTTGAGCGTTATTCGCTGGTTCTTCCAGTCAATCTATGGATTGTGCTCTCTTAACTAAGGAAGTCCTAATATGATATCGTGGGCGGCTGTTCCCAGAACATCTAGGTCTATCAATTCCTCGTGGTTAAATACTCTGAGATGTCGTTGTACCACCTCGTGGGTCACACACGACTCTCCTAGCATTAGTTCTCCGTTGGCTACTTGTAAAGGGTATGGTTCCTCCTTTCTTCGCTTCTGCAAGCCTGCTTGCGTAATAGCGGATTGAGACACGTAGTTGCTTTGTGCTCCTAAGTCTAACAATGCCGTCATCCTGGTGCCTTCTAGCACAACAGGGAATTTGATGAGGGAATGGGTCTCATCGGAATCCTGACGTCGATTCCGGGAGCCCTGGACGCTGTTAAGAAAGCGCTCTCGTCCAGTTCCTCTGTGGCGTTTGTTCGCCGTACGTCTAAAAAAGATTCGTCCTGGGGCAAGAAGCCGCTTAGGTACTTAAGTGACCTATGTTTCTGACACTTTAGGTTTAAGCACTCTACCCACTCGTGACCGTAGCATTCTTCGTTCTGGACGAGGTGCATGTCTAAGATCTCTTCTACGCTAGTGATCCCTGGGAAGTGTAGATTCGTACGCTTGTCCCAGAGGTGCTCCGCGCAGTAGGTCTCTGCACACTCCCACCAGTATTTCCCACAGCCTTCGGGCTTGCTTGGAAACCACTGGCTGTTGATCTTGAACTGCTTGTGGTCATCGCAGTCTTCGTGGTAGCACTGCATGGCTGGTAGCTGAGGGTGACGTGGATTCCTAATGTCCTGGTGTAGCTGCAATGTGTAGCTCTGTGTTGGCATAGCTGGTCTACGGTCGAAGTCAGGTTCGTCTCGGCTTCGAGCGTAGGAGTTGTAAGCGTCCAGCTGTTATTGTGTCGCAGTATTGTTTTTCTTCCATTGACTAAAGTCTTCCGTGTGCCAGTCCTTGCTGGTCCTTTGTGCGTTGATCACTTGTTGATCGAACTTCTCGAGTGCATCGCTGTCACTAAGCAGATACTGCCTTAACCTTATGACGTCTTCGTCCATCATCCATCCGCGAGTGCTCTTAACACTCTGTAAGGTTGGCGATTAAATAGTGACGCTTAGTGTCTCTTCCTTATGTTTAGGAATATTGTTGACAATGGTCAGGTTTATTGTAGGCACTTGCGGTTCCTGGGAGGCAGGAGTCTGGGTTGCTCGGTCGCGCGAGACCGGCGTGTCCTGATACTCTTGTGCTCTGTCGCATACAAGCAGACGTTTTCCCTCCTTTGTATAGTACTAGTTGTCTTTCTAGTAGAAGGGTCTGTAGTATCGCTTGCCGACGATGATAGTGCCATCCCAGGTGTCGCATTCTACTGCATGATGTTTCCGGGGATTGTTATAGATCTATTGGGTATGCAGGTGAGGCGTTAATGCCCAAATTCGTGTATCTGACGCGTAGTCGTCTGATTCTTTATCATGGTTATCTTCTGTAAGACAGCCCATGTCTTTAGTGAGAACTTCCCATTCTCTACTGGTCTCGTTGTCGCCAGTAGTTAGCATGTTAAGCTGTCGGACTACTTTGTTCTTCGTGCGACAATCGCGAGCGTAGTGGCCTGTTTTGCCACAGCTGTAGCAAGTCACTAATGACTTGTCACCGCGGTTGTTACTACCCTTGCCCTGCTCTTTCTTGTTCCACCTATCAGGTCCTTTGTTGAGGTTAGATAGGTCTATGGCGGCTGGTCCGTAGTATCCACTTCGCGTGTTGTTGTGAATACGTTGTCCAGAGTTAGATTGATAGTGGCCTCCGCGTTGCCCGCGGTTGGCAGGATTGTTGCGCCATAGTTTGCGTGGTGGCGAGCGTTTCTCAGTTAAGAGCACGCGCGCCCGTGGATCATCTCGTAGTTCTTGCTGTAACTCGTAGAGCTTGACGTCGATATCGATTGCAGTGTTGATGAGGTCGTCTAAACTGTCAGTGCTGGCGCTAGTGCGCATCAGCTCCGTCTTGACTGAAGGTTTGAGACCTTGTTTAAACATGGTCATCAGCGCAGTGTCGTCCCAGTCAGTGTTGGCAGCGATCTGCTGAAACTCCGCAGCGTAATCAGCGGCTGACTTAGTCTGACGGACGCGCTGAATCTCGCGTTGTGCGATTGTGGGTTTGTTAGAGATACCAAACACAGGTTTAATCTTCTCTTTAAAGTTGTTGAAGTTTCTGACCCATTCGTCTACTTCATTAGGGGCAGTTCCCGCCTGGAACTGCTAAATGAAGGGTTTAATCCATTTGAATGCGTTGCCACGCATGTAGCTTGATACGAGGATGACTCGCTTGTCTATAGGTACCTTCTCACCTTGGAAAGTGAAGAAGAGGTCCTATTGCATGATCTAGTCGTCTAGCTTTGCGCGATCTCTATAGTAGAGGTCGGGCTTGCTGACGTTCATGACGCTGTTGGTCGTAGTACCAGCGTCGGTTATGTCCGTATCGTTTAAGAGAGTGCTGCTAGGGGTAGCACGGGTTCCTGAGGTAGTACTCATCTTAGGGGTGTTTAAAATGTTGAAGTTGTACTTTAAGCAAAGCTCATAAGCACGTGTTCTATTGGTTCTCAAGGATGAGTACGGTGATAGGAGTCCGAGGGGTTTGGTTGCGATGAGGTGTACAGATATGATCTGTCAGTCTTGAAGGCAGGGTAACGATGAGTAGTACAGAATAGACTGTCTAGCTTAAAGGTTGAAGGTTGAGATCTAAAGACAAACTTGATTGACTAGGTTAAACACGAACTATAAGGGTTGTGTTCCTACTTGTTATATACTTAGGAAACATGGGGTGGCATCACAGTAAAGTGTCACTTCCCTTGTGTCCGCGGATGTGGTGTCCTCCCGGGATGTTGTGGCATCCCTTGGCCTACGGGATGAGGTTCCTTGGCGGGAGGTTCGCCCGCAGATCACGTGACACGTGACACGCTGTCATCCTTTGGCGATGCCCCGCTTCCTATCAGTACCTGTTCTTCTGGAGATCGTAACATTAGCATGTTAAGCTGTTAAACCACTTTATTCTTTATGCAACAATCGCGAGCGTAGTAGCCTGTTTTGCTACTGCTGTAACAAGTCACAGACAACTTGTCTAGTTTGCTACCTTTACTCTGCTCTTTCTTGTTCCACCTATCAGATCCCTTGTTAAGGTTAGATAGGTCTATGGCGGCAGGTCTGTAGTATCCACTCTGCGTGTTGTTATAGATGCGTTGTCTAGAGTTAGATTGATAACAACCTCCACGTTGTCTGCGGCTAGTATGGTTATTGCGCTATAGGTTGCGTGGTAGCGCGCGTTTCTTAGCTAAGAGCACGCGCGCTTGTAGATTGTCTTAAAGTTCTTACTGTAGTTTGTAGAGTCAGACATTAATGTTAATTGCAGTGTTAATAAGGTTGTCTAGACTGTTAATAATAGCACTAGTGCGCATTAGCTTAGTCTTAATAGCAGGCTTAAGGCCTTAACAGAACATAGTCATTAGCGCAGTGTTGTCCTAGTCAGTGTTAGCAGCTAGCTGCTAGAACTCTGCAGCGTAGTCAGCAGCTGACTTAGTTTAGCGTACGCGCTAAATCTCGCGTTGTGCAATTGTTAGTTTGTTAGAGATACTAAAGACAGGTTTAATCTTCTCTCTAAAGTTGTTAAAGTTTCTAATCTATTTGTCCACTTCATCTAGGGCAGTTCCCGCCTAATACTGTTAGATAAAGGGCTTGATCTATTTAAATGCGTTGCCACGCATGTAGCTTAATATAAGGAGGACTTGTTTGTCTAGTAGCACCTTCTCACCTTAGAAGGTAAAGAAGAGGTCCTACTGCATAATCTAATCATCTAACTTTACACAATCTCTATAATAGAGGTCAGGCTTGTTAATGTTTATAATGCTATAGGTCGTAGTACCAGCGTTAGTCATGTCTATATTGTTTAAGCGAGTGCTGCTAGGGGTAGCACATGTTCCTAAGGTAGTACTTATCTTAGGGGTGTTTAAAATGTTAAAGTTATACTTTAAGCAAAGCTTATAAGCACTAATTCTATTAGTTCTTAGGGATGAATATAGTAACAGGAACACAGGGGGTTAGTTGTAATAAGGTGTACAGATATAATCTGTTAGTCTTAAAGGTAGGGGGTAACAATAAGTAGTTGTTGAAGTTGTACTTTAAGCAAAGCTCGTAAGCACGTGTTCTATTGGTTCTTGAGGATGAGTACGGTGACAGGAGTCTGAGGGGTTGGTTTGCAATGAGGTGTACAGATACGATCTGTCAGTCTTAAAGGCAAGGGTAACGATGAGTAGTACAGAGTAGACTGTCTAGCTCAAAGGTTAAGGTTTGAGATCTAAAGACAAACTTGATTAACTAGGTTAAACACGAACCATAAGGGTTGTGTTCCTACTTGTTATATACTAGGTCCTAAGCCTGGTGCCTCCTTTAAGCTTATGGCGTCCCGGGAGGGTACGTCTTCCCCGGAGGCGTGGCATCTCGGGAGGCGTGGCTTGGCGGGATGTCAACCCTGTATCACGTGACCTGTGACACGCTGTCGTCCTTTAGCGCTGCCCCGCTTCCTATCAGTACCTGCCCCTCTGGAGATCGTAACACTACCTCCTCTCCTTCCAGCATATCGTCCTTGATATATTGTTTATCCGTGCCGCGGGTCGCAGGGTAGGTCTCCTCCTATAAGTACCGTTCGTAGGTTGCTTCCTTGTGACGTTCCATAGCCTCCCTAACCATGCCGAAGGATTCTGGAACGCGAAAACCACGAGCCCCGCGCTCACAGTCATCCACTGAGCAACGTCGTGCCCGTGCTCAACGTGTTCAGGATCGTGCGCTGGAAATGCCGTTTCGCTGTGAAAGGTGCGAACAAAAGGACTTGCGGTGTTTTGTCGATACCGCTACTGGTCGCTGTGCTGGCTGTATCTCCGTAAGAGCGGAGTGCAGTCTGTTCGTTCCTGAAGAGGAATGGGAAAAGGTTAAGAAAGAGAAAGAGGCGAAGCGTATTAAGCTTGCTCGTTTTAAGGAAGCGACAGCTCGTGCGAAACGCGAGCTGTTGGAGCTTGAGAGTCGTGAGCGTCAGTTCGCACGCCGCGATCTGGCGTTGCTGAAAGTGCAGGATCAGGCACAGGAGGCGGAAAGTTCGAGTACCGTTACCGGCCCCCTTGTTCCCAATCCTTGGGCTGATCCCGGCTGGTTACAGGCTGACAACCCTTCTTTTAGTCTTCCGTCAGACCAGCTCTTTATTGACTTCCTTGCTGGTAACCCTATGGATCCCGTCAGGCCCTTGTGTTGGCCGCAAGGTTTTGATACTGTGCCATCAACTGGCGGCAGTTCGTGAGGTTTGCTTCTAGCTCCCATGTGTTTTCTGAATCTGGGTATTCTAACCATTTAACTAGGTATTTAGTGTTGCGTCCTTTCTTTCTTTGTTTTATTATTTTTTCAACTTCCCACTCGTCCTGGCCGTCTGCCTGGTAGTGAAAGTCTTTCTGGATTGGCGTTCTGGGGTCGGCTGGTTCCAGCAGCGAGATGTGGAACACAGGATGAATCTTTGCATCCTTAGGCAGCGCGAGTTGATAGTTGACTGGGCTGATTTGCTTGGAAATGAAAAATAGTCCAACCTTAACTTTGTCTAGTTTTTTCGTTGGTCGCCGTGTGCGTAGGTTCTTTGTGAGGAGATACACTTTATTCCCCTCCTTTAGCAGAGGCGCCGTTTTTCGTTTTTTGTTAACATAAGAGATGCTCCTTGACTGAGCTCTGGCGATGTTATCAAGCGATTTCTGGTGTACTTCCTTCAGTGCTTTAACTGAGGTTATCGCTGATTCTGTTTGGATATTACTGTCCAATGACCTAGTAAAGAGATTTGGCTGTCTGCCGTGATTCGCGAAGAACGGCGTGTAGCCTGTTGCTTCCGAGAGTTTGTTGTTGTATGCAATTTGTGCCATAGGCAATAGTGAACACCAGTTGTCTTGCTGCTAGTTGCAGTAAATGCGGAGATACGTCTCCATTGTCTGGTTCACTCTTTCTGTCTGTCCGTCTGTCTGCGGGTGGTAGGCTGTGGAAAGCTTCTTCTTGGTGCCTAACGCTGCTAGTAGCGTGGTCCAATAGTTTGACGTGAAGAGCTTATCTCTGTCGCTAATGATTGATTCTGGGATACCGTGGTAGCGAATGATCCGGTCCTTAAAGACATGCGCTAGCTGTTCTGCAGTGTAGCCATGTCTAAACGGTATCATTTCAGCGTACTTAGTGAATCGGTCTACTACGACGAGGATTGAGTCGTAGGCGTATCCTGTTACAGGATCTTTGGAGACAGGTAGCTGGGTAACGAAATCCATCGTGATGTTCGTCCATGGTGCCGTTGGTGGCTCCATTGCCTGTGCTTCTCCATACTTGGCGTGCGTGCTGTGTTTGTTCTGTTGACAGCTTACGCAATTTTTAATAAACTTGCCGACTTTGTCGCGCATGTTCGGGAACTCGTAGTGTCTCTTAATAAGTTCCATCGTTCTTGTGATGCTAGGGTGTCCGTGCAGCGGGTCGTCGTGGTGATTGCTGATGATCTCTTGTTCCAATTCTTCAGGAACGTGAGCTGGTATCTGCTGTTCTTGTTGGACTAGCATCAAATTGTTGAGCTGCTGTGATGGTCCTAACGATCCGTCGCTGTTGATGCTAAGGATTGCTGACTCATTAATTGTCTTAGATCCCGCGAGGTCGTGTCGTCGACTGAGCGCATCTGCTCTGCCGTTGTCCTTTCCTGGAGTATAGAGGATCTTAAACTTGTATTGTCTAAGTGTCTCAGACCATCGTACTTGTCGTCTGTTCAATACCTTCGTTGTTGTGAAATGTACCAGGTTCTTGTGATCTGTGTAGATTGTGAGTTCTGAACAACTTTCTGCGTAAACTCGCCAATGTTCTAAGGCGGATACGATCGCTAGTAACTCCTTGTCGTGCACGTCGTATCGTTCCTCTGGTCCTGAGAACTTGCGTGAATAGTACGCGATTGGGTGCCATTGGCCATCTCGCTCCTGCGTGATGCATGCTCCTAATGCCAAATCTGAGGCATCTGTTTCCATTCGCAGCGGTTCTCCGCTTCTGAATGTGACTAGAGTGGGTGGATCCACACAAGCCTGCTTTAGCGTTTCAAAGGCTTGGTCCTGATTTTTGTCCCATCTAAAGGGTGTGTCCTTCCGCGTGAGTCTTGTTAGCGGTAAGGCCTTCGTGGAGTAGTCCTTGATGAAGCGTCGGTTAAAGTTGACAAACCTAAGAAACTCTTGAATGTTCTTAACAGTCTTAGGTGTTGGCTAGTCTTTCACAACCTGAATCTTATCTTTGCTCATCTTAACTCCATGTCTTCCTACGATAAACCCTAGGAATTCGACTTCCTCCTTGTGCCACTCGCACTTCTCAGGTTTCAGGCGTAGGTGTGCTGCTCCTAGGCAGGTAAGCACTTGTCGTACATGTTCGACATGCTCTTCTAGCGTCTTGCTGTACACTAGGATGTCATCGAGGTACGCCACCACGGTGATGTCTAAATGCGCTCTCAATACGTTGTTGATGAGTGCTTAACATGTCGCTGGTGCGTTGGTAAGCCTAAATGGCATGACTAAATACTCGTAATGACCATAACGGGTTCTAAACGCCGTCTTCCATTCTTCGCCTTCCTTCATGCGGATGAGGTTATACGCTCCTCTTAGGTCCAACGCAGTGAAGTACTGTGCTCCGGCTAGCCGATCTTGTAGTTCGCTGATATTCGGTAGCGGATACCGATTCTTGATTGTAATGTTGTTAAGCTTCTGGTAGTTGATGTAAGGTCGTAGCTTGCCATCTTTCTTTAGTACGAATAGAACGGGAAATCCTGCTAGGGATTCTGATTCTCTAATAAATCCTTTGTTAAGGTTCTCCTTGAGGTATCTGCGTAGTTCCTCAAGCTCCTTTTCTGACATCTGATATATGGGCCCGAATGGGGGTTTCTTTCCTTCCTCAAGCTTAATCTCGTGGTCCTATTCCTAGTGCTGCGGTAGCGCTTTCGCAGTCTTCTTATCGCGGAAGAGGTCTTTAAACTCTCTATATTCATCCGGGATGTCAGGAGTTGTACTGTCCTCCTTAACCGTTGCTTTGTGATCCTGGGGCTGGTTGGTATCTGCACGGTCGACCGCTCTAACTTGGCGCGTCTTGTTCGAAGAGATGTTGTTGATCTCCTTCTCATCCACCAGCTGCGTCGTGAGCTGCGCGGGTCGCTGTCTTGGTGTACCTAATCCGTGACACTTGAGCGTTATTCGCTGGTTCTTCCAGTCGATCCATGGATTGTGCTCTCTTAACCAAGGAAGTCCTAATATGATATCGTGGGCGGCCGTTCCCAGAACATCTAGGTCTATCAATTCCTCGTGGTTGAATACTCTAAGACGTCGTTGCACCACCTCGTGGGTTACAAACGACTCTCCTGGCATTGGTTCTCCGTTGGCTACTCGTAAAGGGTATGGTTCCTCCTTTCTTCGCTTCTGCAAGCCTGCTTGCGTAATAGCGGATTGAGACACGTAGTTGCTTTGTGCTCCTGAGTCCAACAATGCCGTCATCCTGGTGCCTTCTAGCACAACAGGGAATTTGATGAGGGAATGGGTCTCATCGGAATCCTTACGTCGATTCCGGGAGCCCTGGACGTTGTTGAGAAAGCGCTCTCGTCCGGTTCCTCTGTGGCGTTCGTTCGCCATACGTCTAAAAAAGACTCGTCCTGGGGCAAGAAGCCGCTTAGGCGCTTAAGTGACCTGTGTTTCTGACACTTTGGGTTAAGACACTCTACCCATTCGTAACCGTAGCATTCTTCGTTCTGGACGAGGTGCATGTCTAAGATCTCTTCTACGCTAGTGATCCCTGGGAAGTGTAGATTCGTACGTTTGTCCCAGAGGTGCTCCGCGCAGTAGGTCTCTGCACACTCCCACCAGTATTCCTTACAGCCTTCGGGCTTGCTTGGAAACCACTGGCTGTTGATCTTGAACTGCTTGTGGTCATCGCAGTCTTCGTGGTAGCACTGCATGGCTGGTAGTTGAGGGTGACATAGGTTCCTAATGTCCTAGTGTAGCTGCGATGTGTAGCTCTGTGTTGGCATAGCTGGTCTACGGTCGAAGTCAGGTTCGTCTCGGCTTCGAGCGTAGGAGTTGTAAGCGTCTAGCTGTTGTTGTGTCGCAGTGTTGTTTTTCTTCCATTGGCTAAAGTCTTCCGTGTGCCAGTCCTTGCTGGTCCTCTGTGCGTTGATCACTTGTTGATCGAACTTCTTGAGTGCATCGCCGTCACTAAGCAGATACTGCCTTGACCTTATGACGTCTTCGTCTATCATCCATCCGCGAGTGTTCTTGACACTCTGTAAGGTTGGTGATTGAATAGTGACGCTTGGTGTCTCTTCCTTATGTTCAGGAATATTGTTGACAATGGTCAGGTTTATTGTAGGCACTTGCGGTTCCTAGGAGGCAGGAGTCTGGGTTGCTCGGTCGCGCGAGACCGGCGTGTCCTGATATTCTTGTGCTCTGTCGCATACAAGCAGACGTTTTCCTTCTTTTATATAGTACTAGTTGTCTTTCTGGTAGAAGGGTCCGTAGTATCGCTTGCCGACAATAATGGTGCCATCCCGGGTGTCGCATTCTACTGCATGGTGTTTCCGGGGATCGTTATAGATCCATTGGGTATGCGGGTGAGGCGTTAATGCCCGAATTCGTGTATCTGACGCGTAGTCGTCTGATTCTCCATTGTGGTTATCTTCCATAAGACAGCCTATGTCTTTAGTGAGAACTTCCTATTCTCCACTAGTCTCGTTGTCGCCAGTAGTCAGCATGTTAAGCTGTCGGACTACTTTGTTCTTCATGCGACAATCGCGAGCGTAGTGGCCTGTTTTGCCACAGCTGTAGCAAGTCACTGATGACTTGTCACCGCGGTTGTTACTACCCTTGCCCTGCTCTTTCTTGTTCCACCTATCAGGTCCTTTGTTAATATTAGATAGGTCCATGGCGGCTGGTCCGTAGTATCCACTTCGCGTGTTGTTGTGAATACGTTGTCCAGAGTTGGATTGATAGTGGCCTCCGCGTTGTCCGCGGTTGGCAGAATTGTTGCGCCATGGTTTGCGTGGCGGCGAGCGTTTCTCAGTTAAGAGCACGCGCGCCCGTGGATCGTCTCGTAGCTCTTGCTGTAGCTCGTAGAGCTTGACGTCGATATCGATTGCAGTGTTGATGAGGTCGTCCAAACTGTCAGTGCTGGCGCCAGTGCGCATCAGCTCTGTCTTGACTGAAGGTTTGAGACCTTGTTTAAACATGGTCATCAGCGCAGTGTCGTCCCAGTCAGTGTTGGCAGCGATCTGCTGAAACTCCGCAGCATAATCAGCGGCTGACTTAGTCTGACGGACGCGCTGAATCTCGCGTCGTGCGATCGTGGGTTCGTTAGAGATACCAAACACAGGTTTAATCTTCTCTTTAAAGTTGTCGAAGTTTCCGACCCATTCGTCTACTTCATCAGGGGCAGTTCCCGCCTGGAACTGCTAAATGAAGGGTTTGATCCATTTGAATGCGTTGCCACGCATGTAGCTTGATACGAGGATGACTCGCTTGTCCATAGGTACCCTCTCACCTTGGAAAGTGAAGAAGAGGTCCTATTGCATGATCCAGTCATCTAGCTTTGCGCGATCTCCGTAGTAGAGGTCGGGCTTGCTGACGTTCATGACGCTGTTGGACGTAGTACCAGCGTCGGTCATGTCCGTATCGTTTAAGAGAGTGCTGCTAGGGGTAGCACGGGTTCCTGAGGTAGTACTCATCTTGGGGGTGTTTAAAATGTTAAAGTTGTACTTTAAGCAAAGCTCGTAAGCACGTGTTCTATTAGTTCTTGAGGATGAGTACGGTGACAGGAGTCCAAGGGGTTGGTTTGCAATGAGGTGTACAGATACGATCTGTTAGTCTTAAAGGCAAGGGTAACAATGAGTAGTACAGAGTAGACTGTCTAGCTCAAAGGTTAAGGTTTGAGATCCAAAGACAAACTTGATTGACTAGGTTAAACACGAACCATAAGGGTTGTGTTCCTACTTGTTATATACTAGGTCCTAAGCCTGGTGCCTCCTTTAAGCTTATGGCGTCCCGGGAGGGTACGTCTTCCCCGGAGGCGTGGCATCTCGGGAGGCGTGGCTTGGCGGGATGTCAACCCTGTATCACGTGACCTGTGACACGCTGTCGTCCTTTAGCGCTGCCCCGCTTCCTATCAGTACCTGCCCCTCTGGAGATCGTAACAGTAGTACAGCGTAGACTGTCTAGCTTAAAGGTTAATTAAGATCTAAAGACAAACTTAATAACTTAGGTTAAACATGAACTATAAGAGTTGTGTTCCTACTGAAATATATACTTAATAAGATACAAGGGATATGCAGTCTGCTTAGTGGTCTTGGCCCTACTGATCATACTGAGCACTGAGCATACTGATCACTAATCACACTAATCATTGCTAAGGCTTCTGCTTAGCGCACGTGACCTGAGTTAGTAGCCGTTTTGCTGACCTTTAACAGTTGCTGACTGAATAGTCATCACTTCAGTCCTGTAATATATCCGTTGTGGGTCAACTGTGCCGCATCGGCTGGTAACTCTCGTTGTCCGTTCTGGTGTTCCTCAGGATCGTAACAGTTGGCTACTAGGCTAAACCAGCCTTACACAATCCTAGAATCCTTGCAGAGGGCTCGCTTGTAGTTATACCTGCAATTAAACTTTACTTTAAGCTCTAGTTAACGCTTTACAAACGTACTAGGCTAGTTTGTGCTAACAGGGCCTAGATTGCGCTTAGCGCGCAGAGAATTGGCCATTATAGCCACATCTGCTAGCTAAGGGCTAAATCCTTAGGCGTCTAGCTTAAGTATGTGATTAACAATCACCTGCTCCTCTAGATTGTCCAGCCCTCGTGAGTTAGGCATAGTATCAGCTTGTGAAGGTTGTCCTGCGCGTCAGTCGCTTAGTGTGCTTTAAGGCACCCTATAGATAGCTGCAGCGCGTTGTTGTAAGAGATTCGCGTCTTATTTAAGAGGTTAAAGCGCAAGCTGTACTTACGCTTCCTAAGGCGCGTTAATATTATATTATTGTTAAGGCATTAGTGTAGGAAGGGTACTTTAGTGGGGGCTTGGCAAAAGTGACTGACTCGCCCGTTAACCGGCTCGCCTGTGGGGTACGTTACTTCTTTTTATATTAAAGAGCCTCCCTTAAGCCCTTATTCTTATACTGTAAAAGCTTATACTGCATAGAGAGATAGTAAACGCTTAAGCGCAGCTTTCTTACCTTATACTAATAGCTATTATTAACAGCAGCTTGTACTAACTAATTAAGCTTTCTCTAGTTGTAATTAGAGAGCCCTGTCAATAAGCTTCTCTTAGCTTCTAGCGTGCTAGCAAATCTACAAAGGATAACGTTAGCATCTATTAGCTAGATCCTAGTAGCTTCGAAGGCCTTTAATATAAGGCTCTCTGTAAAGGAGGATATCTAGGCGCTCTAGAAGAGCGGGAAGAAGTCCCCTTTCTTGATAGGAATAAGGCCTTAAGCCTTATAGAGATGGTTAGTGAGCTCGTTAGAGTAGGCTTAAGAGAGTGGCTTAAACAGCACTACATCAAGCGGCTAGAGCGTGTGAGTTAGATAGGGGGGGGGGATTATAAGGAGGATCCTGTGGCGATCATAGTAGTTAATAAACTCTATCGTGACATGAGATCTATGGCCATCAAGGATAAGCAATCGCCATCTCCCTAATCGCTGCTTTGTATATCAATTGAACACCTGCTCTAGCCAAGCTAGGCCTACGTCATCGTTTGACCAGCCTGTTGGAGATGATGAGACGAAGACCTTATGTTCTCCTGCCTTAATATCCTCCACCTAACTCGATCGTATGGCTCCATTTTTAGCTGCGTAGATGAGGGCTGGAGGCAGCGAGCTCCCATCAGCGCAACAGCAGGCCAGGACTATCAGAAACTCGCGTGATCCATCCTGGAGAGATGCTCGAACCTCCTTCTTCTCCCATTGACGCCTGCTAAAGATCCTCCTGCTTCTGCCTATTAAGCTAATTAAGAAGCCCTTCTCGTCCATATTGTATATATCTCAGGCCTCAAGGTGGTATTGGGTGATCTTTTAATGCAGCAGCTCGAAGTAGAGTCTATATTTTGACTCAGAATCAGCCAGGTGGCGCGTACGATCTATGGCGCTGGTCCACTTTAAGATGAGATGGATCTTATGTCGGTTAATGAAGCGAGTAACCCAGCTCTCGCTGAGCTGCTTATGGGCTACTTCTGATAAGAAATTCCTGATCATCTCTCTTGTAGGAGGAAGGCCTCTCTCTGTGAGCGTTTTAATATATTTCACAAGCTCTAGCTCTTGTTGTGGGCTGATAGCTTGCTGCTGAGCGTATCTATTGCTTCTAGGCCCTGTCACGCGCCTCTACCTCCGCGATAGAGTTGCGCGGCTGACACCCCATTTCCTCGCAAACTCTGCTAACACAAGTTTTTTTCCAGGTTCTTGCAACTCTAAATCTGCAATTGCATCGTCAATTAGAGCCATGGTTGTTGAGTTATAGCGCGTTGAAGTTGTGACGCTGAGACGCGCGTTTGGTGTTCAGCGTGCACGGACACGTTACCGTGCTGCCCGGCGTAACGCGCGGCCCGGCGTAACGCGCACCCCATCAGAATGCTACCCCACCTTCAACACCGTATAACTCACCTAATATGGAGCCAATCGAGGCTGCGCTTGCAGCTATAGAATCGCTGGAACCTGGAGAAAAGCCTAACTACACGCAAATTGCTCAAACTTATGGTGTTGTACGATCTACACTCACGCGGAGGCACCAACGCGTCTCAGCCTCACGCGATACTAAGGCTCAAAACCAGCAAGCGCTCCACCCCTAGCAGGAGCTAGAGCTCCTACGCTATATTAAGCGCCTTACAAGGCAAGGTCTACCTCCTATACGGCCTATGATACGACGCTTTGCCTCAGATATCGCGAAAAAAGAGCTTGGAAAAGGCTAGGTTAATCAATATATTGAGCGACACCAGGTTGATCTAGTCTCACGCTGGGCGACTGGAATCGATCGCGAGCGCCACCAGGCTGACTCTCAGTCAAAGTATAGCCTCTACTTCGAGCTTCTACGCAGTAAGCTCAGCCAATACGATATAGAGCCTTGCAATATGTACAATATAGATAAGAAGGGCTGCATGCTAGGAATACTTACTCGCTCAAAGCGGGTGTTCAGCAGGAGGCTATATAAGGAGGGGAAGATCAAGGCTCACATCCAGGATGGTAATCGGGAGTGGATAACGCTGCTGGCCTGCATATGCGCTGATGGATTAGCCCTCGCGCCTGCGCTGATATATCAGTCAGCCTCTGGCTCGATACAGGATACCTGGCTACAGGCCCTGAGGCCCGAGGATGGAGTATATATATCCTCCTCACCTTCTGGCTGGACGAACAACGATATAGGACTAGCATGGCTCAAACAAGTGTTTGATCGATCTATAAAGGAGAAGGCAGGGCGGAACTATCAATTACTCATCCTTAATGGCCATAGATCTTATCTCACAATGGATTTTATCGAGTACTGCGATCGGAATAGAATACTCCTTGCAGTATACCCACCTTATTCAACTCACACCCTCCAGCCGCTTGATGTCGTCATGTTTAAGCCATTCTCATCAGCCTACTCAAACTAGGTAGCTGCGTTCATGGAGAGGTGCCAAGGGCTCACATCTATGAGCAAAAGAGACTTCTATCCCATGTTTATAGCTGCGTGGGAGGCCTCGTTTAAGAAGGATACTATCCTTAAGGCCTTTGAGGCAACTAGCCTCTCACCTTTTTAGCCAGAGGTGATACTTAAACGATTCAATCAGCCAGCTTAATCAGGCCAATCAAGCGATAGCGACTCCTCAGCCTTAAGCGCCTCTGATTAGAGGAAGATTAGGCAGCTGGTTGATCACGCTGTAGCTGATAGAGACAAGAAAAAGATCTCAAAGCTTAACTAAACGATCCACTAACTCTCGATTAGATCAGTACTCGCTGAGCAGGAGAATATAAGACTTAAGGAGGCTCTTATCAACGAGAAGAAGCGCAGAAAGCGAGGCAAGGCTCTGCCTCTAGAGGCAGAGGAGGCGTATCATGGTGGGACTGTATTCTGGTCCCCAAGGAAGGTGAAGGAGGCACGTGATCGCCAGCTCCAACAAGGGCTTGAAGAAGAGCAACTACAACACCAGAGAGCTGAGGCAGCTCACCTACGCCAGGAGAGGAGGCAGGAAAAGCTTCAGGCAGCTCAACAGAGGCGTGCAGCAAGAGTAGAAGCTTAAATAATAAGGCAGGAGAAGAAGGCTCGTGAGGCTGCTGATCGAGCCTCACGACAGGCAGCTCGCAAGGCTCAACATCTACTCCAACAAGCTCAAAAAACTTCCTAAAAGGGCAAGAAACGTAGCCTTAAGGCTTCTATCAAGGCAGATTCAAAAAAGAGAGCAGCTGCGCAGCCTCAGAGTGGTGGTGAGCCCTCAGGTGCTGCAGCAGGCCTACCACCATCTCAATCACGACACGGCCGAGCAATCAAGCTCCCAGCAAAATACAGATAGCTATATATATCGATTAAGGTCTATAGAGCTTAACTCTAAAAAATATCGCGATTATAGCCATCGCACGTGGCTTAATAGCTTCATGTTATGGTGTCGATTTTGGTGTTCGGAGCGCGCGTTACGCCGGGCCGCGCGTTACGCCGGGCAGCACGGTATAGCATTGCATTGCGCGTCCATCACAAGCCGCCCGCCGTACCAGTGCACTGCGACCTGCAGACCAGATTGCGCAGACAAAGCTACCTGTATGGTTTCGTTCGCTAATCAGCATGGTATACAACTGGGATGATAAAGAGGCCGAGTGCTATCGACTCTACGTCGGAGAAAAGAAGAGTCTGGACGAGGTCATCTCGCACTTCGAAGCTCGAGGCTTCACTCCTAGGTATAGTGGTCCCCCGTAGTAGTCTGAGAGAGCTAACGCGTCATTCAGCAAACGCGCTTTTCAGACACAATTCAAACGATGGGACTTTCCGAGCAAGCAGAATCCAGCTCACAAGAACCCTGCCCTTATTGCTCGTCTCCAACAGCTATGGGAGCAGAACTACACCCAGAAGGAGATGCTGGATACTCTCCAGGATGAGGGCTACCGGATTAGCGACCGCGAATTGGTCAGATTACGCTTGCGGCTCAAGCTCCTTCTTAGAGAAAGTGTCCCTCGGCCCAGAAAGAGACAGACTGATGGCGGTGGTACACAGAAAAAGCCGAAGAGGAAGAAAGCCAAGGCCTTGCCTGGCAAGGGCTTGATCAACCAGCTCGGCAATGCCATACTGGCCGAAAGCTCCAGGAGCTCTGATAGCTCAGAGGGTGAAGAGGAAACTTACATCACAATCGATAGTGAAAACGCAGAAGATATTCGAACCGCTCAGCCCGCGCCGGACTCTCCATTACCAGACACCGAAGAATCAACGCAAAGACAGTTGCGACAAGAGCAGCTACAGCGAGAGAGCGACGAAAAATGGCGCACACGGAAACGACGAAGGCGAACTCGAGGCTGGGCTGGTTTGCCGGCAGACACAGCCGGCGAGCCGCCACGATTCCCGTCCGAGACCACCATCGACGAGGCAAAGGCGTATCTTGGCCTCGACAATAGCATGTACCGCAGACTTCGTGAGCGCTTCCAGGAGATATGTGAAGGCGAAGGAGTCATCAAAAAGACAGCAGCTGGTCCGGAGAGGTGGACACAACTGGTGCAGCGGCTTATCCAAGAAGATACACATCTGGTCTCTGTGTTTCAACAAGAGCCTGAGGTCTTCAAGCAAAACAACGACGCGCTGTTTCGACCCAAAGGGCAGAGAGCCTTGTCGCTTGATGTTATCTGCATGGATGTCACGAAGCGTCTGCGCACCATGGAGACCAGGATGACCCTTGCTGACGCGAAGAATGCTCTTGGTCTCAACCCCGAGCAGACGCGCCAGGTCAGAGCCGCATACATCGCACAGCTCAAGACTGTGCATTTCAGCAATAAGTATGAAGCTGGAGAAGAGCAATGGACGCAGCTCAAAACAATCTGGATCAATGGTTCAGAGCACTTGACGCGAGCTCTTGCCCAGGGCGAGGCCGATCCTGAATATGGGCGAAAACTACGGGCAGTCGAAGTGATAGCAAGGGACATCGTGAAGCGGCAGCAATACGACAAGATAAAAAAAGATCCTTCGAAGAGAAAGCAACTCCATCAAGGTCCTGGCCCGGGACCAGCACCGCCGGTCATCGCACCGCAGCCGGAACGGCATCGACAGAGCGCCGTGCCAGAGCACAATGCAGCGACGTATACAGATCAAAGTAGTCTTCTGACGCAATCACCCTCGAGCGACTTACAGATTGATCCATCGTTGCTGCTGGCCGCAAGCGACGCGGCTGTACTCCCAAGTATGGCTTACCATCAACCTGAGCTTAGACAGAGTATACACTCGCAGCTCCCAGACTCGCATCACGCGCCAAACCATCATTACAGCCACAACTACTACCCCGCTGCTTCATCTCAGCATTCGCAACCAGTGCCGATTTATTTCCGATTACACCACCTGTCTGCTACACCTTTTCCGACGAAGACGGTTTGGCTGTCCATCTTGCACACGCAAAACGTCAATGAGATCAACAACTTAGTCATGCGTGAGCATCCTGGAACAGTCGTGCTGAAAGTAGAAGGACTGGTGGTGTACAGACACGATCAGGGCGAGCGAGAAGTTGCGGTTGAGGTCAGCGACGACGAGGAACTCATTGCTTACCTAGGTCACGTGAAAAGCACCGGACAGGGTAAGGCAACATTTGTGGTAAGGATTGGCTGGCAGGCGGCAGCTATGCTTGATGATTGTTGTTCTTGAGAAACGAAGTGCATACGGCCTTCGCTATTCTGTACGCCCGAAGTCATATAATTTATCTAAGTCCCTACGATGCGGACTTTGAGGGGTTCAGGGTCCCTTCAGATGCTACCTCAAAGTTGAGCCACAGCCAAAAAAACAAAAAAAACAAGTTCGCCCTGCTCAACGAAGCTTCCTCTAACGACTAACGGCAGCTACAGTACACGCAACGCCCCTGCACCCCAGACTCAACCGTACGTTCCCGTTTGCTCCGATGACAGGCTACGTGTGCACCGGTAGACCTTTAGTTCGCACTATCTCTGCGACACGAACATCGCTGGTCACCTATCCATTTTCACACCCATCACTACAACAACACTTCGATTACTCCCCGAGTCCCATCACTGAACTTATGAGGTCGAAGATGGGCGCCCGGCGTAGGAAAACCTCCAGCTCCCGTAAATGTCAACCCACGAATCAGAAGCCACTCAGAGTCTACTACGACAAAGCCAGCGTTTTGGATTTGCTGCAACAATACTGTCCCGAAGTTCTCCAAGAATTTCCAAACGTTGATTCGCTCCAAACATTTCGAGCGGTGGAAGTGGGCGCCACGAATCCGAACCCGGCAGCGTTGCTTGAGGTCGGTCGACCCTGGGGAGCCACTGCATCGGAGTCTGAAGAAATTGCAAAACTCTGCGTTTGGGATAGAGGCGGCTACCACAGCGATGCACCTGGCCTTGTGCCGTATACCTATCGAGGACAGCCCGGCGAATCACACAGCGAGCGGGCTCTAATAGAAGCCAACGGCTTCGATGCCACCGGCATCTTCGCAGAGTTCCGCGAGTATAGCGAGGATCACCGGAATCCGAAGCTCGACGATGCTTATGTTATTGCCCTCTTCCAGTTCATCATGATGCTGAGAAACAACCGACGCTATTACTATTATGGCGAACGTCACCGGGATCCCCCCGAGGAACACCTTAAAGAGCTTATTGAAGCTATGAAGGTCGTTACACACAGATCAAGGAAGGCTCGGTCACCAGAAGATCTTCGGTCTATCCTTGAAGCGGCTTTGTCATCTCAACAGCCCCCACCGGCGCAGATCGCGGGTTCAGCGTATCAGTCACCGTATCAGAATCCGTATGGGCTCGGGAATCAACAACCAGATCAGCAGCTGTCCCATGAATCTAAGTGTCCGTCCGATCCGAACCGGCGTCAACCATCGTGTCCACCACCGTATTTTCTTCCTCAGGGCGGAATGCAATCGCATATGCTACATCCAGCGTCCAGTGGGCTCATTGTAGGCCAGCCAGAAATGAAGTCTTCTCCACCGTCTGCGAGCAGCCGTGGACCAAAGCTCGCACCGTCCATGGATACTAATCGAGATGTTTCACGAAAGTCCGAGACCTATTCTGAGCGAATGAAGAGGTTGGCTGCACAGAAACGAGCTGCAAGATAGGCCGAAGAAGCCGCAAAACAGGCTGATACAGGGGAAGATTGTACAACTCTTCGCTCCAGCGAGGATAGTGTTGTCAAGGGCGATGCAACCGAGCAGTCGAAGAAGTTTGACCCGGTGTCCCGCGAAGCTGAGGACGGGTGTAGGGGCAACAATGATATGGCTGCCGGGTCTACTCAGGCTGAAGTAGGGATTCCATCGCCGTCCTTGGATGATCAGAATCAGTAGCAGTAGTGGCTCCTTATCTAGGAGATCACAAGCGAATCCGTCATGTATGCTTTGGGACCACATCTGAGCTGGGTCGTGTGCGCGAGAGACTGCAGGACTTTCTCAAGTCGAATACTGAAGCTCACTATGTCCGATTATTCTTTATGTAGTCTCTCGTAATGATAAAGACCTTAGCATCGCACCATGGAAGTGCTGGAGTGTGCTGACCTGAAAATAGAGTAGCAGTTTCTGTCCGCTGCGACGTGATGCTACAATCATGATGCTTTCTACTAGATCAAGTTTGTCACATTGGAGAGACAAAATTCTTGGTGACATTCGGCTATTATCGTGTCCATCGTTACTGAGACATTATGAACAAAGAGCTCATGCCACGGTGTATCTAGTAGCACCATTTCCAGCTCAATACTGGCGCGATTCCATGCCCTGAATTGGAGAGTCGAAAGGCTGCACGGCAGCTTGCCATCGCGCTAGATTCAGGTTGAAATGGTTATCACGCCCACATCTTCCAGCGGGGCTTGTGGAACGCAAAGGTCCAGACCGTTTACCCTGTTTGCTGTAAGGAACAGCGGAGACATTTAACCACGGTGTGGTGATGAAATTTTTGGGGCTGGACGCAGGAGACAAGAAAGATTCACAGAGACCTCGCCCCTCATGGAAGGCAAATTCGTAGGTATTGGTCTCGTTCTGGGAACACAAGTACCAGAACAGGTGTTGGATGTCAGCATTATCAGAACAATATGCAAGTAAGGGACACTTGAATCTAGAATAGACTGATGAAATTGTTCATGAGTAAACGCCCACTGAGTAATCTATGCATCTCAGCAGGTCGCTTGCGGATATCATAAACCAAACGCCGATTCTTCAAGCATCCTTTCTTAGAAGTGCTCCTTCCAGAACTTGAAGTTGACCTCTTGACACGTCGCCTCCTTACATGCCTTCTTGATATCTCTGGCCGCAACGTTCGGCCCACAAAAGTATACACCCACGTCTGTCCTCAATGTACTCTCCAGTCCGTTCATATACGTACGATCTAAGAGCCCGTCACGCATACCACATAGCAAGCGCGGGAAGTCGGGACGTCCAAAGTTTGTCCTGCTCTTGAGCTCGGTAAGGGGATCTTTGTCTGTGCCGACCGAGTTGAGCACAATGTTCTGCGCGGTGTTGGCGTCCATCTTCTGTGTCAGATAGGTGTGGATACGGAGGAACTGGTCGCCGTCACTGGCACCAAGGGACTGTGCTTCGAGCGATGAAAGAAGTGTCTGGAACCACTCAAACGAGCTGGTGTCCTTGCAGACCCAGATGAACTCTACACGACGAAGACGTTTGGGTGGGTTGGGCGACATGCGTAGGTGGTAGATGGACTTGAGGATGGAGGCCCAGGGTGTAACGCCGATACCCGTGCCGATCAGTACTGCGACTTCGTTTTCGAAGACATCTTCGGCCGGAGCACCGTAAGGGCCATCGATCCGGAGCGCCGGCATCTTTTGGCCATGCTGTAGCGCAATCTCGTACATACCCATAGGGTCAAGTTCGTCGTAGAGCTTGCTCTGAGATTGTCCGGCACCGAGGGCGTCGGCGAGTGCGCGGGTGAAGTCACCAACTTGGCGGACGTGGACAGAGACGTAGGGGTCGTGAGGGCAAGATGTTATGGTGAAGGGGTGCCACTGGTGGTAACTGACTTCGGGACAGTTGAGGAACAGCCATTGACCAGGCTTGTACTTCATGCTAGGCTTGGTGAACTGGATCTCAACAGCATCGTAGGGATGGCGAACGACCTTGACAATCTCGGTCTGGCGTCTGCAGCGGATCTCGCGGTAAAGGCGGTCGAAGAGGTACAGACCGCCTCCAAAAAGCTCCCATCTCCAACCTTCGTATCCAATGCAGTGCGTCCAGAAGTTGTCGTGATCGAAGGGAGAGAACTTGGGAGCTGTGTCTCGGACGAAACAGCTCGTTGCGTGGGTGTACATGCCGAGCAGGAACGGGATGAACAGGTGATGAGTATACCAGAACGTCTCGAACGACTGCTGTCGAATCCTGTGGTGGGCAGTTGTGTACATCAGGAGCATGAATAGAAGCATGAGGTGTCCAGTAATACCACCAGCCTCGGTGTAATGGATTTGAAGCGCGATTTGAGGTCGCACCTGTACCCGTTCAACGTTGAAGAAGCTACCGGTGTTAGCATGGAGCCACATGTTGTTCGCCGAAACACTCACTTGACGTAATGCGCTGCAACATGAAGGACCGTGAAGAAGAGCATAGCATAGGCGACCTGACGGTGGAACCACTGCGACTCATCGAGCGGCAGCCATCTGGCTTTAGGCCGAAGCCAACGAAGAATGTTGCGGCACATAGGCATGACGATGACCATTGTGTCAACACTCAGGACGAGACCTGCACCTCGGGATACCCATACTGAGTATTGAAGACCGTTTAAGGGTGCTAGTCGAGCATCTCCGGCTTGCTTCCACCTAGTATGTGTTAGCCAACGTGAACTTCACCACGACGCTTGTATGCTTACCATCCTATCGCAAACAATGCCCAATGGAACCCCCAAAAGAAGAAGTGAAACGCGAACTTCTTCGGCATGAAGAGACGCTTGAGCGAATCGCCGGCTGGTGAACTACCCATGCTGACAACTGTGCTTATGTTGTGGTGCTTGAGCTCTCCTAGTATGTCCAAGGGTGAAGTCGTGACCAGAAGATGTGGGTATTAGACAACAATTAAAGAACGTAAGCGAACAGAACCTCAACCGAAAGGACGTAATCCAGTTAAAGTTCAACCCGGCCAGCCAGATACGAAGCGAAGAAAAGAATGTCTGCGTCCAGATCCGGGCGCTTTACGGAGGAGTCGAAGGAACGGCGATGAACAAACCTCAAGGCTGCAGGGCACCGAGGATATGTAAACACGGCGTGGACCCTGGCCTGTGCTGTGAACGTAGATCAGGATCTGAAAGAAGCCGTTGGATCCTGGTGGAGCGACACGCTGCGCTGAAACTGCCACGCTCAAACCGCTAGACCCGCTTGCAGTATGTATACCACACTGGTTAAGATGGATGACAGCTTGCCCTAAACAAATTTGGCAAGGTGGTCTCCCGGGGAATGGTGCCTGCAAGCCTCACGGGGCTTATGGGCGGTTGCGAACTGACGTGGGTGTCGGAGGGGTTGGCGCTATGCCTTGAACGCCACTTGTGAGAAGAGTGTCTCAAACCTGAAGCGCCAGGCACAGAAGCATTCTTCCTTGCACTTTAGACTGGATTTTCGGTTGACAAGATTGCTAAGAGGGCTTGGGCTATGCGCCTCTTATCGGCGAGGCAGCAGTCGTCTCGTCGGAGCAGACCTTTGTACTGTGGTAAAGTTTGTGATATGTGGCGAGATGCCTGCGCGTGGATACAATTGCGCGGCGTTGTTGCGATTCGATCTTCAATACCAAAATGGCAATTGACATGCGTGCCTGAGCCGTTGCGATGCTAGTCTGGCAGCTGTCACCCGGCTTTCTGGGGATTTGCAGCTGCGATCCTGTCCTGCGATAGTTTTCTGATGTTGTTCCTGATACGTAGGGGTTCGCACTGAGACGTTGCGAGTTCGAGGCGGCTCAATGTGGAGAGGCGAGAGTGGGAACCGGAGTACAGGGAAATGATGCCTGGATAATGCGGCGTGGTGTCTTCCAGATTCGCGGTTACAGGGAGTTATCCGGATATGTATGATCAACAGTCTTGCGAAGAGTTGGTGAAGGATTGTGTGCAGCAAGAAGCGGGCTACTTTCTAGCCCATAACCCCTGCAAGGAAGCGCTGCATCGAAAGCGCATGGACGCAAAGAACGGCTGGTGCGAATATGTCATGACCGACTTTGTTGGACGCGCCGAGGCGTGGACAAGAGCACAGAGTTCAATGCTGTTGAAGCCACTCGGTGATGTGGTTGGTAGCACAGGGCCAGCGAGGTGGCCTCGGCGCCACCTCTCAGCGCGTAGAGCTCCAGTGAGATTGGCTGACGGCTTCTCCACACGATTCGCGCAGCACCCACTAAAGAGGAGACGCTATTTCTGGACCACTATCGATGGCTTTCGCAGTCTTGCGCAAGAGAAAATGCCGACCTCGTGGACGGCCTGTACCCAGGATCTGTACGTGCGGGCTTGCCTTAGGGCTGTGATGGGCCTGCAGTCACAATTGAAGCCGAGAAACAATTCTTGGAACTTGGCTTTGCTGAGTGATAGCAAAAGGCCAGACTTGACCACACTAGAACTGGGCAACTCTTGACCGTGTTGGTGATTGAGGCTTCTTGGTGCAATGCTGGATTGGCATGGCACTGATGCTTTTCCCTGGGCGCACGGGACGACCTCTTTCTGGGTACATCTTTAGGTTATCAAACCGGCATTGATCTTGCCCCGTTGCAGAGCTGATCGATCTCCACCAGTCGGCCAGAGGGAACCTTCACTGAACGGTTATCGTACGACGCTGTTTGTCTCGACAGCTGTCAAGCTTCCAAGCGAGCGGCATTGACATCATTTCGCTCCCTGAGGTAAACTTTGTCGTATGATGTTGTTTGAAGAGGTAGATCGGTTCCTGAGGCTTGTCTTGATCTCCTGTGCAGGCTCCGTGCAACAGAGCCGGTAGCAGATTTCGTCCTGAGGCGCAAAGGTATCGGGGACTTAGGTATCCGTAAGGCATCCATGCAACAGATCACCTCGAGTGCAAGCCTCAAGTGCCGGGATCTTGGAAAGGAGCGGTATGTGAAAACCATCGCACGGCAATATCACATTGACTCGAGTAATTGCATGTCCCTTGCCTGGCAGCCCACGTGCAGGTGAAATCCATCGAGTCCGAGGCATCGCATGGGCGACGCCACTCCAGCCAAGCAGGCCCAAACCCATCCTCATAGGCTGCACCCCGTCAACGGCGCCATTCGGGAGGCTGCACATCTGTGCGTTGCGCACCGCAGTCGCCCAATCGCAGAGTGTGACTCGCCTGCACGCGTAGCGGGGCCTGGCTAGCGTAAATCTGTACGTAGCCCGCCCAGCCCTCAGCGGCTACACAGCAGAGTACATGGCCAGCACAGGCCCACACCGCGCATGAACTGAATCTACAATTGCGGCAGCTTCCCGCTGTCTTTTTGTCGGTACTGACACACTGCCTGTATCGAAGAACCATACCATACCCGCGTTGCCTGAACACCTAGCCATCCTGAGACACACGCGCCTCAGACATCCATTCTTGCAAGCCTTGTGCCTGACTTTCGCCGTGGCAGCCAACAAGCCTTGCTGCATCGCGTAACCGCCGAGCGAGCGCCCAAACCGTGCCTGAGGGCTTGCATATAACCAAACCCGCCGCCCTGTAGATTTGAGCATCGTGAGGGCTACTGGTAGTCTTTGGGAGTAATTTCTGGACTTGCGGGTTCTGTCACGAGTTTCATTCGCTTCTCACACCGCGGGTTCGGTTTACGACCATTTACTTTCGTTTAATACCACAACTTGCTTTTACGACACAATGGGCAAGTTAATCAAGAACCACTGGGCTCGCTTGGTCATTATGACTGCTGCTGCTTGTAAGTCTAATCCGCCACCAAACACCGACTCCCCATCCGGGCTAATAGACGTCCAGATCAAATAGCTGCAGCTCTCGAAGCTTTCTTTTGGCCCAAGATCTTCTGGGACTTCCTGACGAAAAACCTCGACTCTGCTGTCAAGCCCTTTCCTATTCTACAGATTATCAACCTCATCCTTGGTATCGTGGGTCTGGCATGGGAATGGCCATTGCCTCTGCTTGCAGGCACCGGACTACACCGCAGCATCGAGGCCAGGCTGATCATGTACCCTCTAAGCGCATTGTGTGCTCTTTTGATCTACCAGGGCACCAACAGCGGTCTGTACTACATTATTGGAATGATGGCGTACTTCTGGGCATATAGCGAAGGCGAGGTAAGCTCATCACATGATCTCAAGTCGCGATACAGAATGTTAACGATGCATCTCAGATCGTTTGCCCCGAGCCATGGACTCTGCCGAAGCGAGGCTCGACAGCACGAAAGCTGGTAGCGTAGTCTGCCATATGTCTCTTCATCCTTCATACTTTCGTTAGCGCGACGACTTTTCGTATAGCGGGTCCAAGCAGACCATGTACACATCTCACGAAGCGCAAAACAATGATTTTCATATGCATCCGAATCTACAGTTCCCCTCCAGCGTCTGTTCTTAGAAGTAGAAAGCGCAAGCGTATCCATCAATACCCATCATCAATGACACAAATACATTCAAGTCCTACATGCTTCAATTATTTGCATCGATATTTTCAGCCATGCTGAGAGGTGGCCTTGCAAGGCACAAGAGTTCCAAGGCTGAAAGATGCCTCACCATGGCGTGACGTTGGTGTTTGTAACTCCTTGTGCCTCAGCATGCCTGTCAGACCCACGGGCATCTGTGACAGTGACATGCATAATGACGTCCAAGGAACTCCCTGATTGTTTCCGGGTCGACTTCTGGGCAAGGTGTATTCGTTGTGACTTTCAATCTAGGGCGTCAGCTTTAATGACCGTACTGTATGCTGTTCGTGTCTCCAGTACCACATTCCTGATAGAGCTCCTAAGACTGATGGAAACTGCCGTCCTTTTGAATGATCTGATGTGCACCTTAGAGAAGCACCTGTATAACTCTCGAGGTAACCATGAAGCACAAGATCGAAGTGCACGAGCGCACAACTCCGCTCTGCCACACCGCTGCATCTTCCGTTCTTCGTGTACTTGCCACTCCGAAGAACTGTTACGTTTCGATTTCGGCTGTTGTCTCCACCAACGAGATCTTGTATGGAGAGTACCAACGGAGGTTCCCCTTGTCCTCCGCGTGTGTAGCCCATGCTATCTTCTTCACCTTCTCGTCGAGTTGGAGTATTTATGAACAGTCTCGATTGTACCGACACGTGACAGCGGGATGGTGGCTCGCCGGGAATTTGCTTGATTCTGAAGTTGAAGGTGTCCAGATTGGAAATAGCTCAAGCTCTTCTGCAAAGCGTTCGTCGAGGGCAGTGAGCACTTTTTTCAGTGCTGTACGTGATTGATATGGTTACCTGGGACCGATCGTATCCTCACTAGAGTGACGGAAAGGACTGGTGTATCGATGCAGACTTGCAAGAGGTGAAAGAGTGCATGGAGCATGTGTAGTGGGGCAGATCGCACGCCACAGATCCGGGGTGAAGACCAATTGAGCTGCGCAATTTTGGTTCATGTCGTTCATTATTATAAATTCGCCCTCTTGCAACTTTTGAGCCCTTGGCGGCACTACTCCTTGGGACCCTCAATGAGGATCTTGATCCCCTTGCCCTGCTTGACGTCCGCGAACGCCTTCTCCGCGTCCTCGAAGCTGACCTTCCCTGTGATGAGCTCTTTGACACTGATACGTTCGCTCGCAACAAGGTCAACAGCGGTCTGGTAGTCGCCGGAGCCGTAGCGGAAGGAACCTTTGACGTTGAGCTCCTTAGTGCACATGGCCATAATGGGGAAGTTGATATCGGGCTTGCCCATGCCGCCCTAGTACCATCGTTAGCTGTGCCCGAAACAAAGCAGAAGTAGTGAACCCTGAGGGTACGTACCTGGACATATGTGCCGCCCATGCGGAGGGCGTGAATAGCAGTCTGAATGCACGGCTCAGCGCCAGAAGCATCGATAATGACATCCGCACCAGCGCCGAGCTCGCACTCCTTGATGAGATTCTCTGCGTTCTCTTGTGCGCTGACACGGGCACTCTTGAAGCTAGCGTTTGCGGCGTATTTCAGCGCAAAGTTCAACCTTTCGTCGTTGATGTCGACTGTGACAATCTTCTTCGCACCATACGCCTTCGCAACGGCGCAGCACAACAGCCCAACAGGGCCAGCACCGAAAACGACGACGCTGTCACCAGGCTTGATAGCGGCTTGTCTTGTGATGTGGACTGCGACGGCTGTGGGTTCGATAAGCGCGCCCTCCTCCAAGCTCATGTTCTCGGGAAGCTTGTAGCAGTAGTCCTCAGGCAGAGTGTAGTACCTGGCAAGAGTACCATCGTAGGGCGGTGTAGCGGCAAAGGCCATGTCAGGGCAGAGGTTATACTTGCCCTCCTTGCAACGCAAGCAACGACGGCAGGGAACACCGGGCTCCATTGCGACACGGTCGCCAACCTTCAATGTCTTGACCTTGTTACCGACCTTCTCAACGATACCAGCAGATTCGTGGCCAAGGACCATGGGCTTCTCGACGACGAAGTGACCGATACGGCCCTCGACCCAGTAGTGAACATCTGAACCGCAGATGCCAGTCCACTTGGGCTTTACGAGAACATCATATTCTGAGGGAAGCTCTGGAATCGGACGATCTTCGTAAACGACCTCGTCTTTCTGCTTCAAGACGAAGGAAGGGTTCTGCAGCTTTGTTAGGTCCGCGCGACTGCAATTGACATGTTTGCGGCGGTTATTTGGGGTTGGTTGATCTGGCGCGCGGGGTGGTGGGGCATTGGAGCGTTACCTTCTGGTTGTGAAATTGGCACATGATTGCAACTTCGGGGTAAATGTAAATATGGTTTGACGTTTCAACAGACAAGGAGAGAGAGTCTGAGAAGGTTGTAAGGAAGAAAGTGAAGAGATGGAGACGCAAGCTGTCAAGATGCTCACGCGCAACCAAAAAGTTGTGGATTTATGACGAAAAGAGGAGTGGAGCCGCAGCTGTATCTCGCGTTCAGCTGTCCCGCCGAGGGCTCCGCTAGTGCGATTGTGATTCTAGATGCGTGTAATGACCCTCGCAATTTATCCGGCGTCTGATATCGGAGTCGGTTTTTGGCCCCTCGGCGATTCACCGAGCGCGCTACTGGTTGGTACACCGCGGCTCACGATGTTTCTAAGCCCAACGGAAGAAGAGCCAGTCGTTTAGATCGTTGAGCTCCGCCAAATTGATGCTAAGCTTCAGTAGCCGGCAAATACGGGCACGTCCTTGGTATCGTGATATTTGTCCAGGGGTATTGTCGCAGCGGTCGCAGGTTGACCGCGGGCGGTGACAGAGTGGATCAATGAATCCTCTTGCCCCAGTGAGACCACCAACAAGTCACGAGCGCTCTGTCTTCTTCTCCGTCAGCCGCTCCAGAGGCGCCCCAGTCGTCAAAGCCGCTTTCTTCGCCTTCCTCTAAGACGCAGAGCCCGATGCGCTCCATCCGTTCCTTGAAGTCCTTGATCTCCGGGAGGTAGGCCTCTCTATATGGAAACTCGGCTATGACTTGGGCGTTGATATCTACGGAAAGCCATGCTGCAATTGTATCGACTAGCATGCGCGGATGTTCAGGAGAGTACAGCGAGTCGGCTGCCAGTATGATTGGAAATTTCGAATCGGTAGCGCAGAGTGTTTGTGTAATAACACCGTCGGTATAAACTTCACAAGATGCTGGTTGTGTCCAGTCCAGGGTCCCAGTGCGTGTTGAACCGCCGTTCTGCTCGATCAGAACCGAGTTGTCCTTCGCATTGCGCGCGAGGTTCTCATGAATGCTAGGCAGATCTGTAAGGACGACATCTGCGCCGAGAGCAGCCATTGCCAGTCCCACCAGTCCAGTGCCTGACCCCAGCTCAAGTATCGATGGCCTTGACCCATTACTTGACGTGACGAGGCCGAATTTGTGTAGCCGTTTGGAGAGCATGTACGATGCAGCCCAGGTCTTCAATCCAAGATCGTCGCCAGTTAATGCAGGCTCGTGAATGCTCAGATTGAAAGAGCTCGTGGCTTTAGGAATTCGAAAGTTGCGAGACAATGCGCCCATTGCGGTACGGCCCGAACGTTCGCTGAGCCTGAAGCTTGCTTGGTTCCAAATCTCCTCCTTGACTTCGTCATCGCGTATCCACTTCAGTGGGTTGCTCACAATGCTTGTCAGGTACCGTATGACTCCCTCGGGATGCACTTGAACTGCTCGGCGCCTTGCCTGCTGCTCTGTATGCGCAGGATGTTCTAGCTCGCTGTTTGCATCCCTATCAAGATCCCACGATTGCGGTGTAAGTGTAAGAAGTTCGAGCGTTTCGAGAAGCGTTTCGGCGGAGGGTCGTGTGTAGAGTTGCGGCAGGTCGAGAACTGGTGACTCGGTTAGTTCCGTTTTCTTTCTGTGAATACAAAATAATACCATCCAACATCTCCATGTTCCAGAATTACTATGCAGATGTTCGCTGATGCAGATGAAGACCCAAAAGAAGTTCAAAAATGTCCGTGCGCTTTTGGCGGGGCTAGACCTGTATACCCAAGAGGTTGAAGTCGCGTTCGATTTCTGGGTCGAACGATGGCGAGCCCAGAATTATTCCTTCTTCAGTGTAGCCTTGAAGCCGTAGTATGCCTGGTCCATGTCAAATTGGAACTGCCGGGCCTGCTCATCGTCCAGCTTCTCAGATGCCCTCATTTGGTTCAAGGTAATCAGCCACTGTACAATCTTGCCCTTGTTCTCAAATTCCTTATCTGTAACTTGGTTGACCGATTGAATGATCTCGACGAGCAACGGGTGCAGTGTGTCCTTCTCGACTAGGCCGATCTTGATAGCGTCGAGCAGAGTGATGAATGTTTCGGTCGCATTAACAACAAGCGTTGCGTCGGCAAAGTCGCCTTGTTGAGCGGTCATGCGCGAAGGGCCCTGTTCGACGGTAATGGGTACACCTACACGTAGTCGCTCAGTTGCTCGCGGACAGTCAAGCTGAGTACCGTGTTAGCCTGGCATGACGTCCCGCCTCAGTGAGGAGGTAGAGATGGTTGACATACATCCCACTCTCTCTTAAACTGGTCGAGGTCTCCGAACGCTCTCGCGATGCTCTCATCTGCTAGATTGGACTTGTACTGCTTCAACAATCTACTGCACGTCTCGGTGTAGTCGCCCTCGTTGATCGAATCCTTCAAGAAGGCCTTCTCGAGGCCGTCGAGAGTGATTACGATGCTGTAGATCTCCGCGAGCGAATCGTTCAGGTCGCGCTCCGCACTGGTCGTGGATAGCTTAGCTTCCTCGTCGAGATTGATGGTCGCGTTTAGGTTAGAGCGCGGTATGTAGGGTGTAGGCGCATACGCCAGCTGCTTCGTGCTGTACATGCCTAGTAGACGACAAGACCTTGTCGCACGAGAAAAGCTGCGCGGGTATCAACAGCAGTACGTGACAAAGATGTTGATGGCACAAGCTTCGGCTTTGGTCTTGCGTCAGTCCGGCCGTGCCTGCCCAAGCCCATCGCGTGGGGAAGGAGCCACTGCGAGCTTGGACCCTGCTCGTTCTAATTGGCTTAGAACTTTTTGGAGCTCCACTGAAAACTAGACGCTCGAAACTTTCTGATGTCTCTCGCCGGCCGACCAACAACAGAACGCCAATTCGCGCAGAGCGCAAACTGTTGCAATCATGCCCGTCTCCAAATCCACGAAGAAGTTCGAGAAGAACAAGCTCGGCGATGTTCTCAAGGCGCGCAAGAATGTCGCCAAGATCAAGCAGAGGAAGCAGATGGATACAAAGAAGAAGCAGCACAAGGCTGCAGACAATGCAAAGGCCGAAGACCTGGAAGGGGACGCCGCAAAGAAGCCAAAGAAGTCCGGAAAGGAGGATAACTTCGGCGACATGTCTATGGACCAGTTCTTCGAAGGCGGCTTCGAGATTCCCAAGATGAAAAAGACAAAACCAAAGACCGGAAAGCGCAAGCGCACACCTGTCGAGGCAGATGCCTCCGAAGGCTCGTCCGACGAAGAGATGGCCGATACGACGGCGAACGGCGATGACGACGACGCCGTTTCTGCTTCAGACAGCGAATCAGGCGACGATGCTGAGACACATAAGCGCGATATTGAGAACCTGAAGAAGAACGACCCCGAGTTCTACAAATACCTAGAGAGCAACGACAAAGAGCTACTGGACTTTGAAGACGATGATCTGGCCGAAATGGATGCGCTCAGTGCCAGTGAGGACGAGGCAACCCCAAGGAAGAAGCAGAAAAAGGCCGGAAAGGCTGAGCCAGAGTCGGACGAGGAGAGCGAGGCTGCGACCGGCAACGAGGTGTCAAAACAGCTCATTCAGAAGTGGAAGACAGCCATGGAGACAAAGTCCTCTCTGAGAGCTATGAAGGAAGTCGTTCTGGCCTTCCGTTCAGCAGCACATCTGAACGACGAGGAAGGAAAAGCATACAAATACTCGATTGCCGATCCTGATGGTATGTCACGCCCTATGCATCGAATCTGCACGTCTGACACAGTATAGTCTATCACCAGGTTCTTGTTTCTGCCCTCACGCTCGTACCCAAGGTCCTGAACCACCACCTGCCTGCCAAGAAAAGCGCTGGAGACAAGATCCGCATTCGTACAGATTCGAAGAAGTTCCGTACAATGACACCCCTCCTCAAGTCGCACACGGTGTCGATACAGCATCTCCTAGAGAACTTGTCGGACGCCTCTACTCTGCGCATGACACTCGACTCACTTTTGGACCTGCTGCCATATATTCTCTCCTTCAAAAAGGTCGTTCGCGAGATTATCAAGACTGTAGCAGGTGTATGGTCTGAATCCTCGAACACTGAAATGACCCGTATTTCGGCCTTCTTGGTCTTGCGACGCCTTATGCTCATTTCAGACGCCAGTCTTCGTGAAGCAGTTCTCAAACAGGTTTACCAAGGGCTTGTCAAGGGCGCACGAAATACCACCGTTCACAACATCCAGGGCATCAATCTGATGAAGAACACAGCTACCGAGCTGTGGAGTCTTGATCCCACTGTTGGCTACACCACTGGCTTCGGTTTCATCCGCCAACTCGCTGTCCATCTGCGATCAAGCATCACCAACAAGACCAAGGACTCCTACAAGACAGTCTACAACTGGCAGTACGTCCATTCCCTGGACTTCTGGTCGCGAGTCATCGCCGGAGACTGCGAGTCCCTCAAGGAAGCCGAGTCCGGCAAGCCTTCTCCTCTGCGACCTTTGATCTATCCCGTTGTACAGGTCACCCTCGGCGCTCTGCGCCTCATTCCTACAGCGCAATACTTCCCTCTCCGCTTCCAGCTCATCCGCTCTCTTCTACGCATCTCCTCCGCCACATCGACATACATCCCGCTCGCCCCAGCACTCATCGAAGTTCTGCAGTCTGCTGAGATGAAGAAGCCGCCCAAGCCATCGACACTCAAAGCGCTCGACTTCAGCACCCAGATCCGCGCCACAAAAGCCTACCTGCGCACACGCATCTACCAGGATGGTGTGGGTGAGCAGGTCGCCGAGCTATTATCCGAATTCTTCTTGCTTTGGACCAAGAACATCGCATTCCCTGAGCTTGCACTTCCTGTAATTGTCATGCTCAAGCGCTGGGTCAAGGCCATGACGAAGAAGAGCTCTGGCAACAGGAACGCGAAGATGAACAGCCTGTTTGCATTGCTGATTCAGAAGCTCGAGGCCAATACGAGGTGGATCGAGGAAAAGCGCACAAAGATCGACTTTGCACCGAACAATCGCGCGGGCGTGGACAACTTCCTCAAGGACGTTGAGTGGGAGAAATCACCTCTTGGTGCGTACGTTGCCGGGCAGAGGAAGGCCAGGGAGCAGAAGCAGAAACAGCTCGAGGACGCACGAAAGCAGGACGAGAAGAAGAGGAAGGAGTACGAAAAGGAGGACGCCGAGGCAAAGGCTGAGGTGTTCGAGGAGGAAAGTGGTGAGATGGAGGAGGACGAGGACCTTGAGGATGATGTCGATGACATTGAGGAAGAGGGCGAAGACGAGGAGGACAGCGACGACGAGTAGATTTTCATATCGAGGCACGACTTTGTTGGGTTTCATAGCGGCATGCAACGCCTCCGAGTGCCCATACCCCAGATAGGAATACTGTGTCAGAGGAAAGCCGAGTCTATCCGTTTGCCCGGTCCGTTGAACCCACCACCCAAGGAATGCTGCACAGGCTAAGAAGTAGCCTAGAGCATGTTGCCCTGGCGCAGCGAGTGCTTTGCCGCAGTGGCCTTGACGACGCCTTCGCCTCAGCTGGCACCCGGTCATCATTCCCTCGCAAGACTTCCTCTTAACCGTCATCACACTATGCTACCGTGCCCAGACTACAACCACATAGACAACCATCCTGACACCGAACGTACATACATATCAGGCCAGTGCAAGACACCATGCTGAAGCAACGTAGACGAACATCAAAGCTTCCGAGAACGGCACGCTACAGGACCACTCGACTGTCGAGTCACACTACGAGCTGGTCAACGACGACTCACACCTTAAGCGTCTTGTCAGCCTTCTCAACGCACGTGGCACCACCGGCAGGCGTGCTCACATTGCCGAGTACGAGCCAGACAGTCTACTTCTAGAGGAAGGTCGAGCGTCGCAGAGCGGGGGCGGAGGGGAGTGGAGAGCAGGTCTGGTGAGGAGCGAGGACGAGCTCACCACGTTGTCTCGATAGCAGGAGGGTTGGAGGGTTGGGTTTATGGATGGGTTGGTGCTGCGATGGAGTGGAATGGTTAGCTTTGAGATCGCGCGATAGGGACTGGGACTGCTCGTCACCCGGCGATCGTTGGACTGACATTATGGATTACTTGAATCAGCTATTCGCTGTCCTTGGTAGCGTCTCGATCTCACTGGCAGCGCCAACGACACACTCACATTCTAGAGCTAATCGTAGTGCCTTACACACCTAATCCATTCTACCACCCTTGGCGTCCTATATCCAACTCCCCGCCAGTTTCATCTACACGAAGCAGCAACCCCCGATATACCCTCACTTACTCCCTCCCTCGACGCCCCAATCAGGCAACAAGTGTGCAGCATCGAGCCCAGACCCATCTACCACCAATGCAGGTCCCCGAGACACATACACACATCAGCTAAGCAGGTACGCGAGCTTATCTGCTGCTGCTGGCCCCCATCGCGCACAGCGGTGGGAAGTCTGCAGGTACGAGCGCCGGGCCGAGACAGAAGATGGTCGGATTGGGGTAGTTGGGTGGTGACGCTAGTGCTTCAAGGCCTTCTGTCTGGTGCTGAAACGTGTCGAGCTGGGGGCGTTGAGGCTGTTGTGTGATGCGAGTAGGTTGAGGCACGGGGGAGTTGATGATACTACCTTGCGTTCCCATGAGCGCAAGCATCTCGATCGATCGAGAAGGGAGTATGGGAGTCTTGTTCCTAATTCCGTCGCGGATGTGGGTATTCTACATCGCTGACTGTAGACCAACGGGCCGGGATGGTCGTGCTGCTGCTGCTGCTGCTGCTGCTTGCGGGCAGCCGCAGAGCAAGCTCAAGCGAGAACTCAGCTGCAGCGAGAATACTCAAGGTAGCACATCTCCTCATGAGAGCAGCGTTTAGACGCAGTCGTTGTGTAGGTCACAAACGGGGAACACACGGTGGACGAGGCTGTGTGCTTAGGCATCCCAAAATCGATACATGTCGTAGTAAACACGCCCGAAGAGGAGCATTTGCTGCGCCCCCGCAGAGTCAAGCGTGCAAGCAAGCAGAGCAAATGGCTACTTTCGGTGCGCTGATGCATGCTTTCGATAGATTGTGCATACAGAGTAAATTCCCAGATCGAGGACTCGTTTCGCTTGACGACGGCTAATATGACGGATCGGGAGCATTGACGTCGTCTCTCGATCGCATGCGTGGTCGGGCGAGGCAGAGTCGCAGCGCGACGCTCAATGTACCGAGTGCGCGGAGAATTTGCATGCGGGTTGGGGGCGTGGTTGTTTGATGGTCCGAGGTGAATTCAGTGGATTTGGTACGCGACACTCTCCACGGCTGGCCTTCGGAATAGAGTCACATAACAACGCCTGAGTATTCGCCTTGAGCGAGACATGCCATACTACCCGTCACGCATGTTGCGCAGGGCAGTGATGTCAGGACCCGCGTTGCACGGCGGCCGCAGAGCCTCATTGCTGGATGAGAAGCGTGCGTGATTAGTCGCGCTTGTGTGGTACTCTGCGTCGTTGCTCCGACGGCGTGGTTGAGTATGCGCTACTGTCGCACATTTCAGGAAGCGCGTGCAGTTGTGACAGGATGGATGCGTGAGCATGGGGTTGGGGGCTGTGGTCTCTGGTGAGGCCTCGTTCGGGGACTATGCGGGGATAGACAGCGTCAGGAATAGAAACTCGAGGCGGGTGATGGAAGCGAGGTAGAGTGTTTTGCTGCAGTTGAACATGATTGTGATAGGAAATTTCATCGCTCATTCAGGTGCACAGTTTCAAGATTGAGTGCAGAGAATGATGTTGCGGAAGAGCGATATGTTACGCCCCACCCGTCCTCGTTCACCACGACTCTGGTCAGCTATTCGTAGATGCCGAGAACGCTGACGGCAAGCTCCATCCAGACGGCATACAGGGGTGCGAAATGTGGACGCCGAATTTGGCCAATGGAGGCTGACAACCAACACTCGCAATTATTCCCATTGGCTCTGCAATCTTACACAGCACAAAGCTTGGCCCGCCTGCAGTTCTCCCGCATGCACCTCACGACGAAACGTAGTTCGAGGTATCCACGTGGGGCGACGGGGGGCAAACCCGACGAGCATGCTCCTGGTGTGGGTGCTTGTACCTTGGACAAGCCATTGTGGTAAGGCTACACGGGATTCAACGTTTGGGTGAGACTATGATGGCTGAGACATGCGGGTGTGGAGCATTGGTGCATTTGCTGTGCTGTGCTAGCAATGTATAGTGAGTATGGCAGTGGATCGACACTGGTACATAAGGTACCGCCTCTCGGTGTTGAAACAGAAACAACAGCACGACGCAGATCTTCAAGCAATACTTCAAACATAATGGCTACGATGTCTTTTCAGCCACAGACACCACAGCAGTGGCAACCATTGCCCACCAGGTTCGACGCCCCAACTTCAACGCCGTCCTTGCCATCACCTAGTCCGGCGCCCAAGCCCTCGAAAGCGGATCGAGAGCGACGCCCTAAGCTCCGAGCTTCGTGCGATGCATGTGCAGCGTCGAAAGTGAAGTGCAGCAAGGAGCATCCCATCTGCCAAAGATGCTCTGCGAACGGCTCACAATGTATCTACGGCGTCTCGAGGAAGCACGGCAAGCCCGGACGCACACGCAAGAGGAATCCTGACGGCACGCCATTCGTCAAGGGATCAAAGCAGCGACCGTCACCAGATGGCAGCGAGTTTGGCAAATTCAGGGTGCGTCCTGAGCCCATCGACATGCCCCTGCCTGGGTTCGACGCGGCTTTGGCATGGAGTTCCAGCTGGTCATCAACGCCCAGTCTGCGAAGTACACCAGAGTTCGAGTTCGAGATGACGCCGGAGCCGTTTGATATGACGTTGACGCCTGAACCCATGTACATGGACACGTCGATGTCGTTGGGTTTCCCGTTTATGGATGACTTCCTGTTGCCAACGACAGACTTCCAGATGGATGGCATGCAGTCGCTCGAGCCTGAGCTTACCTTTCGAGATCCTTTTGCGAAGAAGCAGTCAGTACAGCTCGACCTACCGGACATTCAGGCGCTCAAGGATTATATTGGTGGCCAGTCGGTCAACCCTTTCGATTGTACTTTCCAGGATGTTGGGCTTGGAATCTCGCTCGACGGCTCGTCTGCCTCTTCTGAACCGAGTCCAAAGAGCATGACGTTCGATCAGTCAGAGAGTCGGTTGAGCGTGAGCGTTAGCATGCCAAGCTCGCACTGTTGCTCCGCGCTTGCCCACTCCACGCTTGAAAGCCTGTGCATCATTGGACCGGACAGCACACAGCCATGGCCCAATGTCGAGATCAAGAGCCTAGACTCGGTTCTCTCGACGACAAGATTGGCGGTCCAGAGCGTGCTGCAGCTACTGAGCTGCCCGTGTTCTGCAGACCCGCACCTGTCGATGCTCTACTCCAGCATCACGTCCAAGATCCTGGCCTGGTATCAGATTGCGGCAGGCGTGATGCCAGCCGCAGCACCACTCGGCGCAGCACCATCGCTCAGCAGCCCGACCTCGTCGTCGGTGTACTCTTCGCCGCTGTCGACACCGGGCGCGGAGCACTCGACTTTCAGCGTGCAGATGCAGCCGCTGAAGTTTGGGCTCTACCAGTTCGACGAGGCGGAGCAGGAGCGGCTCAGGAGACAGGTGGTGCTCAAAGAGCTGAAAAAGTGCGGGCAGGTTGTGGATGCGCTGGCGAGCTGGCGCGGGGACGGGGATGGGGACGGGCAGAGCGAGCAGGCCGAGTTTCTGTACGATGTGCTGGGCGCGTGGCTGAAGAGCGAGCTGCACAAGACGCTGTTGGAGGTCGGGGGCGGGCGGTGAGGGTGGGCAGTGAGGGTGTTTGTGTCAGGGTTTGGACATGGTATGGGGCGGCTGTTTTATGATGTACTGGCTAGTCAATGTGCAAGGTCTTTTCTCTGTCCAGAGCTGGCACAGTCCTGCTGTGTTGTTGATGGTGTCGAGTGTGTCGAAGGCCCCACACGTCGGTGCAGGCCCCACTTTCCCCGGACTCACATGCCTCGGCTGAAGCTGCCATGACACATGTCAGGACTCAGACCGAGTGTAGCAACTGCACCAACTGCACCTCAGCTCTCTCCTCCCTCTGCAAATCTGTGAATGCGCGCCAGAACATGACCTAGGCGCCCGTTCATGGCCCACCATGGCCGCTCAATCGACGCTGCGCGCGCCGCACGACCCGCTCCTCGCCCTCTACCACGACTATGCCCGCCGCATTCGCTCGCGCGTGGGCGGCGCCTCGAGGCTCTCGCAGCTGCTGGGCACCATCGCGCTGCTGCTTGCTGTAATCGGCGCCGGCTACGGCTCCCGCCGCTGGTTCTCGCGGCGGCGCGCTGAGAAAGAGACGGGCAGGCGGCTGCTGCGGCGCAACTCGGGGCTCAAGAACAAGGACGGCAGCAGGACCATCTACGTGCCGTACCGCGACGCGACGTCCAAGGTCGTCATCCACCCGACCAAGAAGACGACGTTCGATGCCCACCGCCGCCTCTTCCTGCAGCCGCCGCGCGCCGCGAGGATGCACGACGCAGCCAACGCGCACCCGCACGCGCAGGCGCCGCCGCCCAACGCAAAGCCCGGGCTCAACCTCGCGTTCCTGCACCAGTTCCTCAGCCTGCTCAACATCATGGTCCCGCGCTGGAACAGCAAGGAGACGGGCCTGCTGCTCGGCCACGGCGTCTTCCTCCTGCTGCGCACGTACTTGTCGCTCGTCGTCGCCCACCTCGACGGCGAGATTGTGCGCGACCTGGTCGCCGGCAACGCCCGCGCCTTCCTCTGGGGCATCTGCAAGTGGCTCGGCGTCGGCACCCTGTCGTCGTACACCAACGCCATGATCAAATTCCTGCAGTCCAAGGTCTCGATTGCCTTCCGCACCCGCCTCACCCGCTACATCCACGACCTGTACCTCAACGACCACCTCAGCTACTACAAGCTGGCCAACCTCGACGGCGGCGTCGCCCACGGCGCCGACCACTTCATCACCCAGGACCTGACCCTGTTCTGCGCCTCGGCCGCCTCGCTGTACTCATCGCTGGGCAAGCCGCTCGTCGACCTGTGTGTCTTCAACTACCAGCTCTTCCGCTCGCTGGGGCCCCTCGCGCTGACGGGGCTGCTGAGCAACTACTTCCTGACCGCCACCATCCTGCGCAAGCTCTCACCGCCCTTTGGCAAGCTCAAGGCCGTCGAGGGCCGCCGCGAAGGCGACTTCCGCGCCCTGCACTCGCGCCTGATCGCCAACGCCGAGGAGGTCGCCTTCTACGGCGGCGACCAGATGGAGAAGCACTTCCTCGAGCGGGGCTTCAAGGACCTCAAGCACTGGATGGAAGGCATCTACAGCCTCAAGATCCGCTACAACATGCTTGAGGACTTTGTGCTCAAGTACTCCTGGTCTGCCTTCGGCTACCTCATCACCTCGCTGCCCGTCTTCCTCCCGGCCTGGGGCGGCCTCAACGCCCTGCCCGAGCACTCTGGCGTGGGCGAGAAGCAAGGCCGCGAACGCTCCCGCATGAAGGACTTCATCACCAACAAGCGCCTCATGCTGTCGCTCGCCGACGCCGGCGGCAGAATGATGTACAGCATCAAAGACCTGTCTGAGCTCGCCGGCTACACATCACGCGTGTACACGCTGATCAGTACACTGCATCGCGTCCACGCCGACGCATACACCACGCCCCCAGGCACCCGCCCAGAGCTTTACTCCGTCGCCGATATCCAGGGCACCGTGCACCGCGGCTTCGACGGCCTGCGCCTCGAGCACGTCCCTGTGGTCGCTCCAGCTCTGTACCCACGGGGCGGCGATGAGCTCCTCGAGAGCCTCTCCTTCATCGTCCACGCGGGCGAGCACCTCCTGATCACTGGCCCCAACGGCGTAGGCAAGAGCGCTGTAGCGCGCATCGTCGCCGGGCTATGGCCCGTGTACCGTGGCCTCGTGTCTCGTCCTCGCTCCATCGGCATGGATGGCATCATGTTTCTACCCCAGCGCCCGTACCTGTCCACCGGCACGCTGCGTGACCAGGTCATCTACCCACACACGGCCGTCGACATGAAGGACGCCGGGCGCCGCGACGCCGAGCTTCAAGCTGTCCTCGAAGACGCGAAGCTGGGCTACATTCGCGACCGCGAGGGCGGCTGGGATACGAAGAAAGTATGGAAAGATGTCTTCTCGGGCGGCGAGAAGCAACGCGTTGGAATCGCCCGGCTTCTGTACCACGAGCCACGGTACGCATTCATCGACGAGGGCACATCAGCAGTATCATCCGATGTCGAGGGCCTGTTGTATGAGCGCTGCAAGGCGAAGGGAATCAGTAAGCTCTCCCTCCCTGTTCCCATCACTATTACTACTATGATTGTTACCGCGATCATTGCGAAAAGACGAACTAACAAATCCAGCCCTCATCACAGTATCTACCCGCGCTTCCTTAAAGCGTTACCACACGCACCTCCTCACCCTCGGCCTCGGCGAGTCAGGCGAGGAATGGGAATTCACACGCATCGGGTCCGCGACCGAAAAATCCTCCGTCGAGAAAGAACTCGCTGAGCTCCGCGAGCGCCTCGCCAAGGTCGAAGAGTGGAAAGCCCGTCGTACAGAAATCGAGCAGGAACTGGAAAAAGTCTGGATCGAAGGCGGCGACGACCTCAGTCCGCCGCCCTACGAGTCTGAGCGCGCGGAGACCGTGGACAGCATCGGCGAGGACGCGAGCGAGACGAGCCCGCTCAGCGAACGCGATGTCGTTGAAGATAGCCCAGAGCCTGGTAGGGGTGGAGCTGGAGCTGGTGATGGGCTGTTTGGCTCCAGCAGTTCATGGAACCCTGCGCTTCGGCCATCATAGCATTGTATGTAAACCATGATCGATTCAAGGCTCTAAGATGATGTTCAGGAAATATGATGTAATTTGAATTATACAAGGGACTCGCAAGCTTTTCCGCGCAGAGGCCAGCATCTTTCCGGCGGATTCTTATTTTCTGCACCGGTGGGGTGTGTTCTGTTGCTATGTCATGTTTGCTTTTGATCTTTGTCAGTGTCTTAGTCCTACCTCTTTCGGACGAACCGGTCTCTTCTGTCTTCTTTGCAGCACTCACGTATGTACAGTGAGGTTTGTCGATGATTTCTGTCCGGGTCACCAGTGGTCATTTCCTGGCTTCCCACTGTTTTCTTCGGGGGCTTTCATGTGCTTCCCACGGCGAACAGACCAGCAACAATGTCTGTCGATGTGGCGTCAGCTCCCTGTGTCGATGCCACCTCCTGCCTCATAAGGCCCACGATGATTATCCAGCGACTCTAGCATTCGCTAAGCCAATACCCCTGAACCTCGTCGCCGAGCATCATTTACCCGCTACCAAACTCATCTCGAGCTCGACCAAGGTCTTTCAATCTAAGTATACGACTTTTGCCTCTACTGGGCGTGGTCTTCCTTGACGAACCTGCTGGAGCAATTTGACCTGGGGTCACCGTCGTTTACCCCGGATTTCGTCAACGTTCTGGACGCAGATCATCTGGGCTCACTCAACGGCTGGCCTGTCACTGCGACCCGGCTACTCGATTACGAGGATCCTCAACATGTGCGGCTGCAGTATGTATGCAGTTCAGGATGTGACTATCTAGTTTGCAGGCACTTCCAGACCAATACAGCGGACATTGCCACTGAGCAGTTTGATGCCCGCCAACCCTAGCGACAGCCAACTAGTATGTCGCCAATCAAGGTAATCTACTCAGCTGGCTGTAGTACCGATAGATTGGGCTACACAGACGACAGGTCTGGATCTGCAACGAGTGTCTACACCTGCCTTTGAAGCACCGGCTTAGCATCTCTCACCGCGCATAAGAGTGGCCGGAATCCGCACTCATCAGACTCGCAAAACACCCCGACCATTTCCAGTATCAGCCTTAGTTTCGACATCTGCAATGAAGCTCACACTTCCCGTTCTCGCGGTCGCGACCGTGGCCTCCGCTCTCCCTCAATCAACGTCCACACCACCTCCGTCTTTCAGTATCACAAAGGTCGTGTCTGGCGGTACTGGTTGTCCTCAAGGCAGCATTGACGTGAAATGGACTGACAACAAGGTCCTTCCGATCTGTGAGTTGTCTCTTAATCTCCATTAGCCATGCCCACAAGACGAAAATCATTACACTGCGCTCCCCAATTACTTGCCCATCACAACCCTACAACTCCGCACTCCCACTAACAGACTCCAGACTTCGGCAAAGAATTCATCGCCGCCGTAGGCCCCAAGGCAGACATCACCGACAGCCGCAAGTTCTGCCAGCTCAACCTCGAGCTCTCGTACAGCGCGGGCTTCAGCTTCGCCATCTACAACGCCGAGTACACCGGCTTTGCCGACCTGGACTCGGGCGTCACAGGGACAATCAAGAGCAACTACTACTTCTCAGGCGAGACGGATCAGGTACGGCGAAGCCCTCAATGACAATGCGGTGAAGACGTATTGCTGATTCCCTCCAGACCTCGTCAGCGACTACGTTAGCGGGGCCAGCGAAACTGCGGTTCAAGAAACAGGACGGCGTTGATGTGGCTGTGTGGTCGCCGTGCAGTGGTAGTGCGCTGTTTAATGTCGATGCGAGTGTAGCGCTTACTCCCCTGGCGGGCTCGGCGAGTGGTGTGCTGGGTGTTGCGAAGGAAAGCGGTAGGCTGGGCTCGAGTTTGTATGTTGCGTGGAAGAAGTGCGAGGAGAAGTGACGGGCGCAAGCCTATGTGTAGTCTGGCAGTAGTGTATCTCTTTGGCAATCGAATCGAAAAGCTACTCGTTGGTCTGTGGGATTGACGTCCCTGGGGGTTTGAAGGTTCAGGTGTCTGAGTGTCTGACTTATGTGATTATACCTATATCTGTAGACCACTAAAGTAGCTTTGGACTAAGACCGTGTCGCCTGTTGTACTACTCACCCTGAAAACCTTTGTCCCTTCTATAGCATGAACCACTCTCATGTCGTCCAGTCTGGCAATAGAGTAGTCGCCATTAAGCCTATGCAAACAGGCGTCCATCTTGCAGACAAGCATGCTTCAAGGCCAGCGGGGCTGCTAGCGGGGCTCTGGACCTTTGAAATGTTGAGGCTCAAACAAGGCTGATCCTCCAAGACGCAGGTCGCCTAATTCCAGATAACTGCAGCTCGTGATCGATGGGAGGCGCTGACACGCCAGCCTGACAGAAGCTTAGCAAGAACGTCTATCTACACCACCACTTATGTAACTCTCCCAGCGTCAGCGTCAGCACCAGCTTCATGCACGTCCGTCGCATCCTCGCCCTGTCTTGGGCGAGTGCGATGCTGTTTGAGATGATCTCAGGCGGTGGGCAGACCCCATTGCAGCTCAGGCCGCGCGCTAACACCTCGCGCAGATTCACAACCCCAAGGCGCCCCCCCCGTCTGCTTCTTCACTCCGATGGAAACTACACACGCCCGATACCCATCGGCCCACAGGGGCACGTGTACCGTGATGCGTGCAAGGCAAAAACGGTCAGAAACTTCGTCGAGCCATGCCGCTTACACCGAAATTCGACTCGATTGAAACTAGTCAGGACCTCAGAGACAATGGTAACGCATACAGGCGGGTCGCTCCACATACAGAAGCTGCAGGGGAGCTGCCAGGTAGCGGACAGGATCAGCATTCTGTCCAGTCTTGCTGCATCTGCCGTGCCATGAGAACCCAGGGTACATGATATCAAATCGGCGTTCGGTTGCATTCGTCGGCACATCTAAGCATCAGCAAGTCGATCAAGACAGCCTCAAACACCACAAAGACCGATCGACGCAAGTCATCAGGCGGCGTGGTATCGCTTAGTTATCATCAGCCTTAAAAGAAGACAGCCTAGCTCCGCTGCACCGCAGGCTACGAGTGGACGGCGGGATCAGTTTAGTGTCAGTAGACTGCCTCTAGCTCCCCTGCGGGGCAAGGTGGGGTAAGAAGTATGATGGCTGAGACACGGCCAAGAAGCAGCTCCGTCAGCCACTATGCGGCTATAGCACTACCGAGGGTAAGAACGGCCATTTGGTGATCACGCCTCAGCGGCAAACTTCAGAGCGTGCGTAGTTTAAGTACTGGGCGTCGCCCGGCCCAGAGTCCCAAGTCAATTTCTCCCACAGAACCTCAAGACACCACAAACATGTCTCCTGGAAAGGTATCCACTCTCGATTTCGAGAAGTTCTACAACATCGTCAATGGCGAGAAGCGTGGCTCTGACCAGATCCACCACGGAATCAACCCCGCCACGGGCCAGGAGCTCTGGGATGTGCCCATTGGCAGCACCCAGGACCTGAATGATGCTGTCGCCGCTGCAAAGAAGGCTTTCCCTTCGTGGAAAGCTACGCCAGTCGAGAAGCGCAAGGAGCTCCTTGGCCAGCTGATTGCTCTCTACCAGCAGCACGAGGACGAGTTCGTCTCCCTGCTTTGCAAGGAGTCTGGCAAGCCTGTACGTTTCCGCTTCGCAGTACTCACAGCTTGGACTGACAAAAGCACAGAGGAAGTTTGCTGCCATCGAGGTTGGCGGTGTCTCCGGCTTCATCGGCTACCACACAACGCTCGACGTCCCCTCGGAGAGCTTCGAGGATGACGAGAAGACAGTCTACACAGAATACTCGCCCCTCGGTGTATGCGCAGCTATCTGCCCGTGGAACTTCCCTCTGATCCTGTCAGTCGGCAAGGTCGCTCCCGCCGTCATGACCGGAAACACCATCATTGTCAAGCCCTCGCCATTCACACCCTACACCGCTCTGAAGTTCGTTGAGCTCGCTCAGGAGGTCTTCCCCCCTGGCGTCATCCAGGTCATTGGTGGCAACAACGAGCTCGGCGCAGAGATGTGCGCGCACCCCGACATCGCGAAGATCTCCTTCACCGGTTCCATCGCCACAGGAAAGAAGGTCATGGAGACCTCCGCCAAGACACTCAAGCGCGTCACCCTCGAGCTCGGCGGCAACGACGCCTCCATCATCCTCCCCGACGTCGACATCAAGAAAATCGCACCCGAGGTCGTCATGGGCGCCTTCCAGAACTCAGGCCAGGTCTGCGTCGCCACCAAACGCATCTACATCCACGAGTCCATCTACAAGGACTTCGTCGCCGAAATGGTCGCCTTCACAAAGACCATCAAAATCGGCAACCCGGACGACGGCGACAACCTCCTCGGCCCCGTCCAGAACAAAATGCAATACGACCGCGTCAAGGGCTTCTTCGAAGACTCCAAAACCAAAGGCTACAAATTCGCCGTCGGCTCCCCAGACATCTCCTCAGGAAAAGGCTACTTCATCCCCCCCACCATCATCGACAACCCCCCCACCTCCTCCCGCATCATCCAAGAAGAGCCCTTCGGCCCCATCGTCCCCACCCAACCCTGGTCCGACCTCGAAGAAGTCATCGCCCGCGCAAACGACACAAATACGGGTCTGGGCGCGTGTGTGTGGGGCAAGGACGTGGCCAAGGCGAGCCAGATTGCGCGCAGGCTCGAGGCCGGGTCTGTGTTTGTAAACTCGTACGAGAAGCCGACGCCGCAGGCGACGTTTGGCGGGCATAAGGAGTCGGGGATTGGGGGCGAGTGGGGCAAGACAGGGTTGTTGGCGTATTGCAACCCGCATGTGATCCATGTTTACAAGTCGTAGACTGGGGGGTGATGGAATGAAACAATACCATTTTACAATGCTTGGGCCTTTGCTTCTTCTGTCTTGAGTGAGGTTTCTCGGTTCCTCGATTAGACGGTGTCGGAGAACCCCAGGCGACCGTGGAGACGTGCAAGTGCTAATATCCAGATAAGCGGGAGCTTTCAGACGCGCAGGTGCTGAGCCTGATTTCGAATACCACCGGTGAGAGTCTCAGACGCTCGACACAGCTATCCCAGCGAGTCATCTGGCTCTGGTTCCGCGTCCCTAAAGGTGTTCGTTTCCATCTGTAAGCGCAAGGTCTGGTGGAGTCGAATCAGGTCAAATCAACGGGAACCTCTGCACTGCGATATATAGCGTAGTGAGCAAGGCTGCATGTAGATGCCGGCTTAGAGACACAGACAGCACTCTGGAGATGTAAATCAAATGCTGATAATTGGATTCACCATGTTCAGTAGCTATAATAGCTTCCATCCACACAACAATCGCTGCAATATATACAACCAAGTCAGAACCAGCGCTCTCACACCAGCCCCCTCACGCTCAAGCAAGAGCCTTGCACAGCCCATTATACGCCTCCTTAGCCTTATACTCCGCATCAAACAACAACGGGTTGCTGCCCTTGATCCACGAATCCTTATCGCTAACACCCCACACCGTTACACCAACACAGTTCTTAATATCCGCGCACGCACCAATCGCAGTCTGGTAGTCGCTGACCGCCGCACCCTTAATATCCAGCTCTGTAATCGCGCACTCGCTGACAACGCCGCACAGCGCCTTCAGCGCACCCGGGTAGTCGGCGATGGGCCAGTTGTTGCTGAGATGCGACTGCGAGCCGATGCCGTCGATGGGGATTCCCTCTGCGACCCACTTTGTGACGTGGGAGACCATGCCCTTTGTCTTTGCGTAGGAGGCGGAGTCGAGGTTGTAGTCGTTGATGTAGAGTTTTGCGGCGGGGTCGGCGGCGCGGGCGGTTTCGAAGGCGATTTTGACAAAGGATTCGCCGAGGACGTTGTAGAAGACGCTGGAGCGGAAGTTTCCGTCTTCGCCGAGGATTTCGTTGACGACGTCCTGTAGGGGGTTAGTTGGGGGTGCTTGTGGGGAAGGGGGGGAGGGGGGGAGGGGGGACGTACCCAGGCGTAGATTTTGCCCTTGTATTGGCCGATGACGCCGTTGATGTGGGCTTTCATCACTTCGGTGAGCTTGGTCTTGTCGGTGATGGACGAGACCCAGGTTGGCAGCTGGCTGTGCCAGACGGTGGTGTGGCCACGGACCAACTTGTTGTTGGTAGAGGCGAAGTCGACGAGGTAGTCAGAGCCGGTGAATGTGAACTTGCCCTCGACACTCTCGGTGGAGTCCCACTTCATGCTGGTGGGTGTCAGCGGAGCTGGACGCGAAGGGGCAGGAGGGCATACCTGTTCTCGGGTGTGACCTGGCCAAAGTCCGACTTGACAATGGCGGCGGTGTCTGCACTGGAAAGAGTGCCCTTGTCCGCAGCTACACCAATATACTTCTTGCCCTTGGCCTTCAAGACCGCATCGAGAGAGCAGCTCTCGCCGTGGGTGGCGTTGGCAGCAGCGGTGGGGGCCGCCTTGCTGGTGGACACAACGACAACAGAAGAAGCGTCCGCAATCTTGGCAGATGAGACAATCTTAGTCGCAAGAGTGGTAGGAACAGCGACAGGTGTCGAAGCGTTGAGAGTGGTAGGGACAGCGATAGGTGTCGTAGCGTTGAGAGAAGGCACGGGAGCGGCGGATGTGGGAACAGCAGTCTGGGCAGGAGCTGAAGGGGCTGCGTTACCAGCACCCTCGATGCACTGCGAGTAGTACGTGTTGTACTCCTTGCAGCCCCAGCCCTGAGCACAAGCTGTCTCGCCCGTGTAGCCCACGCCACCGCACTGTCCCCAGGGCTGGACAGCTGCGAGGACACCGGTCGTGGAGGTCAGGCCAACGACCGTGAAGTAAATGGATGATCCGCGGATATGCATCTTGGTTTCGAAGAGGGTGAAATGAGATATAGAAGTTAAGTCTTTTCAAAAGAGTGTAGAGATATAAATGAATGTCAGGAAGCACGCTTCCAAGAAGATAGAGCAAAGGCAGATGGTGAACGGAAGGACCGAATGACGAGTGTATTCGAAGGGGAGAGCAAGTTAATATATGAAAGACGGGATCTACCAGTTCTGGTTCGGTGGGCCGATGATGCTGGGAGGATTGTTTCATGAAGTTTGAAACGAGATCCTGGAGATCATTAGCAGCCTCGAGCTTCCACCCTTTTCACACTCCGTCCAAGACATCTTGGCCATAACTGCGGCATGTCAACGGTTGTAATTAATCAGATCGACGCGTGAGCCATGGTCCGTGTTCGCACAAGTGGTGCGAGGGCCGTTGCAATGTCGTCGTGATGGTGGTGTAAAGGTCAAAAGGTGGTTAATTTGGAGCCTCGGCACAGGAGCAGAGCCGCCGGCTTTTTGCAACCAGTTCTAACGCTTCTACATCGCAGCGGATCCATGCGCAAGTCTAGGTTCCCTAGATTACTGCCGTTTCCTGCCCTCCCCACAGGTTAAAGCATTGTGAGCATGTATAAATCATAAACACCTGAAACGCCCCCAATGAGCCAAGGCACGTCGCCACCCTACTGCATAATGCGCGGCTAAAACAAGAAACAGAAGAAAGGCTGATCATTTCTTAATCACTCAAGCTACACCCAAGCGCAGACTGACGGCGCGGCGGTGAGCTTCGAGCTCTTCTACGCGCGCGAGCTCCATGACGGCAGCACCGACGTTTTCAAGACCTTGCTTCGTGAGGTTGGCACTGGTGATGTGCTTGATGTAAGAGCCCAGATTTACTCCAGAGTACTGCTTCGCGTATCCATAGGTGGCTGTATTCAGATTAGCAGTTGTGCAGATCTTGTGTTGGGGGCTCCACTTACGAAGAGAGTGGTTGACACCGGCACTGTAGTCACCAACAGACTCTGGTGTCCAGTGACCGACAAACACACTGCCAGCGTTCTCAACCAAGTCTACAATCTTCTCTGCATCGTCGACCTGGAGAATCAGGTGCTCCGGCGCGTACTCGTTACTCAGTCTCATAGCCTCCTGGATGTCATCGACAGCCAGCGTGATGGAGTGCTCAATGGATCCACGGACGATGTCAACACGCGGGAGAGCTGTGGCCTGCTTGTGAAGTTCATCCTCGATTGCGCCCAGCTGAGTCTCGTTCAGTCCGACTGCGATCAGGATGACCTGAGAGTCGACACCGTGCTCAGCCTGACTCAAGAGATCCGAAGCGACAAAGGCGGGATCCGCCGTCTTGTCAGCGACGACCAAGACCTCACTGGGTCCAGCAGGCATGTCAATGCTGACTCCAGCGTTGGTGTCGTTGGAGACGAACATCTTTGCAGCAGTCACGAACTGGTTACCAGGACCAAGGATCTTGTCGACCTTGGGCACGCTCTCTGTGCCGTAGGCCATGGCTGCGACAGCCTGCGCGCCACCTGCAAGGACAATGGCCGATGCGCCGACCTTGTGCGCGGCGTAGACGACCTCTGGGGTCACCTTGCCGTTCGAACGAGGCGGTGTAGCCAGAACCAACGTCTTGCAACCTGCTACCATAGCAGGCACACCCAGCATAAGCGCGGTAGACGGCAGGACAGCGGTACCGCCAGGGACGTAGAGTCCGACCCTCTCGATCGGTCGGGAAAAGCGGGAGCATACAACGCCAGGCATTGTCTCGACCTTGAGGGGTTTATCCTCCTTTTGAGCAGCGTGGAACTTGCGGATGTTCTCAAAGGACACATCGATAGCCTTGGCGGTCTCCGGTGCCAATTGCATGAGTTCAGGAGGAAAGGGGGCCTTCAGAACGGTCGATGTCAGGGAGGTTGCCTTTTCGAATTTGTGTGTGTAGCTAAGCAGCGCCTTGTCGCCGTTTGTCTTGACGTCCTCGATGATGGGGCGGCAGATGTCAAGGATCTTGTCAGTGGACCGTTGCGAGGGACGCTGCAGTACAGAGGCGATGGTCTCGGGTGTCTCGTTTGCGGCGATGTATCTCCTCATAGCAATGCGTCCGTTCTTGATGCCGGCGGGGTCGTCGTTGCTCTTGGGGACGGAGGCAGCCTCCTTGATCTCCTCGGTTGTAGGCTTGGTGCCGTTGGTGCCGTTGGTGCCGTTGGTTGCGGCAGCCGCCTGCGCAGCAAAGGCAGGTTTGGCATCGCCCTGGCGCCTCTTCACCTTGATGCTCTTCGCGTCCAGGTTGCGCTCAACGTCCTCCAGCGACACGCCAGCGGCCACGCACTTGGTGAGGGCGAAGTAGAAGAGGTCGGCGGCCTCGAAGGCGATGTGCTCCTTGGTTGTCGCATCGCACAGCTCGGTGGCCTCCTCCAGGATCTTGGCGCGCAGCAATTGCGAGTCGTTGAACAGTCTGGCGGTGTAGGAGCCCTCTGGAGCTGAGGCCTTGCGAGCCTGCAGCGTCTTCTGCAGCTTGGACAGTCCGCTGTACTGCCCGAAGCAGGTCGGGGTGGCCAGGTGGCAGAAGCCGCGTCCCTTCTGGCGGACGACGAACTGCAGACAGTCGTTGTCGCAGTCCAATGCCAGAGACACGAGCTCCTGCATGTCTCCACTGCTCTCGCCCTTGTACCACAGGCCACGCTTGCGGCTCTGGTAGACGCCGCGCCCGGTGCGCAGACTCTCCGCGACGCTCTCCTCGCTGCTGTAGACGAGTCCAAGCGCGACGCCTCGCTCGTCGGTGACGAGGGTTGTGAAGAGACCGTCGGGGCGGTCGCTGGTCGCATTGGCCATGAGCAGCTGTGCGACGCTTATCGAGGCCGGCTCCTTCTGGGCGTCGACGGTGAGGGCGTCGGCGGGGACGATGGGGACGGCGGCGAGGGCTGCGATGCGGCGGACGCTGTCGGGCTCGGGGTGCGCGAAGGAGACGAAGACATTGGGCCTGTCGGAGCCGTACTCGCCGAGCCAGGCTGCGAGCAGCTCGACGTCGTCGACGCGGTGGGCGTAGATGTCGACCGGGGTGCCGGCAATGGCGTCGATGATCTGCTCGCGGCTGTTCCCCGGCAGGCACAGGACGAGCCTGTCCTGGTCGATCTGCTTGGCCTTCAATTGGTCGAGCTGGGCGCGGGTGACGAAGACCTTTGCGGCGCCGGCGTCGAGGAGGGACACGATGTCGTCGGTCGAGGAGACGCTCGCGACGCCGAGGTAGTTGGCGAAGCGGCCGACCGACTGCTGCAGGTGGGCGAGGGTCTGGTCAACGGTGCTGTCTGCGACGCGCGAGAAGACATGGCCGACGTACGACAGCGCCTGCGGGCTGAGGCCCTGCGACGACTGCGCGTAGGTGGCGGGGTCGATTGCGGCAAGCAGCGCGGGAGCCATGGCGGGCGTTGCAGGTGTGCGACTACTCGACGAGTACTGCAGGCTGCTGCAATGGGGGGGGGTGCAGAGGTAGGCCCAGGTCTGGGTTCAGGTACAGGCACAAGTACAAGGACTACGGAACCTATCAACTGCACACCACCGGTGACTCGGAGGCTCCAAAAAAGTTGCGACGACAGCGAGCGCTGCCATCCGCGCCGCCAATCACGCCAGCCGCTGCTCGACCTGCATGGCCCCGCGAGAAAAGCCCGCCCCGCGCTAACTGGCCGATTGCGCTCGGAGATGACGCATGCACTCGACGCAGATGGAAGACGTCCGCCAGAGACGGCCGGTTAGTCATCTCGACCACGAGCATGTTTAGTCATCTCCACCGTCTGGACAAACGTCTGCAGCATTCAGGTGCTGACGCGCACCATGCCTGTAGTAGCCTAGCGCCTCTGAACTGCTTCCCGCTGTAGACCTCGGCCTGAATGCCCACCTCCTACTGTGTTAACCATCTGGCACAGCTCCAGTGCTATTCCCACCAACCCCACTCGCAGCAGCTATCCTCTTGGGACCATGGAGCCACGAATAGGCCCAGTCGGACTACAGTCAGCTCACTGCAGCTCCCCCGCACGGCCCGCAGCGTCCTTCAACGAATCCCACTGCCACACTGGGAGATACCGAATGGCTGATCTCATAGCATAGTTCCATGTCGTGCCCCACGACTTATATAGCCGGTGGAGACACTTAATCTTTGAACCCTCAATACTAGCACTTCTTCATTCTTCCATCCTCGTAGTAACAGTCATGTCGTACTCACCACCCAGCTCCGCGAAACCATTCACCCTCAGCATCCCGGACCAGGACATCGACGAGTGGAGACAGCTCCTCACACTCTCCAAACTCGCGCCCGAAACCTGGGAAGGCTCTCAAGAAGACGGCCGCTACGGCGTGACGCACAAATGGCTGCGCGAGACAAAAGACTACTGGCTCAACACGTACTCATGGCGCTCAGAAGAGGCGCGCATAAACTCGTTCCCCAACTACCGCATGGCCGTCAACGGCGTCGATCTGCACTTTGTCGCCCTCTTCTCCAAAAAAGCCGATGCAGTGCCCATCCAATTCCTGCACGGCTGGCCAGGCTCCTTCATCGAATTCCTGCCCATGCTCGCCCACATCCGCGCCCAGTACCCCGACGCCGCAGACCTGCCCTACCACATCATCGTGCCCTCGCTGCCGGGCTACCCGCTCTCGCCGCGCCCCACAGACCGCGAGTTCACCATGGACGAGAGCAGCGCCATCCTCAACCAGCTCATGGTAAACCTCGGCTTCACAAAGTACCTCGCCCAGGGCGGCGACGTCGGCAGCTTCAATGCGCGCATCAGCGCCGCCAACCACGACGAGTGCGTCGGCATACACTTGAACATGTTCACGGTGCAGGAGCAGCCCGACCAGAGCAAGCTCAGCGACCTGGAGAAGACGGCGATTGCGTCGGCGCGCGCGTGGAAGGAGACGGGCAGTGCGTATGCGCAGGAGCACGCGACACGGCCGAGCACGATTGGGAGCGTGTTGAGCTCCAGTCCGCTTGCGCTGCTTGCTTGGTAGGCATTCCCACCTACCTGTCATGTACCAGCACCGCCAACAAGCCACATACTAACCTCACCCCAGGATCGGCGAGAAGTTCCTCGAATGGTCCGACACCACGCCCGACCTCGACCACATCCTAACCAACATCTCGCTCTACTGGTACACCTCCTGCATCCTGACATCCTTCCAGCCCTACCGCCAGCTCTTCGGCGCTAACACGGTGGGCTTGACCTTCATCTCCAAGCCCGTCGGCTTCAGCTTCTTCCCGCACGAGCTGTTCCCGGGGATCAAGCACGTGCTGGAAAAGGGCGGCAATATCGTCACCTACGAGCAGCACGAGAGCGGGGGCCACTTTGCGGCGCTGGAGAAGCCCGAGTGGCTCTGGGCCGATGTGGAGAAGTATGTGAAGGAGGTGTGGGGGAAGGTATGAGTGCTGTGTGGCTTCTTGCGGGAAGGAGAGGCGAGCTGACGGTGACAGGCGAGGGGAGGGCCCAAGTTGTAATGGTGTGAATAGAGCGAGGACTGCGCGTATAGGTAGGGTTATTCAAGCTCTATAGTGATAAGCCCAGACAAACAGAGTTGGGCCACAGATAGTAATCACAGCAACCCGGGGGTATCCCTCAACGCCACTCCATGCTACAACTGCCTAACAAACGCCGTCAACTTGGCCGCCTCGCGCCACACACGCCGCCATCTAGCTCGGGACTCCTACTCCTCCGCCTCGGTGTTCCAAATCTCCACCTCACGGCTCTCGAGCTCCTTCATCTTGTCCTCGGGGAAGATGCTGTCCGTCGGCAACCCCGTCTTGCCGTAGTTGACAACAGGACCTATCGTGTTGATCCACTGCGTTCTCCTCTCCATGAGCGTCCTGATGGGCTCACCGACGCCGGGTCGTGTGATGCCTGCATTGGCGACGGCGTGGGAGCCGCCGCCCGCACCTCCCGGGCGCTTGTTTTGCTTCTTGCCCTTGCCGATGTTGCGGTTGCGCTTGAGATATGCTGCGTTGAGCTGATTGTCAAGGTCGTCTGCGATGGTGTTGTATTCCTGCTGCGCGATGCGCTCCTCTGTCAGCTCGAGGAGCCGCTGTTTCCGGGCACCGTTCACAATGGACTGTTTGCGGAGCTCTTCTTGGAGGAAGCGGAGGCGCTGGGCTACTTCGTCGTCAAAGTGTGAGTCATACGATTGTTGCTCTGTGTCGGCTTCGGAGAGAAACCCGTAGTGCTTCAGCTCCATGAGCATGCGGTCTTCGAGTGTGGCGTAGTCGGCGAGACTGCTGCTTGGTTGCGGGGCACGTCCCACAAAATCGGGAAGTTGTGTTGCAGATGGGAGAGAGTTCGTGTTTGTGGTGTCCGCAGGGGCGCCGGCGCCTTCATCGATGTCCATAGCATCGCCGTTGACGCCGTTCGCTTCATTGGAATTATTCTGGTTTCCTCGTCCTTCTGGGCGTAAAGTAGCCAGCAGGCGGGACAGGAGAGGTCCCGCAGAGACCTGCTCTGTCTCGAGAGTGGCGTCGTTCAATTCCTCCTCTGTGCCTCGCGGCACATTCGTCGAGGGCCGATTCTCGTTCGAGTCGATGTGCATGGCTCCATCCTCCTCCGCCCAGATAGCCTTGTAGTGTCGCTGACCCCGTCTCGGGAGCACAAAGGGGCCTATTCGGTCGCCTCGCTCCTTCAAAAACGCCACGTCCTCCTCGGTCAAGGGTCGTATGTATGGCTCGACGTAATTGGCGAAGACACCAGCATTGACCTGTGTTGCAGGCTTTGCGTTCGAGAAGTCCTTGTCGGGTGGTAGGCCGGCGATCTTGTCGTGCAGGTTTGAGGGTGGGAAGACGGCGACCGAGAAGATTTCCTTCTTTTCTTCGTCTGTCATGCCCGGTGTGACATCGCGGATGTGGTATACGGTTGGATCGTCAAACTTGACTGGATCTTCGCCAAAGGTCTGGTACTGAGGTACAGCGGGTGCGGGCGCAGGCTGGTGTGAGACATCTGACCCGCTGGGCGACGCTGCGTCTTGTGGCGCATCGACGGCCGAAATCAGTGGTTGTGATACGGGTGATGACATGCTGGAATCCTCTGTGAGCGCGTGTTAGTCATATGTAGGAATTCACATCGATTTAGGGAGAGTGAAGACTGACCCTTGACATCGACGCCATCCTGTCTGGCAAGACCGTGTGCGCCTACCGCAGGAGGATGCTTGCTGTCTTCGTCGTGCTTCTTGCCCGGTTTCTTCAGCTTGTGCTTTCGGTCTTCATCCTTGTCCTCCTTCCTTTCGCGCGGGCCATGGTTCTTGCGCAGGCCGTGCAGTGTTCTCAAGGCTGCTTCTGCCTGCGTGCACCTTGTCTCGATGCTCTTCAACACGGTCTTCTCCACCTGGTCGCGCATTTTGACCAAGGTGCTGCCCGATGGAATTGTGCCGTTGCTGCCACCCGTGTCCAGAATCTCTTCCATAGTGGTGCTGCATTTCTTCAGGACACTGCTGAGCGGCTTCTCAAAGTAAGTAGCCGTCGACCCTGACGGCGGCTCGACTGACGGGCGCGCATTGGGCAGCGGCGTTGTATTACGGCTGCGCGGTGCAGTAGAAGCCTTCCCGCCGCCCGGCTTGGTAGCCTTGCCTTTGCTGCTCGTTGTGGGCGCCATGGCAGGCAGTCTGGCGTCGTGGAATGCTGGGGTTTTGCGGGGGAGTCGCGTCCCGAGGACGGACAGTCTGCGTGGGCAATTCGCTACCACATGCACTGGAGGACTGACTGTGTGCACGACTGTAGAGGTAATTTATTCGAGTGCAATCACAATATCACTGAGCTCGGCATGCAAGGTTGTTGGTGTTGACGTCCAGTCCATCGCGCCTTCCCAGCGACCGTGAAGCCCGTGCGCCCTGCCCCCGGCCAGCCAAGCTTCGAGGCCGCTGGCGAGGGAAGAACACGCACCGAACGCCAACGTCATCCATGGTAGCCAGTCAGGCCCGCAGTGGCCGCATGCGCTGTCGCATTCGTGAAATTGGTACATTTGACAGTTTTGCAGTGAATGCAGGCCGGATGCTGGCTGTTCCTTGCGCCACAGCTGAAGCGCGATCTAAGCTTTCCCTAGCCTTCGATGACCGCACCTGCTCGGTATCCCAGTCGCATCCAGCCACTGCTCTAGCCACCCCGGGCTTCCGCAACCGCTGCAACGACCGCCCCTCCTGTTCGCACTCTCTTCTTCTCGCTCAGTGATACCCATGACTTTCGCCTTCTCCTTGTAGTCATTGCAGTCGTTTCACAGTCGTCTCGCAGTCGTCTCGCGGTCGAGAATGCGCAGTGGCTGGCCTATCGTAGCCACTCCCGAGTAATCGCATCGCGCATAGCGCATTCCAGCCATCCACCATGAGTGAGTTCCACAGCGGAGCCTCGCCACGCGGCCGCGCAATGCGACCACCAGTGACTGACGGTTACACACAGCTGCCCGTGGCATCGGCGTCTTCACCATCGAGTTTCCCGATCCCGCCAAGATCAACTACGTTAACAACCAGTTCAACACCCTCAATGAGACAATCTCCTTCCAGTACCGCGGCGTGACCAACATCCAAACCCTGTCGACCAAGGGCGTCGACTCTGGATCGGATCCGTACGGCATTCTCTACGTCCCAGAAGTCTTCACCGAAAGCTGCAAGAGGAACGAATCACAATATGTACCTGCAAATGCAACACGACTTGCGAATCTGCCCGCAGATAGAAACTACGCCCTGATAGCATTCGCACCGTGGTATTCGGCCCAATGTATGATCGAGTACTTTACAGCAGCGAGGACACAGTCAACGACCAAGGGCTTCCTGACCTATCTGCCTGGAGACAGCAATGCGCAACCGCCAGTGTTGAACAATCCGGCATGGGACTTGCAGGACGGTGGCATGTGGCAGCAGGACAACACCTTTCCCACGTATGCTTTGTCTTCCATAAGCGGCAACAATGTCATGGACCAGCTCAATCTGTACTCTGGCAACCTCTCGACAGTGCCAAACGGCGATGACCTAGGCAAGATATTCGACAACACATCTTACGTACGACTATGGGCGACCGTTAGCACAGACTCAGGCAACACTCTGCCCAGTTTATGGGTATTTCTGGTCATCGTCCTCGCAACTTTGATTGCAGCGATCGGCACTACTTCACTTTGCATGCACATCATTCAGCGACGACGACGCAATGCACTGCGCCAACGTGTGTTGAACGGTGAGATAGACCTTGAAGCACTCGGTGTTAAACGACTCAATGTCTCTCAAGCGATACTCGACAAGATGCCTATTGTAACCTACACAGGTGGTCCTCCTGATGGCGAAAAGCCGCCTGAGGCTCCAGCCACAGCAGCCAACCTCACACCTGGCGTCGATGCCGAGACAGGATCCAAGACTTCCCCTCTCGTACGCCGCGTCTCCGCACCAACTGTATCTACGACCAACAATACCACGTTCTCGCAGCCCACATGCCCCATATGTATCGACGACTTCGAGCCGAACGAGACCCAAGTTCGCGAACTGCCATGCCGACACATCTTTCACCCGGATTGTATCGACACTTTCCTGCTTCGTAACTCGTCGTTATGTCCAATGTGCAAGCAGAGTGTCCTGCCAGCTGACGTATGCCCGGTAAACATCACAAACATGATGGTGCGACGTGAACGACATATTGCGCGGATGCGCGCTCGCTCTGCTTGGTCGGCAGCAAATGGCGGTGCTCCCCCGCCGGTGTCGGTCACTGTCAGCGATCACGCTCGTGGTGCTTTTGGCTCGATGAGACGAGCAATGACAGGAAGGAGGATACCCAGTGCGCCAGAACGGAGGCAGGACCCGCCAGCGGATATTGAGATGGGAAGTACGGCAGCAGCACAACCCGCAGCTGCGCAACCAGTGTCAAGCCCACCCGCCGATTCTCTCCAGCCGCCAGCACCAACGTCGACGAACCCTCAAGACTGTGAGCCTCCCTCAACACCCACGCAGAACCGGAGAGAGTGGGCACGTCAAAGAGCACTGAACCTGCTGGGCAATAGGCATGCACCGCCTGAAGTCGACCCCATCGAGCAAGAGGAGAATGCCAGGCCAAAGTGGAAGCGCGCCCTTAACAAGGTGTTCCCAGGCTTCCGGTAACCCTACTCGAGTAACCACGTACAGATCATTTCACATACTTTCTTTTGATACCATACTTTGGGTTTGAGCGAATATCGGCGCACTGTCTTTCTAGAAAGACGATTCTGATCAAGATGCAAGGCGTTCAGGAAACTTATCGTTGTTTTGTACATAACAGAAGGCTTATCAGCAGAATGTGTTCATAGTGTATCAATCGCAATGTGTATTCTTTTGCGCTACATGGCGCAAAGGAAGTTGCACCTTCCCGAACATTTCGTGCTGTCAGATCTCCTACGCTGCGCTATATCTGCTTCTGTCTTTTTTTCGGTCTGGGGTCCGCGACGAAATTCACGTTATGGCTCTCACTACATATACATGTTGGGAGAGGTGTAATTCAGCGGGTTACGGAGATAATGGAAGTTTCAGTCACGACGTATCAAGAAGCAATGTCGATGAAATATTGTCGCAGATATTCAGGCGCAAAAATGCAGCCACGCGCGACTCCTCTAGATGCTCTAGAATAGCCGCTACATATAGGCCTACGCTGCGCGATAAACATACATTGGATAGAAGGTGGCAATTAAGTGGTGTACTCGTTTGTTCCACACGGGATCATGCAGAACACGTTCGGTCTTGGTCTAATCAACGCTTCAACGGGAGGGCTGGCACCTGGCCTGACGCATATGTTCACCTCCAAAGCAGGGCTTTGCTTGTTGCACAGCATGGCGCGTGGTGAGAAGAACAGGAAACATGCTTCAAGTGAGCTGTCTAGACCTCAGCGTGGAAAGCATTGTGACTGTGTTGAAGGGGGTGCAATGTCGTGTGCTACGGTCCAGTGTGCACCATATATTTCCTGGCGGTCATGATTGTCTACCTATCTGACATATCTCTTTGTAGAATTTGAATTGCAGCGCAAAGTAACTCAATATCAAAATGGGCATACGCAACGGGAAAGACGGACCACGCACGCAGCTTAGCGATCAAGTTTCAACTGTAGCCAGTCCTGATAATCATGTATCTACCTTCACGTTGCACTATTCTTTTCTCAATTGCCTACCAGCGTGTAGCAAAGCTCGAAGGTGAAAGCAGCTTCCGTCTTCTTCACGGTGAGAACAAGCAGCAACAGTCGCGGCTTACGATCTCCACGTCATTCACTTATAATCACGAGCGCAAGAAACAGTCGTTACAACTACTCGCGACAACTACTCACGACAACTCTCACGATTCCCTCAGAGTCCAAGCCCTTCAGGGTACCTCCGGCGGCCAACCTCTCGGTCTGCACAGACCCTTCTCAGGCTCCTCCAAGGTATCTTTCGAGACGACCTACGGCTGAGCAAATCCCTAACATACAAGCCAGCTCTTGCTACAACCCAGATGACAGGGTGGTTATAACCGTGCAAGACAAGGACAAAACCGAAGAATACAAGATCTTTCGTGGGCTACTCACATGGCACTCCTCCTACTTTGCCGCTGCACTCAATCCAGAGAGCGGATTCTGCAGAACCGTGAACATTCGGTACGAGATCTCTGCGCGTCACGACGTGTTCAAAGCCTTCTACTGTCGGCTGTACACCGGCAGACTGATGGACCTCACCATGAAAAGGACAGAAGCCAGGGAATCCAAAGACCTTTACCTCTCATCCGGATTGCTCGGCGAAATCTGGGCTTTTGCTGACTTTCGCGGAATTCCCGCGCTCGGCAATGCAGCGATCGACATGTTGCACGAAGGAAGCGTAGCCAGCTGGCTACCAGTCAGAGGCTCGATTGCATGCGCCTATAGCAACACGCTGGAAGACTCCAAGCTTCGTGCATTCGTTGTGCAGTCCAGCGTTGCAACCGAGAGCTTGAAGTCTCTTGGGGAATGGTCCGCTTGACAGACTGTCGCTTTTCTTCATGATGTGATGCTCAAGATCGCGGAGAGAAATGACAGCGAGCGTCTCGGAAGAAACAAGGCCACACGAATGGACCGCTGCCAGTGGCATGATCTTTCTGGCCCCAGAGGACAACTGAGATTACAGTATCAATCACCAAAAAGTCCCTCTGAGTGATATGAGGCGACAAGGATGGGCGATAGACCGCATACCATTGCAGAAGGGTGAGGCTGGCGAAGGACATACAAGACCCGGCAGGGGATGACTAGGCGGAGGATGATGCACAAACTAACATGCACAAGAATTGGCAAACGGCTCAGACTACAGGTGGGAACAGGTCAACACATAAAACTCCAACCATCGATTCCTTTGAGTTGAGAGTAAGAACGTCCACCTTCGACGGCTAATTCACGTGCTTCCGCGGAGTGACGCGCCGCTACCAAACAACGCGTCACCGGCCCTACCCTTCGTTCTTGCGCCTAGAAATTGACTCCTCACCTTTATTTCTGTAAACCGCATATCTGGCAGGCCGCCCGTGTAAATTGGTGACACCTACGATGATGTTGCACTGCCTCCTACGTGCGCCGGATTGAGGCCACCCATGGGCTGAGAATGGCCCCCGAATCTTGCACGCCCGGAAATCGGCACTCGTCCCCATGTTGACCTCCCTTTCCCACCACCTCGCGACGACCGACCTACGGCACCATGTCTATTGAGCAAGGCTTCGCAATTCGCCGTAATGGCACCTGTCTCGCTGGTATTGAAAGTCCATGCGGTCCAACAGGATTCAGTGGCATGGTTGGATGCTGTCCTAATGGTTTGGCATGTCCACAAGCCTACAATATCGACTGTTGTCCAAGTGGGAAGAATTGTACCATGACCATAGTCCAGAAACCGAGGTGTTCGAATTCGTCCTGGGACCTGTTCGACAACGGAGGATATTTTTGCTGCGAGCATGGACTGGCAGCGTACAATCTACTAGGAACGAACATTTGTGCAAGTCCAGGAAGTTCACCCTCGGGAGTTCTTTTGGAACTAATCAAGGCGGGCGAAAGTAAGACATTCCCCAGACACGTGGCTGTTGCAATTTGCTGACGAAGAGTTCCAGCTGCAGCACCGTCTTCATCCATTGCGTCCAGCACGTCGTCCGCGGCCTCTACCACGCCTACCACAGCGACATCTACAACGGTAACCTCAGCAACTTCACAACAACCGTCGCAAGACTCGGGCCCACCGGTTGGCGCCATTGCTGGAGGTGTCGTGGGAGGCGTTGCTGGACTGGCGATTCTGGCGCTGGTAGCCTGGCTTCTCCTTCGCCGCCACCGCCGCCGCCAGAGTAGCACCACTGCAAACCCGTATGCTGCGGTCCACCGAGGAGAGGAGCTCGGGGGTCGGGAAATGCCAATGGTACACCAGCTGGACGACACACAGAGGGCGTACGAAGCAGGGGCTGGAAAGACAACATATGCGCACGTCAAGGAGCTGCCTGCTTATTCAGCGCCGGTCGAACTGCCTGCCGAGTATCACTCTCCGCGATGACATGCACTTTGTTGTTCTGCGCCTCATACAATACTACTTAGCATCTGTCTTTTTGCATCACTTCGAGCATTCTATCAGCGGCATTTGGCACAAGCGAAAGTGTTTGTGTAGATTTTTGGAATTCATGGTAGGAATATATCAACGCCGTCCTCAATGTACAGGTACGGCAGGGTTCCAAGAACTCCTCATTCGTCTCTTTCGCAACGTTTCTCAGCAGTACCTCGACAGAACAAGCTGACTACCAGTGAACCATACAAACGGCCTCGCAAACGATGACACATCGAGCCTTGAGTTGTATTACCACGCCCTTCAGCGGGTTTGTATCACGATCAGCCCCCTAGCCTATCTGACATCGCTCAGCTTGACCTGTCTCGGCTATTGCTACGAGACATTGCTCTCTTCATACACAACCACGACCGAGATGACTATTCAACAGGAGTTCGCCATCCGCTGGAACGTATCTCGCCTCAATATAGAGCGCGATTGCTAAGGGAAATTGTCTTCTTTCCGCGCCTGCTGCCCAAACGAAATCTTTGCCAGAATGAATACGATACAGACTGCTGCCCAGGTGGCAGGAGCTGTATCCAAAAGCTGCTCAATGCTCTGGCACTGCTTTGTGCGAACTCGACGTGGACACTCTTCAACAATAAGGGCTTCTTCTGCTGTGAGTCTGGCCTGCCCGCATTCAACGTCAACGGCTCAAACATGTACGTGGCGAAAGGAAGCACTCCAAGTGGAGCAAGAGTACTACATTCAGTGACAGGTATGTGACCTCGAAATCGGTCCCATGGCCATGCACTGATATACTCCGCCGATTAGCACCTCCACTTCTGTCATCGCATCAGTCTCGTCCGTATTTGCACCTGCTAGGTCATCTGGGGAAGCCCCTTCACCGATCAATGCCATCGTTGGCGGTTCAGTCGGCGGCATAGCTGGTCTGTCAGTTCTGGCGTTGTTGATCGGGTTTGTACTTCGACGGCAAAGACATCGCAAAGCAATAGCTTCGCACGGTGATGTTCATCAGGCCGATGGCGACGACACTGGAGTGCGCCGACTCGGTAACACACAAAGAGCATGTGAGGTGGCGGACAAGGTCACGTACGCGCATGAAAGGAAACTGCCAGCACGAACAGTACCAGCCGAACCGTCTACCAGTCATGAGTAGGCAAACAATCGAGTATACTGCACTCCACATATGAATCCCTGTCCACAGGATACCTTTCACGATCTGAATGTCTTCCAAAACGATCGTTTCTGGTATCATCTGGATTGCGTCCATCAGATACGAGCTCTATGGCGACATCGTGATCAAAGGCATGCTCGGTTTCGGCGACGACGACATGAGGAGTGAACAGAACGCTACGCTCCTCTGTTCTCGAAGCACGGGACTTTAAAGTGAGGTAGACATATCATACTCCAAACCTTCCTACTCGCCTATCATTTGGACCCCACGCCTGGCTCCCCGCCCTCTAGGATGAGCATCCTTCGCTTCCCACCCATGTCCCGCTCCCGCCGTCAGTTCACAGACCCACGTGTCGTGCAACAAAGCGGCGTACGACCATTCTTTAACCTCAATCCGATTCTGTGAGGATCTCTATCATGCATAGCCTTGCGCGTGCGAATTTTCCGCGACTCTTGACAACGCACAACAGCCTGTAGTACATACGCTTAGGTTGAGGATGATTTAGCAGCAGGGATAACACGAAAAGTGCCGCCTATCATATCCCGGGTTTATGAGCTATGGTGCTGACTGTACAAAGACCAATACTTCTCTATGCATGCCCAGCGCGGCTGAATGCCTCGCTCGCGGAGAGGATGACGTGTGTCCGCGGATGGAGGCTTGGAGAGGCAGGTGAGTGCATACGCGTGCGCGTTCCTGGGCAGACAGTATCCCAGGCTCGACTCGAACTTGGAACCTCGCAGTTTACCTCGTTGTTCAATTGCAAAAATTCAAGGCAAGACTGTAAAATGTATTGATCGATTGGTTATCGCGTACCGCCGACCTCCCTCGGTAGTCCCGCAGCAATGCGCCACAAACACTCAGCCTACCTACTTCTGCTGTTCACACAAAGCGTGTATGCAACTCAATGCGCCGCACCTCCTCTCGTCCTGCCCGTCCGCACCGCCTTTGTAGCGCCTGGGATCCTATCTCATGGCATTCCAATTTCGCTAGGCACACCGCCTCAATATCTCGTTCTCACGCCTTCACTGCAACTCGATACTCCCTTCATCCCGCGGTACACAAACTCCTGCGTCTACGCCGCAGACACACATGTGCCAGCAAACGACACAAGATGGACAGAGTATGACAGTAGTTCTGTATGCATAGGCATCTACGGAGGTAGTTTCATCCCTGAGCAATCCACAACGTTCTTCGACAACGGCACGAACAGTCCCGTCAGCGAGCCATGGTTTAAGAAGACGCAGTTTTTGGATTGGCGATTCATGACTGATAGCTTTATTTTCACGGACGACCTGGAAGCGTACGGGCAGCAGAACGACGTTCTGCCCGAGAAACGAAATGTGACGACATCATTCATACTGCCGAACCAGAACGCGACGTTCGGTGGACTCGGTGGCTCGATGCTGAGCTTGACGTCTAGATCGCGGTTGCTAGAGACGCTAGTCGCGGAAGGCATGGCGCCGAGCAAGAGCTGGAGTTTGTTGAATGAGAGTTTATGTCTTGGTTGTATCGACGAAAATGCATATTCAGGAGAGTTTCGGACGTTCAAAGTCGCGGACCGCGGGAGGGGCAATGGATTGCCTTGTTCATTACAGGTGAAGATTGAGTCGCTCGATTACCATGATGGGCCGACGAGTGAGGGTGTGCCTATGATCGAGAATGCGTTTGCTGCCTGTGTTGATCCTGGAGTACCGTCCCTTGTACTCCCAACAGATACACGCGCAGCACTAGATGAAGCAGCTGGAGCGAACTGGTTGTCCAGCTTATCGAGAGCCTCGGATTCTAGCGGTAGCTTCTTGAGGTTCAAACTGGAAAGCGGCCTGGAAGTGGATATTAGAAAGCGAGACAACACCGCTGCAGGTGTAGTCCCGATGAGCAATGAACAGCTCTTCTCCGAAGTCGGTACATGGGGAGCGTATGGCCGAGATGTGCCAGTGCTTGGCCAGCCTTTCACGAACTCTGTTGTCCTTAAATGGGACGAGGCCACAGGAGAGTACGGGATGGCAAACAGAAATTGGAAGTCGGACGGAGAAAAGAAGATGAAGCCACTAGGCTGTGACAGCTTCCCTTCAATGAGAAGATCCGTGGAGACAACACCAAGCGTAGGCGTCATCGCAGGATCAATCGTGGGAGGGTTCATAGCAGGACTCTTATTTGCCGCAGCGGGCATTTTCTTTCATTGGCGCGGCCAAAGGGGCGTACAGAGTAACTACGAAGCCATGCGTGGCGAGGATGCGGTGTCTCTGCGCACGGTCGATACAGGTAGTCATACACTGGAGTCCAGGATGAGCGGCGTCTCTAGCCTTCCAGCGACGAGCCTGAGGGAGTCGCTACGATCGCACTTTGGGAAAAGATCTGTATCACCTTTCAGGGAGCCGTATCTTGTCGGTGATAGCCAGGTCTTCGAGGCCCCTGAAGGAGGGACGGTGGAGCCATCAAAACGTAGCAGAGGCGAACTGGACGCGTACTCTCACGATCACAGATGAGGAATGTAATTGCTCCACCCCGGCGTCTTGTAGACAGCCTCCGGCTGGCGTCTTAGAGATATAAATGCCTCCACGATGATGAAGACCCTTGCCGCCATGAACAATGGGACTAGTACCCTTTTCAAGAAAGATCTAAATGTCTTGTTGTTGCGCATTCGATTCTCCGTGGCTTCGAGCTGCTGTAGTTTATTTGTTGCCAAAAAAAACAGTGCCAGTACAAGGCCGGTCAGACCAGTGGCGCAGGCACACGCTATCCACATGACTCTTTCGAAATGCGTTGGGAAGTAGTCGTTCCACGCAGAAAGGTGCAGACCACCGTATGCGGCTCCGGCGAATGCCACGACGGTCTTCAAGATATCGCGTTGTACGTTGACGCTTCCCAGATACGAAAACCCAGGAAAGTTGGGGACGTGATCAGCAATGTAGATAGGCTCTCCGACGAAGATGCCAAGCGTGGACCAAGTGAAGAACACCTTGGTATACTCTTTGCGCTTTTCGCACTCGTCCCATAGCTCTTGGACTATGCTGTTTGCGAGGCTCCACCTCCGCTTCGCCTCATTTGAGAGTGGAGCATGATTTTGACAATCCTCGAAAGTCTTTCGGCAATAATTTCTTGTATGTTGGAGGCAATGACCAGGACCCTGCAATTGAAAGAATTCCTCGTGTTCGGAAGCAACATTGTCACACTTGTACGTGTATTGGACCTCGCCGCGAACATCTTGTACCTTTTGTAATGGGCCAAGAAACTTGAGTGGGTTCCTGGCCCCAACAGATCCAAGTGAGAACCGCGTTGAATGGAATTTGGGAACAGTGCCCTCGAGACCCTTGTCGTTGGGAGACGGTAATGTCCTTCTCGATCTGTCGTCCGGTAAGGTATACGCGAGGCATCGGATCTCGCTGATTTCGTCTTCGCGGTTGCCACTGATTGGACTGCACATGTACATCAAAGCGATATGCTTGTCAAGTCCATGCTCTCCGACGATCTTGTGTGGATCTTTGATGTCCAGAGGCTTGTGCCACCACAACAGGTAAAGGGCGAAAGCGCAAATGACGTGTCCAACTGTGTTGATCTCCAACAACGTGACTGGCAGGTCTTGCGCTACTCGCGCGATACACTGTACGATGATCCAACCTGCCTGAAGAACAACCAGGAGCTTGGCCAGACCATCCGCCTTACTCTTATCGCGAACCTCGCCGTTCTTGATGTTAGGTAACTTGTCCAAAAACGAGAGTAGTCGCACGCCCTCAGCTGTGATGCTGAGATGTGATTCATTCGTAATGTAGTCGCCTGTCTCGATGACAATACCACCCATGACAGCAAAATAGCATTGTGAAAGGCTCCACTCCTCAGACGCTCTCTCCTTCTCGGCCACTGATGATTTATCACCCTGTGTGAGTCAGTTTCTCGCCATGGTCGGTACTCGTTCAGCTCGCTCGCTTTGCCTGGATCTAGACCGGCACTTGGAACCACGCCTGACTTGCCTTGTCTTTGTTACGATACTTGATGTCTGCTCGGATCTCGTTCCTCAACCATCTGGCAGTTAAGAACTGCGCAAATGCTGTGCTGACCACGACTTCAGGAGCAAATATGCCAAGTAGTACCCATCGCAAGCGCCTGGCATTGCGCTCCCTGAGCCGCGAAGTCTCGATCGGAACGTTGAGATGCAAGGCGGACCAGACACAAATTACCAGTGTCAGCACGCAGGAGACGATGAGGTCCCATGTTCCGCGGAAGTTGGGGGCTGAAAACCACGCTACCTCTGGGTCTGGAGTTGCTGAAACTGCATTTTGTGCAAAGAGCAGCAACACCCAGAGTAGTGACATTCTGAGATACGCAAATGACGACCGTGAGAGTTGAGGGTAGAAAGGCAGGAGGCTGACAGCGCGAGGCAGAACTTCTCAGAGCTGAGGATACGGCTGAGCGCGATGCATGGGTGCATGTCGTTTCTGCAAACACCATTCGCTCGTCAACGCCATGGCAGACGCAGCGCTCCTTCAATCAGTAGGAGCCGAAAAACGATGTCGTTGACTTGGAAAGTGTCCCATTGTCTTATATAATGTGTAGTACTGTGGCGAGCTCATTGTGCACCGCGAGACCAAATACGCCGCAGGCCTTCTTCTGCGCGAAAATAATCAGTGGGGAGACTCTAGGGATGGTTCGTGAGGTCGTGCTAGTCGAACTGTACATAGATGAATTGTATTTTTGTAGTCACGTGGAACCTACTCGTCAAGAAGACATGAGGGAATGATGCATGCACATTTCGGTGGTCGATAGGCCCGTCATGACAACTTTCATGCGCTATAGATCTTACAGAGGTGACCCGAGATGTAGTGGCCTGAGGCGTGGTGGTGTTGCGGCTGTCCCTGCTCTTCCGGGCGGCTTCTTCTGCTGATGCGCTAGCGCGCTCTCCCTTCCGGCACCATCGAGCGAAGCAAGAGCATCGCGGGCCTCACCATCACGTCGTCCGGGCATCTCGAAACACAGCACAGATAGCAGACACTAAAATTGGTGTCGGCCCCGTTTCGACCGCAGTGTTTACTCCGGAGTAGCCTCCCAGGGACCGAAGCCGGGAGCCGCTAGGCGGGGAGCCGAAGCTCTGTGTAGCAAATGTTTCGACATCTGAATCGCAGGGACGGTCGTATATAGAGGAAGGAGTGGAAGGTAGACTACTAATACAGTAAATTGGATTCAATCGATCATACATACCTTCAACTATACACACCAGACATTGTACCAGCTCGCAAAAATCATATTCGTCATGTCGCAACAGAAGTTGAAGCCTACCTTTGACGACGTCATGGGATGTCAGACTGCAGTTTACGAATGGGCAGACAGCTACGACAGCAAGGTATGCTACGATGCAATAGTGCACTATTAAGCACTTAATAGTGCTGACGACAGACAGGACTGGGACCGCCTGCGAAAATGCATTGCACCCACGCTGAGGATCGACTACCGCTCTTTCTTGGACAAGATCTGGGAGTCGATGCCTGCCGACGAGTTCGTCACAATGGCCTCTGACCCTGCCGTTCTCGGCAACCCTCTGCTCAAGACACAGCACTTCATCGGTGGTACACGGTGGGAAAAGACAGCGGAAGACGAGATCACTGGCTACCACCAGCTGCGCGTCCCTCACCAGAGGTACACGGACGAGACCCGCTCAACGGTTGCAGTCAAGGGCCACGCACACAGCGCCAACACGCACTGGTACAAGAAGGTCGACGGCGAGTGGAAGTTTGCTGGTCTCAGCCCAGATATCAGGTGGTTCGAGTACGACTTCGACAAGGTCTTTGCGGAGGGAAGGGATTCGTTTGGTGAGCAAGAGGAAAAGGAACTGGCACAGGCAGCCAACGGCATCCCGGCAGAGCAGATCTCAGGGAGCAAGCTCGAGTAAAGGTGGAGTCTGAGGGATGATTAATTAAGTTCCAGTCGTCCGGTTAGCGCTATGTGAGGGAGTTGTTGGATATGAGGATACCACGAAATGACATGTTTTCTCCACAGCAATTATGTTGTTGACCTGGTTCAGGAAGTGGTGTGGTCACACAGAACCGCGAACATTGAGCTTCGACATTGCCATGCATGCCTCTTCCATGGAAGCTCGTATCGAACTGCTCGTCGCCTTGCTTGCCTGTTGCAGCGCCTGGGCATATGATGGATAGCGAACGAGTTCTTAGCACCGCTGTGAGGTAATCCAGATGCAGGTCTGCCGTTGGACTAGGTGCAGATTGCCCTGGCGCCAGTGCTGAAGAATGGAACCGCACCTTAGCACGGTGATTCGACGAAAACATGGTGCAGAGTCTGCAGACTCTGCAGCCAGTGCGCAGTGCGCGCAGCACAGAGCTCCTCGCAGGCGGCCACAGCTGGGCCCAAGCAAGCCAGCGGGGACGTGAAACTGGTCGCTCGCAGTGGCTCGCAGTGGCTCGCAGTTCACGACGCCCTCGCTCCAGTGAGCCTGAGGCACAGCAGCTGCAAGTCATTCACCGTACGCACCGGGGGTGGGCCTCTATTAATAATGCGTGGCCGTGTAGCCCTGGATCGTGCAGAAGCGCTCCTCCAGCCAGCGAATCTGGAGCAGGGCTGCCACGCAGCCTTGTCGCAGCTCACCCAGGCGAGGCTAGGGAGAGAGGGCAATCGACGCGCTGGGTGGAGGGGCTGAGATCAAGCTTTCTTTCGGCGATCCTCTACGCCATCATCCCCAGGTTGCTCGGCTGCGAGCTTTGGTGCGTTTGGCACAAGGGCATTCGCTACCGACTGCCCGCCGCCACACACGACCAGCGGATTGGGCGGAGTCCAAGATTTGGGCGGATTGGTCCGGCATACTGCAAAGAGCTCTTGAAAGGCCCGTTCTTCACATCATCTGCTGCCCTCTCACTCGACCCCACCTCTCTCTCTCATCACCTCTCTGCTCAGGCAATCGTCTTGTACTTTGCTCCTAGTCTTCCTTTGCGTCGTCGGTGTTCTCTGCTTCGCTGCGGGAGTTTCTTTGGCCTTCAGGTAAGCTGTCCTCGATTCGCACACCCCTCTCACATTTTTCGCGCTGTCTTGGCGGGCGGCCGCTGCGTGCGGCCTGGTGGTTGCATGCTCGCGGGTGACGCACATTTTCGGTGCAGACTGTGCGCTCGCAATTGCAAGCCATTGCGATGCATGCATCTGCTCGCGAGCTGTGCTGAGCCTTCTGACGTCGTCACCTGCACGGACGCACGCAGCAGCGGGCATTGCTTTTCCTTCACTGCCTGCGCGCTGCTGTAGCTGTGTCGCCGTGTCGCCGCCGACGCGCTTCTGCTACCCACCCTAGTCGCTGCTGCAGTCCTCCTCGCCTCGTGCTACGCCTGTGCATGTGACCTCTCTGTCAGACAGACGTACTGACTGTTGCTGCTGCAGATCTCAATAGAGCTTCTACCTCACGGCCACTCTTTCACCCTCCCGTCTTCGTCAGGCCCTTTTTGGATCGCGAGTCGGAGTTCAGTCTGTCGACACCTTTCCTGTCACCTACTTTCGCAGTCCTTGTGTCTGTTAGCTTCTGCGTGCCTCGCGCCTGATCGCAACACGCCTCAAGTGAAAGAACGCACCACAGGTCATCAGTGGTAAGTGCAGCCTAGAGCATTTTCCATGCCCCTCACCTGCGCCTTGGCCGTCACCGGATTTTGCCCCATTTCACCGTGCTGACGATCGTTTCTCGTAGACTTTACAAACAACTCCGATCCACTATCATACTTACGCGCAATACTCTTAGTCGACGCTCCACCAAATACCCGATCATTACCATTTGATCAATCGCGACAATGAGCTTCCAACAGCAGTACGACCAGTACCAGGGCCAGCAGCCCGGCGAGCAGGGCCCCAACCCCAACGTCTCGCAGACCGATCTCGGCCAGCCCATGGGCCAGCCCATGGACCAGTCCGGCGGCTTCCCTCCCCAGCAGATGGGCCCTCCCGGCAGTGCCGGCCCTGACGGCAACGGTCAGGGCGCCGGCAAGACCACCCTCTGGTGAGTCGCACGATACAATGGCTTGCAAGGGGCCAGCCAGGCGAGCATAAGGGCTAACAAGAAGCAGGATGGGCGAGCTCGAGCCTTGGATCGACGAGAACTTCGTCCGCAGCATCTGGTACAACATGGGCGAGACCGTCAATGTCAAGATGATCCGCGATAAATTCTCTGGGTAAGCAGAAAAAGTGTGAGAGGGGTGATGTCACGCAGACTAATTTGTGCAGCAGTAACGCTGGATATTGCTTCGTTGACTTCGCCAGCCCTGATGCTGCGTCAAAGGCCCTTACCCTCAATGGCCAGCTTATCCCTAACTCCAACCGCCCCTTCAAGCTCAACTGGGCCTCTGGTGGCGGCCTCGCTGACCGCAGCCGTGACGAGCGCGGCCCCGAGTTCTCCATCTTTGTTGGAGACCTTGGACCCGAGGTCACCGAGTTCGTCCTCGTGCAGCTCTTCCAGAACAAGTACACCTCCACCAAGTCCGCGAAGATCATGTCCGACCCCATCAGCGGCATGTCGCGCGGTTACGGTTTCGTCCGTTTCGCCAACGAGGAGGACCAGCAGAAGGCCCTTACCGAGATGCAGGGCGTTTACTGCGGTAATCGTCCCATGCGCATCAGCACTGCTACTCCTAAGAACAAGAGCGGTGGACCTGGTGGCCCTGGTGGTATGCAAATGCAGCAGGGCGGCGGAGGACCTGGTATGGGCATGTACTCAATGGGTGCTCCCCCCATGGGCTACTACGGCGCTCCCCAGCCCATGAACCAGTTCACCGACCCGAACAATACTACTGTGTTCGTCGGTGGACTCAGTGGATACGTCACCGAGGACGAGCTCCGCTCCTTCTTCCAGGGCTTCGGCGAGATTACCTACGTCAAGATCCCCCCTGGCAAGGGCTGCGGTTTTGTTCAGTTCGTCCAGCGTCACGCTGCGGAGATGGCTATCAACCAGATGCAAGGCTACCCCATCGGTAACTCGCGTGTCCGTCTTAGCTGGGGACGTTCCCAGAACAACTCTGGACCTGCTGGCACTCCTTACCGCCCGGCTCCTCCCCCACCGGTCTTCGGCCCTGGCATGGGTATGCCGCCCCAGCACCCCGGCTACGGAGGTGGTTTCGCTCCTATGAAGGTAAAGAACATCGAACAAGGTACACAGAACTTGGCTAACAATGTATCACAGTAAGCGCACTCTTTCTCTCTGTATTGTTTGCACGGCGCTTCTTCCACGGTTCCCCGTTGGCTTATTGCAATGACCCCTTTCACGACTCGTCACACGACCTTCGAGCGATTTTGGTTCCTTTCTATACCTGGGTGGTTCTCCAAAAGTTCTAAGTTCATTCGACGACACCGATCTTGCACGAGGGCCTTAAAAGGGAGTCTTTGTATAACAGGTCATCTTTCTGCCCGCGGGTTTTCTTTCGAGCTGGCTACTTCACAAGGAGCATCTGGAATACAGCTAGTCATGCGTACCTGGATTTGCTTTCTGTCGGATGCTTTTCCTTTACGAATGTGCGCTACTACGGTTCAGATTCGATTGGCTATCTTTCCAATCACATGGTTCTTTCGATGCGTTCTTTGTTTGTCTCGTGCTTTGCTTGATCATCTCTTCCATTTTTCGTGCGCAAGTCTGCGAGCTCAGGCGAATATTTATCCAGAACTCGATTGTTAGGTCACACGCTAACAACAACCAACAGCCACTACCAGCAGCTGCCCCAGCAGCAGCAGTCCGCCGGGTATGGAGGACCTCCCGGTCTTCCTCAAGGCCTCTCTCAGAACGGCGGCTCTGGCGGTCTCAACGGCCTCGGGCCCCTCTCTCCTCGTGGTCCTGCGAGCCCCTCCAACGGCACCCCCGGTGCTTCCGATCAAGCGTTCTCGCAGCAACTGAACTTCAACAACAACTACTAGAGTCTCGCGTTCAGCATCACTGGGCATAATCATCTGCGACATGATTTAGCGAGGAGTTACGGTCCAATCATTACTCGGAAAATATTCTTTATGATTATGTGAAAATGGGAAACGCTTGCACTCTTCACCATATTGGGGCGGACATGTCGGCTTTTCAGCACGTGCAATATGGCGTCTGGCGATAGTGTTGTGCGTTGCGTGTTGTCGCTGTTCGATCTACAAAAGCTTGGTTAACGAGACTGTTGAAAAAGTACGAATTTTGCTGGCGTTGGACTGCTGTACCGCCGCCACCCTTACTGGTCTTGCTATTCAGCGCTCGCAAGCACTTTGAGAGATGTTTAGGCGTGGAAAGCTAGATTTTAGTCATAGCTAACAAGTTCAAGACCTTCCTCTCACTTGGTTCCCCTGACCTCATCTCCCCACGTCCGCTAATGCAGTCGCAAAGTTCGTTGTACCGTCGTTTCCCAGCACACTTTCTATGGTCATGATGGCGCAGGTGCAGCGGTCATGCACATGGCTGCAGTCGCGCTTTCCTGATGAACGACTTCCAGAGCACTCTGTCCCTCCTTCCAGGGCTCGTACGCCCGGAAATAAATCCAGGTCACATCCTTCCTCTCTACACTCACGCAACACAGCTGCCGATTTTTGGCTTTGCACACATTGCAACGTTGGACAGTTGTCATTGCTCGCCTGCCATGCGCTACGACAATTGGGACGTCATCCTGTTCCCTGAAGACTCCAACATTCCCATACCGGAGTACAGGACAGCTTGCTATCTCTCTCGAGACGAAGGTCATCATCTGCGACCCACCAACGCTGCTGGGCAGTGTGCGTCTATGGAATCTCGAACTGACACTGTTCAATAGATGGCCACGAACTACCGACGCTTCGAACGTACATCGGATCGCTGAAACCAGAGACACCTTTCCGTATCTCGTTACATCACTGGGGTCCGCCAAAATTGTCGCCTGTGATGCAGGAGAAACAACGTGAACTCGGAGCGAGCGCCACCTTCACGATTCAGGTTATCGTCGACGGTTCCAGGCTGTAGTAAGCTAGCTCTAAATATCTCCAGACCACCACATATCCCTTCCTAACAATAGACAGTCATGGCAGCTTCGAATTGAATAACTCTTCGCCACAAGAGATTAGTACGTTGCGATGCGGTAGCAGCCACGAGGCCCGCAGGTAATAGTCCGCAGCAGAGACTGACAGCCGTCCAGCCTCTGAACAGCACTTGTTCAGATCATCCCGTACCAGAGAGCAGCCTTCCAGTCAGGCAAAGCAACGGTTGAGATTCCCACGAAGTGATAGAGGCGCCCTATTACGGAGCTCGGCATGGCAGCCACGAGGTACAGACAATCGAATCAAAGTCCTGCTTTCAGAACAGCTCGTCAACGATAACGATACACTTGGCCTGGACCAATGGGACATTGTCTGCTTCTCTTTTCAGCATGCTCCGAGAGGTACACTGTGCGTCTCTTGGGTCTGGACGTCATACTAACCCAACGCAGAATTGCTAGAGCAGGCCGGCATCGCGTACCCAGTCGTCGATCCTTTGCGTGCTCTAGTGGCTGAGCGAGCTACATTTACGGCACGATCAACATCTCGCAGCACGATGGCCGATGAGCTGCGAAGAGGATCTCACACACATTCTGAAACCTCGCCAGAGTCTGAATCTGAGCCCGTCAGACCTGTGAATGCTGTGCCTCACCAGCAACGCTCAAACCGAATGCCTTCATCATCACAATTTCTACCGCAATTCATGGCCCACAGAGAAGGTCATCCGGGCATCTGTTTCAACACGTACGGCAGTTTCGGTGATTCCGGCTCTGTGAGCATGAGATCATTTCCATCACAACGGTATGCTTCGAATACGTCTGGCCTGGAGGGCTTCTATGACCCGGCCTTTCTAGCACAGGCAGTACCACCTTGGGCACATAACGCTCCCGTATCAGGACAGCTTGTCAATCCGATAGTGAACAGCAAACGACAACGGAAAGATGCCAATACGCAGCAGGTTATGATGGCGTTGCGAGACGATCAGTTTGGGCAAATTCTGAAGGCCCTCAGTCCCTCGAAAGCCGAGCACAGTAAGCCAAATGGTTTGCCTATGCAAAGTCAGTCTCACCGTCCACCGAAGATGGGTACCCTGTCTGTGCCAGTTCGACCATCATCAGCGGCAATGGCGCGCACCGTTCCAGTCCATAATGCAACATCGCGCAGCCGAAGGCCTTCTCCTGATTCGACAGATTTTGACGTAGCAGCGCCGTCCAAGCATATTAGCAGGAAGGACTACCAGGTTTCGAGGGGAAATACACCCATCCCTTTCATACTTGCCCCACAGCGATTGGATTCTGACGTATCAATGAGAGATGGCTCATATGCTTCCAGCCTGTCCAAGCTCGAAGGAGACCTCAAAGGTGTAGGCAGCAAGGCTGGCTCCGCACACGCACCCACAACTGTGAAGAGCCGCAAGGAGGGTCTGGCCACCGAAATGGATGATTGCGTTGACCTTCATGTTCGCCACGACCAGAACCCACTGGTGACGGACCTGAACCAGACGCCTCGCAATAACCATTTCGAGTTCATTGATGTCGACGCAATCGATTCGGGTCTAACAGCTGGTCTTGCAAAACTGTCACCCTTCAAACCTAGCCACAAAGCAGGAATGTCAAGTGTCAGCAGCACAGGTCGCCTGGAGCGACAGCTGTATAGTGCTTTGGGAGAAGAGCTTGGCAGTTTTCAGCAGCTGACTGGGGGCGAGATGGGTCCAGAGCTTGCGCAAGCACCGGTTAGAGGTCATCACAGCGAGCTTAGTGGAAGCATCTTGCTCGATCCAGTCATCGAGCCGGCAAAGAGGAAGAGGCAGGGCACACTTGGTGGTGAGAGAGACCAGAGTCCGATCAAGAAGAAGGAGAGACAGGCAGCAGTCGAGGACGAGGATGTTCCTACCAACATGCCGCAACTAAGAGCAGACTGATCGGAAGACCGAGACTGCTAGCAGATACGCTCTTTTGTTGTATTATCTATCAGCAACATCGGACTACATGCTAGACGATGTTGTAACGTATTAGACTTAAACCAAGATTGCAGCACCAGCCTCAAAGAAAGTCTTTGTATTGTGATGTACCAATCTGATATTAAGCCTATTCTTTGAATCTCCCCCCCTCGCTGACATCCGGGTATACGTCAAACCGCCTTTGTGTGTATAGCGGAATCCCCTTCCGTGTCTCTTCAATCTTCCCAGTCTCCAGATCTTGGATGACAATGCCCTCCTTCTCGTCCAGCTGCTGTAGTACATGTGCGTTGGGATCAACAACCATGCTGTGTCCCCAAGCATTGTAATCGGCCTTCATATCTCGCGCCGGACTACACAGCCCCACGTACACCTGGTTATCCGTCGCCCTTGCCCTCGCCAGCAACTCCCAATGCAGCGCGCCCGTGGTCAAGTTGAAGGCGCCAGGATACAGCAACAGAAACGCGCCCTTCCTCGCTGCGATGGTGGCCAGCTCAGGGAACCGTATGTCGTAGCAGATGGCGATGGCAATCTTGCCGTACTCTGGCAGATCCACGATTGTGATCTTGTTCCCTGGCGACAGCACTTCGGACTCGACGAATTTTATCTTGCCCGGGATGTCGATGTCGAAGAGGTGCACTTTCCGGTGCGTCGCGATCAGGTCGCCCTTCGGCGAGAAGGTGAGCGATGTGTTGTACAGCTTCTTTGTGTCTGCGGAGTCGCGCTCGGGGATCGAACCGCCGACTAAGTATACGTTGGCCTCCTTGGCCAGCTTGGAGAGCTCGTGGAAGGTAGGCGAGGCGTCGGCCGAGGGAGGAGAGGGCTGCAGTGTCTCGGCGTACTTGTCGAAATACTTTGTCCCGTACGGCGAGTTGAAGCATTCGGGGAGCACGACGAGGTTTGCGCCGGCTTTTGCGGCTTCGAGGACCTTGGAGCGCGCGTTGTGTAGGTTCGCGGTCTTGTCGGCGCCTGAGGCAAGTTGCACCAGCGCGAGCTTGAGGCTCTTCTTCAGAAGTTGTGACATGCTGGGCAACTGTGAGAGGGGGGAAGGACAGCAAGTAACAGCAGTGAGTTAAGGATCAAGAATTTGGTGGAAAGCAGCGCCGCGAGCACCTTTATGAAGCTGTCAAGCTGCGATGGAGCTGTTGGAGTAGCTGTTGGAGTACCGCGGGGTTTGGCCGGCGCCTTTGCCCGATGTCATCATGCCGGTGTTCGCTGTGCAAATGCCGACGGAAAAGACATCTTACTCCAAGTCTTCAAAGCAGACTGGAGCATTTCACTCCAGGTGGAGGGGCCCTGAATTGCTTCGCCCAGTAGACATTGAGTTCTTGGTGGACTACGTATGGAAGAGGTTGGCGGATGGCTGGCTTATCGAGTAAACTACTCGTGAAATGGCACACTGGATATCTCATTTGCGTGATCTACCGCCAAAAAGCTCTCTGTAGTGCTACTTTATGTTATCAGACGGTCTTGGGAAACTGCAAATTGAGCAATTGGTGACCGCAGAGGAAGTCACGCGCGCACGCGCCACTTCCGCGTCACTGTAACTTCACTCCATTCCTCGAACATTGCCGCCTGCATCTTGCACAACACCTTGGCAAACGTTGGAAATGACACTGACCCGACCAAAATCGCACGCTTATGTCCACCTTCAAAGGCATTGTTGCCGGTACGAGGCATCATCGCACCTGGACACCACGGCTGCAGCACTAACCCACGCGTCAGAATTCCCCCAGATCAGGCTCGACTACTTTCGGCACCAACCTGAGCACAAGGCACCCTTGGCGTGCTTCCTTAGCCATGTGCATTCAGATCATCTCATCGGGTTGGAGTCTTTTCGAGCTCCCTTTGTCTATTGCTCTGCTGCGACACGTGAGGCACGTGCAATCCATAGCTTGAACCGGATAGTCCTGACTCTGCACTCGACTGACAGCATGGCAGATCCTTCTCCGGCTAGAGAAATTCCACTACAGAGTCAATTTCGCTAAAGGCATCCTTGAAAGTCGCCATGTTACCTACGACAGAAGCATGCGCAAGCTCGCGAAGCCACTTCCTTTGGATGCACCTACTGTGATTGAACTGGCACCTGGAAACAACATACGTGTGACGCTCATTGATGCAAATCACTGCATTGGCGCTGTAATGTTTCTCATCGAAGGTGCCGGCAAAGCCATCCTCTATACGGGTGACATTCGTGCCGAGACATGGTGGGTCAATTCGATTGTTCAGAATCCTGTGCTGGCACCCTATGCGCTCGGCCTTCGCCACTTGGACTGCATCTACCTTGACACTACGTTTGCGACGAAACGCGTTCCCTACAAGGACTTTCCCTCGAAAGCGGATGGCATCAAAGAATTGTTGGAGAAAGTGAGCACATATCCAGACGACACGATCTTCTACTTCCACTCCTGGACCTTTGGTTATGAGAACGTTTGGATCGCTTTGTCATCGTTTCTCGATTCGAGAATCCATCTTGATGACTACCGTACACGTATCTACGGCGCATTATCATCGCTGGACAAGAACAGCCTCAGAGAAGTCGGTCTGGACGTGCAGAGTGAGAACAAGTTCCTGAAAGAGAACTGCATCGAGATACAGGAAGCAGCCGCGCTATGTGGGTTCAGGAATGGAAATCATAAGCAGCATGGTTGCTTGACGTCTTCAGAGGCCGTCCGCATACACAGCTGCGAGCGCAGCATGGGCTGCAGCGTCATCGATAAAGATACGGATGCGAAGATTGTACACATAATACCAATAATCTCCCGACCTAACGGTATCGAGATCGCCGAGTTGGGTGCCGGTGGTGGTAAAGGTGACCTTGACCAGAAAGAAGAACTTGAGACAGCTGATATCGCTGCTGTTGGCAAAATGATGGAACTATGTGCCCAGTCTATCGAGGACCCTGAGCTGCTCTCAAAGGTGCTTAAGATGCTCCAGTATGCTTTAACATCGGGCAGCGCCTCTGTGGACTTTGGGCTGCACTTGCAGAGAGAGAGCCAAGTCAGCGAAAACGATCTATCTCTGCAGAAATTTGTTGCAGCTCTTTCAACCAGCGCTTCCAAACAGCAGCAGGACAGGATCGAGCCTCACCGAAACAAGACAATTCGGTTCCCGTACTCTCGGCACTCTTCTTACTCTGAGCTCTGCGAGCTTGTTGCTGCCTTCGAACCACGAGACGTATTTCCATGTACCGTTGACGAGGCAACATGGAGTCCGGAGCTCAGTATGGACGCCCTTTTTGGCGAGTACTGCTCAGCACGAAGCTTCCGTCATGATGCCGAGATGATGCAAATCTTCAAGGCTAGACAGAACCATGGCCAGACGCAGAAGCGGGATCGAAGTCCAAGCCAGCAGGATACTCAATTTGAAACACCTCCCGAAATCACTGTCTCGAGCATCTCGAAGCCGGGAGTCTTCAATAGTGAGCCTGAGGCGCATTCAGAACCAGCCATGGCAGGAGTAGACGAACCATTCGCAGATGTTGCAGACGTAATTGGTGATGAGGCTCTGAGGGAAACCCCAGTAGCCGCGCGCAGCGCTACACCTGCAGTGCTCCCAGGGCCAGAGCCAAGGCCGGCGAAGCAGATGGAGAACCTGTTGGAAAGTACATCAAAGGGCTTCCCACAACTGTCTCGGACGACGGCGAAGCCGTCAAGACCAGAGAGAAAGCGCAAAACGACCAATACGCATCTGGCTTACGAAGCTGCAATTGGGACACACCTGACCTGGGCTGACTTTGGTGGATTAGAGTCGACCAGGAGCAGGAATGATGATTTGCTGTGAAGTATACGGGTTGAGAGGTTATTTCGTCTCCGAACACCCCCGCCCTATCCCGTAGAATGGATCATTCAACCTTGGGTAACGACACTAGTATTCGTGCGTGCATCCGCTGGATGTGTCGACGGTGCAGACTTGTACGTAGTGCAGGTCCCAGCAATATTCTGGTGGGCGAAATCGAACCGGGTAGCGCCTTTGAAGAGAGCGGTCAGGCAGAATGGTCGCTACGGACCTGCACCGACACTACTGTTATATTCGGGAGAGCCCCGAGCATTACTCTTCTCAGAAGTAAGCGTTCGCTGCAGCTCCGACCATCATGCAGGGTCCAGAACGCTCGATGACCGTTTCGTGAGGTCCAACAGGTCACACGGCGAAAACACCGAGCCTCTGCGGCTAAGGTCCACCACAACACCACGCCAAACATCGTGAGTTCTGCTGCATTACAGCCGCATGACATTCAAAGACCAGGGTAAATTGCCCAACAGAGCATGGCTCGCGCCTCGGTAGGCACGGGACCGAGCTTGAAGGATCCCCACGCGGAGTTGGCGGATTACCATTCGTGGGCTTTTAGGCCCATTCTAATCTCCTGGCGGGGCCCAGGGCGACGTTTGGGGATAGAGGGGTACAACGCGCCGCGCACCTCGGAGCTCCACGTATAGATATGCCCCGCAATAAGGGCAGCTGACGGTCTTCTTCTAGATTTTTTTTTCTTCTGGTTCGTACTATTTCTTCTGGAAGTCTTCGAGATCTCTTCTTGTTTTTCGACTTCCTCATCTTCTCTTCCCAATCATTTCGACTGAGACACAGAGCGGCAAGATGAGCACCACAACCACAATTGCGCCTGCAAAGGCAAACATTGGTGTTTACACAAACCCAGAACACGACCTTTGGGTTGCTGAGGCGGAACCCAGCCTTGAGGTCGTCCAGAGGGGTGGAGATCTTGCAATTGGTGAGGTTCTTTTGAACGTCAAGAGCACTGGTATTTGCGGAAGTGACATCCACTTCTGGCACGCAGTAAGTCCCTCCCCTAAATCTAGGCTCACTTGCCTTCTGCAAGAAGCTGCAGTTCAGCTTTGGTCTTAGGTCCCTTTGCCTTGAACGACTTGGAGAACTAACAAGATCAGGGATGCATCGGTCCTATGATCGTTGAAGATACACACGTTCTCGGCCACGAGTCTTCTGGCGTAGTGATGGCTGTTCACGAGTCCGTCACAAATCTCAAGGTTGGCGACCGTGTCGCAATCGAGCCCAACATCATCTGCCACAAGTGTGAACCCTGCCTGACAGGCCGCTACAACGGTTGCACGTCCGTCGAATTCCTTTCCACACCTCCCGTCACAGGCCTGCTCCGCCGCTACCTCAAGCACCCTGCGATGTGGTGCCACAAGATGCCCGACAGCATGACCTTCGAGGACGGTGCTATGCTCGAGCCTCTCTCTGTCGCTCTTGCTGGGTTTGATCGTGCGAATGTCAGGCTCGGTGACCCCGTGCTCGTTTGCGGTGCTGGGCCCATTGGTCTCGTCACACTGCTCTGCGCACAGGCTGCAGGTGCTGCTCCCCTCGTTATCACCGACATCGACCAGGGCCGCCTCGAGTTCGCCCGCAAGCTTGTCCCCCGCGTCCTCACACACAAGGTTGAATTCAGCCACTCGGTCGACGACTTCCGCAGCGCAATTCTCAAGCTCACCAACGACGTTGAGCCATCCCACGCTCTCGAGTGCACGGGCGTCGAGTCCTCGATCGCCGGTGCTATTCAGACTGTTAAGTTTGGCGGCAAGGTCTTCGTTATTGGCGTCGGCAAGAACGAGATCAAGATCCCCTTCATGCGCCTGTCCACACGTGAGGTCGACCTGCAGTTCCAATACCGCTACTGCAACACATGGCCCAAGGCTATCCGGTTGGTGGAGAGCGGTATCATTCAGCTCCGCGACCTGGTCACTCACAGGTTCGCTCTTGAGGATGCTGTTGACGCTTTCAAGACAGCGGCTGACCCCAAGACCGGTGCTATCAAGGTTCAGATCCAGAGCTTAGGTGATTAGAGTGAGAAAAGAAGGAGTTTCGTACTTGCATCAGTGGAGTTGAAGGCTGTATGGCCGTCTTGAGGTTTTTTGGACTTGGAGCATGTCTAATAGATACTACGAATTGGTTCGAATTGAATGATAAAGACATATTTTGGTGCGATCTTGAAGCTTAATCTGTGAAGTAGATATTGACAAGCCGATTGAACTTGACCACGACCCAACGCAGACAGCCCTGAGATATGTTGCAAGTTATGTGGTTGAATGCGACTCTTACATATGTAATTTCTCGGTTCCTCGAATGCTAGTAGTCTATATCTTCTTCGAAAGATATCCTATACCACGCAACTATACCGTATCACCTTTCAAGCTACCAAGACTCTGGGATACCATCCATGTCAAGTGCGACAGCCAAAACCGAGGCACACTAATTCCACATGATCGCCAACACCGGAAAGGCTGTTATTTCTTCGAACATTGGAGCAGCCGAACGTGTTTCTGGAACCACAGCCCTGTTCACGTTGGAGTGTGCAGTACAGGCGAAGTAGGGTGCGGATATGGTGGTATACCACTAGGCTCATTCCCCGCACGCAGTCAGGCCTGGGATATCTAGATGTTAGTTTTTTAAGGGGATCGATAGGGGTTTGCGTGTGGTATTAACGGTATGGTCGCTGAGAGATTAAAGGAGTGGCAAGAGCGGGCTTGTAACTCACGACAGATTACGAACCACCCAACAGATTACGAACCACCCAATATCCCACTACACAACTACATCCATACCAGAGCTTTACATGAGATTGAAATACTAAATGCCACAGCCACGACTCCAACACAACCTCTCTGCCAACGAAGCTCCTTTATCTTACCCATTGCACCACCTTTCGTCACCGCCACAACACAAGCAGCCTCTCCGTGCTGCACTTCTCCTTCAAGCATCTCAAAGACTTCATTAGCTTTGACTTGTTGTGAATCCTTTATCAGCGATCAATGCGCCTATATTGCAGAGCTCGTGCGACGCGGTACTATCTCAGATTCTCAAGGCAAGGCTCGTGATCGCGCACTGCAGACGTGGTCCAGATAGAATGTCGACGTATTCTGAGAGAAGCATTGAGAGATGGTGGATGGGGAGTGGAGAAGGAGGATGAGCGTGGGCAGTACGGGGGGAAGTGGAGGGACGTGAGCTGGGGCGGGAAGGCGGGATGATAGTTTGTAAATGTGAGTGGTGTTTGTTGGTGTTGCAGAGCAAATTAGACTAATCTATCTGCTCTACAAGCTAGTAGATGTATGTAGGTAAATATGCTGCAACAGTTGGACATTGAAGGGGCATAGGATCGGAACAGACCAGACTTTTCACATGAGCCAAGCACTGAGAGCCGATGACAGGGTGATGGTACTATGCTTGCTCGACATTCGAGTCGCCCTTTCAATGACTTGTCGTCTGAGGTTTTTCAAGGCACTCAACATTGGCTCCCAAGGAACGGTTCCAGTTTTATACAAAGATTGCTAGGCATCATGAACGGTTATACTACATAACGAACAGAAACGTGCAAGTTTACAAGCGATTAGTGGGTTTTGAAACTCAAGGGAATATGACAACGAGCTGAATGTGGATACGAAAGCTTTCAGTCTTCTCTTGCGAGCCAAAAATCTGCTTGCTTTGCTTGTACGGTGGGTCTAATGCGCTCTTTGCATACAGAAGTCCTAGTCAGTCATTATCCACCACTGTCGATCCAACTTTCACGGTCGCACATCTGTAAGGGCATGGCTCGAGTTGATGTGACGGGCCTACCCCGTCCCACGTCGTGATAAACTCCCAGGCCACTTTAAGTGACACTCGCATGGTCCATAAGCCCTTCGCTTCTGGAAATGCTCGGACTACGACGCCGTCAGCATACATCCTCCATTTCTTTGAACTCCCAGCACCTGACAAAGCTCTCGGGTGATCCTTGGAGTGATGATGCATAGAGTTTAGAAATATATACATGACAATGCTCTCGATGCGCACGTCATACCAGGGGCAACCATCAGGTATGCCAACAAGTATCACTTTACTTAAGAGGAATTTACGAGCCAAAATCCAATCCTTACATTCAGTAAGCCAGTCACCGGCTTCGTCTAGCGTTTGTGGATAGATAATACCCTCCAGAATTCGAGTGTAGCAAGGTGACGCTTTGGGTCTGTTCCCGTTCAGTAATTCTTTACCGTGAGGAGGTATGCCAGAGATTCTCAGTAATCCCCACTGGGGATCACTGATCTCAAAACTTAGATTTACAAAGCCAGTAGTCGGAGCGCATACTTGAGGCAGAAGGCTCTGAGTAACGATGGCCAAAGAGCAGAAGGTTGGAGACTCATGCAAACTGTTCAGAACAGCAACCGCTAGGTCAGCATCAGTTGATTCGTACTCGACCCGGATTCTGTCGCTCCATTGGTAAAGGGGCAGGATGGAGAACATTCGGTCTCGAGGTATGGAACATTGCTTGGCTCCAAGTCCGTGTAGTATATGTGCAAACTGACTGGGCCGGTCTAATCGGTTCGAATTACATGACTGAGAATGTGGAAGCAGGCTAATGAGTGTGTCTCTGAACCAAGGAGTTCTGGGGATGGACTAGAGATTGCACAGGTTTCACTGCCTCTCGAAGAGTTTCAAAGGGAAGGATTTCGTGTTCAAAGACCAGTTTGACGGACCTTGCCAGGAAAATCTCTTGGGTGATCCAGGCGCGGCTCCAATATTCGTTCGCAAACAGGTCTTCTCGAAGTGGTTGCTCCTGTGATAAGGAAGGAATCCAATAATGTCCGAACGTTGTGCGGATAACTCCGCTTGTTGGATCTTTGTAGATGAGAAAATCCTCCCTCAGCTTTCGATATAGATACAAAGAACACAAGCTGGACACGAGCGAGCTATCTCGCGGGGAGAGGTAGCTGTCGTAGCCTGTGAACGATATGCTAGATTTAGAACCATATGCGGTATCTGACAACTTTGGCGTATGGCCCAGCCAGGAATGGACTTCGACCGCTTTGGAGAAGATTCTGCCCGTCTGCGCAACTTGGTGGCTGCGCTCTCTGGTGTCGCTTTGATTGATGCCCAAAGCATCGATCCAGTATGGAAGAAAGGCTTCCGGTCCCGACTATCTCACAAGAGCGAGGAAGCCTGCTAATCCTGACCGAATCCGGAAAGGCAGACCATTGACTAAGAGGGTGTGTTGTGGTTCGGGAGAACCCCATCGATATGACAAACACTTGTAAGAGTCATTTGTGGTACCACGGGTGATGGTGCACTGTATGCGTCCGTCTTGCGTCAGATCAGGCAGTACATACACCAGTCGAATCGAAGGTGCATTGTGGTCCAAAGGCGTGTGCTGACACGTTTGCATAACTGAGGTGTCCAGAACCCCTGCTACGATTTTACAAAGCCGTGGAGCAGTCTCCCACACACTCTAAACCTTCAGATATCTGGCAGGGCTTTGCACTTGTGATATGTACCTGGAGCATGGTAAGAAGATAGGTAGGCGGGGCAATGAACAGTGGCTGAGCTGGCTGCAGGAAGGCACAGCCCTGCTGCATGGACGGTTGGCTCAACCTCAGTGAAAAGACAGGCGCAACTGCAGGAAATTCAATGCATTGGCTCAACCCATACTATACAGTGCATGACCTTACAACACTGGTTCCAGACTAATCATAGAACCCGAGAATCTTGTTCGCTCTGTCCAAGATCACTCGCTGACCAGGGATCAAACCAGCAGCGTCACTGTCCCACGCCTCCAGACCCATGGCGCGGCAGCCTTCCTGACCGACTAGCTGATGCATTTGCTCGGGTTTGATGCGTCCGACATGCTCGCTCTCACCAACTCCTCCTCCGAAGTCAGGGCTGGGCGTGCCGTTGATAAACGTCTCACGTTGGCGTGCGAGATAGTTCGCGTTATCCTCGGTCATGGGGCAAGCAGGGATGTATAGCACGCTCGAGTCTGCCTTGCCTCCATGGACCTCATCGACAGCATGGATGGTGTCGCAGTGCCATGCGACGTAGTCACCAGGCTTGACGGTTGGCATGTGGATCATCGACTTCTTCAAGTCAAGATGAGGATGGAGCAGGTGCGAAAGCTCTTGTCCGTGTCCAGGCGTGGCACCGTGCACCCAAGGTGAAAACGTAGCATCCAAATCCCAGTTGTCAGATGCAAGGAAGTCGGTCGAATTTGTGACGGCCTCGGACGCGGTCTGCGCACCCTGGTCAACGCCTCGCTTCGGCGAAAAGAAGGGGCGAAGAAGGTAGTACGCGGTTGCCTTGGCCAAAAGCGGATTGACAAGCAAGGTGCCCTCGAATGCACTGCAGGTACTCAGCGACAGCCAGCCCTGGAACATGCGGAATGCGCTGCAGGCTCCTACGCCCTGGTGCAGGTCAGGCTTGACTGGCAGACGGCAGCTTGCCTCCCAGGGGTCAAAGTCTTCCCATCGACCATTCCAGACCGAGTCGAAGACTTTTCCCAGGCCATAACCTTTCTCGTCCCAGCGTTCGACGCTTCCGCCATCCACGTGTGGGCCCAGGGCGAATTTGGCATCGCCCGGTTGGCGCATTCGAAGACGATCGACGTAGCTGATGGGGTGCTGTGTCGAGATAGGAATTTGTGGATTTTTGCTGTGCCAGTATGACATCAGGAACTTCTGGGTCTTCAGTACGTTGGGGTGTCCGCGTGCGAGCAGCTGTACGCGTGACCAGTACAGCTCAAAGACCTGAGGATTATCTGCGGGAAACGCTGCGACGTTGTCAACGCGGTCTTTTCAGTGCCATAGAATATCCGCACCTTTTGTCTGAGGATTCTGGCGAATGTACTCGCGCAAGTCCTCCTTCCATTGTAGCGCTTCCTGTTCTGGTACTACTCCTCTGACAACAGCCACACCTCTCTTCCTCAGCTCGCTGTTGAAAGTCTCTGGCGCATTGTCGATGTCCTTGAAATTTATCTCAGGAATGACTTTCGAGCCAAGTTCCACGATGAGCGGGATCTCTTCCCGCAGTTCCCGGAGTAAGCGCTCCCAAGACTCTCGTACTTCGTTCTCGCGGCCTTTGATCAGACGACCCTTGAGATCGGCATATTCAGGAGTCAATGGCTTGAACTCCTGTCCAGATAGAGACGCGAATGCATCAGAGATGTCGCCAGCGCGCTTCTGCGCCTGCGTGGCAGCTGTGCGCAGCTGTGTTGCAAATCCTCTGGTCGGATTTGGGACGGTTCGAAGCGTGGTAAGCATGGCGGAGGCGAATCGCTGAATGTACTCGACGTGCTCTGTATGGCTCAGAATGGCCTTCTCTCTTCCAAAACCGCGTCCATTATATAGTCTCTCCTGCACCGCGTCTTACTCTTGATAAGTCGTGGTTCCGACATAGAATCGTAAGTCTCAAGGTATGGTGAAGAGCTGAGCTCCCGGAAGCCCTTCTCAACAAGGCAAAGCGTCTTTCCCGGCGCATCCCCGCTCAACTGCCACCACTCCCAAAGTAATCGTTCCGCTGGAATCGATGATGCATCGTCATTTCGTTCCGACACTCACGAATGAGAGCAGAAGGAATGCAACTTTGCGACTCCACGTTGAAGGTTCACCTGTCGGAGAGGACAGAAGTTCGCATTATCTCGCTCCGTACCCCGCCACCCCACTTCCATGACCAACGCCAGCCCCAACTCAACGAGGCTGCTGTGTTGGATAAAAGGCAGGCTGATTCGACGGGCCGCGGCTCCACTGACCGCCTTGGACATCGCGACCGCCACGGCAGTAACGAAGTACAGCTTCGTAACCTCGTAAGCATAGCCCGAGTGACTGTGATTGAGAGCGGGGCCGTAGTTTGACCGGCCACTGAGAGCGCGGAGAAATGGCAGTTCGACCGCTTGAATGCAGTTGTGCCTTCAGAATCCGTTTACATGTGCTACTCGTGTCTGCAAAGGTCACGTAGACGCGTAGAGACGGTTACGGCGGGACGCACTCCGTGACCCAATCAGGTAACTACCAGCCCAGCGCTCGGTATATGAGTTGCAGAAGCCCACTTCAATGTTTGATTGTCTGTCTGCAATTGTCGACTTGCACAGTGCATTGCCAATTGCACACTATCGTTTCAACATGCCAGACTCATACTTGCCAAAGGACTTCCTGTGGGGGTTTGCAACAGCAAGGTGCGTGCTTCGATAGCTCCGCCGTCTATCAAACCCCACCCAGACGTTGCAACGTCAGAGCTAATAAAGGTTTGTAGTTATCAGATTGAGGGTGCTCCCGCCGAAGACGGCCGTGGGGACTCGATTTGGGATACTTTCTGCCGCATCCCCGGCAAGATCGCTGGTGGAGAGTCAGGCGATGTGGCCTGCGATTCTTACCACCGCACCGGTGAGGATATTGCACTGTTGAAGGAGCTTGGTGCTAAATCCTACCGTTTCTCGCTCTCATGGTCCCGCATCATCCCGCTTGGTGGACGCAATGACCCCATCAACCAAAAGGGTATTGACCACTACGTCAAGTTCGCTAAGGACTTGCGGGCTGCAGGCATCGAGCCGATGATAACGCTTTTCCACTGGGATCTTCCTGAAGGTCTCGACAAGCGGTATGGCGGCTTATTGAACAAGGAGGAGTTCGTCAAGGATTTCGAGAACTACGCCAGGGTGTGTTTCAAGGCCTTCGGTTCGACAGTCAAACTGTGGATCACCTTCAACGAGCCTTGGTGCAGTTCCATCTTGGGCTACGGCACCGGCCTCTTTGCGCCAGGACGCACAAGTGATAGGAGTAAGAGCAAAGAGGGTGACAGCAGCAGGGAGCCCTGGATCGTGGGTCACAATCTCCTCCTCGCCCACGGCACCGCAGTCAAGGCGTATCGCGACGACTTCAAGAAGCAAGACGGAGGCCAAATCGGTATCACCCTTAACGGTAAGTGACTCCACGTGGTATTGATTTCTCCGTGCCGCATGGTGGAATGCTTCCCATGCCACATGGCCTTTCCCCGTGCTTATGTGGGGGTACGGTGGTGTTCTCCAAGGCGTAAGTGGACTGCTGTGCCTTATCTGGGCACGAATCCTCCAGCAGGGCCGCGTATAATCCACGCCGCACACACGCAGGGGCGGCTAAAGTGGAAGCTGCGTATGCTTCTCGGACTGACAGCTGACGCGTTGTAGGCGACTGGACGGAGCCGTGGGATCCAGAGGATCCCAAGGATCGTGAGGCATGCGACCGCAAGATCGAGTTCGCCATCTGCTGGTTTGGCGACCCAATCTACTTCGGCAAATACCCAGACTCCATGCGTAAGCAGCTCGGAGACAGATTGCCTGAATGGACTCCAGAAGAGGCTGCACTCGTCAAGGGTAGCAATGACTTCTACGGCATGAACCACTACTGCGCGAATTACATCAAGCATAAGGATACTGAGCCAGAGCTAGATGACCATGCAGGCAACCTGGAGATTCTGATGCAAAACAAACAGGGAGAGTGGATTGGCCCAGAGACACAATCCGTGTGGCTGAGACCTATGCCCCTGGGATTCAGGAAGCTGATTAAATGGCTCAGCGACCGCTATGGCGGACCTACATTCTATGTCACAGAGAACGGAACCAGTCTCAAGGGAGAGAATGAGCTGCCCCTTGAGCAGCTGCTAAATGACGAGTTCCGCGTTGAGTACTTCCGGGGCTATATTGGCGCCCTTGCTGAAGCACATGCCCTAGACGGAGTCGATGTCCGTGGCTACTCGGCGTGGAGTCTTATGGAGTGAGTGAATCCACTTTCCTTATCGCTACCGAACTTATCCCAGATTCCATCACGCGAAGTCTGGAAAGACATCTGTCAAGCCGGGCCCTTGCTCTGGTTCGTCAAAGTCATGTCCATTAGGTTTCCACCAGTATTCCGCGGAGCACGATGTACTAACGGTATACCTGCAGCAACTTCGAGTGGGCTGAAGGCTACACGACACGATTTGGTGTCACCTATGTTGACTACAAGGGCGGTCAGAAGCGTCACCCCAAGAAAAGCGCACGCGAAATCTCAAAGATCTTCGATCAGTACATCAAAAAGGAGTAGGCAATTTCGTTTGCTTGGGTCGCGCCACGGGTGTGGCGTCAGGAGAGAGAGAGACGAGCTGCAGAGAATGTCATCCTGAGCTTCTAGTTAACTTCTAGCGCTCCTACAATGAATTTCGGCATTCAGTCTTCTGTGCTTTCAGGGACTCCGGGGATGCAGCCCCTTGTAGTAAGATGCTGTGCGTAATGTCGTCTCTCCGCATCTGTTGAGGCGCACGCACGCGTGGTGTTCTGACATTGCCGCCCAAGATGCACGCCATCTATCGGCGATTCGGTACTGTTACAAAATGCAATGCGACGGCAGATCCAGTCCAGGGCAGCCACTCGCTTGTTTCCACCTTTACCATTTCTGTTCGACCAACGAGATGCCGCGCCCGCTATGCTGCAACATGAACTACGCGAATCGCCGAACTTCGCCATGAACCTCGCATTCATGTCTCCGAGCAGCTACCAGAGTGAAGTAATATGAGATGTTCTTCTAGTTGCGGAGCTAGAAGCGCGATCGAACAATCATGATGCGTGGATGTCGCCTGTCGCGGGCGCGCACAATTCGGAGTGCGCCAGCCGGGCCTTGGGCTTCCCGTAAACTCTAATCTTTGGGAGCATGTTTCAGAATTTGTCCTCGTGGCCCTCGTATCCGGCGAGGCATGCCGCTAGAAAAAGCGCTTCAAATAGTGTACGGCCTGCATTTCTAAGTTCATGGAAAAATGCCGGCGTAGGCGGATGTCTCGTTCCACGATGCCTAAGCTGTTGGTCGACCGCTGTAACAGATTTTTTGGCACTAGGAAGATTTCAAGGTGCGACGGACGATGCCGGCCATCTGTTTTGACGTCTGTAACGGACGTCACATTACAATGTCGTGTTTCTTGCATTCTTGCGCAATCGTGTGAACGGTCGTTGAAGCATGGACGTTGACCCAAACATGCTTTCTTGGGGACCTAATCGGGTTCGACGACATTATTAGGACACTAAGCACACATGCAGCCGTCTGGCGAGTAAGGTGAAGCGAGGATGTAGCCCCGGCATATGAGGCTTCCAGAAGCTACTTTTCCCGTCTCTGGATACCTAGTCACCATTTACCTTCATTGTCATGTCCAACTTCACGATCTGCTCCTCTCCACACGATGAGATTTGAGGTTCGAGACGCGTAACTTGGGCTGCAAGCAACCGCACCAAGATCTATGGTTCGACCGTTGCTAGATGCGCCGAAGCCATGATCATGATCGCCCCCTATAGGAACTTGGCGAGAGTCTATTCTCACCGTTCAGGCGTTCAGACTACTGAGCTTCGATGCGATGTTGTTTCAGGGGTCCAGTACTCTAGTGTCGCTGGCCAGGTGCCCAAATGCAGAACCGCTCTCGCGCTCGGCACTACTTTCAGCACCATGTTTTGGGGTATGCGTCCAAAATTACGAGGAGGCGCGTATCATCGAAGGAGGTTGTCCCTAGGCCTTCGCCGCCAGAGGTTCGCAGATACCTCGCATTTTTTTCGCAGTCTGAAGCAGCTATAACATACGTCGACGCCTATTTCAACGACGTACAGCCATAGCTGTCTCAAGTATATCGAGGTGTTCGCTCCTGTCTGTTCGCAATGACGTTGCTAAACTCGAACCGGTCTCAATTTGCGTCAAGTGTGCCGCGTAGTGGACTGGAGCTGGTAATCCCTGTCTGGCGGTGAACGTGCATCATGACGAACGTGATTTTCTCAGACTCCGTCCGCTACCGCTCCGGTCCTTTCTCTCATCGCGGCTCGCGGTCGCTCCGCGGCCAACTGGCCTAGCGCATCCGATGTGCATGCTTTGGCTCGCTCTTCCATGTTTGCCGACATTCAACCACGCCCAATATCATCGCCAAGGTGTCGTTGGAAGCGGGAGGGACTGGAGGATAATTTTCTAGAGCCAGCGGAAATCTCTAAAATCGTCCGTCCAGACGCGTGACAACGAGGCGAGCAGGAGGACGCCGAGCTTGGCTCCGTCGTTGTCTAGCCCTGGCATAGCCTCAATGCTTCACAGCAACATGATCGACCTAGGCATGAAGGCAATCTGTGACGAGCGGTCAACATCCGACGTTGAAGATCTGTCTATTTGGTGACCAATGCTGCTATAGGCTGGCATTCCTTCCGGCCGTCAGTGAGGGTTGCCTGTCAATCCTGCACATCGGCATTTGAGGATGTCACAGAGCTGTTGTTGCCGTCTGTTGCGTGCACCGCGTCTACCAAATGCCCGTGCAGATGTCAAAGCAAGCCACACGATTTATTGGAAGCGGAGCACAGTTCACTGGATTCAGGCCTTCACTGAACGGTCGCACCACAGACCCTGGCCCAAGCTTCATCTCATTTTGCGCGCGCCCAACTACAGGTTCGGAAAACACATGCCTGCGTATAGCGGAGGGGCCTTACCTCATGTGTGACTTCCTCCACGTGCCGCCCATGTCTGTTGGAAGCGCAGGACGCAAGTGCAGCGAGCCTGCATGCAGGTCAAGCACGTACCTTGAAACGCAATGGTGGCAGTGAAGGTCGGCGACATCATTGGTAAACTTTGCGGGCGGTGATCTGTAGGTGGTCACGTATTCGGCAAAGACTGAACCTGTTTGCCATTCCAGCTGAGCACCTGCAGAGTTCGCAGACACTACACGGGCTCCCGCCACGGGAGGACGGAACTTGCCTCCCAGATCATGCTGTGAGTCGTCCGGAGGAGGTGTTCAGTACGATCGACCGCCGTCGTCCGCTGCCCTTGACCGGCGACTCAGATAGGCCCGCAATCGAAACATAATGGAATTGCATGTTGGCAGGGTCTCCAAGAGGATGACGCTCTAGCTCTTCTGCCTATATCTGGGTGGAGAGGTCGGAACGGTAGCGGCGAGGGCACACCAAGAGAGTTTTGGGCGTGGACCGAGGCGGGGCCACTGTGCATGGCCACCACGTGCGAGCGGCCTTGGCGCGCGCTAGCTCGTCTAGTCGCGAGCCCGTGAGAAATTGAGGTAGCCTAGCATGAGCACCACGCCATGGTACGCCGCGAAACGTCACAGATCGGTCCGCTCGAGCTGCTGTCTGGACACTGAGGCGTGCTGCAGCTTGCATTATCCGGCTGGCTCGGCGGCGATGCGGCGGACCGGGCAGGTGTGGATGTGCGGAACCCGTTCAGCAGAACCGCATCGCACCCTCGTCCTCGACCTTCACGGTGGCCGTCGTCGCAAGCTTTCTTAGTGGAGACGCTCGCTATCCGTGTCCTCTGGGTAAGGTGGGCCGAGGGGCTAGTGTCGCGCAGGTGCTACCCAGGAGGAAGCTTCGGCCACGGCCACTTTCAGTAGTGCGCTGTAATGCCTCGAGCTAGACGCCTATGGTGCCTTTCCAGAACAGCCACTACGCTCGCCGGACGCAGGGTGAGGCTCACTAAAGGCTCCGTAGACGGGGCAGCTCAAGCGTCTTCCCCCCAACGCATGCTGCCGTTGGGAGCCACACATGCAACATGATGCCGCGAGAGGCCTGCAAAGGGTCTGCACGCAGACGCTTCCAGCTTGCGTGATCAGCGCTTGTCAGGCACCAAACCTCATGGTGCCAACCCTAGTGCCCAAAGTGAAACGATTCCCCAGAAACCCACGTGTGCGTGTGGCTACAGCCAGGAGCCAGGATGCAACGCAAGCACTAGTGCAGGGCCAGGGAAGAGGCACCAGCAGAGACGCTATTCACCAGCTTTGATAGCACTGAACAGGTTATAGGCTCATGCCAGCCATGTCCTGCGTTCTTCCTGACATTTCACCCTTCTAGCTTTCCCGTCCACTCTTGTAATCTCCGCTGTCCCAAGCCCTTCTTACATCACGACTCACGACTCACTTGGAGCTACCACGTCTGTGGGTCATCTGTGCGCGTGCAGCACACCTTACATTAACCCTCGCCAATACCCTGATCTTGGGATTCCAGGAACAGCCCGTCGTAACTTCACCCCATTGATACGGTCTCACGCTTGGACCGCCTGTCAATTGGGCCCGCTGACATAGCAACGATAATTGCCTAATACACTCACCGCCCCTCGCGGATCCTCGATGACTTCAGTACTCCATTACCGTGATCCTATCGCCTACAGGAGCGACTTCATGAGCACCTCCAACTACCAGCCTCCCCACATGATGGACGACTCCAAGAAGGCCATGTCCTATGATGGACACTCTTCTGAGAGTGAATCACGGAAGATGTCTGGCGGCAAGAAGCGCCCCTCAAGAGCAGGAACTCGCAGCGTCAACACACTCACCGCCGCCCAGCTGGAGAGGAAGCGGGCCAACGACCGAGAAGCACAACGAGCCATTCGTCAGAGAACCAAGGACCACATCGAATCTCTTGAGCGCCAGGTTCGCGACCTTCAAACCCAGCTCGAGAGCAGTTCTTCCTCCAAGATGATTGATATCATGCGTCGCAACGATGAGCTGGAGCAAGAGAACGCTATGCTTCGCGCACGCATGGGCCACGGGCCCTCCACCCTGGGTGTCCCCGAGCACAGCACAGGTATGTGATGAATTTCTTTTGTATTCAGAGCACAGATGAAAAGTTCCCGCTTGAGTCAAGTGGCTTCACTTCATTGCTTTTTGGGCTGTCGGCCCGCACCCGTTTTGTGCAGCCGAGCCTCTCTTATGCACGCTTCCGTGTGTCGTCAACGTCGTCGACACTGAGGTGGTTTCCTATCCAGGCGACGTGCGTTGTTCACAACGACAAACGGCTGAATTACCGTTCGGCGTGACGAGACCAATCTATCGTTCTCGTGAAACGCATGTGATATCTGGTGCATGATGGCTGATCAGAGACATAGCAGGCGCTCCCTCGCCCAGTGATCGCGTTCAAATGCTCAGCCAGCCGCGCAGGTCTTCCACTGGAACAGCACGCAGTGTCCACTCAGTTCCCGAAATTGCGACGCCCGCTTCCCAAGCTGGTCACTGGCAAACACAACATTCATACGCTCATCACGTTTCCTCACCACACGGTGAGGCGCCTGCGTCCATGGACGTTTCATCTTCTCACCACGACACGCGCTGGAGTCCCCACCCATCTTCGCATCCCCAGCACCATGCCGTCTCGATGGCTGAGCACCCTTCAGTTCACGCCGTTGAGCCCTACCCTACCCCCTACGGTATGGAGAGCAACGCACGTGCTATGTCTTATCCTCTCGACAATGCGCCGCTGGTCACTTCTCAACCCATGCAGATGACAGGCTATGGAACACCGACTTCGCACCCTTCGCCACACCCATCTGAATACCAGCGTCATATGAGCGTTCCAATGAATCACCAGGCGCCCCCGCAGCACCCACATGCGCAGCAGCAGACTTCTGCACCGTACCCCGCATATGCTCATCCAGGCTATGCACCCCAAGTTAGTCACCCTGGAGAAATGCCCATGATGGCCCACGCGCCTCACTCGCACCCTCAGCCTCAACCGCAGATGATGGGAGAACCTGGGCAACACATGATGTATATGCAGCCAAACATGAAGGTTGAGCATTGAGCGGACGTCGAAGCATCACGTAATTCTCCGCGGACAGATCCCAGCTGCAGGGATATCGAAGTCGGACATATACACTGTTTCGATTTCGACCTCATCCAAGCTTCGCGGCTCGCCCACCCAGACCAGGGTCTTGGAACGACTAGCGATATGATGGATCTCTATCATGGCATCGGTACGAGCACTTTCACCGGTCAGAGTAGCGTCTGGGCTCACGGCAGAGGAGTTTACCGCCAACATCCTCAAAAGCCTTGCGATCGATATCGTCGCTGCCGGACAAGGTATCCATGCCAATCGGCGCTACGACGGCGATTGTAGCAGCACGACGGCATGCTCTTCTCGGACCAAATTGTGCGCAATGTTCAAGAGTTAATCAAATCGCGAAAGCGTGACCAGAAACGACTGGGCAAACCTTCGAGGTTGTCCCCGCACGGCATTAATCGAAATGAAACGCAACGCGCAGGATCCACTCAAGGCAGGATTGCAGCCAGCAGGAAGCAGGATTGCAGACAGGATCCGCTTAGGTGCCCATAATACGGACCATGGAATTATTAGGGGCCAACAGCCCTTGCCAAATGGTGCTCAAGAGGTGGAGACGCAAGCTTGGTCACCTGCAAGTGGAATGTTCCGTGGATGCAAGGTTACAGGCGCTGTTCGCTTCAGTTTACTCCGAGATCGACTCCCAAAACAGACAGTACGCCGAGATCCTCGACACCAACACCGAGAGCAAAGTGGAACACGCTACAGCTCTGCGATTGTAAGCCGCCCAGCTCTACCACGGTTACAGTAGTCTGTAAGGGTCATGAAACACGTCAATATCAAATACACGATCGTTCCCGCGTCCTATCTATGGTGCTTCTTAGCCGGCCATCGTCTGGCGCGCGGCTACCGTCATCCGATGCTTCTCTCGCCGATACGCCGAGGCCAGCAGAAAAATGCCCTACGCCAAGCGAGCGATGCACTCCACGAGGGTCACTAGCGCAGTTTAGGCGGGCAGCCCGCTCGAGCCGACGACGTGGACCTGGCACCTGCTGCAGCCAATGGCGTTTCGAAATGTGGAGTTATCCGACTTTACCCGTGCGCATGCATCTGGCAAAGCTTCCGCTTTGTCGAAGCACCTGCAGCGGACATCAGCTCACCGCAACCTGCGTCGTCGTGCGGCCTGCGCGATGATGCACGCACGCACGAATCGATAGTCTCATGTTTGAGAATTCATGAGCGGGGATGAAATGCAACAAAGTTTCTTTCTTGTTGTTTGAGCTTGTCGGCAGTTGCACCTACGCTGCTGCCGCTGCTGCCTGCTGTGCTCTGATCTGCCGAAGCAGCTCTGGATACCACCTCTCTCCGACATCCGGGTGGCTCTTCACCCTGTTCATCAGGGTAGCCTCTCCCAAGTGGCCCCACTTGCCTTTGACGAATGTGAACTCGACGTCATCCTTCCTGGCTTTGCGAGCTTCGTCGCGCAGCTTGAGAACGGATTCTGGGACATCCATAGCTTCGAACTTAGCATCGTAGCTCACGCCCTGGAAAAATGGAACCGAGTATCGCGCGCCCTCACCCTTCCGCGGACTAAGCACGCGATGTGTCGTTGACGCGCAGACACCGTTTGTTAAAGCCTCCATTCCCTGGCCGATTGCAACTACCAGTGTCCCATCGAGGGGCTTGCAGTCGACCCACTGCCCTTTGGCGTTCTGTGCCTGCAGACCTGGTTGGTTGCTGGCTTGCAGTAAGTAGCTGGTGAGCATGCTGTCCTTGTGCGGACCGACGCCCTGCCGCTTGATCTCCCATTTCTTCCTGTCGATCTCGCTAGCTCCAGCTGGTAGATCTGGCACGTCGACTTCGGGGTATTTCACGATCTTCAGCTTGTGCTGCTGTCCCTCATCGAAAAATCGGCTGAACGCATCAGCGGGAAGTCCAATCGCTTCGGCAATCAATGACGTGAAGAGATTGGAGATGTCAGACATTCGACGCATGTACTCCTCATATGCTGGGCGAAAAGCCGGGAGATGTTGTGATGACGGCCATTGATTTGGCGCAAGAAGATTGTAGTACAAAGGTGCCTCTGGTCCTGGAACCGGATGCGGTGTCGACAGGTCGAGTTGTTCTCGGTGATCCGTGTTCAGTGCTGTGGTCTCGTTGTCGAGCTTGGAGACTGTCAGCAATTGTTCGACGTTGCTCGAAGCAAAAGAAGGAAGACGTAATGGCAGAATGACTACAAGACCCTACACGGTAGCCTTCTTGGTAAATACATGTTGGACGATACCCGCGTTTGCTTTTTGGCGCCTGATGAAAAGGAGGATGTCTGTTTAATGGTTTTGTCTTCCAACTTTCCTACCCTTAGTAATATCTCCAGCGTCTCTTTTCTTCTCCTTTACTGCATATGCATATACACAGCCGAGCATAGCATAGCATACGACTGTACGAGTACCGATAGACCATAGATCGTTCGTTCAACCAGCAATCAAGCATCGTACGAAGCAAAACAACTTCCAAGTCAAGACTGAAACAGCAATGAGATGTCAACTCACTCTGCTCCATCCCAAAAAACTCTTCTCGTTCTTCATCTCAATCCTCTCTTTCTCTTCTTTTGGCAGTTTCTCAAAGAAGCCTATGCACTCCTGAATCACGTCCGTGACCAGCTGCTCGGGCAGCCCTGTTTGACTCAAATACAAGAACCCCACATTCAGTAGCGCTGACCGCAGGTCCGCAAGAAACTGAGGCTTTGTCTTTGGGTCGAGAGCCTGAGCGAGCGGCAAAACAGGTAGCTCGCTAAAGGCATCTGTGTCGGCAGCCATAATAGTATACCAAGGTTTGCTTGGTGTGAGATAAGGAGGCACGAAGATATGCGTATTCAGAGCAGGGTAGATTGCGTGCTCTACGATTATGCAATACTAAGTACGGTGTTTAACGGTGTCTGCGAGCCAGACACCGCCCAGCATCATCACATCACTTCTCATGATGCCGGCATCGGTGTTGCGGGGTATCACGCAATGCGGGGAGTTTCCGCCTCTTCCATCCGACATCCTCTCACAGAGCCACTCGTTCGGGCCAACATCCGAGGAACCCGTCGATGCACACTGCGCACAACTGGATGTGCAAGCGGACTCAACTCCGACACCTGCAAGTTAAATCGTGCGTAAGAGGCCAGTCGCCAGGGCGGTAGCTGGCCTGAGAGCGATTTTGCGACATGCTCGCTCGCAGCTCCGCTTCCTCCTAACACGCTCGATCTAATTATCCCGCTGTCACGCGTCCTGACTCACAAATCTCCGAGCCCAATATTGTGGATATTGGGATCTATTATCGAGCATGGGCCGTAGAGTGAGAGTGCGCTTCGTGGTTGCTCGCCGAAGTGCGTCGTGATTTTTGCCTCATTTCTGCCTGATGTTGCCTGAGCTCGAGCGAATAGAGGCCGAATTTGGCGCGGAACGCGCTGAGAGTGCTTTGGAACGGGAACGGAATTGAAGGACTTCAGTATCGTGCCATCCATTTGAAGACCAGGCCAAGTGCTGTGAGCTTGAGGCCGGCAATAAGGGTGAGTGTTGCGGCGCTGAGGAGGGTGAGCATCGTCGAAAGACTCTATAAGATTCGGAACGGGACAATCAAGCAATATAGACGGAGCAGATGTACGAATATGTCTGCCAGCTTACTGCCTTTACAGCTCAGGGTCATTTGCTTGCTTTTGTATTGCAGCTCCACGCAGCTTACCCAGCTAAAGGGCCGCTGTTGAGCGCCCAACGTCCCAACCTGGTCTCCACATGGTTCGGAAGCGCGCCTGTACAGCACCCCACGTGCATGTCAACACACGTCTCGAGATGTATGGCCTCACAATGTTGTACGGATGACGTGCATCACGCAGACAACACATGCAGGGCCCGCTGCTTCAGGCTTGGTTGTGTGGATTCAAGCGTGGATCTGACGGTCATGTGGTTGTGGAGACCCCGCTACATCCACTCTTAAACGCTTCGAGAAGGCAGGAGTGAGGCTACACGGGCCCGCAATTACTCCACGATCTCTTTGCTGTGGCCGGAGATCGAGATCATTCGTCGCTTCACGATGATACTTGTGGGTGTTGGTCGCGCAATTATTGAAGATCAATTATAGGTATCACCGATGTATAACCACCCCTAGACCCTCACCGACTCCCCTGATCTTGCCCTCAATGACCTTCTCCGGTAGCGACAATTCGCTGCAGATTTCGTCAAAGCAATGCATGCCATCCAGAAACCTGACTAAGGGCAGACCGCTCTCTCTCTCCCTGTCACTGACTAGCTCATCCATGTCCTTCAGCTCCTGGTTCCGCGATACACTTGGCGCTTTGTGGTGGTGGTGCGTATTCGCCAAATGTGGATTGAGACTTGTCGTCGAGGCTATCGATGGCCGGTGTATGGAGAACGAGGGATGCTGCGTATGGGAATGCAGGTTTGTGATCGAAGGGTGATGACCATTACCACGGATGGTGGTAGTGTCGGAGTCCCTCATATTTGCTGTGGATGGTGCAGCTGATGTTTGGAGACTCGTGGGTGGCGCTGGAGGCAGCACCGTGGAGGTAGCGTAGGCATATTTGTGCACGCGGTAGAGGAAGCCTTTGATGATACCGAATGTGATGAAACGGCGGATGTCGATGCCACTCAACAGGTCGAGATTGTCAAGGACCCAGCTCCTCAATGTAAGGCCTTGTCGCAATGAGGTGTATAAAGCAATCAGCGTCTCGTACTCGATGTGCCACTCGTCGTCATGATCATCGTGCTGCTGCTCCTCAGCATCGTAGTCTGAGATGTGTATAGCCGAGCTGGCAGTCTCGCTATGTTGCGATGCTGAAGACGAGATGGAGCTGCGATCATCATGGCTTCTCTCAGACTCGCTTCGTCCAACTGTAACCTTGCTAGCCGCGGATCCTACTCTCAGCTTTGGCGTCCTGACATATCGCATGCACTCCTCCTTGACATCGTCGTCGACAATGAAGCCTCCTATCTCCGCGGTTGGCGCATAGATGGCACTGAAACTGAAGATGTCAAGGAGCACCAGGCACCCATAATACACTAAGTGCTGCACCGCTCTCCTTGTCAAGGAGAGGTCTGTGTCCGCGAGCTGAGCGATTCGCGATATCGAGTTCACGCCGTTGATATACGGTAGGACACGGTTCAATGTAAGATCTGAGGAGATCGGCGACTGTAGACCAGCGAGCGACATCGTGAGAAGTGGGACTTGGTGCACGAGAACAGGTGGGGGTGGTGGTCTTGTAGGGAAGAGCTTCAGGTTTATCGTGTTTGAATCGTCTAGCTCAGTCAGCAGAAGGAAAAGCGGCCAGAGTAGAAGAATCGTTACCAATGGGTATCATGCATTCCGCATAGTTGTTCAAGTCCTCGAGTACCATTTCACACAGCGCAAAGACCTTACTGCCGCTGCCTATACCGAACCCACTACCTCCAATGCTGTCGTCCAGGCTACCACCTCCAATTCCAAGTCCAAGTCCAATGCTCTCATCCTCCCAAACTCCATCCTCTTCTTTGCTAAGAAATCCTCCCTGCTCCTCTAATCCTCTCAGCAATCTCCCTAGCTTCCTCACCACCTGTCCATAGCAGGCCCAATCTACCTCGTTTTCACTAATCACAACAGAGAAATTGAAGATGAACTCATTACGTTCGTACTTCTTCTCTTCTTTTATGCAGACAGGGTAGCCAATGATCCGGTGGTGGTTGACACAACAGGTAATGAGGCGGTCGCAAAACTGCTGTGTGGGTATGAGGTATTGTGTCACCGACGAGAACTGGAATAGCGGTGCAGGAAGAGCGGAGGGCGAATTCGAGGGGATTATGGCGCCTGCAGGTACCTGATGAAGGACGCGTGAACCTGTGGACGTTAGCTTTGAGCTCTATTATGGGTGGAAGGAGCTCACCCTTTTCATGATGAAAGCGCGTGTAGAAGATCGCTTTAATCGCGCGCATAGGCATTGGGAACTGTAAACACCTTGGAGGTGTACCTCGAGGTGAACTACATGTTGTATGTCGAGACCATTGGATCGCGTTGTGGGGAGCTGGGGCTTCGAGCGGTTCGCGTCTGTGCACGTTCCACTGCCCTGTTGTGACCGCTGTGGCGTCCTGAGCAGCGCACTCTGAATGACAGGGCGAACGTAATCTTCCCAGCACAATAAAGTCACAAGAAGCGAATGAAATGTGTCACATGTAGGTACTTACCGACAATGAGGAAAATATGAGCGCGTTGGCCGGCATCGCGGAGCTGATAAACCATGAATTCAACTACGAGAGTTCTTTTGGCCTGTGGCAGCCATTTATCTGGGACAACCTCTTGTGGCATCTTATCCGCACAAGAGATCATGGACCCCTCATTCACCAAGAGATCCCCAGCTGGTCGTGGCAGCGCAGTGAAGGCGACATGTGTAACAACTTAGACTCCTCAGAGTGCATCAATCATGCTGTTGAGACAACTCAGTCATCACCTGGCAATAGTCTCGGCTCTGTTTCGACTCTATTGACGTCTGGTTCCTTCCCTGCTGCCATCCGACTTTGAGATCGCTTTATAGACTGTCGAGCAGTACCACTTCAGATGGGTCTCACAAGCTGGACTTTGAGACTGACAAATGAAGGGATGATCACAGAGACGAGCGTCTTTAAAGACCTAGCATGGCAGCAGTTCGAATTTGACTAATACGATGCCTCCATTCCTAGACTTCGTACGAGAAGGAATGGCAGGCTTCAGCTGGGTGGACGTTCTTACCCGACAACGTGCCGCACCGGTCCGAATCACTCACGTATCTCCCGATTCGACATGTGGTGAACAGGTATCAAGAAAAGGGTAGTAATGACTACGGTGTTATCGAACATGGACTCGTGTTGATTTGTCTGAACATTGAAAAACTCACGTTTCAGAGAGCGTGGGGGGGGGGGGCACACAACATCAGGTCGGGTGGAACGGCATGAGGTCTCTCAACCACGAAGTAAAAATTGGACACCCTGCATGTGCCAATTTCAAGCAGGCAATGATAGCATCGGATAGCCTCACTGACAGCAGCGAGCCCCGCGTCGAGATCGCTATCTTTTAGACGTCAAACACTTCACAGATATGAGTATCGAATCAAAAGCCTTATGCGGCCGCTCTGTTATTGCTGTGTAATCTCGTTTCTCAACTTCGAATCAGGTCTGGCTTCTTGATCCGGAAGGCTTGTTCTCGAAGAGGGCACTCTCACCCATCCTGCAGAGTCGTCGAACAATACTCGCAGATAAGTACAAATAGGCTATGTTCCAAGAACTTCAGTAGCTGTCAGTGTCTCAGAATACTTGGAACGCTTGAGACAGCCGTCGACCGTAATCGGGAGTCAGCTCTAGTCATGAAGTCCTCGAAGCCTGCCTAAACTTGGTTCTGTATAGGGGCCTTCGCCTCCTGAAGAGCGGGTAGGACTGCGGTAAGCCAGTGTACGAGTTCGGGCGATCTCTCGTACTCAATCCTACCCTGATAAAAGAATTTTTTTGCTATGTTGAGTTGGTCGTCCCGAATCTATCGAGTCAAAACGTCGTCTTTTGCGATATCCTCAAGAATGCTGAACCTGTCTGCATCGAGCGGAAAATTTGCCTCTGAAAACTGGTTCCCATACATCAACACCCCATCCCTCTTATTGTTTCTGTAGAGACGAGGACTTGATGCAACGGTGCTGTGCGCTCTTACTCGTGCATCGTCTGCCACAATGCAAATCTCCAGGATCCCTGGAGAGCATCTCGTTCGGATGACTACTATGGGTACGTGACGATCTCCTGGATCACACATCGTGGTACATCATAGGACATCGTGGTAGAGATGAAAAACGTAGTGTTGGAGGCGATAGTGTGTAGGTGAACGGCGCTGTGATTCTGGAGAAGAGGATAACAGAACCATAAAAGACAATCGGATGCTGTCCAGTAGAGCCTCCAAGGAATCAACGGATAAGAACCTTGGCTCCGTTGATGGGTACCGGGACTCTTTGGCCGTTGGTCGACTGAGGTAATTGGTTGTGAACACCGGTAGCCCGGGTTCAACACTATTGAGCGCAGTCGCTCAACGTGGGGTATCTATCATAGTTTCTCTGGTCTGACCAAAGAGAATCAGGTATCTACTTCTCACATCGCCCGGAAGTGATCTCGGTCGGCCAACAAGTCTGACTGGTCACCTTCGACAGCATCGCTAGAACCGAGAAATCTCTCCCCAATATCCACGGAGACTGTGTAACGCTTGAGAAGCGCTTCGTATGCAATTAGATCGCTTGATGAGATGTTGAGGCGTTGATCTGCTAAGGTCGAATTGTAGGCATTATACCACGATTCAAAGCAGGAGAGCAAATAACGGCATGTATCTTGATGCATGACGGAACTGACTCGAGACCCTGTCGTCATCTTTGAAATTTGCCTCGATTGTTGTGCCAAATACGCCACTTGCTCAGTGAGGTCGTCCAGGTAATGGGCGGCTTCTGTGGGTGAAGAGAAGCGAAGGTCGAACACAGGGGTTGTGGTCAGGCGAGCTGAATACGGCCTCTGCTGGGGTACTCGATGACGAAAGATCTTCGTCTGATCGCGAAGCCGAACGAAGAACTGAGTGATCTGTCGACTGACGCCCAGTTGACCGGGCTCTTTGGCGATTTGTTGGGCAATGTATGCCCCACTTTCGAGGTGAACGCAGGCCACTTCAAAACGACCCCGCATCAACTCGATCAGGACCAGTATCGAACACATGATCGCCGCCACGGACCACTTTGCCTTCGGTATCTTTGTGTCACCGCCCAGGTAATTCTGCAGACCTTTGACCGTATTTCCGTAGTGCTTCAAGAGGAAGATTTCGAGAGAATCAGGTGGGAGTCCTTCTCTGGAACGCTTGGCCGGATCAGAAACATGCCTTTTGTGCGCAGCACTCAAAGTGAGCAATCCTTGTAGGACCATCGGCTCTTGAGCCGTTGCTTGCAATATGGCAGGATCCCAAAATGACGAATTAAAGATGCGGGGCGGCGTTCCTGCCGTGCCGTGTATAAACCATTCAAGATAGGACTGCTCTTCGGATGAGACACGGAGTCGTGGGCTAGATGATGGGTTACAGCACATCGTACTGGCTATGGCCCCCAGGGAGTCTCTCGAGGTTGATTTGGGTGCTATGCAGATGTCTCCTTTCAGGGCACCTCCCCCGCCCCAAACACCATAGCCATCACATACTTGGCCGAGTCTTACACATCGTAGACATGCTGGAAATGTTTCGTCGCACTTGACACGTCGTTTCCTGCTCAAGATCAGTTGAAGGAAATAATAGAAGCGGCAACTGCTTACTTGCACGTGCGACACCCGGTCCGAGCCTTCCGGTGTTGTTTGCGAGGAGGTGATGACATAGTGAGAAGAAGGACTTTGTTATCACCGTATTTAGTAGTAAGCGATCGAGGAACTTTGAATGAACGCCTCGTCTAGGAGTGTAAAGTCCTCGAAAGTCATCCCGAATGATGGCCAAGTCAGGTAAGCGCTAGGCTGTTCTTAGTACTACCGTTTTGGCACCCATCTCACTTGAACGAATCCTGTCGATGCTGTTCAAATGTGCGACTATTATGTGTGGTTTGACAACAAGACTGTGCAACGCACTGAACGATATCCAGTCAATTCTTGCGGGAAGTTGTAATAGCTAACACACACACTTTAACGCACTTACATGTGATAGATGTAGTATGCATGCATCTGGCAGACGCTTGAGAGAAGCCGAAATCAGCTTCATCCTTGGTAATAACTTCGCCAGCATGTTGAGCGCGTTTTGGGCGTGCACAACACGCTGCAAGGAACCTTGGAACGAAGGATGGCACATTTGGAGCTTTGACGGTGTGTACACGTGCGTGCCTGCCATGCTAACATACATGTTAACCCGCTGCACAACACCACGCCCGGAGTATTAGAAAATGTAAACTTGAGACTACGGCATCTCAGCACATCTATTGAAAGTGTCCGGTGAGCGGAAAGCCAAGCAAAACCGCTGCTGGTTTCCTGTTGCTCAGCGAAACTCACTCGCACGAAGTTCTGTGCAACGCGATTACAGCTTCAGAAATTCACCCTCTCTTCCGCTTAACTAACACCAAGACACGTCCATCTTGCAGAACAGCAGTGTGCGTCCAGCCATCGGTACAACTGCACGCACAGCAAGCAATGCCAATCGGTCGCCCGCGCAATACCGTAGGTAACAGATACGTGCTACACGCTCACCACATTGATTAATAAGCAAAGCGGCTGTAATACCTGATGCGGTCGAGCTCTTCATGGCAACAAACGATGCACATTGACTGGAGTATTCAATGCCTCAACACTCATTTCCTGGGGTCTGCTGCATGTTCCAGACAGTCGGTCATGCCAAACTGAGTCCCTTTGTACCCACTGTCGGTCACCTCCGACGAGGTAGTCGAAAATTCTGAAGTAAGATTTTCCACTCACAGTCCAGTTGCTAACTACATTCGGAAGTTTGAGGGCCGACTTGTACAAGCGGAAGGGCGGGCAATGGCGTGCAAAAGGCGGCTGATGGCGATGAGCTCCACACGACAAAATCAATAAGAGCACACGCTGTGCCACTTCACGAATGCACACTCGAGGATGCAAGAACACGGTATTTGAATGTGAAACGATTGCTTCTTGACCACTACTCTACGTGGTTGGGTATACGCTCATCAACAACTAACATTACATTTTGGTTCATCAAATGGTACCTCCTCAACGCCAAACCCCAAACTCTCCCGATACGCTTACGAACCGCTCGAGAACTTCGCCTGGTCAGTGACGACCAAACCGGCAATACTGGCACTGGACAATGTCGAGAAGACACCAGAGACGAGAGCAGACAGGGCGAGACGAGAAACATCACCGCTGCGTCCAGGGCTGATCTGGCTGAGCACACCGATCTGAGTACCAAGAGAACCGATGTTACCGAAACCGCAAAGCGCGTAGGTGGCGATGAGGCGGGATCGAGGAGAAAGTCCGTGGTATGGGGATTCGGGCTCGTCGTTCGCCTGAAGCATGGTGAAGGCAACGAACTCGTTGGTGATGACCTTGACACCGATGAGACGACCGACAAGGAGCAAATCGTTGCCCTGGCGAGATACACCAAGCAGGAAAGCAACCGGGTAGAAGACGTATCCGAGAATGAGCTCAAGGGTAAGATCGTACTCGCCATCGAGGTTGATGTAGCGGCCCCACCAGGTGAGAAGACCATCGACCAGAGCAAGGAGTGCAATGATACACAGGAGCGTGCAGAGGATCATACCAGCGATCTTGAGACCGAGCCAAGCACCGTTGGCGAAGGCGTGGAGAGCGTTGGCAGCTTTGTGCTCATCGTCATCAGGAACGACGACACGTCCAGCGGTAAGGGACTCTTCAGTCTCGGGGTAACGAAGCTTAGACAGGGCCAGCGAAGCTGGGATACTCATGACACAAGAGGAGATCAGAGCCTGAGGGTTCAGTCCCATACCAATGTAGGCCACAAGGACGGAACCAGCAATGGTAGCGAAACCAGAGCACATGACCTGGTGAAGCTCGGCCATTGTCAAGTGGGCGACGAAAGGCCTGATCAACATAGCGGATTCACCTTGGCCGATGAAGGGCGAGGCGGAAGCAACAACAGCCTCAGCACCCGAGACCTTCATCGCCCAGAAGAAGAAAACAGCGAACTTGCCGATGAACCACTGGACGAGACCCCAGTAGTAGAGGAGCTGGACGATCGAGACGAAGAAGATGATCGCAGGAAGGACACTGAAGAAGAAAAAGGTGTTTGCCGCGATTTCAGCAGTTGTCAGGAAAGTGACACCATCCTTGGCGAATCCCAGGAGCTCACGAGCGAGTGTAGAGATGAAGTTGAAGATGTCGTAACCAACACCAGTTCTCAAGACGAAGAGTGCGATGATGAACTGCATCAGCATTCCGACAATGACGGTGTGCCAGTTGATCGCCTTCCTGTTTCGGGAAGTTGCCCAGAAACCGAAGATGAAGACGGCAAGACCGAATAGAGAAATAGCACGGTTGGCACGCGTGTTGTCCTCGCTCTCCTCGCTGGCCATAGAACCAACGATGATGACGGCGATAGTAAGTGCGGCACCAGCAGGAATACGCAGCTTCTGGGGGATCAGCTCTCCGATCCTGACTCCGGTGTTGTTCCACACCCAGTGCATTGGCTTAGTGACGATGGTGATGGGAACATGGCATGTGATGATGCGGAGCATGATCGCCAACCAGAACAAGAACGGAATGACCCAATTCTTGTCGTTGCGGTGCAAGACAACGGATGCGATCCACCAGCTAACAAAGTCAGTCCAAACCGCTTTCACAGCTTGATATCACAAGGCATGGCTCACCCAGTGAAAAGAGCCGCAAAGAAAATGTGCACGGCCCATCTGTACTGCCTGTAGAGCGAGCCCAAAGACCATTTGCTCTTCTTCTCAACTTCGACCTCGGGGTCTGTGGAGCTGCCGCGCGTGCCCTTCTCCTCGTAGTCGATATCGGCATTCTTCTCGTACGCGCCCTGCTCGTGAAGACTATGCTTCTCAGGCACGCGGTGGTGCAGGCCGTGATCTTGCGCACTCGGGTCAGGGATATTGCTCTTCTCATCCGTGGTTCCGGTCGTGTACACGATGTGATCATCGTGCACAGCACGTGGGCTGTGGTGCACGTGCTCGTGCTGGTGTTCCTGGGAGAGGTGGAGAGCCAGGTCGTTGCTGGGCGCAACACCCTGTTGGGCCGACGCGTTGTGCTCGTGGTGGGCCATGTTGAGAACGGGCACAAGAGCAATTCCTGTCAACGACGTTGAAGTGAGCGAGGAATTGTTGGCTGAGGGTTTCGGACGGGTCGGCCACGACGGGGTTATATTTTCGCGCAGTGATGTGCGCTACCACCGAAGTGGAGGGCATCATCCACACCCGGCCCAGACTACAACCTCGATGCCCCTTCCGCTTTGCACTTGGCAACTTCCTCTTTCGATCTGGCCGGAGCGTAATGGAACGACAATTCATTGGCCCCCGGTCATCTCCGCCAGGTCCAGGGTCTCTAGGCTCATCTCACGAGATGCTCACTCGCTGCTGCACGCACGGACGCCTCTGTGTGAATTTCAGCAAGCACCGGCGTTCTTACCACGATTTGCCAACGCTGACTGGGATTGTTATCTTTCCCCAGTCCTGATAGCCGCGACCCAACCAATCAGCGGTCCGAACGTGCTGTCAAAAGGCTTGGCAAGTGATAAGCGGAGGCAAAACTACGCGGGGCTTCGGTTGAGGCGCCTTTCCGGGAAAGGCGCGTTTTCTCGAACACTTCAACTTGGGCAGAACACCGTCGTTCACTCCGAGGAGTGGACGCTCATTAGATCCGGGGATGCGGCGTTCTATAGCAGAGCAGCATCAGGAACGACCTCCTGCAGCATTCGACGGCTGAGACTGGGAGCATGGGCTTGAAACATTTTTAAACATCTGGAGCAATTTTCGTTGTGTGGTGCAAGCGGCAACCTGCGGCGCTGATCTTTGTACAAAGATGACTGTAGTTTGACGCCGGTGGACCGCCGTCTTTGCCCCTATCGACAAGCTGCATAACACCACACAACACCTGGTACGAAACGGCGTGCGCCATGTTCTTCGAGTCGCGTTTCTCGAAGTTATCAGCGAAGCTAGACTTGGCCAAGGGTATCTCCAGTATTCCGATAACCAGGTCGACGCTAGCCCAATGCTACCGTCAGGCGCGCGGGTGTCGAGCTTGCAGATGATGCGTGCGGGGATGCCGTTATCACATCGACGCTTGCAGACAATTGCCCCGTCTTGACAGTGGCGGAGGTCGCCTGGTGTTACATTTTTGAACGAAACGTTAGAGAACGCCAACGCGCCATGTGGTGGTTCGATAGAGCTTGCCTGCACGACTTCCAGCAATCCGATCTCTTGGAGCAACACGCGCAGGCCTGGCTTGGCTGATTTGCATTTCCCCCACAGTGGGACTACGGCCGCACGTCCATAGACAGTAGCACGCGTGTCTTGACACATAGCGTTGGTTTGCTGGAAACCTCGGGACGGGTTGTCGAGGCTCTGGATTGTACAACACACCGAAGGCTACGTCTAGACATTCCACTTCGAAGAGCCCCCGTATTCTTGCTGTCAGCTTCCAGCAGGAACACGAACTTCGACTTCTTCGCAACGCAAGGGACTTGACATCGATCAGAGAAAGCAACAGGAAGATTTGCCATCCAGGACTGCAAATATGCTACCTAGCGTACGATAGATCGCATACTTGGGCATGCGAGACGTATTTCACCATCGAACTGAACGGCCACGGAATACCATTACCAAAATGTTATCTTAGTGCGGTCGCGAAAGTGGCACGGTCAATATTCAATCTCTTCCAATCATCACATGTCTCAACACCAGCCCTTGTGCAACGCCACACCAAGAAATGGCCTTCTAGCACACCGAGGGTTCTGAAATGCCAGTCGTCGGCAGTCTGCGAAACTCGTCGGAGTGATACGCGCAACAGGATCCAAGACGATTGTTATTTCCAGCCTTACGGAGGTGACGGGTGCTACATGCTGACTGCCACAGATAAGCATCAATGAACTACGCTGCACCAAGTGGGCCTTTACATGCGCCCTGCGGCACATGCATGCGGTTATAGCTCGCGTGGTGCGCCTGGAACAATATCACGGAGGCTCTTCGGCCTTCACGGCACTTGACCTGCGGTCCTTCCAAAGCACTCTAAATCGGTCCGTGGGTTCACTCGGAGCAGCATTCTACTGTGTAATGAGATGAGAATACCTGCCTTGCTTCACCTTGCCGCTATCCGGATCACAGTGCCAACACCTGCATCATCTCTTCAAACAACGTTTCATATTGCTGAACGAAAATCGCATCCGGCCCCTCGACTACAACAAACCAACAGTCTGCCATGGGCTCAAGGTAACACAAGAAGAGACTGCAACGCTAAGCTCCGCGTACTCGTGTGAATTCCTGTCCTACCTGGGCCTTCGTCAAATGGCGACTGAAAAAAGCCTTCATCTTGGATCATGCAACAGCAAAACTCCTCGGGAGATATTATCAAAGTCCTCTGTCACCAACCCCTGATTCCAGAGATTGTATTTAGCAAAGGGAGTGTTCAACTATGCGTCTGCTCTGACACAAGAAGAGTGGCAGTCATCGCACTGTTAAAAGCCTCCGGTGTCACCAGTCCTTCGTCCAGAAAGCGAGACATGAAGAGGTACACATGTTGAGTTTCTATTAAACCGCATACTGACGATCTCAGTATTGACATTTGCTCCACAGAGCACCACGCCTCTGGACTTTCTACTGCCAGTCCCTGTCCGGCCATTGAAGCTTCTTTGAGAAACAGCCCTGATGAGCACTTGGAGGACACCACAGTCTCTCATACTGCGGCGGTCGTATTGCACGGAATTGTCGTCCTGGTGCCTTCCTTGCGACTCGCCGCCTGCTCGCCGCATATACTTTATACGATCATTCCCTGTGCAAGGCCTCCCGTTTACTAACCCCTGCACAAGCAGCTCGTCATAAGATGACGTCACGCCTACGGGGAACCATAGATACCAGTAGTGCTCTCCTGTAGGTTCCAAGCCTATGAACAATCTACTCCAAAAATGTTGACCGTTGTTGTGACTCTCTTAGCCCAGACAGTCTTTGCTTTTCCGTTTCCACCGCCAACGGGACCGTATCATGTAGATACACACAACATGTCTTCAACCATACTACACCAAACGACCCTGTAGCTCCTCCAAACGCATCTTCAATCTTACTAGGAACGCTATACTATCCAACCGCGGAAATACCTATCCCGGGAAACAACACAGCACCCTACCTCGACCCCACCACCGCCGCCCTCTGGGGCAACATCTTGCAATACCCCAACAACTCCATCCAAAGCCTTACAACATGGAATGTCTTGAAAGGCCTGCCATTAGATACCAAAGCCCAGAAACCCACCGTTATCTTCTCTCCTGGCGGTGGCGAGAACGCAATCATGTACAGCGCGCTGACCACCGATCTCGCGTCCCAGGGCTATACAGTGCTCGCTCTCGACCATCCCGGCGAGACACCATACCTGCAGCTTCCAGATGATAGAGAGGGCGTGTACGGCATCGACATCACGGCGGTGTGGAACCGCACGCTGCAGGAGGCTGTGTATCATATGCGGGTTGCTGATATCCTTGCTGCTGTGAGAGACTTGTATCCGCCGCTGGTGCAGGAGTTCAACACGCCGTTCAACACGACGCATTACATTGCAATCGGCCATTCGCTTGGTGGTGCTGCGGCAGCTGGCGCATTGGCAGTTGAGGAGTCGATCATCGGGGGCGTGAATCTGGATGGGCTGTTTGTCGATACCATGGATGTCAAGAAGCCGTTCTTGATGCTGTCAGGGGCCGAACATACGCCAGAGATCGATCCGTCGTGGTCGCCATTTTCCAAGAATCAGTCCGGATGGTATCAGTGGCTTAAAGTGACGGGAAGCAGTCATCAGAATTTTGCAGATCTTGGCGACTGGGTAGACCTCCAGGGCTTACGGAATAAGACAATAACACCATCGCTGGGCACAATCTGGGCTCCACGGATGGATTACATAGTACGAACTCTTGTTGAGACGTTCTTTGGCTTTGTCATTGGAGAGGACACAAGGCTGGACGTGCCCAACATTGAGTTCCCAGAGGTTGCGTATATCAATGGTAGTGCGGACACAGTTGGTGCGGGTTATCGCTTGTAAGCATAGTGGAAGGTCTGAAACAGTGGATGCTACTTGGGAAAGGACTATGAGTTCGGATCATATGACGTTAAAGGAACGAAGCTTTCCGCCATTTTCATGGAAAGAAGCGTTCTGTTCACCATCCATGAACCCATGCAAATAACAATCGCCGACAACACGATGGTACCCAGAATACTGTGGGAGACCCTCCCCATACCTGTCCAAGATGACAGGCATCTTGCCACCTCCTACTATGCATACTTCGTCGCCGATTTTGCACTTGTTCGTCACACCCATGTAGCCTTGCTCAGTCATGAAAACCATCCTCCCTTCAGTTACACCCCTAACCTGTGCGTCCAAGCCCTCTCTAAAAACCTTCAAGCGGGCGACTTCGGGCGAATGCGGTGGTACATTGTTGTACCATCTATACTTGCCCCATATCGAGTTTGAGTACGTGTTATCCCACTGATCGCAGTTGCGCATTGAAACATCTTTGATCCATGGGTCATATGCAGCCAACAAGTACTTACCTCGAGTTCTGAAGCCCGCTTCATCCGGGTCGTCGCAAAGACGGTGAGGGTGTGCCAGAGGTCGATCTAGCCGCCGAGTTTCGAGCGTCGTCACACTGTCTGCTGTGAGACAGCTAAGCCAGGCAGTTAACCACGTTGTGCCACTCATACCAGGATACGGTGTCTCAGGATCCTGTTGACGCAGGGCGAGCACAATAGCACTCTCGTCATCGAAAAGCGACCTAAATTCTGTCTGAACAGCGATGTGATCCACCGAATAGCCTTGCAGCTGTAGAACATCGAACCCGCCAGATTCGTGTCTAAAGCCGGGCGCAGTCGCCATCAAGCCACGGTCAGAATGGAAGAGCCCGTAAATCCGAGTCCACAGAAGCGAGTCGAAGTCAAGCTGGGTCCCTTGGAGAACTGTCCAATCTATTGCCCAAGACTGAGTCTCAGGATGCGTTCCTTTGCAAGCGGAAATCGAGAGAGGAAGCAGGTCGAGTTTCTGCTCTATATGTTGTTGGGTGATAGTCTTGTACAGATCTGCTGGGCGACCATTGTAGTCTGGCTGGCGCCCAAAGTCATTCGTACTTGTGGAATCATGGGTACTATTAGTCCCAATACCCCGCATGAAGTCAGAAACTCCAATCAAAGAATATATTTGGTCGTGAGAAACCGTCGCAGCACGCCGCGACAGCTCTAGTCGAAGTTCGGTTAGGGTCAGATTGACCTTATGGCCACGGATCTGTTCGCGAACGCTTGCAGTGTTTACAAATGGCAATATGAGTTTCTCGAGAATTGCTGTGTTTGCCTTGTGATCGGTCCCCATGTAGTATGTGTGTTGCTTCTGCTGTAAGTGCGCAGTGTTGGCCAACGCAAAGGTGTCCAAAGGTAGAGAGACTGGACCCATCAGTATTGTTACTTCGGGAGCAAGTACAACTTCCTGAACAACCCACAGTCTATCAAACCTAGCCCAGTCAATGCGGACCCCTCAATATGAAGATGATCACGTACCATGGGTTTTTTACGATGGCGTGGAGCACCCGTTCGAAGTGATCTTTGAGGCGATCATCGCTTGTGGGATTCCAGTGTGTATAAGACTCACGCACAAAGTCGTCACGCTCCGCTATGAACTGTAGGAACAAGCAGATTCGTAGGAGCGCTTCACTCTGGGGCAGCGCGGTAAGCGCTCCCTGAAAGTCAGCGTCACCCTCGGCATATGATGGTAGATCGCAGCTGTTGGAGACTGTGGGTATATCATAGCAGCGACCACGCTCAGTCGTGGTACTACCCTCAGGCCAGATGTCCGACGCGAACTCAAGTTCACCCAGCCAGACATGTACGCGCTTGGATAGAGAGTATATCTCGCCCATCATTGCAACCTGAGAGTTGCGCTCTGCAATCGATTCTTGATTGATACATATCGCATCTACCCAGACAGTAATGGCGTTTCCTCCACCGTGTGCCCTTAATCGGCGCAGAGCTGTGAAGAGGTTTGGTCGTACCCGGAAAGGGCATCCTCTAAGACTAATCTCGTCACTCGCTTTCTCCTGACCCCAGACATATGACAGAGCTGAATAACTGGGGTGATCATCAAGGGATGCGATCTTGAAGTCGCAGCGGATGAGTTCGTGCCATCCAGCTGGGTGTAAGATGAGTAGCCTGATCTCGCTGCGTTCCGCGTCAAGAGGCAGCGCCTCGTACAGCGGTACCAGATTGGGGACGTTCATTTCTGTAAGCTCCAGATGATCAGTAGGCATAACAAGGTTTAGCCGATCGAAGTGCTCGCAATGTGCACTGTGAAAGTCTGCAGGTAAGGGCGAACGGACAAGGGCGTGCGTCTTCCTCCACGGCAGGGCTGACGATCAAGGGTCCAAACAAACCGAAGACGCGACTAGCCTCCCGTTCATTCCGAATTATGTGGGAACCACGCAACAGCAACACTCCTGTGCAATAGCAGTGCTTCTTCGAGATGATTAGTATATGTGCTGCGACGAACGGTGATCAGTTCAAGCTTCCTATTCACATGAAACCCCACGTGACGTCAGAGCAGTGCCCCGCCATGTTGAAACCCTTGGCAAAAGTCCACACGCAGCCCAAAGCTCACCGACACAGGAGAGCTTTCTCCCACTAACACCTCCACGACCTATTTTACTCTAAGATCACGATAGCACACACGATGCCATCGGGATTGACATTCAGCGATATCTGGCTACCATGCCTTCTGCTTCTCGTGTTCTGGGCTCGCCCTGCTCACGCCTTCGGCGCTGGTAACATTGCCAGCTTGAGTGCCATTGAGGGGCAGAACTGGCGCCATGGAGACATTGAAGACACACTGCTTACCTTGCTGATATCGAGCCGGACCGGAAAGAAGTTCAGCAAGATGGACGTCAAGCGAGTGTACTTCGGCAACTGGTTGCGGGACTACTCGCAGGCCGTCGACGTGGGCACCGTCAAGATGGTGTCTGCTGAGGCTATCCGTATCTTGCTCTGGGTGCTGGGCTTCCTCAGCTTTGGATACGGTACCAAGGAGTTTGAAGTTACCAGGGACAGGCTTGGCTGCTACCGTCCTGAAGAGCACATTGATGTATGTCTCCTCACTTGCCCTGGAATGTTGATCTGACTTCGTAAGAACCCCAAGGACTACGCCGACAACCTCGATGCTCGAGACTACGACCGCCGCCTGCGAGGACCCGTTGACGAGCGCCGCGAACTGAGCGTCGACGAGCGCACCGGCCTGAAGAACTACATCGCTTCTGAGGATGCGGGCATTACAACATCAGCTGGCATGGTCCGCGACCTGCTCAGGCGCTGCATTGACCTCGGTCGCCGCTCCGGTGGACGTGGACCTGACTTCCACGAGGCTCTGCGCCTGCTCGGTACTGCGACTCACTGCTTGGAAGACTACTCGGCCCACTCGAACTACACTGAGCTGGCTCTGATTGAGATGGGAGAGCGCGACATCTTCCCTCACGTTGGTCGTAACGCTCGCGTTCACGTCCAGGAGGCGCAAAAAGAGGTCTATCCCATCGTCACTGGTACTTTCGGTGGTGTCGACTTCCTGCACTCCGTGTGCGGTGAGATTACCGACAAGGCTACCCAGTCTGAGCTGCAGGAACTCCAGAGCGCCATCACAAATGCTGACCGAACAAAGAACAAGAGCAAGATCAAGGACTTGCTGAGCCAGCTTCCTGACGGCATCTTTGGCGGCAAGGACCAGTCTGGCAAGGCTGACGAGCTCGAGGAGAACGCTAACGCTGCGGCCATGGGCAACTTGCACGTTACACCCAAGGAGCCAGAGGCCTTCACCGAGCAGGTCGGTGAGATGGTTAAGCAGATCTACCCCATCATGGAATTCCATGACGAGATCATGCAGTCTATTGCCGCGTTCGTTGAGCAGATACCCGTCCTTCCTGAGCTCATCGAGCAGGTCCAGGACCAGGTCTCGATCTTTGTCTTTAGCCTTCTCGCTCCCTACGTCCTTCCCATCCTCGATCAGGTCAAGATAGAGCTTGAGGAGGGCTCAACAGAGGTCATTGCCAGCTCTCGCGAGAAGCAGCACATCGTCTTCGATGATGATGAGTCGACTGACCCGACCCATTCCATGCTGTCCAAGGATCACTTCTCCAACCTCCTGAACGAGCCTGCCGGAAAAATTGCCTCCGCTGTTCTCAGCTGGGCCGTTCCACAGATTGTCGAGTGCTGGGATGGACAGGCCGATCCCGAGGAGACCATCAGTCGTATCATCGACGGTGTCTTCCACCACCCTGCTTGTTTGCAAGGAAATGTTCGCGGCTCCGACCAGTGCCGCAACATCATGTACGGCACGGTGAAGAGCTGGTGGGACAACAACTCTGAGCGCGGTAAGGACGACCTCCGCCAGAAGCTCAGCCGTCGTGGTGTACAGAACGGCGATAACCATAAGCCCGGTGTCGAAGACAAGGGTCACGGATGCGGCAAGCCTCTTGGTATGGCGAATGACTTCGGTAACGTCAAGGGCGGCAAGGGACCGAATTCAGTTCCCCTCCAGCAGGCCACCGATCATGTCGCCCAGCTTGCTAGTGAGGCTGCTGGTGGTGGTGCTCTCGGAGGCCTTGTCGGCGGTCTTGTTGCCGGTGTTGGCGGCTCCCTTCTTGGTGATGCCTTTGGCGGCAATGAAAAGAAGAGCAGCAGCAACCAAAGCTACGGTCAGGATGGATCCTACACCCAGTCTTATTCCGAGTCTGGTCATCATAAGAAGCAGTCATACGGCGACTCTGAGCGATACGGTCAGGCTCAGTACCAGCAGACTCAGTATGGCGATGGTGGACGTCGTGAGGAGTATCGCCGCCAGGAGCAGGATGAGCAAGGTGGATCTTATAGCTACCAGCAGAAGGTTGAGACCTCCAGCTATAACAGCGGCAGTGGTTATGAGCGTCGCGAGGAACGCCAAGTCCAGAGCGGCAATGAATGGCAGTCCGAGGAGCGCCGCGAGGGCTTCGACCGCCAGGGTCAGTACTACAACGAAGAGAAAGAGTAAGCCCAATCTACCCTCTGAACTTTTAGAAAGATGTCTAATTAGCGCTAGGCGACGCGGTAAGTCCCACAAATCCAAGAAAGACGATTCCGACGACGACGACGATTCCGGCGGCGAAGACTCGTACGAGAAGCGCCAGAAGAAGGAGCGCAAGAAGCGCGAGAAGGAAGAGAAGAAGCGCAACAAGAAGAAATACGGTAGTGGCGGCGAAGACTCGGATGACGATGCTGACAAGCGTCGTTCAGGTTCTGGCGAGCACAGGCGCCGCTCGCGGTCTCGCGAGCAGGAGCACAGGCGCAAGAAGAGCAAGAGCCCGTCTCCTAAGCGCCACTCTGGCGGCTACGGCCAGTCGCACGATGCTGGTGGCTACGGCCAAGAACGCAGATACGGTGAGGAGAGGCAGGGCGGAGATGGCGGGCGCCCTGGTAGCTCAGGCTACGGCCGCCAACAAGAGTCTTCCGGCTACGGCCGCCAACAAGAGTCTTCCGGCTATGGCCGTCAGGAAGAATCCAACTACGGAGGCGGCTACGGTCGTCAGCAAGAAAGCTCCGGCTATGGTCGTCAAGAGTCTTCAGGTTACGGAGGCGACTCTGGCGGTTATGGTGGAGGACGCCGCCAGGGTGGCGAGGAGTCCTACGGCGACGACAGAATGCCTGGTGGTTTCGGCGGCGACGACGAGCCTCGCCAGCGTGGATTCGGCGGAGAGGGTCAACGCCGCCGCGACGACGACGACAACGACGAGTACGGCCGCAGACAGGAGGGCTACGGCCAGCAGCAGGGCGGGTACGGCGGCGGTGGTGGTGGCTACGGAGAGGAGGGTTATGGTCGTAGATACTAGGTGTAAGAGCGCGGATGCAGTGCGCTCGCTGCGTTTGAGACTCCTGGAGTACCTTGATGGTGTTGGCCACCTGGGTACGTCACTTGGACTGCGTTGATGTGTGGCAATGATCTTGGTAAACATCCTACCTATGAAAAGTCTATCCGTACGGCTCAGTCTTGCCATATCTTCCGCTATATAGTGTCCAGCTACCAATGATCTCGGCACGGCAGTATGCGACCCATATCAGGCCTCAATTGGGCAACGCACTACAAATTTCACAGACAAACGAATCACAGAACGCATCGAGAAACCTGTTGCTCATTCAACATTGCAAGACATGCCACGTCTGATCTTCGACATACATTATCCGTCTGGTATTCGCAACCCACATAGCCCAACAACGCCCGCTAGATGCCGCTTCAGAACCTCAAAACATACACACACCAGCCCCTACTCCCTCACCCTATCCCTAGCTCACCTCAGCAATATTCTGCCTCTCAATAAAGCTCTCCTGATTCGCATCCCTGCCCACGCGCCAATACACATCCGTATAATCGGCACAATTCATCTCCCTCAGAAACTGCTCATCGTGCGTAATAACTAAGAGCTGGAAATTCGCCTGCCTGCGCCTAATCTGGATGATGGAGCTCAAGCTTTGGGCGAGGCCCTGGATATTCTGCGCATCGAGGTTGGTAGTCGGTTCATCGAGAGCAATCAAGCCGCAATTCGAGCCGAAGCATTCCGCGAGGGCGAGGCGAATGACGATGGACGCGAGGACTTTCTGGCCGGCGCTGCAGCGGCCGCGCATGTCCATTTCGGTGTCTTGCTTGTGCATGACGACGCGGTAGTTGTAGCTTCTGTTTCCTTTTGCTTCGTTGTCGCCGACGATGCGGATCGTGTCTACGTCTGTGCCTTGGTATGCGTTGCGCCAGAGCTCTGCGATGATGCGGTTGATTTCCTCCATTTTGAGGGCGTGGTACTGGATGATTGCCTTGTCGAGGGCGCCGGCGTAGCGGCTGAGATCCTCGATGGCGGCTTTGTTGGTTTCGACGCGGATGTGTGCTTCGCGGTAGCTGGATGCTGCGTTTTCGTAGAGGGATTTGTATTCGGCCATGAGCTCGGTGAGCTGGTCGTCCTTGTTCTTCATGTCCCGCTCGACGCTGGTTTTGGTCGTGTTGAGGCTGTGGAACCGCGAGTCCCAGATCTGGGCCTCGCGCTCGGCTTGCTCCTTGTCTCTCTCGGCGCTGGTCTCTTCGAGCTTTTCAATTTCTATTTGGAGAGTCTCGAGTGCACGCCTCGCCTTGCGGTAGCGTAGGTTGTCGCTGATGGAACGCTTGGTCATTTCTGTGTCGCGCATTGTGTCCTCGATCTTCTTGATCTTGCGGCCCACCTCCGTCATCTCGGACTCGATGCGGGCAATCTCCTCCTGCAGGTTCTCAATATCTCGATGCGTGCGTGCAAGCTGCTGTGCCCCACCGCGGTCGATGTAGGCATTGATCTCCTTGTCTGCTTGAGTGAGCTGACGAACGCTGTCGGACAGCTTGGAGGCCTCTTCATGTGCACGCTGGACCTTGTCATTGCCACGGCGATGAATATCGTCATAGTGGTACTGAGCTTGCTCCATCTCAGGAACAAGATTCTCAATGTCCTTGTCGAAGCCACGTATGTTCCCACGCTGTGTGTTGTTCTCAGTCTTGAGCTCTTCAACGCGGTCAGCAAGAGCACGTCTTTCCCTCAGCTTCGACTGTGCGTTGTTCAGATCAGCGTTGATATCGCGGATTCTGAGCTCCAAAATCGTAATCAGGTTGCGGGACTTATCCCGTTCGGATGTAAGCTGGTCTAGCTGATTTCTAGCGCTCTTGCTATCGTCGGTGATCCTCTTCAGGTCGGCCTGGACGGCGTCAATGCCTCTCGACAAGCCAGCAGTCTTTTGCTTCTGTGTCAAGTCCTTGACTTGAGCTTCAAGCTTGACGGTTTCATTGTAGCTGTGAACAATGGTCTGAACATCTCGCGAGAGCGACTCCACATCCTGCTTCTCAGCTTCAAGGTCGTGGATGACGGCATCTTGATCTTCCAATTGTTTGTTGGCACTATCACGTTCTGTGGACAGCTTCGTGATGTCCTTTTGGAGGGCTGGGATGTCAGTCTCGCGCAGACGAATAGCCAGCTCGTAGCTCGGTTTGGCATTGCGGGCGGCTTCTAGCTCGGCGAGAAGGTCTTCGACGTTATCACCTTGCATGTTGATCTCGGCTTTTTCGATGATCCTGTTGAGCTTGTCGATGAAACCGGCAGCAGTGAAGGACTGAGACCTGTCATCGTGCAGGGCTCTTTGACACAGCCGGCACGCATTGTCTTTCTCCGCAGTCATCAGACACTGTCGCATGTACTCGATTTGCGCCTCAAATTTCGCCTTGTCTGTCGACGTCGCATCGTAGTCGTCCTCGAGCTGCTGCAGGGCTTCTTCGAAATCACTGATGTCGTCCTTCTGGACGGCCTCCTTGACAGTCCGCTCGTACTGCTGCAGCTCTGAACGCCTCTTCTTCAGTTGCGACTCAAGGCTGGACAGCTGGAAGTTGATATTGTCTAGCTTGGTCTGCGCGATGTCTCGTCTCGATGTCGCCTCCTTGACTTTGGTCGTCTTCTCGGAGAGCACATCTTGGAATGTGTTTTGCAATGTCGAAGGGTCCCAATCAGAGTCAATAAGCTGGGTGAGGCGCTTATTGTGGACCACCTTCATCTTCTCGAGGCTCTGCTGTTGCCCCTGTAGCTCGTTCCGTGTGTAATCGATGGACGCTGACTCACGAGCTTGCTTTGTAGCGTCTCCGAGCTCGACTGTCAATCGTTCCTTTTTGTCTTCCAACGTTCGCACTGACTCGGATGCCTCCTGTATGCGCTCATCGAAGTGACCCGCGGCTGCTTCCGAGTTTGCGTCACTCAGCTGTTTCTCAGTCTCTTGTTTCTTGTCTTGCAGGATGGCTTCACTGCCCTCGTCTGCCTTGATCTGGTTCATAGACCGCTGGAGATCCGCGATGCGCTTGTCATTCCCCGTGATTGTTGTTCGCGCGGCCTCTTTGCTTTGACTGAAATTAGACTTGCGTGTGTTGAGCTTGTTCAGTTCATCTTGTGCTTCGCGGAGTTCGCGCTGTGTGTCATCTCGCACACGCTCATGGGCCTTGTTCTGATCGCGAGACATCTTGCTCAATACTTGCTGGAAGTCCGAGACGTGTTTGTCAGTGATTTCATAGTCGTAGCCGCGGATGCCGTGCCGCTTAGCGGTCTCTTTGATCAAGTTCTCGCGCTGCTGGAGATGGCGGTCATGCTGCTCTTTCTGTGCTTCGTACCTACCAATCTCGCCCTGTTTTGCACCAAGAGAATCCCGGTTCTGCTGAAGCTCATCTTTCAGGTCGATGTAGATTTGTCGAGAGTCAGTCTGCTGCGACTCATATGTCTTGACTCGCTCGTCATATTGAGACTCCATCTCTTGGAGCTCCTCGTCTGACTCAGCCATATGCTTTAGGTTGTCCTGCAATGACTCCACGCTCTCTCTGTTGGCCTTGAAGGTGATGCGCTTGCCATTGAGCTGAGCCACAATCTGCTCGAACCTGGCGGCGTGATTGTACGCCTCATTAGCTTTCTGCTGCGCCTCTGTGCAATCCCTGTCGATGTCTTCGTAATTTGCGCGCAGCTCTTCGATCTCGTCGAACAGCGCAGCTTGTCGTTTCTCACTCTTGCTAGCCCGGTCCTTGTCTTCCTTTGCGTTCGCTTCGATGATCTTCAACTGGCCAAGTTCGACAGTTCGATCCTTTCGTATCATCTTGATATTTTCGATGGCTTTTGTGTACTTTTGCGCCTCGAAGATCTCGTCGAACTTGGTCTTCAAAGTCTTGGCGTCACCCAGGGGCCAAAGACTCTCTTCCTGATGGCAGAAGATGACATTGTCCAAGATGGCCTTGGAGACGCCGAGGTACTGTGGGATGATGGTGTCGAGCTCGGCAACGCGAGTGGAGATGGAGTGCTTCTCGCCATCTTTGAGCATGAGCAGCGAGCCCTCTAGGGTCTTCTGACTTCTTGTCGTCTTCTTCACAGTGACTTGCAGGTTGCGGGTGGCGACCATGCGCACTCCTGAAGTCGAACGGAACGACAGCTTTACCTGCGCCAGAAGCTCTTTCTCATTGCGCAGGTTTGGGTCGTGGATGAAGGCGCCGCCTGTCTTGCTGTTGGGCGGCAGATCACCTGTTGTTGCATATCGCAGCGACTCGATGATGGTCTGCATGCGGTCAGTCGCAGGCTTTGGTGGACGCTCGTTCCACGCACCGTCTTTCCAGAGCCGTTCCAGCCGACAATGAGCGTCAGCGGCGTGGTGAAGACGATTGTCTCTCCTTTCTCAGGGCCAAAGGAGCGGATGCCCTGGATCATCATGCGGTCGATCTTGGACATGGCGGCGGCTGTGTGCAAGCAATCGCTTGCGGGGTGGTTGAGGTGCGCAGTCAGTCGGTGGTGGTGCTGGTGGTGACGGTAAGCGAGGCAGCGCGTCGTTGCCTGCGGTGGGACGCGTTGCAGGTCGCGCTCTCACGTGAGCTGTCACGGCCGGATCGAGACTGGCACGAGGGACGTTGGCGTCATGCGACGTCTAGTGCAAAACAGATCGAGATGCGGATCTCGAGGAGCACGGAGAGTTGTGCCGCCCCTATGAACAAAGAGGAGAGGAAGAATCCCACGCAACGACCCGCAGATGACCGCATGCGCGCCGGGTGTTCCGAGGCGCACAGCAGCGATGTACCAAAACGGAGGTGGTGCTGAGGTAGGGAGGGACGAGTCCGCCCAGCGCGCAGGCCGCGTCCGACCCCCGCGCACGCAGCAGGGTCCCCACCCAGACTGAAGGTTGAGGCTGATGCGCGCAGATGAGCGGGAGCTATCCACGGCTGTCGCAGCAGCAGCAGCAGCATCAGCAGCAGCAGCAGCAGCAGCTCACTCCAGGCCTCGGCAGCACGGACGGCAACGGCTTCCATGGACTGCAGCTGCCGCTGATGGACAGCAATGCGATGCCCCTGGCCATGGACCTCGACATGCTGGGCACTGACGACGGCGGCAGCATGAGCGGCGGCGGCTTCACGCCCTTCCTCTCGCAGGCACAGGCGCAGGCCCTCGCACCCGGCGGCGGCAGCGACAGCACCGTGACGGGCGCCGGCGCAGGCCCGCTGCCCACGGGCTTCGGCGCGCCCAGCATGAACCCCAGCGGCAGCACGCTGACCGAGTTCACCAAGCGGCGCAACTGGTCGCAGCGCGTGCTCGAGGAGCTGCGCGACCTGCTGCACATCCTCACGCCCAACGGCCGCATCCTCTACGTCAGCCCGTCGTGCAAGAGCCTGACGGGCTGGGAGCCGCCGCAGCTCATGGGCCGCTTCATCAACGAGTTCATCCACCCCGAGGACATTGGCATCTTCGTCAAGGAGTTCAACGAGAGCATCGCCTCGGGCAACTCGCTGCGCTTCTTCTACCGCTTCCGCAAGGCCAACGACACCTGGGCCATCTTCGAGTCGCACGGCCACCCGCACCTGTCCAGCGACCCCTCGTCGTTTGCGCCCCCGAACGCCCTCAACTGCCGCGGCTTCTTCATCATGGCCCGCCCCTACCCGACCAAGAACGCCGCCCTGCTCGACTCGTTCCTCGAGCACAAGATCGAGAACGAGCGCCTGACCAAGCGCATCGCCGAGCTGAAGCGCGAGGAGCAGGACGAGCAGGACGAGTGGAGCAAAAAGGACGCCCAGAGCCAGTCGGGCGCCCAGACCGAGTCCGTCGTCACCCAGAGCGTGAATCCCAGCGACGCCGCCTCGTACGCCCAGATGCCGCCGCCCGCCAAGCCCAGCGTCTCCAACACGGCCCTGACCCGCCAGAACCTCGACGAGGTGCGAGCCGCGAGCCGCACAGAGAACATCAGCGACAAGATGGCCCGCTACGAGGGCGCCAACCACCTCGAGACCATCGAGATGCTCACCGGCCTGCGCTACCGCGACGGCGAGCGCTCCCAGGGCATCAGCACCGGCGACGCGAGCCCCATGCTCATCCGCGGCGACGCAGGCATCCAGATCTCGCTCGACCGCGACGGCCGCAGCACGTCGGACAAGAAGAAGAAGCTCAAGCTGGCCGACGAATACGTGTGCACAGACTGCGGCACACTGGACTCGCCCGAGTGGAGGAAGGGGCCCAACGGGCCCAAGACGCTGTGCAATGCGTGTGGACGTAAGTCGAGTATCGAGAGAGCGTTGCGGCATCCAGCTAACCGGCGACAGTGCGGTGGGCCAAGAAGGAAAAGAAAAAGGGAAATCCAAACACACCAGGGCACCACTCGACTTCCACACCGGGTCTGCCCATGCACCAAAGCACCGGCAGCAGCTAGCCCCACCAGACTGACAGGACACAAAACGGCGTTTCGGGGTTTTATTCATGATAAAGGCGTCCAAGGACACTGGCGTTTAAATTGCATACAGGTACGGGGGAAGTCAGAGGCCTTCCAGCGGCAGGCTCACGCAAAGCGCATCTATCTAACTAGACGATACCACTCTACTGAAATTTAGCCACAGCTCAACACTATCACTTTTTCCGCCCGGAATCTGGGACCAAGGTTCACTCGTCTCGCGACCCTTTTTCCTGCTGACGTCGAAAAGACAAGTCCCACTGCGAATATTCATACCCTGAAAATCTAAATACACCTACTTTCAGCGCTCGCCTTGCAACACCCGCAAGGTTCAAGCACCGCACACAGAACCCCTCGTCCTATCCTCCGCTCACTAACAAGCAACACCCTCCATGGCCCCCCGAACCCCCTCTCTCCACAACTTCTGGATCAACGAGAAGCTAAACAGAGTCCCAGATAGCGAGGACGACGAGTCCGTCTTCGAGGACCAGACGCTCGAGGAGCTCCTGGCTGCAGATCTGGGGGGTGTGAAGATGGAGTGTGTGGCGGAGAGAGAGGACGAGCCGTCGAGATGTGATGCGAGACGTGGAGAGGTGGTTCAGTGTGGTGCAGATAGTACCGGAGCGGAGCATAGGACTCCACCCCCGGGACTGGGGGCAAGCGAGGTATCCGTCGACGATACGCAGCATGGCGTCGATGACCTACCGGCTGGGGAAGTTTTGGACGACAATTCAGCGCTGAGTGTGAACTGTACACATCAGCTTCGAGAAGGGGGTTGTTGTCGAAACGCGTACGAACAGGGTGTTGTATCAGACACTCCTTCTGCACCACCACCGACCCCACCGCCAGAACGCCCAGCGCCAGGCACGACAATACCACCTCTCGTCCCCCCCTCGTCGCTCCTCCCAGCGACCAGAGAAGCGCCAGCACACCGCGCCCGCCCCATATGGGCAGCCATGCACATCCTCCTCTCCAAACCCACTCGCTACGGACCCACGGACCCCGCGCTCCTCAGCGAGCGTTTCAAATGCCACCCCGTGCAGACCGCGCCGCAGACCAGCGAGTGGGCGAGCACGGTGGCGTTGTTACGGCGGGAAGTCAAGTTGAAGAAGAAGATTGATTTGATGGTCGCGGAGGCGGGGAATGGAAGGAGGGGGGATGGGATGCCGGAGAGGTTGAGGGAGGGGAGGGAGTGTGTGAGGGAATTGCAGGCGGTGAGGGGGATGTTGAATAGTGGTGGGGTTGGTAGGGGGTTGTGTTGAGGGATCGGATTTTGGGGGCGTGAGGTGTGTGGGTGTGAGGGAGGGGGGTGGCGTTGGATGAGCTTTGTGCGCTGGGGTTATTCACGCAACTACCCTGGATGTGCCAACGGTGTACCATCGATTGGTCGCGAAACATGATGCGATGATCAGCCTTCCCTGAGTCTCCTTCCTTTGCCCACGAATGCATCTCCTGTCTTGTTGTACACCCTTATACCTCTCTTCTCTGCATAGCTTATCGCGTCCCTGCCTACTATCCCTGCGCAATTGTCCACTCTGATGGTCTTCAGTGTATTGCTCAGGCCATCGGTCAACATTTTGATACTCGCACCTGTGACTTTGGAGCCAGAGAGGTCGATGGACTCCAGCCCAAGGTTGTGAGTCAGAAGTGCTTCGATCTCGTCGTCATTGACGGGCAGATCATGCAGACGGAGGGACTTGAGATCAGGTGTCAGGATGCGCGGAGAGGTCGCCAGGACACGGTCGCCGCGGAATAGGCCATGAGTATTGTCGTCGAGGGTTCCAGATAACGAAAGATGTTGTAGAGGCACGCCAGACTGGGCGTGTGGCAGTGCAGCGTTACTTGGAGAAACATCAGGATGATTTAGATCAAGTAGATCGGCGAAGATGTCCGCGTTGAAGCCGCTGAAACCGGAGAGCGTTAGGTTTGCGAGTTTGGAGGTGCGACTGGCAAGCAAAAATGGGGAAGAATCTCCAATATCAACACTCCTGAAGGTCTCCATGATCAGCTGGGTGATTGTAGCAGGTAACGTCGGGAAAGAGATCAGCTCGACGCGCTTCATGATCAGTGTCGTGAGGGGAAGATCCGCGATTGGCAACAATGCGTTTCCAATCGCGGATTGCGAAACAGACATGTTAGACAGTACCAATGTCTTCAAGGAAGGAGTCAAAGAAAGAAGTTCTCCAAGGGCCAGCTGCATCGAAATTGGCCTCATCGGCGTTGTAATGCAGAGGTATTCTAGGTTCGGAAACGGCCCTGTCCAATCTGCCTGATAATGATACGTCTGTAGTGCTCGATATTCGACGTGCTTCAGCTTTTTACCATAGTGAAGTATCTGCGTGAAGGTATTCGTAGTGATGTCAGAATGGATCACAAGCTTCTGCAGATTCTTTGAATATTGGACCATTCCGATCAGCGAGTCTGCTGTTTGCGCCGGCAATGACAGTATATTGACTTCCTCGAGGTCTTTACATGCCTTGAAGATGTTTTGCACGACGTCCATATGTGGGAATCGGTGTAAGGTAAGTTTCTCCAGCCGATATTGGGAGCGTCTTACTGCTTTGTCGACGAAGCTTCGAGGCACCGGCTTTCTTGCCGCGGACATGTCGAGGTGCAGCCAGAGGCGAGGCAGCTTCTGTAAATAGTCACGCCATCCCTTGCTGACACGCATGCAGTTGATCATGTTGTGAAAACTTAGGTACTCGAGGATCATCTCGGCGATTTCGACAGGCAGGATTGTGAGCGGGTCGACGGCTTTGGCGGGCGAGAGTTTGCGGGTCAGCTTGTCGTGAAGTTGTTGCAGGAGCTGCGTGGTGTCAATAAGGACCTCACAAAATATTCCGGAGATTATCACTCGTCGGTCTCTCACCTTGAAGTTCTTGTCGTCGACTGGGACATGCTTCATGCCGTATTTGTAGATTCCAAGCGCAACCTCAGGCTTGCCAGATTTTTCCAACACGCTAGTCGTGCGCAGATATCCTCTGACATCTTTCTTGTCGAGCTTGATCATAGCCCTGCCATCTCTTACGGCGGCATCGTAGTTGCCGAGCTTATCATAGCAGGCGGCGCGGTGATCGTGCAGGCCAAGCGTGGGGGACGCGTCGATGGCATCATTGAAAGTCTCCAGAGCCTTGTCAAATTGCTTGAGCTTATAGTATTGACGGCCGAGCTCTTGGTACTCCTCAGACGAAAGCGGACGGGGCATCGTAAGGTGGCTGGAAACGGAAGTGTGATGTTCTGAGTTGTAGGCGAAGGAACGACGCGCCGCCGCAGCGCGTGTGCATGTGATTGCGAAATCTAGAACTGGCAGATCCACCGCTGCCCTCACCATCACGATCTTTGTAGCGTCCACGCATGTTGCAAGTAGGAATAGAGTTATGTTTGAGTGATTCATTGATAATGCTATGACCGGTCCTATTGACCCCAAAATTGTACAAAAGTGCCCTCGATGGCTGGGTGGGTATCTTATCGTAACTCATGAACTTATGGCAAGAACGCTCGAAATGCTCCAATTGACGCCGTGCAATGCTTCGAGAATGCCTTAATGAGTTACTGAACCCAGTGGACTGATCCGAGGGTCATGTGGAGATCCTTCTAAGGAACGCGTCACATACCCAAACGAGATGTGATACTTACCAACTTACCGTTGCGCGTAGAGTCGGGTGTACTGGCTCCTTTGCGCAAGCTGGTACGTTGATGACAGCAGTGCCATGGTTCGCGAACCATAGCTGTGCTGAATATTGACAGTTACGGTATGCCCACAACTTCTATTTTCCCCCGCCTCATTCTCATTCGACAGGACATCTTAGCGGATGGTCATCTGCTTCGTGGCGCTCGGCTTAGTTGAGACGGCACCGGCGGCAGCGATAGAGGGCTGGCCAGGCTTCTTCTCGAAGACCTTCCAGAACTTAAGGGACTCGTCGGCAGCAGCAGTGGCCAGCATTTGACCGTCGGGACTGAGGCAGCTGTGGAGGACACGAGACTCGTGGGCGGGAATCTCCATGTTCTTGACACCAGTAGGGTAGCTCCAGATGCTAAGGCTGTTATCAGGGAAACCGCCGCTGCTGACGATCTCCTTGTGGTGAGTGCTCCACCTCAGGCTGGTAACCTGGGAATCGGTGGCAATGTGGTTGACGCGAGCACCGGTGGTGGTGTTCCAAAAGTAGATCTGACGGTCGTTGGAACCACCTCCAGTGGCGAGGAGGTTGGATTGCCAGGGGCACCAGGAAACAGCCTTGACGGCAGCACGGTGGTTGGCCTTGGTGAACTTGGGCGCAGCGAGAGAACGTGCGTCCCAGATAGAGACAAGGTTGTCGTTAGCGCCAGTTGCGAGCTGGGCGCCGTCGGCGCGCCACTCAAGACCGCAGACCTCACCGGTGTGCGAGACGAGCTCGGCAACCTTGTGCTGAGCGATGCGGACATCGTGATTGTAGACAAGACCAGAGCGAGCGCCGGTAGAGAGGATGTGCTTGTTCCAGCCCATGACACCGACACGAGTCTCGTGGCCGAACATGCTGCGGAGCTTGGTCTGCTCCTCAACATCCCAGATCTGAACCTCACCTGTGCCGAGACCGACACCGACGTAGGCGCCGTCGCCAGACCACTTCACGGAGGAGATGTATGTGTCGGCGGAGCACTCGAACAGCGAGGAGACAGAGCCAGAGTCGGCAGACCAGACGTAGACATTGCGCTCGAGACCGATGGCGACCTGGTTGCCAGAAGACCAGTCAAGCAGGTTGAGGTAGTAATCGTCGACAAGTCCAGGAGCATCGAGAACGCGCTCGGGTGCTGAGGGGATGCGGCGACGGCTCTGTGCGTTTACACCGCTTGCAGGCCTCAGAGGGCGGTTGTACTGTGATCGAAGGTCGATGGGCCTCGATGACTCTGGTGCAGCGGGCTTGAATGCAAGAATGCGCTGGGTCGGGTTGATGCCACATGCTGAGGCAAGTGTTGACTGGTATGCGACTGTCTCTGGTGCAGGCTTTGCCTTGGGCTCGTTGTCCTCCTCGTCCTCGCCAAGATTCAGGCCTTCGAGGGCAAGCGTCACATCCTCTTCTGACCCACGACCGCCAAGGTCGAACGCACTCGCTGCGTTAGCAAGTACTGTGGAACCCTCTGCCTTGGAGCTGGACTTTGGCCGCGACTCGCGGTCGATCTTGCTAGAGCCGACTGTTGCGATGGCGTCGCTGGCAGTGCGATTGGGGATGAAGCGGTCGGCAGAGTTGTATGTGATGCGAGTCTTGGTAGGGCGGGCGCGGACAGCGGTCTCCTTCTTGGCCTTGGCGGCTGCGGGAGCCTTTGCCTTTGTTGTAGTGGTGGCGGTTCCTGTGAGCGACCATTCTGATACACCCAGGTCGAGCCTCTTTGGCGAGTGGACACGGGCAATGTTCGACTTGGGAGAGGGTCTCTGGCTCTTGGAGATGGAACGCTGGAAGCGGGCCATAAGGTTACCGCCATGAATCGATTCCTGCGCCTGCGCATCGGGAGTCTGTGTCTTGGGTGTGCGAGGAGAGGGAGTCAAAGGTATCCGGCCGCCAGCGGCACGGGTGGAGAAGACCGAGTTGCGGTTCTTGACCGGAGTCAGAACAGCTGGACTGGCCATGACTGCGAGGCTCTCTTGCTAGGATGCTGTCAGACGCATGCATGCACGTGAAAAGTGGGGCCTTCGTACATTGTGGTTTTTGGATATGCTGCTGTAGGTTGGTAAGATTAGTATTAGATGCTGGTGTAATCGATGCTCTGAAGTATTGATTGGAAGTTGAGTTGAAGGGATTTGTGCGAAGCCTGTCTGGAGACAAAGCAAGCAGAACGGGGTAAGGTAGTGCGGTATGGCAGCGATGGCTGTCGAGCAGGTAGCTGCTTCCTTAAAAAGGGTTTGTTTACGGTAGGCGTTGGCTGGGTGACGGCGCGGACAGACCCTCGAGCAGCGCTGGCCAGGCGATGACCTCACCCCAGCGGCCCAGCGTGCGCATAACTGGCCTTGCCGCAAATAGTGCGACGGCTCCTCAGGCAACGCAGAGAGGCAGTGCGCGAACTGCGCGAAAGGAGGCAAGACGTGCAATCACGCATGTCTCTGCGCGTGCGGTGCCCTGCTCCTGCCGGTGGTCGCCGCAGGCTGGAGACCTTCGCTGGAGGCGCTGCTGCCGTGACTCGCTCGGCGTTCCGGGCGTTCTGCCGGTCCCAGAGCCCTTCAGCCTCAAAGACTGAACATTTCACCGCTGCCCTAGCCCTCAGGACCCCATATGCGGTACCCACTTGCCGTCGACCACACTCACACGCAACCCATGGCACACTCTCTCGCTACTTCTGCTGCTCCCCTCCACCTGCACCCTTTGACCACGCCCAACCCCGCCGCCATATCCACACCCTCGTCCCAAGTGCAGTCGAGCGCACTCACCGCCCCGCCTGGCAGCGGCTCTTCCACCAACACCTTCCTCATGTCTGCCAGCCCGGTGCGCAGCAGTCGCAAAAGCATGGGTGATGGCTACAAGCCCAAGATGATCTCCACAATCGGCGCCAAGCCAGCTTGCCTCGTCAATGCCTCGGTCACATATGTCGGCGACGACCAGATCTACGCCTTCGGCGGCTTCGACCAGTTCACAGACGAAGTCTACAACCACGTCTTGCGCTTAAACCTGGTCACGCGCCAGTGGAATCTCGTCGACAACTACGGCGACATTCCTGGGGTGCGCATGGGTAAGTCCATCGTACTGGTGCGGAGGACTGCGCTAATTCCGTGCAGGCCACACTGCATGTCTCTGGCAGGGCAACAAGCTGCTAGTCTTCGGCGGAGAGAACGAACATCGCCAACATCTCGCGGACGTAATAGTATTCGACCTCAAGACGGCGCACTGGACTCAGCCCGAGCTGCACGGCGTAATCCCGCGTGGCCGCGCTCGACATTCAGCGGTAATATACGACGATAAGCTCTACATTAGCGGTGGACAAACCGGGCACGACAGCGTGCTGGACGACATATGCTATCTCGACCTGAAGACATGGACCTGGTCGCGCTCGTGGCGCTTTGTACCACGCTACGACCATGCCAGCTGGATTTCGAATGGGCGGATCTGGATCTTCGGTGGAATCAACGATGACCTGGAGAAAAACAACGAGATCTGGTGGCTCGACCTGCGTGGTAGCCCTGAGTTCGACAACGGCATGAAGTATGGCACCGGCGACCGCCAGATGACCTCCTCGCGACAACGATTCCAGGCGCCTGCCTCTGGACACCTTACTGCAACCGGTAGTACCGGCTACACCGCAAATTCCAGCGTGCAGTCTCATTATGCCATGAGCTCAAGCAGATCACCCTACGTTGCACCAGGCTCTGTTTCCTCTCTCAAGTTTCATTCCAGTCCAAACCTTCCGTCACAAGCGTCTGGCACGCACTTTCACGTCTTTTCATCTGGTTGCCTACTCGACTTCGTCACGCCAGCGGAGCTAAATTGTGAGACCAGTCTATCGAGCTTGGAGCTAGACACGCTTCGATGGCAGAAAATTGCAGATGGCAAAGACCTTTACAGCCCTAATTACCGATGGCATTACTGCACGACGAATCCAGAAGGCACACATGCATGGCTTCTAGGAAGTCCCGTCGAGACGACAGCTGACGGAACACATAACAGCGAGTACCTTAGCGATGTCCTCGCAATTGATTTGCGCAAGTTTGGCATTTTAGGCAATGAGCTTGCCTCTGATGCACGATCAAAAGCCATGCCCGCTTCAGACGCCAATGTCTCTTCACATTTGACTGGTATTGGTGCTGATCTATCTACGACCTTCGATCAGCCACCAGAGACCATGAGTGGAGCAGATTTCATCATCACTGCAGATGCAGATGACGACGATAACATGGGCACAGAGCCTTCGATGGACGGTACTCCTGTATCGAGACCTATTCATGTCCACAAGTTCATACTGCATGCACGATGGCCGCACTTTGCTAGGCTGTGGGCGGCTCAGATGTCCGAGTTCCACTCCAAAAAGATGCACATCCCAGAGCCATACTCAGCGGTCCGCGCCTTCCTGTTCTACCTCTATACCGACAGTATCGCACAGAACCCATCAAATGGCCCCACTCTTCCCGACGTAGCAGGTATGCTTGTCATGGCCAACATTTACGATATGCCGCGTCTTCGTCTTCTGTGTGTCAACCGTTTGGCGCGCGAGCTCGACATCGAGCATGCCGCGACTATCTGGGAACGGGCCGCCACCGCAGGCGAGGAATGGCTCAAACAGCGAGCCGCAGCTTTCTGCATGCAGAACTTCGGTCGCATCGTCCGCACAGCCGGTTTCAAGAGCTTACCTGCCGGTAGTCTTATCGAGCTGTGTAACGAAGCTACGCCTGAATCGCGCATCATCGGTGCTGAAGAGCTCGAAATGCTTGGCCAGGGCCGCTTCGGCAATGCGGGCAACCGTAAGAGGAGCCTAGGCAGCGCCGGTGTGCTCACTGCAGGCGAAGAAGACGGCGATGAGGATGTGGAAGACGATGGCATGGATGTCAATTAGGGAGGATTATTAGCCTCGTGAGGGCTTGATCGCACTAAAACTTCGGTAGGTGCACAGCGGAGGACGACAATCTGATATATCATAGCATTTCGGCGCGGCGCTTGGTTGTCACTGGGAGCGAAACGATTCTAAATTAGCGTAACGACGCATATGTGGGCGTTGGATATTGCGCTCTTGATATGGGCAGCATCGATAGTCTTTAGTATACTCCAGCTTTATGGTCCATCAAATGACACGACTCAATGATTCAGGCCGGCTCCCCGTTCGCTAGTCCGCAAACACGAAGTCCTGACCATCGCTTCTTTCGTACCGACATCTCGCTGGTTGCCCTCAGCCTGCTCTTGCTCACGGCCAACCACAAACGCACTCACACATCCCGCAACGAAGGATACAGCTCCCACGATAACGAAGAACGCTGTCCAGGATGGCATCATCCATTCTGCATTGACGTTTGAAAGACGGTGGTAAAGTCGAAGCGTTGTCGTCCAGATGGCGAGGCAGAGCAGGATCGATAGAAGGCGTTGGAGAAGCGCCTGTATGGATGGGAGCTTCTGCGATGTGCGGCGAGTGGCGCGTTCGGGCAGCATGATGATATCGCCTCGTTAAGATCGTATTTTATGTAGCTGGGTGAATGTATCGTGCTTGCTGCTTTAGGCGTACAGAGGCTCTCGATAGACGCTAACAATTATGTAGTGAACGCCGTGAGTAAGTTCGCGCAGCCGTACTTATCGGTCCGAAGCAAGCAGTTTGCGTAGTGGGAGTGTGATAGCGTGTGCTTGTCGTTTTGTGTTTGATGTTAATGTACCAAAGGGGTGCGTGATTTTCGCTTTGAGGGATATATTTCTATGTACCACAAACGGGATGCTACAAACATCCATTACCTAACGCTTACCTATTGAGCCGTGCCTGAATCCTGTCAAAACTTAAGCGCTGTCACGTTGGTTTTCTGGTTTCGTGCTTTTGGATAAGAGCGGGATGTTGCAGGGCAGTCTCACACCGAGCAGGAAGCGGTGAGCACGCGTTGTGAGCGGTCTTGCTTTACGGTCAGACGCGGTCTCGTCAGATAATGCGGAAAATCGTACAGCATCGGGATTGATCAAGTAATTGTTGCAGGTGTAAACGCAATGTAAGCCCATCGTGTGCTCCTTCCACAGATCATTCCTGGCCCGCGCCTTCTTCCGATGCATCAACCCTATTAAAGGAGTGCGCCATAATATGAGAATACTTTCGTCCTTTACTTCTCATCCTACTCCAATTTTCTCTATCTTCATTGTTGTTAGTCGTCTTAGCAATAGCAGTGCTCGATCCTCCTTCCCAAGTCTGCATCCGCAGCCAGAGCCCATATAATTCCGCAACGTTAAGGAGACGCCCTGTGTCAATGGTGAGAACACTTAGACAATATTCTTGGGTCCAAGCCTTTCGTCTGGCATATAGATAGAAGGGCCTCGATAGTATTATAGTCCCCTGTCGCCCATCCCACTACGACGCAAAAGAGGCTGGGAACAGTGGCCTTGAGTTCGCCTTTCCGAGTTCGAGTCCAGTGCCAGAGCCCATATAAGCCGGCACAAGCAAGGACGAAGCCGACACTGATCGCGAACACGCGTAGCCAGACATTCTTCGATTCGACGTTTGGATATGATTCTACTCGGTAGATGTCGTGCATGATCAGCCAGTCTGATACGGCACAGAAGAAGCTCGGCAGCATGATGTGTATAAGTGACATCGATCGGATGTCCGGATTGTTTAAAAATGTTCTGCGGGTTGTGCGCTCTGGTAGCACGTTGGAGATAAGATGCGTATGATAAGAAGGGGTGTTCGTGAAAGAGACGAGTCGCTATTACTGGCATTTAAGTGTGCAATAGTTGCTGAGACAGATTTGAGGACGAGGCTTTGACAGGATGTTGTGAGATTTGTGCGTCGTTCTGCAGATCGAGCCGAGAGAGCAACGGAGGTGACGGGTAAGCCCGTGGTAGTCTTCCATCTGACAGAAGTACTGAGGCTTGTAGTATCTCGAGTACAGAACCCGACTACGATCTTTCTCCCTATGTCGCACGAATGCCTTCACCAGACACCCCCTTCGCTGCCCTCTTTCTCTTGCAGCTCAGTTTCACTTTGACTCCTACTCCGACCGTTCTGACTCTCTGCAGATCCGAATTCTTTCACACTGCTCTCTTCATTCAACCGTAAAAGCCCACACAGTCCGGAAGCAGCAAGAGTAATGCTAACACTCAACACAAGAACGTCAAGCCAGAGCTCTTTCCAGCACGTTGTTGCACGTGCGAAGTTCTTGAGAATGGTGTAACTGATCGCCATCCAGCCAATATTTAGCCAGATGAGGTTCGTGATTATGGAGAGAATCGATGGGGTTGCCATTCTATACTCCGACAGCGCTGTGGCTGTAGATTGCCGTGGTAGCGAATATGGTATGAGTGTGTCAAATTGAGAGGCTCGGACGATGAGAGAGCTAGTAATGGGCTGTAAAGCGTTCAGTATTTGAAGGTTTGTTTACTTAAGATAACAAGATTGCAAGTTGCGCATGTGTATCGGGCGCATGGTGGAGGTTGCGGCATTTTTGCGGATGCGCAGGTGTGGCTCGTCGATCACGAGAATGTTGCCCTGTGTATCACAGATCACGGTGATACCAGCGGCGTAATAGCCAAAGAGATAATCTGCTTGCCTGTTACAGGCGATGGCTCATCCAGGCTGAATATGGTGATGACTCTCACAGTTATTGCTATATAAGCGACTGTTGTCGTTGTTAGCGTCGTTATTGCTACTTCTATTAATGATGTCGTTGTTGTCTTCGTCTGGGTCATCTCAATTATACAATAGGTCTCTCTCAAGATGTTTGCCATACTATGTGTTCAAGCCTGGCATTTCACCAAATAGGGCGTAGCAATATGAGCATATCGAAACGACCGCACGCGGGTGGACAGTATTGTGCGCATATAGCGTTAATGTCAACGAACATCTTCTGCGTCGGCATGATAGGCCGTAGCTGCGTTTAGAATGGTCGGTAGAGCCACTGCGAAGGATGGAAAATGACCTCAAACTCAACACCACCGAAGACGCCAATCGCTGGGAACAGGTCAAAATCGCCCCTCAGACCTACGGTACCGCCTTCACTTCGTGCATCCAGCTCCTCGTTGCCGTCCCAACCTCCCTCTTTCTTGCCGTTGCGGGTAAAGAACACTTCGACGTCCATTAGCGTCCTCTGCTGGTCTGCTTCATAGCCTGGAGGGTTCTTTGGAATTGCAAATTTCATGCCGATGCCAACAGTGTCGCCGGGCGCGAAGGCCGTCGTGAAGTCTACACCGCCCCAAGTATCGTTCACATACCTGATGTCCAGTCAGAAGACCGTCTTTGGTGAACGTAATTAATCACTTACTTTCGCCCATCATCTCCATGCACCCCGAGACTACCACGCTGCCAACCAGGTAACCGGAAAGTGGGATACGGTGGCGCAATGAATCCAACGGCAATGCCAGCTTCCGCCTCCTCAAGAGAAAACCCACCTCGACCAATCCCGGTAACCTTCAGTTCGAAGTAGATTGTCTTTGGACGTTGAGTTCGGAGCGGTGTATCTACGAGAGCGGAATACATTGGCAAATTTGTCAAGATGCTGGAGTCACGGCAGTTGGCATGTGTGCGAACCTTCCAATGCCCAGCTTGCGGTTGCGGCGCGATATCTCCAACGAAACTTGGCGCACGTAAGAGCGCGAGTTGCGCATTCTGGATTGCTGCATGAGTTGATGGGGCAATGTTATAAGGCGACCAGAGAGGATTTGCATTGCACCAATTGTACGCTCGGTCGCCCTCGTCCATAGTCGAGTTGGCTGTCGGGGAGCTTTCATACCCAATGGATGGTGGCGGCGGTAGAAGAGCAGTATCTGGAATCACCTGCCAGTTGTGCTGTACCGGCGCTTCGTAGCTTGGTGGTGCTTGATCTTGGTATTGTCCTGGTGGCGGGCCTGGTGGCGGTGCATAACTTGGGTGCGTGTAGTGTGTTGGGGGCGGCCCTGGAGGTGCCGAATATTCTGACTTTGACGAAGATTGGGCTGGAGGCGGACCTGGAGGCGCCTGATACTTCTCGGTAGGTGTGTTCCTTTGCTGGGAAGACGAATAGTATGGGTTGTTAGGGTGAAGTTGCTGTTGCGTGCGTCCTCCAGAAGGCTGCTGTTGAGCGCTACGGTCCTCGCCTTTGACCTTTTCTTTCAACTTCTTGAACATGATGTGAACTTGATGTTGCGAGTAGAGCTATGTTCTCTTGATGGTTGATGCAATTAGCGGAGTTTGCTCAGTAGAGCTTGGTGCTGTACGCAGAGAGTGCAGTCGAACGATTCTGGCCAGGAGCAAAGGCAAACAATTTGCGATGATGCTTATGAGTTCTTGTGTAATCTGGAGACAAATGGGGCGCAAAAGAGATGAAAGACGGAACTGTGGCTGTGCTGTAGTCATGATGTTGTTACCAACGTCATGCCGGCTTGGCAGCCTCCTCGTTGGTCCTTTACCGTATCGAGATTTCTTTCCCTCCAACACATTTGTATCGCAGTAGTTGCTAAGAACAAGTGAGAAATCCACCTACAATCTGGAGCCGTTCATTGCACCCGCATCCGCTATATTTCTGCGCCCTTCCAGGAGCTTGACTGGCACATCAGCCTCAACATCTCTCAGCCAATCGCCCATGCCCTTTGCAAAGGAGTCGAGCCTACTACTCCCGCTTACACCTCTTCCTAGTACGCCATACACCACGAAGTGGACCGCCATGATCTTCGGAAACTCGACTCGCTCGATGTAGAATTTGTCGCTCCAGCTTTCGCCAAACATCTCTTTCACTTTTGTGATAGTGAGGTAGGTACGAAGCCAGTCCCATGACTCTGCGTATAGAGGGGATGAGGTAGGATAGGCTGAAGGCAGTTGAGTGGGGATGAAGAAGCCGATATTTGCATTGCCGCCCTTATCTCCGCTGCGTGCAAGCGCGATGTCACCAAGTCTCGCCCGTGACGTCTCACCGAGGGATCGCAGGTTCACGGGATCGCGAGTCTCGTAGCTTTCTCGCTTGCTGAGCTCTTCGAATCGCGGCGGCAGTATGGTGGGGATGCTCACAATCTCTGCCTTGCCAGAAATCTTGCCAGGTCCTAAAATGTTGATTGAGGTCTTGAGCGACGACTGTGGGTAGATGGCTGGGTAGTAAGAGATGTACGGCTTTGGTATCGCTGTGCGATGGTCTGAAGTGCTGTGAAAGCCCGAGTAGTGCTGCATTGCGAATTCTCCGAGGAGACTGGCCAGCCCAAGGTTCACATTGGCATCGCTTGCCTCTGCGAAGATGCGCAAATACGTCGTCGACCTCAGCTGGCTCCTTGGGTTCGTCTCAGGTACGCCTATTCGCTGAAACTCTAAGACATCGAACTTGTCTAAGATCCCGAGCCGCTTCAGACCAAATTTGAGCATTTGCTCGAACAGCTCAAACTTCTCTGCGGTTCCGTAGCCAGTGGCATTGACTACAATCTCGCTCTGGTAGCCAGCACGATAGAAGACGGCCAACTTTGTCGTAGGAGGCGGAGGCGCGCCCTTGATGCCCCAGAGACGAACTCGGTTCTTTCCTTCTGCCTTGACCTGCACGTTATCGAGTATCGCCTTGACGTCGCTGTTTAGGTATATGTTTCCTTGCAACTCGTACAGGAACTGACACTTGACAGTGTCTTCGGTCACGAATCCTTTCTTCGCGTCATGCTTCGTGATGACACACGTCCCATCTTTTTCGACTTCAGCGATACCGAAGGTAATATCGAAGAGGTCTTCCAGCGGATATTCATAAAAGCCAGCGAAGTTCGAGCCCGTTACATAGCCACTACACTCGATCAGATGGCCAGCGATCAGCGCTCCCGCAAGCTCATCGTAGTCATTGTCCCGCCAGCTATACCAGTACCACGCTGCTCCGATCACCTACAGCTGTCAGAAAGACTCGACTCGCCGTCTAAGTGACTTACTGGACTGGCATCCGCAACTCGTCCTGCGATGATAATATCTGCACCTTGCTCGAGTCCCTTGACAATTTCGCGAGCGCCAAGATACGCATTTGCGCTGACAATCGGCTTGTCATTCTTCTCTAGCAGATCCAATGCATGATCCGCTACCGTGACCTCGCTGTTTTCGGAGTCTAGATGTGGCGGTAACCCTGTCTTGCGAATGTCTTTCATCTCTTCGATCAGATTGTCACCAAGCACAAACGCAACCTTCAAATCCAGTCCCCTGCTCGTCACCTGGCGAAGACTTAGCGGCTAATTTCGGAATCTGGATCAAGACTCACCAACTCTTGCACTTTTTCGGCCAAGCCCCTTGGATTGTGCGCTCCTCCATTGACTACCACTTTGATCCTCTTTTCCGCCAAGAGGTCAATAGTCTGTTCGATCCCGTCCCAAGCAGTCTGTTCCCAACCAGGATGCGTGCCTGCAGCGTGGGCCTGTGCATTTTCCGCGATGTTAACTTCGGCGAGATAATCGCCTGTGATGAAGTCGACGTCTCCTAGCTCGGCCTGGTAGCGCATATGATATCCAGGGTCAGCTGGGAGGGGTCAGCACTGGAAGCTGAAAAAGAAAACCACCGTACCTTTGTACCCTGAGCAGTTGGCAATTCGGACAATGCGCGATCCTCGTTGGGATGTCCATCGCGTGCTGTAGTCTACTGCAGACATAGTGTTCGATAACGGCAACGCTGGGTGCTTGTTGTCGTGGGTATTGACGTTTGCTTTATTCCTCAGCAGTGATGTAAGACTTGCCCGACGAGTACTTTATCGCAAAAACTGTCGAACTCTCGTACGAAGAGCACGACACAAGATCAATACTGGGTGTGCGGGGAGAATGCTCCTGATTGGCTAGAGGCTGAGTCGCACAGCACGAGTCGACCGAGGGCCGAATACGGTAAGACACAACGACGTCGATCAACCTAGGGACTCCACACGAGATGAATGGAGAAACACTCTGCATGGCCTCCGGATATCCAAGTATATCCGATGTGAGTGGAGACGACTTGAAGTCGGCATTGTCTGGCGTTATGTCGATGTCCAACATCATACAATCCTGGAGTAAGAACAAGAGATGGCTACCAACGGCGCAGGAAAGTGTGAAGACGGCACCAAAGGCAAGAACGGAACCTCAAAGAGCCTGGAAACCTACTCTGTCCCCGAAGAAACCCAGAAGGTCTTTAATGACGGCATCCTGAGTAATCCCCTAATCGCCTCTACGCTCCCACATGGCATCGCGGAAGCAGCAGCAAAAGTCCGTTTTGAAGGGACCTCAAAGCCGAGCATCCCAATAAACTGGCGCTTCGCAGAGAGTATCTCAGCTCTGAAAGGCCTCGAAGCGGCCATGATCAACGTACTTTTATCGCGAAAATACGGGCTTCCAGCGCAAGAAGCCGTGATAAACACGTACGTCCCCATTCTCTCATCCTATCTCATCACCATCATGTCCGCTCCTAACACAACACAGCGACCACGCGCAACTCTTCTTCATGTCCGTGCTGCTCAACACAATCGACCCAGACGGAGAGAACATATCATCCTTCACGGAAGACAGAACCGGCTACAACAAAATCTTCAAAAACACCGACCTGCACAACATGACATCGACCCTCTACCGCGCCAGCGCAACCAACATCTACCGCTGCGCAGATGGCCGCTACTTCCACCTGCACGGCAGCATGAATCCAGCCCCGACCCAAGACATCCTCAACCTCCCACACGACATGGACACCACCACACACGAGGAAAGCTGGAAACCCTACGCCGACGCCGTCCACAAGCTAGACAGCCACACCCTGCAGCGCCTCGCAAGCGACACCTTCAAGCAAGCCGGCACCACATGCTGGACCGCAGAAGAATACCTTGCCAGCCCACACGGCCAGGCAAATAAACACATCGGCCTCTACGAAACCCACGCCCTCGCCGGCTCCCAGCCCCCAAGCTGGTGGCCCCACACCCCTTCCACGAGCCCCGCGCGCCCGCTCTCCGGCCTCAAAGTCGTCGACCTCACGCGCGTTATTGCCGCGCCGGCGCCAGCGTGATGCGTGTCACAGCCGCGCACGTAACGGACATGTCGAGTCTGCATGTAGATCTCAACTGGGGCAAGTGGACCACCCATCTCAATTTCCGCCGGTCTTCAGACCGCGAATCGCTGCGCGAGCTGGTGCGCGATGCAGACGTCGTGGTGACGGGGTACCGGCCTTCGGTGCTGGATAAGTACGGGTTCAGCGCGGCGGGGCTCGCGGAGCTGGTTGAGGGGCGGGAGAGGGGGGTTATAGTGGTGAGGGAGGATTGCTATGGGTGGAATGGGGTGTGGGCGGGGAGGTCGGGATGGCAGCAGATCAGCGATGCGTGTTGTGGGGTGTCTTTTGCGTTTGGGCGCGCGATGGGGAACGAGGAGCCGGTTACGCCGGTGTTTCCGAATAGGGATTTTTGCACGGGGGTTGGTGGGGTGGTGGGCGTGTTGGATGCGCTTTTGAGGCGCGCGGAGGAGGGCGGGAGTTGGAGGGTCGATGTGAGTGCTTCTGAATCTGATGGTTGTGATGCTGAGCTGACGGGCGTAGGTCGCGCTGAATTACTACTCCCAGTGGCTTGTGAATAGCGTTGGCGTGTATCCGGATGATGTCTGGGAAGACGTGTGGCAGAGGAATGGCAGGCAGGTCTTCCGGCACTATCATAATATGGGCTACACGCTGCCGCGGTTCATGCAGATGCTGAAGGCAAACGCAGGCGATGTGGTCCTGCGGCCTGAGTTCTTCGAGACGCGCTATTCGGGCGCGATTGGCAAGGAGGTGCGGTGTCCGAAGCCCATCATCCAGTATCCGGGGGGCAAGGTGGAGTTGAAGTACAACGTTGGCACGAGAGGCAACGGGGTGGATCAGTCACGGTGGCCGGAGGATCTGACGACAGAGATTGTTGCATAGACTGGCTTCGCCAGCAACACAACGATACATGTCAACCCCGTCAGCAACTCACACTCCCACACCTCAAACATACATCCCCGTAATCCACCACCCCGGCCCCCTCCACCCACCATTCAACCACACCCTCTCCTTCTCAACCTTCAATCCCACAGTCCTAAACCCCAACTTCCCCAGCACCCTCTGACTCCCCAAATTCTCCCGATCAACCCCCGCCTCAACATAAAACACCGTCTCCCCCTTATCTCGCCCCTGCTCACTCCCCCTCCACACCCCAACACTCTCCCGATACCCATCAATCAGCCCCTTGCACGCCTCCGTCGCATACCCCCTCCCATGCGCGCTCTCAAACAGCGCATACCCCAAAACCCTCATCCTCAACTCCCTCGCACGCCAAACCGCTTCCCTCTCCTCCACCTCGCCGGCGCTCAGCGGGGCTCCCGTGCCGACCTCTCCAGCCCCGTCGAAAGATGCCGGAGGGGGTAGTTCGGTGCCCTTGGGCATGTGCCGCAGGGACACGCTGCCGAGATGCTGACCCTCATCGTCGAGCGTGAAAACAGCGTAGAACCAGGTATCGTATTCGTGTAGCTGGTGCAGCATCCACGCGCGGCTTTCCGCGAGGGACTTTGTTGCGCCGTGGAGGCTTTGGTGTTTTAGCGCAAGGAGCATGGGGATGGGCCATGTGTGGAGGGAGGGGTGGCTGGGGTGGGGGATGGAGGGGCGGTATCTGTAGCGTTTAGCGCTGCAGTGGGGAAGTTTGGTGATGTGATGCTGGAGTGTAAAAGGATGAGATGGACGACATACCTCCACCCTGTCGCCACAGCATCACTCCAGTTCTCATGGAACAACTGCACGTCCCGCGACCCTGGCGTTGTGTCTGTGAGCCGAACGAGCTTTAGCCGAGGCGTGAGGATCGTTGATGGGGGAATAGGGAGGGTTGTCATTGTTCCTGTTTTCTCCTGCTGTTTCGTGTGGAGAGTCGTTTGTTTGGTTGTTCTGATAGTGTGTTTATATGGTTGAGATGTGAGATTATATATGATTAACCAAGGCTTGCTGGGTGAGTCAAGCGCCGGTCTGGAGTGAAGAGTGGAGCAGCGCCTGGTGAGGGGAGGAGCATGGCGGCTGAGTCATACTTGGTGGCCTTACGGAGATTACATCGGGGTCTTGCTAAGGGGGGTTGTTGAGGGCATGGGGAGGGTTAGTTGGGGGGGAGGGTTAGTTGGGAGAGAGGGGAGGTGCGGCCGTTCACGTGCTGGCGCGAAAGCGTGTTTAGCGGTTCGCTAGCGCGTTTTGCAGTGTACTCCATGCTACCATATCCAGCTCTCAACACACAATACATAACACCATGGCAGTGAGTCTGCAACGCTTATACTACAATTAAGATATACCGCATTCCCAACACAACCCAAAGTCTACTCAAGAATCATACTCTCCCCATTCCCCAACTCCCTGAACCTCACATCCCCCAGCTCTCCCTCTCCCCCCGCTTCCCTCATCGCATCCTCCACAGTCCACACCCTCCTCTTCAAAAACCAACTAATAAACCCCCCACCCCTCTTAACCTCATCATGTGTCGCAACCCAGTACCTCGCCCCCAGCACCCTCTGCGCAAGGAGCCCGTTCTTCGCGCCGAGATTAAGCTGCTGCGCGGCACTAATACTAACATCGTGCAGCCCGTGCAGGAACGCGAGGACCCTGAGTTGGGGGTCGGCGGTCGCGATGGGGGTTAGGGCTGTGTGGGGGATGCCATGGGGTGTGTATACGAGGGCCTCTGCTGCTTCCGGGGGGGAGGGCTCTGCGCCGTCGGTGTTGATGGAGAGCGAGGAGCGGGGTTTGCGCGGGGTGGTGCTGAGGAAGGGGTGGGTTGCGAAGGTTACGAGGAGGGCGGAGTGGTAGTATAGGGAGTCTTTTGGGGCGGTGAGGCGGGTGATGCTGAGCCAGGTTGGGAGGGGCGAGAGCGAGACGTCGTGCCAGTCGGTGTTGTCGAGGAATGTGGGGGTTGTGGTGACGCTGCGGAAGTGCGACCATGAGGAGATGAGTTTGGAGGCTTCCTGGGGGGGTTAGTGGAGGTAGTTGGGGGTGTGGGGGTGGGTGTACTTCGGTTGCGAAGACGGGCACGTCGCGGTGCACCTCCAGCAGCGTCTCTTTGTGGCAGTGGTCTGTAAACTCGTGCGAGATGGCAACAGCATCGATAAGCATCTCGTCGTCAGCACCGGCCCGCCGCCTGCTCCCCCGGCGCATACCGCCCGCGAGCATCTCGACCTGGCGCACCATGTCGTCGACCTCGGCGATGCTCTGGACGGCGCTCGGGGTCGCGTGCCATTGCTGCGAGAACCACTTGGCCACATCCGACTGCCCGCCGACAAACCACGGGTCGATCAGGATGTTGTAGTAGACGCGGCTGCCGTGCTTGACGGCGTTGGCGGGCCGCGGGATCTGGAGCAGCCAGGACGTGTCGGCGTTCAGGTGGTGGAGGAGCGGGCGGCGCGTTGCGAGCGCTCGGACGACGGCATCGCGGGTTTCGAGGTGGAGCTGCTCTGACGGCTCATCCATGGGTGCGACCGTTGGTGGTCCTCACCGCGGCATAGTGACGCGTTTGTGTATAAAGTCATCATGGAGGCGCTAGTGGGAGCATGGGTGACGGGCATGGCGCAGGGACCAGGGTCCACGCTACATGATGCCACCACTAAACCACAATGTCTTCACTCCTAGCCTGGAGCAACACCTTGAAGTATTGCGTCTTGACGTCAGCGCATGTAGCCAATCCCACAACGTGCCTACAGAGTCCACGCAGAAAAACCATGATAGAAATCGAACCGTGTTCGTAATGAATTGATCTGCTATACTACACAAAGCACCCTCCCTGTTACTACCCTCGTGCAGTGCACAGAACTGCCCGAAACGCCACGCAATGCAATGCAACGACAAATCCCCGAGATGACAAACAAACAAGCGCCAATTTTGGTGGGTTACAAACAAGATCATGGAGGCTGTCCGGTGTATGAAAAGCAGATGGTGCACATGTGCTAGATGCCCAGACTCAAAGAAGAAGGATAAGGTGGGGTGGGGAATGGGTGCATCCTGAAGGTGCTTGGAGAAGACTAGTTCGATGGCATCGACTCGTTGTACTTCTTGGAGAATTCCTCGGCGACTTCGGGGCTCTTGACGGCGAAGTAGACGGGCGTCAGGCCCTTGTCCTTGCCGGGGCGTGTAGCCTGCACCATCTTGCGACTACCGCCGGCAACAGTGGAGCGGAGTGCAGGCAAGATCTGGTAGTTTAGGGGTGTTGCGCCGCTGGGGATGCGAATGCGGACGAAGCACTTGCCGGTGACCTTGTCCTTCAGGATCCAAAGAGGACCGCGCGCGAAATTCTCCCACACTTTGACGCCGTCGCCTTGGTCGACCTGCTGCTTCGCCAGAGCAAGGTCAATGTGGAAGACAACATCAGTAGTCTCCTTCTCTTCTGCCGTGAGCTGCGAGAGATCGACCTGCTCGTGCTTCTCGCCCTCCTCATCGTCGGCGGCCGCTGCATCCTTGTTGGCCTCAGCCTCGGCTGCCGGGGTGCCTGCACGAGATGAGAATACCGAGGATGGGACTGAGCTGGGAGCAGATGCGCCGAAGTTGGGCGGAGCCAAAGAAGAGCCACCGCCACCAAAGCTGAACAGGCTACCAGATGGAGGGGGCTTTGCAGGCGTTGTAGAGAAGTCGGCTGGCGAAGGTGTTGCTGGCTGGAACTGGAAGGTTGGGCCGTCCTTCTTCTTCTCGGTAGCAGGGCCACCACCGAACTTGATTGGACTACCGGCCTTGAAAGTCTGATCGCCAGCAAAAGCGTTCTTGGGCGGTGCAGTGTTGGCGCCGGCGGCGTCGAAGTTGAAGAAGGCAAACGGCTTGTTGGCGGGTGTCGAAGTCCCGTTGGTCTGACCAAAGTCGGAATCCGGCTTGTCGTTCTCCTTCTCAGCCTCGCTATCTGCGTCGTCGGGCCGAGTCATGCGGGAGAGCAGGCTCCCTTTTTTGGGCGCGGTAACCTGCTTCTTGGTTGATGTGTCGTCCGACTCCGTCTCAGAGTCACCAAACTTGCGCTTGGGCGACGTAGAGCCGGTAGAGCCGACCGCCTGCGACTGATCATCGTGCTCGTCTTCATCCTCATCAGTGTCGTCCTGGTGTGCGGACGAAGGGCCTGAAGAGAGGTGGCCAAAGAGGTTGCCCGATGGGCTTGGAGCAGCGGGTGTGTCGAAGACCGAGCGTCCACCAGATGTCGAGAGCGCAGGACTAGCAGCACGGAACATGTTGGGCGTAGAAGCGCCGCTGGTGGGCTTAGCGAGGTTGGCAAACAAGTTGGTCGATGCAGAAGGCTTGGGCTCAGCGGCCTCCTTCGCAAGTTCCTTTGTAGCCTCTGTTGGTGTAGACGTTCCGGACGCGTTGGAAGAGCCCGGTAGACTGAACCCGCTGGCAGATGCGACTGCCTCCTTCTCTTTCGCAAGACGCTCGGCCTCCTCTTTGTCGTAACGTGCACTCCACTGTTCTTCGCTCTCATCGTCCGAGTCAAAGTCCTCATCCTTGGCCTTCTTCTTGCGCTCAGCTGCGAGCTGCTCATATGTCTTCGCCTTTTTAGCGAACGCAGCCATGAAGTCGGTATTGCCGCCGCTTGAACTGCCGCCGAAGCTCGGAGTGAAACCGCCAGAAGTGGCAGCTTTGGGGGCGCCAAAAGATGGGGTGAAGCCGGTAGAAGCCGTCGAGGCCTTTGACGCACCGAACGAAGGTGTGAAGCCTGTCGACGCAGTAGTCGACTTCGACGCATCGGTACCGTTGGAGGCACCGAATGCTGGAGTAGCCTTAGGAGCCGCAGCGCCAGTGGACGCACTGAAAGAAGGAGTGAACCCAGCAGTGCTTGGCTTGGGCGCAGACGGGCCGGCGGATGCGCTGAAAGAGGGTGTGAAACCTGTGCTGGGAGCAGCAGCCTTTGGTGGTTCGGGCGCGCTCTTTTCAGGTGTCGCACCCTTGCTAATCGCCTTCGAAAAGAGGTTCGAGGTTGCAGTCGCGGGCGGTGCGGCCTTGGGAGTCGTCGTTGGGGGCTGTGATGACTTCGGTGTCGGCGTTGAGGGCTCAGCAGGGCGCGAACGCTTGGACGGCTCCTCAAAAGTCTCCGCGTTGACCTTGCGTTTGGTGGACAACGCCGACTCAAAGCCTGTGACGCCCTTTGCCGCAGCTCGCTGCTTCTTTGCGTCGTCGATCTTGGTCTTTAGGGCGCGTGACTGCGTGTGGTGCCAAATCGACAAATTCGACCAATCTGCCAGTGGAGAAACGTTGCTGATCATCTCGCGATACTTCAAGTTCATATGCTGAAGTTGCGTCGCCAACTGGATGATGTAGCCAGAAGTTTCGTCTGCGTTTTGTGGCGCAGCAACCTCCTCAATGGCCCAGTCCTTGGGAACGTTTAGCTTGCCAATCTTGGGCAGCTGAGGCGCGATCGATGTATTCAACGTAGGTGCTGGAGCGTTCGCAGGGGTCGGAGATGCTGGCGGCTGTGTCGTTGGAGTACCGAACAGTCCTCCACCGCTACTCGACGAACCCGGAAGGCTGGCGAAGGGGTTGGACGGCTCCTTTGCAAGAGGCTGCTGAGCAGATGTTTCTTGAGTGACTGGCGCCTTGGACGGTGTGGCAGGCTCTTGGGCGCTGGCTGCCCCGAAGGTGAAGCCAGATGCTTTGGGCGGCGCAGTGAACATTCCTGCCTTCGCCTGGTCATTCTCCGCTGTCTTGGCAGGTTGAGGAGTACCGAAACCACTGAACAAGTTCGTCTTTGGCGCAGCAGGTGCTTCGAAGAGAGAGGTGCTGGCAGGCTTCGCGCTCTCCTTTGAAGCGGAGTCCTTGGTTTGAGAAGCGCCAAACATGTTGCTGAAGTTAGGCGCCGGTGTGTCTGCCGGCTTAGGAAGTGCTCCAAAGGGATTGCTCTTCGGTGTCTCGGCGCTGTTGAAGAGACTTGATGTGGCAGCCGTTGGCTCCTTGGGCGCTTCCTTGGCTTGTCCAAAGCTGAATGTCGGCGCGCTGGATGTAGGCTCTGCTGCCGCAGGTGCTTTTGGCGTCTGACCGAAAGTGAACTTTGGTGCGCTCTCGGCTGCGGGCTCCGCTGGCTTTGGTGTCTCCTGCGTCTGGCCAAAGCTGAATTTTGGTGCCGCTTCTTGCGCTTTTGGTGCTTCTTGTGTCTGTCCGAAGCTGAATTTGGGTGTGCTAGATTCTGCGGGCTTCTGCAGGGCGGAGAAGAGGTTGTTGGCGGGTGCGGGTGTGGGTGCGCCTCCAAACATGTTTGTAGCTGGCGCAGGAGTCGCAGGCTCCGCGAGCTTTGGCGTCGCTGAAGCACCAAAGCTGAAGAGACCTGTTGAGGCAGGGGCTGGTGTGCTCTCGTCCTTTTTGGCGTCCGATGTCGCGCCAAATCCACCAAACGCGGGCGCAGGAGCAGGTGTTGCGCTGCCGTTTTGTGTTGCTCCACCACCAAAGCCGAACATGCCTGTGGAAGCAGGCGCTGGTGTTGCCGCAGGGGCAGCAGTGGAGCTGTTGGCGCCGAACTGGAACCCGGCGCCAGGCGTTGCGGGAGCTGGTGTCGCGCCGAACTGGAAGGAGGGTGCTGAAGACGCCGCTGCGTTGCCCCCAAAGTTGAACGGCGAGGCTGGGGCTGGCGTGCTTGGCTCAGGCGCTGCTGACGAGCCCGCACCACCGAAGCTGAAGGGTGTTGTAGACGCGCCGTTGGTTGTTCCAAACATGCTAGTCGACCCTGACGCGCTGCTCGTGGTGCTCTGAAGCGCACCGAATGGATTGCTCGCGGGTTGGCTGCCGAATATCGAGCCTGAGCCGCCAAATGCTGTGGATGCGCCGTTTGTAGCGGGCGCGCCGCCGTTGGGTGCGCCAAAGGGGTTGTGTGTGGGTGTCCCTGCGGAGAAATTGAAGCCGTTGCCCGTCTGCTGGTTGCTGCTCTGGTTGTCGGCGCCGAATGTGAACGAGTTGTTGCTGAACATGGTGTTCGAGTCGGAAGCTGGCGCGGAAGGCGGGAAGCTGCTCGTGGTGGTGTTGCCGAAGCCTCCAAACATGCCCCCAGATCCGTTCGCGCCATTCTCAGCTCCTCCCCCAATGGGCGCTGTAGCCCCAAAGTTGAAGCCTCCGGGCGCTGCCTGCTGACCTCCTCCGAAGTTGACGCTCTGTGACAGACCCTGGTTTGTCGCGTTAGTAAGAGCGCGTTGGTGGAGCATGTGGCGCGTTCGCACGGCCTGGCGGTGCGCGGGACTGTATTTGTCGGCCATGGCAGCGGTAGTGGCGATGGTGGATGCGCTCGCGGTCGGAGACGAGTGGACGTGAAGGACTTACGGAACTGGCGCCAGCTGCGCGACGGGGCTTTGCCGTTTTGATTCTGCAGGGCAGCTGTCAGCGCGTGAAGGTGAAGGTGAAAGCGAAAGCGAAAGCGAAACGCGCGATGAATGCGCGGCGGCGACCTGGGCCACGGTGAGGATCAAGGGCACCTACTTGCGCGCGGCCAACTGAGCGGCAGTGGCCCGCTGGGGAGCGTCGTCGGGCACGTCGCGCTCGTTGTAGGGGTCCTCCGGGCGGCCCTGGCCAAAGAGGTTTGCGCGTTTTCCAGACATGGTTGCGCCGGGATTGGGTTGACGTGCGGCGCGCGGGTTGGTGATGGGTCTGGGATGGCAGGAAATGTTTTGACGTTCTGACGGTGTTAAGAGGAAGGGGCACCGTGCGCGCGACGTCACGCTAGCCTCACATTCGCCGACTCTGCATTCACCAGTTTGGCCATGTTGGCGATGGGTATGTTGATCGTCTAACATGAAAGTGTGAGATTTCTACATAAAAGACCCCTTTGTAGAACCTACAAGGAGCAGAAGCCCTGATGTATGAGCACCGAGCTGAGCACTCTTGAGCAGATCTGGTTTGCAGAGACACGAACACTGAGACTGGCCATGCCTGGACGGACAAACAAAAGGGCTTCCTTTTAGCTTGTTCTTTCAAGCCACGACGGTTGAAGATCATTTGGATATCCTTCATGGTCAAAGTGACCGTGCCATACTCCGAGGCAGCGCAACACTACAACTCAAAAACGTCTGTAGACAGGCGTGGACTTGGACAAGAGCGAAAGAAAACTTCAAGAATAGAGCACACGACTACCATCCCTTCACACATAATCGTCTAATCTCCTTTGGTCTGCTTTCTAAGAAGTCTAAAGTTTACCTCGACCGTTTCCTCAACCCATTTCACCCCATCACCATCCTCAGCGCGCTCAGCATTAAAACGTATCTAGCATCAACTCGCCGACTACTCCTCTTACTCAGCAGTACTCAGCTCGGTAAGAACGCAGCACCACTCCCCAGATATGACGTGCTGACAGACAGGCCGAAACACGTCGGATACAGCCGGTGCTCAAGGATGCCCTGTGAGAATGGTCTGACTCGCGTGTGGTGAACGGTGTGGTGTAAACGTTGCGTCAATGCTCTACGGTCATCTCGTCACGATGCGGCAAATGGATGGTATTTGGAAGTGAAAATGTCGCGGGCGGAGATGCGTATCTTGGCTGGGACGCGGGGAATGTCGAACGTGCACACAGTCAGCTGCTCGGTATTCAACTCGACTCCCAGTCGACATGGCAACCTCATGGAGCTCCGCAATAATTCTACATTCTAGCAGACGAGTGAGCACTGCGCAGCACTTGCGCAGCGCAGCGCCGCGGCAGTTTTCCATTTTTCAGCAGTCGGTGAGCGCGGAGGCTAGGCAACTGGGGCGCAGGATCGAGCTGCGTTCGCAGACTGATTCGGCTGGAGGTCACGGCGCCAATGAGCGCGACGCGACGCAGAGACGACGGCTGTGCCACTGCTTGCGCGTTGGAGTCGTCTCTCTGCTGCGACCCCTCCGACGGCAGCGAATGGGAGGGTGCGCGCAGAGAAGGAGACTGGCGGGGTGCTCGAACAAAGCTGTGCGTGTGGGAGTTTGGTGGGTACGGGCGATTGTGGTCCCGGCGCTGCGGAGGTTGTGATTTGATGGTTGGGGGTTCGGGGCTTATCGTGTCGAATTGGTGGAGGAGAGGACGGCGAGGCCCACCGGCTCGCGCTGGCTCCATGCGCAGCCTCTCCCCACTCACTGCGTGCCTATCCTCATGTCATGCTCATGCTCGTGCTCATATAAGCAGCATCGCCGCGTGTGTGCGTCTGCGTTGACGTTGGCCTGTTGAACGTGAGGTTTTCCATTAGATTCATTACGACGAGATCGATCGCCTCTGCCGATCTCCCCAGCATCCAGCAGCGCAACGTGCCGCACCTGCATCCTGTTCTTGGTTGGAACGCTACCACTGCCGCACGACCCCGGATCCTCCAAGCAGAAGCCGACTGCCTAGCAACCCGCTTGCGAGCCTTGACCAGTGCAGGTTGTCGTTTCGTCACCGATCCGATCTCTCCGCCGCGTCCGTCCCTGTTGATATGGGCGTTGCGCAGTGCTAGATGCTCGTGCTACCCTGTCCGCCCCCTCTGTTTACAATTGATATGCTCTGGTAGCACGGCGAGCGTCCAGCAGCACCACCATGGTCTCCTCCCGCGCTGCGCACACGGGGCATGCGCGGCTGCACAAGCGCGGCCACTCGGCGTCGTCGTCGCTGGCGAGCCCGCTGAGCCCGGTGGCCGACGGCGGCGCATTCACCTTCAGTCGCTCGGAGACGCCCAAGACGACCATCGAGGAGTGGACCGAGATGCCGCGCCAGCTGTCTGCGAGCACGACGAGCACGCCCGCACACGCGCTCAAGATCAAGCCGTACGTGCGCAAGCTGTCGTCCAAGAGCACCAAAGGCGGCTCGCTGGACCTCTCGCGCCCGGCGGCCGAAAACGAGAGCCTGGCCAGCCTCGACATCGCCCACGAGTACAACGGCGCCTACTCGCGCTCCATCTCAGACGTCACCTTCAGCCCCGTCAACGGCCGCCACCGACACACACACGCCCGCTCCACGTCGAACAACTCGCAGTTCTCGACCTCGTCTGGCGGCCCGCCCCGGCCGACGCCCATGCCCGCCATCCGCCAGACCCCGCAGTCGTCGCCATCGTCGATACTAGGCATGGAGCACGAGGGCGACGACATGCTGTCTGACGAGGAGCTCCGCCTGCGACAGAGCGCGTACGAGCCCGGGCGTCGCTCGGGTTCGCTCTCCTCCATGCCCGGCGTATCCCTGCGCATCCACACCAACAACTCAACCACCCGCCTCGCCAACAACTACTCCCAATCCACCATATCCCTGACCTCGCCCGTCGCCCAGGCCCGCTCCCGCGGCGACACGCTCAAATCCATCGACACGACCACCTCGCCCAGCTCCCGCACCTCGTTCGACCAAGGCCTACGCTTCATCCGCGGCGGCCGCGAGTCCCCCATCGACGCTGCCTCCCGCGCAGCCTCCATCCGCGCCGCGCGCCAAAAATTCGAAGAAGAAGAGCAGGCCAAATCGCGCCGCTACGAGAAAGAACTCAGCAAGCAGGCCGAGCGCGACCACCGCCGCCAAGCCAAGCGGGAAGAGCACCAGCGCCGCAAGTCCGAGGCCACGGACCGCGAGCACAACCGCAGCCGCAGCGTCTCGGACGCGCAGATGCAGATGCAGATGCAGATGCAGGGTGAGAAAATGCCCCGGCCGAGTGTGGGTGGCAGACAGTACTCGGATCACCGCGCGGCGCACGTGAACTCCCTCCCGAAGCATGTTAGTACTGTTGACCTGGAGAAGGCGGGCGTGACGCCCGAGGTTACGACTAAGCGTGCGGCGAAAGGGCGGTGGCTGAGTTTTGTGACGTGGTTTAAGACGAGGCTGCTGCGTATGTCGAGGAAGGTGTCCTTGTGACACATCAAAGACACGTTGAGACAGTGTCGTGGAGACTCTGTCATGAAGGTTTGCTCACCACTCTTTTTTTTTATCATGGCGTTACGGACGGGGCTACGATTCACGGTTGTTTATCGACACGGTTGTTTATTGGCGGTGCTGCGTCTTTGCGAGCATTCAAGCATATATACCTAGCATTCGTTTACTGGCGCTTGGGACCTGGGTTAGCCTCTCGAGTTGAGGAGCTGGCATTTTTTTTTTTTTTTAACATGGCGTGAAGTGGCTGTGGTTAGGAATGCATATTCTTTTTATGGTAATGTTGTGATTATGCAGGTGATGTGACTTGCATTGCGAACATCACAGCGCCAAGATGACCTGAAGTCGGATGGCAGATGGCAGATGCAGTGGCAGCACTTCGGCTCGGCACAGCTCCGGCTTGAGTGGGCCGGGGTCAAGGAAACGACAGTTGCGCTAGCAAGTGCGACATGGAGGCTTGAGCTCCCGCCGACTCTCCAAAACTCGGAGCTTCCCCTCACACTCCCACGCCATGCCCTGCGTCCCCTCCTAGCCGCCATGTCGCTACGAGGCCTACCGAGCGCGTCGACGCTCTCCCCCCGCGGCGCCCTGCTCGCGCGACGCAGCGCCAGAGTCGCGCCCTGGACAAGTGAGAGCTGCCGAGTTCAAGCGGGAGTGGGCCGCATCACGCAGAAGAGATGGGCGAGCCAAAAGGACCAGAAGCCCGTGTCGGACGGCGAGCGGCCGTTCTACCTGCAGCTGCAGGAGACCATCTACGAGCGCGTGCAGAAGGAGACGGCTGAGCAGCAGCGCATTGGAAAGCTGCAGCAGACGACGAGGCGCGGCCGCTTCTGGGGGCAGATGACGAGTACGTACTCCATCGACGCCGGCCGCCCTCACCACCGCTGACCCCCCCAGTCATCGCCATCGCCGCCTCCCTGGGCTACTACTACGGCACCTTCAAGCCCCCCAAGGCGGACAAGTCCTCGACCGCCCCGCTGCACACGCTCCCGCCCGTCAAGCACAACATCTCCGAGGCCAACATGGAGGCCGCCTGGGCCGACTTCCGCGACATCGTCGGCAAGGAGAACATCTCGCTCGAGCGCTCCGACCTCGAGTCCCACAGCGGCTCCTCGTGGTCCTCGCACCCCGCCCAGCCCGGCGACGTGCCCTTCTGCATCGTCAAGCCCGCCTCCACCCAAGACGTCAGCGCCATCATGAAGATCTGCCACGAGCGCAAGATCCCCGTCACCCCCTACAGCGGCGGCACCAGCCTCGAGGGCCACTTCGCCGCCACAAAGGGCGGCATCTGCATCGACTTCTCCCGCATGGACAAGATCCTGCACCTGCACAAGCACGACCTCGACGTCGTCGTCCAGCCCGCCGTCGGCTGGGAGCGCCTCAACGAGGAGCTCGCCAAGTCGAACCTCTTCTTCCCCCCCGACCCCGGCCCCGGCGCCATGATCGGCGGCATGGTCGGCACCGGCTGCAGCGGCACAAACGCCTACCGCTACGGCACCATGAAGGACTGGGTCATCTCGCTGACCGTCGTCCTCGCCGACGGCACCGTCATCAAGACCCGCCAGCGGCCCCGCAAGTCCTCGGCCGGCTACGACCTGACGCGCATGTTCATCGGCAGCGAGGGCACCCTCGGTCTCGTGACCGAAGCCACGCTCAAGGTCACCGTCAAGCCTCAGCACACCAGCGTCGCCGTCTGCGCCTTCCCCTCCATCCGCGCCGCCGCAGACTGCGTCTTCAGCGTCGTCGGCGCCGGCGTGCCCATCGCCGCCATCGAGATCCTCGACGACGTGCAAATGGCCTGCATCAACGACGCCGGCCAGACGAGCAAAACATGGAAAAACGCACCCACCCTCTTCTTCAAGTTCGCCGGCACCCCGAGCAGCGTCAAGGAGCAAGTCTCCCAGGTGCAATCCATGGCCAAGAAATCCGGCTCCGTCTCTTTTGAGTTTGCCAAGAGCGAGCAGGAAAAGGAAGACTTGTGGCAGGCCCGCAAAGAGGCCCTGTGGAGCGTCATGGCCAAGGCAGAAGGCAACGACGACATCGGCGTCTGGACCACCGACGTCGCAGTCCCCATCTCGCGCCTCCCGCAGATCATCGAGGAGACCAAGCAGCAAATCAGCGCGAGCGGCCTGCTGGGCTCCATCGTCGGCCACGCCGGCGACGGAAACTTCCACAGCATCATCCTCTACAACCGCAAGACAGAGTACGCAAAAACCAAGAAGCTCGTCCACGACATGGTCAAGCGCGCCATTGAGCTCGAGGGTGCGTCCTTTTATTCTCCCCCCTTTTTTTCGATGTATATATTGACACCGCACAGGCACAGCCACAGGCGAACACGGCGTCGGCCTCGTCAAGCGCGACTACCTCCCCCACGAACTCGGCACCGAGACCGTCGACGCCATGCGCCAGCTGAAGAAAGCGTTTGACCCGCTTTGTCTGCTCAACTGCGATAAGATTGTGCGCGCGAAGATGCCGGCCAAGGGGGATGTGGATGAGTGGTAGGGGTGTAGGATATGTGAATAGCATTGCATTTGGATACTTTATGAACAAGCCATCGTGCGTGCAAGGAGCGTGACGGCGCTTGACTTGAACAAACCGCATCTGTCTATGCTCGCATATATCCATCCATCCATCCATCCTGCAACACTCCCTCCCTCCCACCTCACCTCATCTTGACAAGTCCCTGCCAAAAAAACCCCCACACACTCCCACCCACCCATCACTTCAACCCGCCCCCCGCCCGCAGAGACGCAATACTCGTCCACTGCAGTTCAAACCCCCCCACATCCTCCTTCCCAGACCCCTCGAGCGGACCCTCCCGCAACCCTCCATCCACAACACCCTCCTCCTCGGCGGACAGAACGCGCATTCTGTGTTGCTGTTGCTGTTGCTGCCGTCTAAGCACAAGCACAACGCGCACAACGACCGCGAAGCCGAGGATTGCGCCTAGCGCGCCGCCTACAACAGCGGCGTTGGAGGAGGGTGTGCGGGGGTGGTGTTGGACCGGGAGTGGAGCGGGGTGGGTGTGTGGCGTTCCGAGGGATTCGAGGCAGGGGACGGGTTTGATGACGGCGGGGCCTTGTTGGATGATGGGGGTCTCGGTCGGCGAGGGGGGGCAGCCTTTATGGTCAGTGTGTGTGTGGTGGTGCTTGGGCTGGGTTGCTCACCGGTGCTTGGAGGGAGGGTCGGTGCTGGAGCCACTGAACCGGAGACAGCGAGCATGTTGGTGTTTATCGAAGGCGGTGTTGTGGCCTTGCCGCTGGAGAAGACACGAGGGGCCATGGCGGCTTTATGGAGACAACATGACCTTGAGTACCGTGCCACAGCCATGTAGCACACGATGCAGTGCACAATTTGCGCGACAGATCAAGGTCGTGCTTGATGTTTGCAGTTCCAGGGATGTCGATTGAGAACAGAGAGGCTTTGGAGGCCGTCTCGGAGGGAGCGGTGTTCATGTCTCGTTCGAACAAGTCCTAGCCTGCTCAGAGTCGGCAGGGAGGGGCGAGCTTTTGTGACTGACATCTTGCAGCAACATAATGGCGTCACCAAGAATTGGTCGACGATGTACTCAAGTCACTTTCAAGGTATGAGGCCATCGCCCTTCTCGGTCAGCCCAGGCGTCGGTGGGTCGATCTCAGGCGTCATGACCTGCGGGAGGAGGCTCTTCATCATGTAGACCAAATCAGCAGCCTTGAACGGCTTCTGCATGACCCTGTCCGCCCCTGCATTCATCGCAGCGTCAATCTGCTCCTTTCTCACATTTGCAGTGACTGCGATGATCGGCAACCGGTCCCCTCCTCTTGCGGCCGCCTTCATAGCTTCTCCGAGCAAACCCTCTTCTGCATTCTCTTTCTCTCGGATCCTGCGCATGGCGGCCATGCCGTCGAGAACGGGCATTTCCAGGTCCATAAGCACCACGTCGAACGCGTCTTTCTCCAGAACGTGGAGGGCTTCCAGACCGTGGTTTGCGACACTGACTACACAGCCTGCTTTTCTAAGCTGCCTTCCGAGGACTTTCTGGTTGATGAGGTTGTCTTCCACAAGAAGCACTTGCAGTGCCTGTTGCGTCCCGCTCATCGCCCCAAACTTGCTGCACAACTCGCTCATAGTCTGCGGTCGTCGTTCTGCCCTTCTAGTCTTCACGTAGAAACCGAACGTCGACCCTTGACCAAGCACAGACGAAACACCAATCTCTCCGCCTTGTTTCTCGGTCAGTTCCTTCGAGATGAACAGCCCGAGACCGCTGCCGCCGTACTTGACGTGTGTTTTTACGTTGGCCTGCTTGAACCGCTCGAAGATGCTGTGGATTTCCTTGTCCTTGAGCCCGATGCCGGAATCTTTTACACTGAACGCAAGATAGACCTCTTCGCCGTTGCCCCATTCCGGACTGCTTGTGACACTGTTGTCGAGATTACTGGTCGTTGCCCAGAACATGTCCGGAGGGAAGAGCGAGCGAGGGCTATGAAGACAGGCGCCAAAGTGGACGTCAATGCGGGGCCTACTGGAAGGCTTGACAAATTTGATTGCATTGGTGAGGAGGTTGATGAAAACTTGCGTAACGCGAGATGGATCCAGTAAGAGATGGTCAACGTTGAGTCTTGCCAGAGATTGGTCGTCAAAGATGCTGTATTCGATTTTATTGCTCTTCAATTCGGCCTCGAAGATGTTAACAATCGAGTCCGCCAGTTTGGCAGGTTTAACAGGAGTCGGAGTGATCGAGAGCAGCATGGAGTCGAGTTTGCTGAGGGTGAGGACGTCGTCGATGATGCGCTTCTGGTGGCTGGCGCATTGCAAGATGATGTTTGCTGAGGCGGCGTTATCGTTGAGTGCCTCAAGACACGGTGCTGGGATAGCCGAAAGCTGTGCCCGACATTCTTCGACAGCGGACGTGATGGCATCAGCGCAATGAACGATCGCGCTCAAGGGGTTGCGCATCTCGTGGGACACCACGTCAATGAACGCCTCCTGTTGCCGCTTGGCCTCGCGCGCCTCTGCAGCCAATCGCGCCTGGAAGCTTTGAGCCCATTTGAGCCTGGAGATATCGGTAGTGCAAGCCATAACAGACTTGATCTCGCCATTCTCACGGTAGGGAAAGGCCATGATATGGATATGCGCAGGCTCATGCTCGCCAACGGGCGGCTTGTACAGACGTTTAAGGCGTAGTTCGGCCGTTACATGTTCGTGACCAGCCAGAAGCTTCTCCCATAGCTTCTCTACCTTGTGTCGATCGGTGTCATGGTAGGGGTCTAGAAAAGCCCAAGGCGTTGCGTGTTGGGCAGCATCATTGCCCAGCTCATAGTAATAATGGTCGTTTGCCCACAACATATCTCCTTCCAGCGATACGTGGCACATGCCCACCGACGCATGGTTAATCAGGTGTCGCAGCTTCAGATCGCTGAAAGCCAAATCTGCTTCGAGCTGTTCCTGGCGTTTCTGGAGGGCTTCCGAGTCAAAAGCAGATGATATCAAGCTCGCTATCATGCGTTGAAGGTCTCGATGGAACTGCTCGCCATGCGAATCGAGCGGCCTGCATGGGTTTGCGCCCAAGACTAAATATCCGAATAGTCGCGCGCCACTTGTCAGTGGTAGAATGACAGTGTATCTGGGCCGTTCGCCCCAGCCTTGCCATTCGACTCCGTCAAATCTCTTGTCACAGTCAATTGTCAGTGTCTCGGTGCCAGCACGTATGAGATCGGGAGCCAGGCCCTCTTCACTGTCGAGTGACATATTATCTGCAAGCAGACTGTGACCTGCAGGTATCCCAATCTGTCCTTCTAGACGCAAATTGCTTGTCTTGGATCCGTCGCGTACCCTATACAGCAATGCCATAGGCACGTCGTATGAACTTGTCTTGAGCGTCGCGAGAATGTGACGCGAAACGGCGTCGACGGTCATGTTTGGCACCGCAGTAAGAGCGTTCAAGAGCATAGTGCGGCGGTCGTCGAGCTTCTGCTGCGTGACTTCGAACATAGAGTTATAAAATCCCTCCGGCGCATACGCTGGGCCGACTGGCACGAAGTTGCCGTTGAAGAACGTCTCTTCTCGCCAGCCTTTGCGTTCTACCAACAGTGAGGCCTCAGACGAATAGTTCACGCCCGCTGCTGTTGTCCTGCATTGTTCGAAAATTGGCCGTATCCCGGTCCAGAGCTCAGGATAGCCCTGTTGGAAGGTCGAGCCCATGAGCTTGGGATGTGCTTTGCACGCGAGCGGCGCATAGTGGTCATTGTATATGGCGACTAGATCCGGGCCCCTAGTCAAGTCAGTGAGTCTGCTTTGGAGTTCAAGGGTTGAGAGAATACCATTTACATACCACCATAAGCAAGCTGCGCGCGAATCGGCCAACACAAAGCCTGTGAAGAGTCGCAAAGTAGGCGACCATGTATTCAAGGGTCCCAATCTGCTTCTACTCCAATCTGTCTCCCGGAAAAAGCGTACATGTTCGGTTTTGGGAAGGTCTTCAGTCCAATCATGCTCAGGCGGATGCGAACCCATAACCATCAAGGTCAAAACATCTCCACTCTCGGGCGGCGGAGTATGTTGCTGGCTGCGCTGTACGATGCCATCCATGAGATGGTACGGCAACCACAACACGGGAGGAGTGTCTGTCGAGAACGATGCGACACCGACATCTTCGAAGCCGCCACGCCGCAAGTGGGACGCATCCTCTGTCATAGCCCAACTCGGAGCGAACCACGCGGGCTTTCGTCGGTCTTGCTCTGCGGGTGCCCGTGCTCTAGCTCGATCTGATCGAAGGTCTTGCACCAGCACGTTTGCCGGTTGGGAGCGGAGCTTAGACACATCACCACCGGTCGTCAAACCTGACTTTCGCCAGATTCAAGGCCGTATCATCTTACTGCAATATGTTCGCGCTGTCCTCACGGTCGCAATCTCAATGTCGCCCAGCTGTGCCACGCCTGGTCCTGCGACCATTGGGCGCGGTATTATTTTCGGCCTGCGTACAAAGTCTGGTCCGCGAACAAAGGGTGCACTCCCTGAAGGCTATTTACCAAATCACGGGGAGACTAATTAAGCTTACAAGTCGACTCGTCCAGTAGTAGCTTCAGGCTGTTTAGTACTACCCAGTCCTTGGACAGTATTCATGGCGATTTTCGAGACACGTTCTGCCCGAAAGCATCATACGACTTGCTGGACGCCGCATGCAAACCTGCCCAAGCGCACACTTGACAGTAGACTCAACGGCTGGTGGCTCTTCAGATACCGCGAGTCAGTTTGTCGATGCAAGAGGGCCCGTAAATCCGGCGAGCTGCTGCGCAACCGGGATAGCTAGTCGATCGAAGTAACGTCCTTGATGCAGTTCAAACATACTTTTACCCATTGCACGAGCGTGCCGCAGGTTGAAAACTATACGAGAGCTCTACGTCTCACATCTGCACAGTCAGATTGTATCGCAAGCTACGCTATCCGCAGCCAGATCCGGAGTTCATAACGCAGGCGGCAATTTAGAAACGTTTCAATACGACGCTCAATTAAGTAAACAAAACGCCCACAACAAAGTCACGTACTCGCAGAACAACCAACTCAATCAAAGTGGATCCTCCACATCTCTCGATCGCAGTCAGACTCATATGCACTCCTAGTGTGCAACATTGCAGTGTTATCACTGCACAGCAGATCACCCTGCTCCCAGCTGAACCTCAGGCAAGATCGCCAATCGTAGACACTAGCGTTGATGACATCAATCAATGCCTGATCTTCATTCTCAAGGAAGACATCGCACGTAGAGTACTTGGTCTTGTTCCAAGGCTCATGCCAGCGAAGGCAAGGCTCACCGGTTGCCGGGTGCCTGACCACCAACTTGAGCTTCTCTTGGTCCTGCTTCCAGAAGCCGGTGTTGTGCGTGCCCCAAGTCACAGCCTCGAGGCGCTCAACCGACCATGGCGGAGAGAGGTAGCGGAAGAAGAGGCGAGAAGCGGTGAATAGGGTATAGCCGCTGCCCTTGGGCGCAGTTGCAATGCATGTGAAGTATTGGTATCCTGGCGGATTCAGCACCTTAGTGACTTCGCCAGTCACAGGATCGGTGATATCCTTGTACTTGAAGATGCCATCGAAGTGCATGGGCATGGCTTCATTGGATGTGACGTTGTTGGCGTTCTTGTCGTCCTTGCCTGCATCCTTGACAATAGCCATCACCCCGTACTGCGGCCAGACGAGTACCTCGCCAAGATCGTTGGCACTGTTGATGAACGTTTCTTTCTCGGTAGTGTCGGAGAAGCCTCGCAGAACGATGGGTGAGAAGGTGTTCGTCAAGGTACGGACCTTCTTCATGGGAATAGTGGTCATCGATGGTGACCCAGCTGCGGGACGAATGATGAGACCTGTAGGGTATAGGTGCTCGAAGGTGGCATCGCAACCACCAGTACTCCAATCAAAGAGCTCCGACTTCGCGCGAAAGAAATACGGCCGGTCGTTCTTGTGAACCACTTCATACTTTTCCAGGTCGACAGTGTGCCTCTGAACAGAACGATAGCTTCCGTCTAGCTCAGCAACAACAACAGAGTGCCAGGGAGTGGCGCCAAGTGCGCCTCGCTGTTTCTGGGGAATGAGAGCCATCGATAGTTTGTCCTTACCTCCAGAGTCATGGATCGAAAGACGAACGTACTCGGTAGGGTGAGCCGCAAGAGCAGCTGAGAAAGCCTTCCAACGGGCCATCATCGCCTTTGCCGTCTCTGAGATGGTGACTGCCTGCTCTTCTGAAGACTGCGCCAACCAATTCTCGTTGAGCAAGAAGTCCGACTTTAGAAACTCCAAATACTTGGTGTGCGTCATCTGCATGTCACTGGTAGACTTGTTGGCCATATCAGCTTCGAATCGAGGGTCACCGAAGCGTGTCAACAGTTCCTGCCGGATGCTCGATGCGTTTGTAAGGTAATGCTCCTTCGACCATGTCCCTGGAGTGCCGAGCAGATCCCACAAACGCAGGAAGCTGAGGTGATGCAGATCGTTTTCCACTGTGATCTGGCGAACAGCCTCTCCAAAATTCCACACATCTTCTGTAGGTACACCAAGAAGATCTAGATCGCCGGTCAGTCTATACGCTGAGTGCATGTACAAGAAAGCGTACCGTTATAGACCAGTCCGTCAGATGTGATGTGTACCTCAGCACCATGCTCATACACTGCCTTGATATTTTCACAGAGTCCGTTGAGGTGTTTCAAGGCTAGCTCTTCTCCAAGGTCGGGAAGATTGCTCAGGACCTTGTCTCTCGAGTTCGGCGACTTGAAAGGAAACCCAGGAAGAAGCATCTTGATAGATTCACCACGTGTGACTTGGCCCAGTACGACGGGTAGGAATGTTTCGAACCCATCCCATGCTCCTGTGCGCTCGTAGCTCAGGCCATATTGTTCGATGATCCTGAGAACCCTGGTGGCGGTCGCCTCATGCTGGGTAGGGGCGTCGTGCTCTGTGATAGCGACATCGGTGATCTCAGTAGTAACAACTTGGACCGTCGTTGCTTTATTGGCCTCGTTTTCGATCATCATAACCGACTGAGGTATCTGAATGGATGTCATGACGAAGAGTGAAAGAAGCTGAGGAAAGAGAACAAAGACGTGTGCTATTAGGAAATGACAAATGTGGAGATGATGCGGGAAACCTGATGATCGACACTCAGGAGATATTCCCAACTGATATAACGTCTCTGTTGGTGCTCTGCGGCACGACTGGGGCCTTACCTGTTGCAGTGGTAGACGGCTGAGGCTCAGCCGCAACGCCCTCGCTAAATGCTCGTGGGAGCAGCGGGGAACGCTTACCTGTCGCTGCGCAGAAGCTGACAGTATGCAGATTCTGACCGCAAGGTCTTGGATGCTGTGTAGCAGGTAATTCCGTCGCAAGAGCTTTGTGAATGGCTCTTGCACAACCTAGGAAGGTGCGACTTCCAGTGTAGTCAGAGAGGATTGAGGCACGGTGTCAGAAGCTTAACTTCGAAGCTTCGAACCACATCGTACAGTCTGTGATCTGACATTGAGGCCAAAGAAAGAATCTAGGTACCTGGTCATCAATACTTGCGGCCCCGCATTTGCTATTGGAGTCGGTGAGATGGTATGGTGAGTTGCGATGTTTGGTCTGAGCCAAGAGCTGCCATAATCGCCCAAGCTGCTCGAATTCGCCAAATCATCACAGTATGCGCCGGAGTGTGAGCATATTTACATGGCTTGCTGAAACGCATGGAGAGTTTGGAAGCTGCGTTGCTGCAGACGCTATTTCGGGTTGCGGCTCAGCCTCTATTGATCCTTCTCCAGCTCACCCGCTAGTGTCGCGTACGCTTGGCATGCACCCGCGTCTGTCTCACTCAAGTTCGTTGGCTCTCAAGCAAAAGCTGCAGACTAAGATTTCAGCTCGCTTCGTCCTCGAGAAGCGCAGCATCATGGGCATCTGAGCAGACGCAAAATAGACGCGTCTGCGCATCGCCTATCGAATCATGGTGTATGGCTCAGTTGTGTCAATTCTGTCGAGAAGTCGTCATTGCCCGCGCCCTCCGACGTTGTTCGTATAGAGATCTAGAGGCTCAGAGAATCTCCAGCTGAGGCAAAGCCATAGGAAAGCCGATTATAAGCCTCACTAGGTGAGAGTTCACTGCAAATTAACACCAAAGCATTCAAAGATGGCAACATCTCAGACCCTCAGTGAGATAAGCACTCTTCTTGGATCAAAAGCACAAGCTGCCACGCGGGTTCGTAGCTGGTTGACACACCGTTGAGGTGATGTTGTGCAACCATCTGGTTTGTGGACAGCGGCTAGGGGGCCAACGGCAATTTGCTGGGACCGACAGAAGGGTGCAGGTGCGTGATAAGCAGTAGGCCATTGCAAAAGGGGTACAGTCTAAGAGAAGCGGTGAACCTACATATTGCAAATCCCTTGAGGCCCTGGAGCGAAATGCTTCTTTTGCCGCAGCAATGTTAAGGAGCGGCAAGTGGTCAAGCTCCTTGTTTCGACCATTTCGACGACGAAATGACAGAGCATCGTCCGCGGCTTGGGGGAGAAGGCTGGTAGTCCGCGGCTGTCAAGATGGATTCGCAATGAATTTGAAACAAAGCGTCAACGAACTAGCGGTGGCTTGACTTTGGCGAACTGGCACACGAGCGCAACCGAGATGCTTTGCAGTGCCGCAACATTACAACGGTAACGCAGGAGATACAGCACAAGGGAAAAAAGCAACGAATCGCGTACCCCGCGCTCCAATTGTCGTCAGACCGAGATTCTCCTGTGGTTCCCAGATCGCGGAAAAGTGGATCCTCGGTAGCACGAGATGCAACAAAGGAGGTTCGGTCCACGCCGAAGGCAAGGAGAGATGTTTGCAGCCTGTCAAATGTTGGCGCGTCGCGTACCGCGAAGCTGATCGGGGCTAGCGATCGTCTTGATTTGGCGCTAGATTCACAGCGGGTCCATACACGTGATCATGGTGGAATAGCGGCCGTTGTTCGCGCCTCAGACCTCAACGTCCTCACTGACACTAATTCCACTTGTCGCTGAGCCCACCCGAGTTGATATACCCCAGTTTCAGGCCGATCGTGTTTGCGAGTTGCTTCCGGATGTCGCCTTACGCCATGTCGATGGCTCAAATGCCGGGTGTTCCTGCTGGCTCGGCTGGCGTAGATCCCGCTTACTGGACCCACGAGCTGTCGAACGGCTCTTTGTCCCCACGGACTTTACAGCCTTCACCAGGACGTTATTCTTCCGCGCGTGACAGCGTATCGCAGAGTATCACCCCTGCTGTGCAAACTCCGCAATCAGATAACAGTCGAAAAAACTCATCTGTGGAAGACGGCCAGCAAAATGGATCGAAAAGCAAAACCGCTGCTGATGCCAGTCAACGAGCGTCGGTTGCCGTCGCGTGTGTCCCGTGCCGAAGCAGGCATCTGAAATGCGATGGTGGTGTACGTTGTTCAAGATGTCGAGCAGATGGCGTTGACTGCACGTACATCAAGTCACGGCGCGGTTGGAAGGGCAAAAGGAAGAATAAACCCGAAGATCAACAGGTATCGCCAGTTGCTGTCAACGGTGCGCAACAACACCAACCCATCAGCAATGGCCATATGGTCAGTCCTGGTGCCATGGCCGCACCGAGTGCTCATTTATCGTCACCGAACTCCTACTATAACGGCGACACAGCTGTTCATCAACTCAGTCCGCCAAATGGCCTCGGCGTTCAGCAAGCAATGCGTCCACCGGCTACCTCTCAGCAATTGAACCTCAATGGCACCCAAAGATCGAATAAGTTTGGCCACATGGGGCCCGAGAATGCGATACAAGCTTTCTATCACTACTTCTACAACTCACATCCCTTCTGCTTGCCGGAACCAAGAATGATGGAGGTCTTCCATCAACGAAAGGCACCACTGCTTGAAATTGCTGTACAGTATCTTGGCTCAAGTTATTTGCCTGCAATTCCTACAGCCATGTACCAAGAGGCTTTGGACCGACACATTAACAGTGGCAGCTACGCAAGAGATGGGTGGTCGGTGCAGGCATTGGTGCTGTACTCAATTGGCCTTCATGCCAACAACGAAGTGCCACGTGCTGCCCAAGTTTTCGCTGTTGCACAAGATTTGACCCTTGAAGTTGGTCTCAATCGCATGGAGTACGCTCTGATGCATGGAGAGTCGAATCCTCAACTCGAAGAAAGTTGGAGGCGAACATGGTGGGGCATCTACTGCGCGAACGGTATGCTCTGCGCTGTCAATCCAGGTATACAGTTCAAGCTCAAGGATATCCTCACCGATGTCCCATTGCCCTGTGAAAACGACCAATACTTTTCAGGCGTAAGTAGCCCCGCCTTGACAGTCCATGGTCTCGGCCCGCCAGACCACTATCCTGGGTCCCTTCCTCCAGCGCAGGTTAATACATGGCTCTTGAGCTTAGCCCACCGTTCGCCATACAGAAGTCATGCTAATTATTACCAATAGCACATACCCTACCCATCCGGCCTCCAAGATTACGACGACTCCGCCTTCATGCCCTCCCTTCCTGTCTACTCCTCCTACACCTACCTGATTGACGCGATCCGCATTCTCGGCAAAGTCTTCGAATGTGCACGTCTCGACTCCACCTTCGAATATCATGCTGTCGACGTCGTGGATCAGTACCTGACAAATTGGCGTCTACATCTCCCCGTCAACAAACTCGATATCGTCAACAAAGACGGACTGGTCGACGAAGTGCTGTTCCAGGCACATATGGTAAACGCTGGAAGCACCATCATGCTGCACCGGCCACGCAGCAATCTAGGCTTCGGGCGCGTCGAGGGCGTGAATATCTGCGTGCAGCCGGGGCAGGTGCTGTTGCCCACGCAGACTCGGGAGATTCATACGGCGAAGTGTCTCACGTCTGCTGAGAACATTTCGAGTTTGATCAGACTGCCAGGGCAGCTGCTCAACCACACGCCATTCTTTACGTGCGTGGTGGTCATGGCGTCGGTTGTGCACCTTTCCTACTGGTCTTTCTTGGTTCCAGATGGTCAGGATGACATCGTCAAGCAGTCAATTCGCCTTGACGTTGGTACGCTACAGCAATACAGCAATACGTGGCCCATTGCGAGTGTTGTCTTGGGCCAGGTGCGGGGAGTCGCGCACACGCTGTTCAACAGTAAGAAGGCGATGAGCATCCACTTGTGGAGTAACATCGCGCAGGGCGACGTCATCAGAGATGTGATTGAGGAGGGAGGAAGCGTGCCACAGCAGCAGTATGCGCAATTGATCGCTCCGTAAGTCGTACATCACATACAAACGTTGGATTCCCTGAAGCTAACAATCATGCAGGATGTTGAAGTCGTAGAACCACTACAAGCGCCAATGTACATCAGAAATCCTCAGGCGTTATAATATTGTTCTTCTGTTCACTCATCTGCCGCCATGTTACTTAGCATGCACTATCACTATACCACTTGGGCGTTTTTTCGTCTTTTCAGTCCGCATCCGAAGAAAACAGTAGCGAAAATACACTTGACGATGTGAACGAACTGTAGATGTTGTCGAATGAGGTACGGTCAGTTGTTAGGATGGAGTTTGCGTTCTGCAGATAGAAACCTAAAAATGTAGCCTATCATTCCCACCCAGCTCAAAGTCAAGTTGAATTTATCCTGCTCACGCGATCACTCGATAACGAACCGCAAGATAGGGCCGTTGAAACCAAAGTCGTCTAATGTATTCGTTCATCGGGAACGCCAGCTAGCCTGGCGCCCGGTTCGATACTCCTCCATCATTCATTGCCCGTCTTTATTTTCGCTAAGGACGTCCGAAGCTCATGATGCTGCCCAATTGACTTATCTCAGATCGCTAAATTCCGTAAACCATGTCGTGCACCCATTATTGTGCGCGAGCCACGCGGGAGGACTCGACGCGAGTTGTTCGTCGTATCTACAAGTCGGCATCGTCCTCATCGGGCAGGGGCATCTGGGCGGCATCCTGCATCTCCTTCTGGTACTGCTCAAGAACAGCCTGGTCGACCTGAACCTCGGGAGGAGCCAGAGCGGGGGCAGCGACAAATTCCTGAATGCTGGTTAGTTGCATGTTCATTGACTTCCGAGGCAATCTACGTACAAGAGTCTGGTTGCCAACGAGTTTCCTGGCAAGCCAGAGGAAGGGCTTCTCGAAGTTGTAGTTCGACTTGGCAGAAATGTCGTAGTACTGGAGGTTCTTCTTGCGGTGGAAGGTGATGGACTTGGCCTTGACCTTGCGCTCCTTAACGTCGACCTTGTTACCAGTCAGAACGATGGGAATGTTCTCGCAGACACGGACGAGGTCACCTGCGGATGATTAGCAAAAGTTTCGCGGTTTCGAGCGCAATGCCATACGGTGCCAGTTGGGAACGTTCTTGTATGTGATACGCGAGGTAACATCGAACATGATGATACCGCACTGTCCGTTGATGTAGTATCCATCACGGAGACCACCAAACTTCTCCTGACCAGCTGTGTCCCAGACGTCGAACTGGATCTGTCCGAGGTTCTATGCGTTCGTTAGCAAGACTTATTCGCGATCGAGAGTATCGATGAACGTACGGTGGTGAAGCCGAGAGGGTGAACCTCGACACCGAGGGTCGCAATGTACTTCTTCTCAAACTCTCCGGTCAAATGGCGCTTGACGAAGGTGGTCTGTAGGGTGGATTGTCAGCTCCGGTTCTCGTATGGCCATGTCGTTTGCCATGCTCATGAGCGCTCTCTGCCGCCCAAAGACTTCTCAATAGAGCGAGAAGGTCCTTAACGCACCTTTCCTGTTCCACCGTCACCAACAAGCACGAGCTTGAAGGTAGGGACGTTGCCGCTTGCTTCGGCCATGGTTGCGGTCGGTTGTAGTGGGGTATGTGGTGTAAACTGCGCAAAATCTAATAAAGGCGAAACGTCAGCGGCGGTCGGTGAAAGTAACGCCAGGAATTGGCAGGGGAGCAGGCGGACGCACCTCTTTAGTAGAGAGTGGGGAAGAGAGGGACGGGTTAGGTGGAGGGGCAATGAAGAGGTTGTTTTGAAGATTTGGATGTTGGCGGCGGGCGGTCAGGGATCGCTAGCTGGCCGGTGCCACTTTCCCTCGTTGGTCAGTCACTTTCCTCAGCAACGTCAGTTGGCGACAACAGGCAAAGGCAGCCCTTTAGGCACCGATCAGGCTGGCTTTATCTTAGAAATCAAGCAGCGCAATCGAGTACGTCTCGCGTGACAGTATGAAACAAACAGTCTTTCATTCTGAGATGCAGCAAATTGAACGCCGGGTATCATGCTTGTTGTTCCAAACCCAATGCGCCACGCAGCAAGCTGTTGTTCACCCGTCAGCTCCAGCCCTCTGCACCCATCACGTGAGCCATCGACCCAACCACCGCCTTGCTTTGTCAGAATATGCCACCCTAGAGACCTCCACGTCATTGTTAAATTTCTCAACAGCTTTGAGAGCACCGGGGTATCTTCTCGATCGAAACGCTACCTTACAATGGCAGCAGGTGGCAGCCTAGCAAGCCTCGTCCGCCCCAATTCCTCCGCGGCGTAAGCTGCATCTGTACAGTCTCCGCTGGGCCTGAGTTGCTGGGTCGCAGAGCTTTGACAGTAATGGGGATCTGACATTGTTAGCATCATGTATGCAGCTGCCAGCGCTGCATGCTGGAGGCACTCACTCCCTCATTCTGCGACACAGCCTCAGCTACACGCCCGAGACGGTCGTGGTTCGTCCAATCCACCCAGCCGAACTTTGTGATGCTGTCGCCCACCTTCAGACCCGCCTCATCTGCAGGACTACCCGCGACAACGCTGTTGACCTTCGCAAAAGGTGCCTCTAAAGCTGCTGGAGGAGCGTTCTGTCCTGATTGTGCTTGACCTACGGCCGTCGAATTGTTTTGTGCCTGCTCTGCGAGCCTTGCATGATGTTCGTGGAGACCCTTTTCAATGCGTGACATGAGGTCTTTGTAGTCGTTCTTCAGCCGTATGATGCGTGCTCGAGTCGTCCGTACTATTTCTCCTGGTCAGAGTTGTTCTCTTAGGAAACTTGTCTAGTGTGGCGCATACTTTGAGGGACGTCGATATCATTGCGAGGAAAGCCGTCGAAGGTGGTGAGTCCAGTGTTCATGTTGACGCCATGCTGATCAAGAACGTCAGCTAGTTGATCCCCACGACCTTCTTGAATGTACTGAGTCCAGGACTTGTCCGAGGGCCTTTAGCTCTGTTTCCACTCGATCCTTCTCCGCAATGAGCTCCTGCAGCGAGAGACGCTCTTTGGGCACTCCATTTGTGTAGCCCCCAGAAACTGGGCCCGAAGAGACGGTCGGCGCGTGAATGTCGTCCATGATGCACGCAGCGATATCACGGATCGGTGTGGTTGACGCTACCAAAAGCGCAGGCGTGGGGGCGGGGAGCTTGAATTCGCGCTCAGACTTAAGGGAGGCGAACGCGGGGTTCGCGTCGAACAGCTACAGTGCACGACCCGTGCGACTCTTTGCATTTCCATCACTGCACAACCATCGACTAGAATGGACCAATGGTTCCCAGAACACACGCATCGGCTCGCAGCTGCAATGGTCCAGCTTCTGGTGAAAATGAGAGCCTTCTGAGCACAGCGTAAGGCACCGGTGTTGAGGCTTCTTACCACATGGTGACCTGCTCCTACCGTTCAGCGCTCCTTCTGCACTTGCCATGCGGGTCCATGCGCATCCCATGAACCCTCTTGCAAGTTCGACCACGCTGTCGAACCCTTAGCACCTGTGTGATGCTGCTTTGACCCTTCTTTGTGTTATGGTCAATGTCAATCTCTCGCGCAACTTCTTTGCACTTGCCCACGACACGCACAGTGCTTTCTGCTTCAGCAGTCGTATATCGTAATGCTGCGCTTGTTTACTCTTACACTCCTTAAGCAGTTTCGTCTCTCCTTCAGTTGTTGCAGCGCTGCAGCTCTATTCATCTCACATGCCATTCCACACACCCGTACTCCACTCACAACAGTGCCTCCAGGGCTCTCGACGTCAATATGGCCTATGTACTGTCACTGCGACCTCACAGCCCTCTCAAGCGGTCCTTCAGCGATAACCCTTACCTTCAGTCTTGCTCGTCACTGAAGGAGTCCTTTCTAGGTCCACTTGGCGACGTCACTGCTCGCAATACATCTGCGTGCTCTCTCTATACACTCAACTCAAATAAGTCCAACATCTGGAACATCGGCAACGAGAACACGCCGCCCCTCACATCCCAGTCTCTGCTCAATCTTTTACCGGAGAACACATACGAATTCGAATCACAGCGCGGTGACATCGTACCACGAAAGCGCAGCTGCGTAATCAACCGGACAACGCCGTTGTTGCCGCGCGCTGCAGCTCCCTCGAACACCTTCTCTAGGAGGGTGCCGGAGCTACAGCATGTAGTCGAATCCTCATCAAGTAGTGAGATTTTCTCAGAGAGCATCAGCCTTGATAACGAGAACATTGAAGAATCCGAGTTGTTCAACCTGTACGAAGCCACTCATGTGCCTTTGCCTGAGGGACGATTCTCCGACAATATGAGCATTGAGCATTACGATAGCCCAGTAGCTGTACAAGAGACCTTGCAAAACGAGACTCAGCCCTTCCGTCGCTGGATGAGTACTTTACGTCGGAGGCACCTTCACCGCCGCAAGAAGCAGGAGCTGTCTTTCGATGGTGGTGCAGAGATACTTGCTGTTCGATCGCCTCGGTCGGCAGATGGACATTCGGTACGAAGGATCTCGGAATCGATAACGTCTTCCATGGGATTCGTCACTACTGTCAAGACTACTTCGGTCACAATTGCGAGCACGAGCATCGCACCGATGTCCGAGCGGGCGGTACACAAGACAACACGCTTTGGCAACAGGAGCAGCAACACTGACGCTCGTCGATCGATCGACAGCAGTCGCGGTGGGCTCGGACCAGTACTGGACGAGAGCGCCTGGCTGAGATCGCTGCAGCGTCGCAAGATAGTAGAAGAATTGATCGCGTCAGAAGAAAGCTACATCGCTGATCTGAAGGTCCTAATCAATGTAAGAGAGATGCTTGTAGATTCCCTCCTAGTTAGCTAACGCTATCGTAGGACTACTTCATGATTCTTACCGCCCTTCCCGCGTTGTCTGGCCAGACGAAGTCCTCAATACAGCAGAACATAGCCCAGATCTTGCAACTCCATGAAGACCTCCTCGCAGAACTCCAACAAGCCGTCCCGCAGGCAGACTTCACCAAGAGCGCGCAGCAAGAGACTTATCCTGTCACAAAAGCAAAACATATTCGATTCCATAGCGCAGACATCATACCTGGTCGCTTGGGCGAGCATAGAGCCACTCGGCGACTCCGACATTCTCTCGAGATAGGTCGTTCACCGGACAGGCGGCCGCGGGGTCTAGTCACAGACACTACGACAGTTGGCGCCATTGCGAAGATTTTCAACCGACATGTAAGCTCCTACGAACTTGAAAGTGTTGCTTGTCTGACTGTTTCTAGATGAAGCGTTTCTTCACATATGAGGAGTATGGCGCGCATTGGACAACGATGTCTTCGGACCTTACCTTGATGTGCAAAGGACTACACGGATGGCAAGAGTATGAGCGAGGAGTCGAAGCTTTGCAGAAAGTCGTGGATTCTGAGAATAACCGTGAATCTGGTAGCAAGAAAGCGCTGAGCTTCCCCGATCTCTTGATCAAAGTCAGTATGCCCTTGATAACTTCTGCTTTCGACTAACGGTTATTCTAGCCCATCCAGAGGGTCTGCAAGTATCCCTTACTGTTTGACGATCTATGCCGCCAGACGCCCGTATGCGATGATCCCCAGGCACATGCTGAGCTGGAGAAGGCCTTATTCCGATTACAGGAGACGATCCGTGAAGTCAACAAAGCCAAAGACGACCCGAAGACCCGCCGACTAATCGAGATCACATGGCAGCTGCAAGACAGACTCGTATTCCAGGAACAGGTCAGTCCAATGTCTGTCTGTCTCAGGCAATACTGATGCATACCAGTCCATCTCGCGTGCCCTGGTCTTTCGACTTCTCGGCCATGTTCTGTTGTGTGGTGCTCTGCATGTGGCTTATCAGACTCCGGAGCGTGTAAAGGGGCAGTACATGATCTGCGTTCTCTACAAGTCATGTCTAGTACTTGCCATGACGAGTCGTCTGTTCACGTCCTACAATGTAGTCGCCTGCATCGGCCTGGCTAATGGCAGTATTGAAGAGCCCGACAATGGCCGAGGTACGTAAATACTTAGCTCTGGCTCGCTCAGCATGGCGCTAATATGAACAGGCGTTCAGTGTCACACTGCCTCCCATACCTGGAAATTCATTTTTGAGCATAACCATCGGCTACACGAGATCATCCTGAGTGCCTGCTCATCCCAAGAAGAAGAAGCATGGAAGACGCAGCTGCGTGAGCGGACTGTGTGCGAAACGCATGATTTTGTCGAAGGACCAGCCAATGTGCAAGAGATCTTCTCCTTCCTAGGCTTGGACATCAAGTCTCTTGGTCCAGTCTTTGGCCACGCAGACAGTCTGGTGCGGCGCATGTCTGTACACCGAGCGGCGACGCTCGGAGCGAAGACCAACCTGACGCAGGTTATCATCAAGAACACCCAAGCGCAAAAGCCTCTCAACACGCCCCCAACATTCTCACCAGGACAAATGGCTCGGTCGCACTCGACACTATCAGCAAATCACATTCCTACTCTGGCTCCAAGGAGAGCTGAACGCATGCGTCTTGAGACGGCGCTGGAGGAGGTCTGGACAAAAGATGCGCTGCCTTTTCCAGGGATGTCCAACCGAAGCATGGAGAACCAGATCCGTGCATCAGCGAATTCGGTCATGCGAAAGCTCAGCATGGCAAGTATTGCCAGCAACTTCTCGCGCCGCTCCCCCAGCTTCTCTAGTTTGAGCAACACTCGCTCGGAGGATTCTCATGGAAGCAGAGCGCACAGGGTTGCGGTTCCTGCCTCAGATCGGCGACCTGTACCTGCCGTTGTAGACTTTCAAAACGCTCCAGCCGCATTCCTGCCGACTGACTTCGAGTTGGAAGACACACGACCGTCGAGCCGGCGACGACGCCTTGCGAATCGCGCAGGTGGAGCAGAACGTTCAACTGAGAAACCAACTCCTGCTCGTCCCAATCGAACAAGGCGGCTCTCATCACACATTATTAGTCTGCCACGAAGCGAGTCACGTGTGCGTATCGCCGCGAGGTCTACATCTGATGGGTCCAATGCGACTGTTTTGCGTGGTCCTGAGCCCATTGCCGACATTGAGCGGCATGAGCGGCGCCGGGAGAATGCAAAGCCCAAAAGGAAGAGCGACAGGGAGAGTGGCAACTCAGAGAGAGCTCTGGGCGTAACACCATCGAAAAAGTTTCTCAAAAGCAAGAGCCGGATCTTTAAATTTTGGGTATAATAACGATGATGATGACGACGACGAAGACTTGTCCTATTTGGATGCGACTACTTGGATTCGACTGGACATATCGTCCATGACTTGTTGGACCAGAAGTGTTTTGGTGCCTGTTTGGCTAATAAAAAAGATGAAGTTGGAGTAACGCGGTGTTACGATGTCATGACTGTATGTTATTCTTGCGCCTGGCAGCAACGTACGGAAGAGCATGCTATCAGAATTGCGACACTTGGGAAAAATGGGTAATGGCCCAGATGGAGCAGCGGTATCGAGTCAATCGCACAACCTCTGCAAGGCACACCCGCATGTTTGAGTTTGAGACCGAGGTGACGTCACTGCATCGAACGCACGGACCATGACGGGGTGCATTGAGACATACATTTAGAAAGTAGCAATCAACACATGGCTATGGCAATAGATTGAACAGCAGACAAGCCCACGCAGGCTGATCATTGGGTATTTGTCTCCTGTGTGTGCCGGTATCGAGATGGACAATGATGGTTTGACGGAGCGGATATTCAGCGCGTGATGGTCGTGTTGCGGCTCTGATGCTTAACGTTTACGTCCTCGGCCACTCACTGCCCGTGGGGCCGGTCATCTCCACGATCTAGCCTGAGCCTCAATGCCTCACGCGATCCTGCAAGAGAAGGTGAGAGAACGGGGTTGCTGGCACAATACGCACGTGCCTTGGCATGACGTAGGCGACAGGCCCGAGCTCCCTGAGCTCTAAATACCCCTCCTACAACTTCGCGTTACCCTTCCATCATAACAATTCACTCAGCTCTCAAGTCTTTTTCTCCCGACTCTAGATATTAATCAAAGCCTCTACTCAAACCTCAATTACCTCTCCAAACACTCAAAATGGCTCGCGGCGACGCTACTCAGACCAAGGTCCACTACAAGGGCAAGGCTGAGGACTTCATTGTCTTCGTAGACAGCGCCGAGGCTGTCAAAAACTGGAAGGGCGACTCAAGCATTCCTCTCGCACAAGTTGTCAGCGGCTTCAAGATCCTTGTCACCGACAAGTGAGCTTGCCCAACTCCTTCTTAGTTTAATAGTACTAACACAACTATCAGCCACGGCACCCAGGGTATCCTGAACACAGCAAGCAAGGGCACACTCGAAAATGAGTTCGGCACATCCAACGAGGATGAGGTCATCAAGCAGATCCTCCAGAAGGGCGACGTTCAGAGCACACAGGTACGTCGTGATAACACAAACGATCAGCTATCATCTGCTGTCAAACGTCAATTTCCAAACACATGCTGACGTCGAAGCAGAACCCCGAGCGCCAGGGTGACACCAACGACTCCAAGGGCGCCATGCAGGCCCACTAAGCGTTTCGATTTGCGGCTCGACTACTTACGATTCGATGAATATGATTGGCGATTGTCGGAAAGGGCATTAGCTATTTGAGCTTTGCTGCAATGCTTCGAAGATTGGCTGGAGCATTGCATAAGCTGCACTTCCTCTGCTGGAATGCGAGGGCAGCATGAAAACTATTGAGATATCCAATGAAGCACTTGAAGAAACCGAGACATCCTGATCATGCATTCGTGTTCGGCGCCAATACTCTCAACCCATCCAGGCCAAGAATGCGATAGTCATGTGGAGCTCCACTATCGAAGTACGCTGTCGTTTTGCAAGTTGACAAGGTTGACAGCATCAAGCGCAGTCCGATGCAGGCACAACGCATGTCAACATACATGCAGTAAGACTTTCGAGGCTGCATACTGCCTCCGAGCGCCACACCATTGACTAGTCTGCATACCAGACTGTCCCTCTCTACTGTATTTGGTGATGATACTTTCCAAACCCATGTCACGGTATTCTTCACTGGCCCTGTGGTTGAAGTTGAAGCCCTATACGACTTACTTGCCGAGACTGTTGGGCTACCCTGTGCCAGATTTCTTTGGGCTCTCGGTGCTGACGGTTGCCGTAATGACATGCGGTCGGCTTTCTGAGCCTCGTTCCACGGATGACCTTGCTGCACGAACCCCGGCTGAGCAGCCGCAACGCCACACATGCATGCTGTCGAGCTGAGGTTAGATCTGCAGCCAATCCGTACCGGCCTATGAGTGCAATGGATTCCATGCTGCAGATTGCTTTGATCCCTTCTGCATGACCCTCCGGCCAATTAACGCTTTCCAAGGTTCTTACCCAAGAGATATATCACCGGTCAGATCAAATGCGGTTAGACAACGGCAGCCTGGATGTGGCACCGCGGGCGGCTGTGCACCACCAATATGTTACCCGAACGCGCATTATTCGTTGCCTAAAGGATCTTCGTGACTGTGTGTGGCTCAACATATTACTCCTTGTCAGGCGAGCTACGCTACCGTCAGGGATCAACCAGCGTGGGCGGCATGCGCAGCATAGCTTAGGGTTGCATGGAAGGCACAGCTTTCCTCCCCATGTTTCCATATGGTTTAGCTCGGATAAGCGAGCTTGCTGGCATCCGCTTCTACCCTAGGAGTGATGCTTGCAAGATGAAGCATGCAGTAACCGTTGAACTGATTCCACTGGCGGCTATTCTTTCTGTGCGACTCTACATGCACGGCAGGACTTGTCACAGATCGGTCGGCCATGCAGTACGCATGTGCTCCCGCTATCTCGCACAAGCTACTAACAATAGTCGATGCTTCTCCATGCGTGTACCGCCGGGCGGCCGCATCTAAGCTTCACAGGACCAATCGTGTCGACTGATTGTATGCAGAGACGATTACCTGCGACGGCTCGAGCAGTCATGGTGTGCCATCTGGCGATTATGACTGTCCACCTAGTCGTTGGCTGCATGAGAGCTTACTGTTGATCCGAGCAATGGTGTGTCTATGGGTGCTAGGCATACTGAAAGTGTATCGGTCGAAATCGATGAGGCCGTCTTCATGTACAAGGCTCTACATATAAAGCTGATCAATGATCTAGATACAGATCTCTTGCAAGCTTCCCTCTTTTGATCCAACAGCAAGCCTCGATCTTCTTTGCTTCTTCATCGTGGTTGTCCAAGCACTCCGTCTCTACCATGCCTGCCGCCAGGCCTACCCTTGCTGCTACTCAAGAGCATGGTGCGTCCATGTTCAGCAGCTTTAAGTCTCACTGTGACGCCAAACGTGTCGATACTAAGACGACTCTTCTTACATTGCTTCGCAATTCTTATGAAGATTACCATGTTACTGAAGTGGATGCCAGGAAAGTTGCGCTGTTCGACTTTGCTTCCGCTGATAAGGCACTACTGATACTGGACTCTGATACTGAAAAATTCAATGCTACAAGGAATTGGCATTCCGTTGGTGATGGCATTGAAAAGAAAATGCACCCCGGTAAATTGACGGATGAATTCCGTTTCGCAAGGTAAGATCCCTTTGCCCATGTCAGAAAAACATACTCACGCTCAATAGATTCCAGTACATCTGGAACGACACGGAGTTCCTTGTCTACTACACCGTATGGCAGGAGATGCTGGGCCAGCCCACACAGCTTTTCTTCATCCTCCACCCTCGCGCCGAATCCATCACAATCGATGGTCATTGCCAAGAAACCGATGCGCTGCTGCTCGCCGCTGGCAAATGGACATCACAACTGCACGATGAAATCTTCGTCTTCGACAACGGCTACTGGGACAAGTCCAAAGAGCTTTGGAAGTCCGTCTCAGGCGCATCTTGGAGCGATGTGATCCTTTCACCCGCCATGAAGCAAAATCTTATCTCCGACGTGCAAGGCTTTTTCGACAATCAAGAGCTGTACAAGCAATTTGCCGTGCCCTGGAAACGTGGCGTGATTCTCCACGGTGTCCCGGGCAATGGCAAAACAGTAAGCATCAAAGCACTCATGGCTTCTCTTTACAGCCGACCCGACCCCATCCCCTCGCTTTACGTGAAATCTTTCGAGACCAACTGCCAGACAGAGCAGTACGCGATCCGGCAGATATTTCAGCAGGCGCGTAAAATGGCACCGTGTCTGCTGATCTTCGAGGATCTGGATTCGCTTGTCAACGACGATATACGCAGTTACTTCCTTAACGAGGTTGATGGCTTGGAGAGCAATGACGGCATCTTGATGATTGGGTCCACGAATCATTTGGACAAACTGGATCCGGCGATCAGCAAGCGGCCCAGTCGCTTTGATCGGAAGTACCACTTCAGGATCCCGGGCGAGGAGGAGAGAAGGGTGTATGTGGAATATTGGCGTAAAAAACTGCTCAAGAATGAGACGGTTGAGTTTCCAGAGGAGCTGTGTGGGGTTGTCGCGAAACTGAGTGAGGGTTTCAGTTTTGCGTATCTCAAAGAGTTGTTCGTCATGGCGCTGTTGAGTTTGGTGCGTGGCTTCAAGGGAGACGAGTTTGAGATCGTGGACAAAGACGAGGCGGTAATTTCTCATACGCAGACATCAGAGGACGGGAAAGAAGACAAGAATGACGAGAACAAGGCAGGGGAAGTCTGTACGTGCAAGCCTACTTGCGAGAAGTGCTCGAAGCCTCTTCCACCTACCTCAACTGATGACCAGGGGACCAAAAAGAAAGAGGAGGCCGCGGAAGCCAAGCAAGAAATAAAGAAGAACAAGACGGTGATGCCAACTGTCGACGTTCCAGGCGAGTTGAAGGACAACTTGCTGCTGAAGGTTGTTCAGCATCAGATCAAGGTGCTGCATGCGGACATGGACAATGAGAAGGACGAAGGGCCTGCAAGTGCAAAGGTCAAGGTCGACATTGGTATGAGCAGCAAGGCTAGGCAGAGACAGGCGATCTTGCAGAAACAGGCCGCTGCGCGGCGGTAGTCGTTTTCCATGTTGGCATTGACGTGAGGGCGGCGATAATCTGGTGCTTGAAACGGTGCGCACGTGCTGCTTTTGTGGTCGTCTGCTGCAGAAGGGTCTATCTGCCTGGGATGTAGGTAGTCAGGTATCAAATTGATATCAGTACGTTACAATCGATTCACCGGCTAAGGAACCCAGGGAACTCTTTTCGAACCTGCTCATTACCTCCCCTTGCCCCCAAATTGAAGCTTTGAAGAAGGTGTTACACAATTTTTCGAGGCGCTCCCTCGGACACATTATATCCGACATGGAGACTACTCGGTGATTTCGTGCACCAGCTCGATGGGGCCGTATCTCTATGTGCGGCACTCGATATGACCTCTTCTCCACAACGTAGGAGGCGACCCTACGGTGCTAGTGGAGCGCCCCTTCTAGCGACTCGCACAAGCATCGCCGTTCGTGTGCGCAGATTGAGTTTTGGGATGGTTTTGATAGCGTACGGGCCGGGCCCACTGCCGGAGTGGTTCGGACGATTCGTACCGAGGTCTGACCTGATCTCGAATTTCGGTCCGTGGTCGTTCGGTGCTTCCACCTTGCGCTTGTAGCTGCTACAAAGGAACAATCGTGGGCCTGGATAATTTCATGTGTGGACGAAGGCACGATGCAACTGTGACCGTAGATCAACGAAGGGTAAGTCGTTAGCGAAGCAACCTAAAAAGTTTACATTGCTATTCTTGTCTTTGCCATCGCCTATCCCAACGCAGATTAGCGGCGCCGTCTCCTTGCGGTTCCATCTTCTGCGCCGGACCGCCTGCACGGCCATACGTTGCCACAATAGGACGGAGCATTCCCCACCATTTCTCATCCCTCACAATCGCGCTTCAACGTCATTCGCGTCTCTAACCTTCCATATCAAGCTCTGCGCAATACGAGTGGCCACCTTCGGTCCCTACCACTGGTTAGCGGATGATCCTCCTGCCTCGGTTGCGCACGAGACATGAGCTACAGGTCGTATCGCGAAGGAGCGCTGAGTATTGATTGCGAAGAAGACGGATGTGGTGCATGGTGATTCGGTCGTCCGATGGAGGTGCTCGGGTGAGTCCAGAAGTGCAGCGAAAGGTGCAGAAGCCAGTTTACACAGCGATATCATGAGTATTATGGCATGACGGAGGATGTTGGTTCGCGAGGGCTTATGCTCATACCCGTTCGTACCATGGCGGCCGCATCAGGCCCTGGAAAGATTTGACTCTCTTCGATTTGCTCAGTCCGCATTCCTTCAGCATTCCTTTCATCAGTGCAGCGTTTCAAAACTGAGCTTGGACGCCAGTACTCCGCGATCGACACGAAGTGTAACCTTGTACTTGCGCTTGCCGTTTCTACCCTGCCAAGGCTCGTAGTCGCTCCGTATTTGGCCTTTAGCCTTGCGCAAAGACGTCACCGCAAGTCACCATGACCTCGCGTGCACGTCGGTAGATTGCGAACTTTCTGACATCCGTTGCGTGCAGCGCGCTGATTGGATAACATGCCGAACTATTCCATGTTTGCGTGCTGTTAGAGGTGAAAGAGGTAAAGAGGGCAAAGGCCTTGACATCTGGGCAAGCAAAGGTGTACGGGAAACGGGAGCGCCGCCAAAGAACCCTGCGGTGCGATCATCGTTGCTGTGGGTGCGTTTGCTCCTGTCTTGCCTTGTGCCCCTGTACTTTTGTGGCTCTTCTTGACTTTGCTACCTCACCTCACCTCACCTCTCTCTTTTCACCTTGTTCGAGCTCGAGCATTCCAGAGCAGAGGATTCGCGTGTCTCCACATCAACATAATCCCCACAACATCATTGACTTGTCGATGATCACGACCATTACACACCATGGCTAGGTCTTTACTCACATGGGCGCGCGCTGCCGTCATCGTTGCTCTTGCACAACAGGTAGCGTCGCAGACATGCTGTAAGTGAGGGTACACAGTATACTAGCGAAGATTGACTGACATCTGCAGACTACCCTAATGGCAACGCAGCTCCAAGCACCGAAAAGGCTTGCTCGTCAGCTTCAGGCTCTGCTTGCTGTCCGGAGAACTGGGAGTGCCTCGACAATGGTCTCTGCTACTACCCTGCCAACAAGCTGTATGGCAGATACAGCTGCACGGATAAGGACTGGAACTCACCTGGCTGCGCATCGAATATGTGCACTTACAATTTAAGTGTTTCTGGTGGCGAGTCTATCACTCAATGCTCGAATCACAACGACCAATGGTGTTGCAACGGCGATGCAACGAATGTCGACTGCTGTCAGGAAGAACCTGAGCCACGTCCGTTCTTCAACCTTCAGGACGGGAAAGCATACGCCACGATTGGTTCAAATCAAGCATCCTCGAACCCTGTCATCTCGACCATCACTGGCCTCGCGACTTCGGGCTCAGTCAGCAGTTCGCCAACCTCACAAGCCGGCTCTTCAGCGGCGCCTTCCTCGTCAGCGCCTGCTTCTTCAGCGACTTCAGCGCGCTCTTCCGCTTTGACAACACCTGTGACCTCAGTCGCAACAAGCGTACGATCTGCCTCAGGAAGCTCAGGACCTGAGACCATCTACATCACCAACATCATCACTCCAACGGCAACAGCAGATGCGGCAAGCGGAGGTGGATCTTCTTCGGGCGGATCCAGCAGCAACCTGGGCCTCATTGTAGGCTGCGCTGTCGGTATCCCACTGGCCCTCGCCCTGGTTGGTATTTTAATTTGGATGCTGCGCAAGCGCCGCCAGGAGAAGGCTCACCCGTACAAAACAACTGCAGATGGCGGTGATTCTCCGGAACTGGGCGCTGCTGCGCTTGCACCCCCCAAGAAGGCAGAAGTCTACCGTCACTCCCGCCCCGGAACCTCGGAAATCGACAGCAATCCCGTTGGCCCCGGCCGCCCGAATTCGACAATTCCCGGCAAGGCAGAGCTTGACTCTGGCGCAGGGTTTCAAGAAGGTTCAGGCAATCCTTATGCTCCAGACACTGCTTACATGGGTGGTGGAACGGGTGACCGTTCGACATGGGGCAGCGTACCACCAAGATACTCCCCTGGGCAAGGTCAGGGAGCATTCGCACATAATCATGAGGGCGCTGTAGAGCTTGATAGCTCGATGGTGATGCCTGTTATCAATGAGAAGAGCGAACATCAGCCAGAGTACCAAGCCTATCGACCTCCAAATAACGCGGTGGAGATGAATTCCGTGAAGACGCCACCCGAAGATCTGGAGAAGCAGCTCGGTAAATGAGCTTGACTCGTTCGTGTTTTCTTATGCAGCAAAGGCGTTCTGGGGTTCTTTAATGGGTTGATACCATTCACAAGGAGAAGGGTCACAGACCATGGGTGTACATATATCTGAGCCTGACTAGAGGCCTTCTTTCATGAATTAGATACCTTTTTCTTTGTCAACATGACCATTTGAACACCGAGCTGGCGCCTTCGTCGTTGTGCGCAAAATAGGATGAAGCACTCGCTCTGTAATCATGGCTCAATCACCTGATGTTGGGGGGGGGGGGGGGGGGGGTTCGTCTCACCACGAGAGCAGGCACGCACAGGAAACCTAGTTTGAACCATGACGACCGCCTCCAACCATCCTGAAACCGCCTACAGCATCATTGCATCTACCGCTACAACGACATCGCAAACCTCACAGCCCTCGCTCGCTACTTCGATCATATCGACCACGCCTTTGACACCTTCGACGTCTCCACTACTTTCGGCACCCTCCGCCACTACAACTTCAAACTACCAGGTTCGAAGTCGCTCTCTGTCTACAAGGGACCATCGATTGCTTCACCGGGAAATTCTTACTGCTGATATCCGTGCGAGGAGGTTAGATGCCTAACGGCTGGCTTATGGTACGACTATACATTTACAACTGCACTGCTGTATTACAGCTTACTGTATGACATCAGAACAGAGGTCTCGTTCATCAAGATCGTCCATACAAACATCATGAAGTTTGCCAAACAACTATTGTGCATCTTCTCTAACAAACAACAACAACTTTGGCATGGCGCTGGTGGTGTGAGGATAGATTGGATTGCTTGTTGTCGTAATTGGTTACAGCAAAAAGCTCATAAGTATTGTCCCATGGATTCATTGATGCAATCTGGGCTACTCTGGTGCGTTGAAAGCTCCATTGTAGTACTCCACTGTTTAACGGCTGTAGCAATAAACGATCGCAGGTCCCATCTGCGTTGGATGTTGATCAACTTGAAGGGGAACGGTCTCAGCAGAGCTCCATGGGGACTGGCCTCGGGCCCAAACCACAGCAAGGAAGCGGAGAGAGGAAACGGTGACAGACTGGGGAAACTCACCAAGGAACACAAAAAGATATTGGCTCTTACTTCGTATATCGTATCGACTGGCGCCTTGACCGGTCCGAACTTCTTCGGAGAATCAGTTCTTGTCCTCCCATCAACAGTGCATCAAACATGACGTCGATACAACAGCAAAAGGCGCATCCATAAAATCGCGCGGGCTGCTTAGTCTGTAAAAAGAAACACATCAAGCACGCCTTGGCGACGATTCTACGTCTCCGCGTATAACTATGGCAACCGGACCAGTGTGGAGAAGAGCGACCAGTGTGCCAGAATTGCCATTGATCGTGAGACAGAGTACTCTTACAGCCTTGCGGAACCCCATATTCCGTTTCCAAGCTCGAGGAAAAGTCCTGTGGGAGGATCCTCAACCCCGAGTCGACTCCAGTGGATTAAGCGCTCCTTGCTGCCTCGTCACACGATCGCTGGTAGGCTAAAGGCTTTGGGCTATGCCAGGTCAGACATCTCGCTGCATTGCTGCGGATGCTCAGCACTGACTGGTCGCCCCTCACAGAGTGAAGGAAGCATACTCGACACGTTTAGTGGAGGTGGCTCCAGCTCCGAAACAGCAGCTTTGAGTTTGATCTATACTCGCTTGATGTTGCTTCGCTCAAACGGGTTGCCAACCCCAGTGTGCTCCAATGACCTCGACTCTAGCTTCGTCAGTCGTTCTATCGCGAACTCACAGGGGCAGCACTCTTCACCTTATTCGATACAGCTTGCTTGCTGTGCTACAAGATCTACATACTGCAAGAACAAGCCCTGGGAATGACGTGGCAAGCTTCAGCGCGCGGCTGATCGAAGAGGATGGGTTGTGGTGACCTGGTCGGGCCGTCTGATGGCGATCTTCTAGCGTCCTGGTTGTCTTTGCTTCCAGCTGCACAGGGCCGCATGGTGCGGTCATAACTTACAGCAGTCGATGCTATCCACTCTGAAGTAGTACTGATCGCTTCAGAAACCGGACCGTACCAGACACTTTTCTCGCGCAGTCCCAACCATGGGTTCGATTTCAGCGTTCCCTCTCGTTCTGTGCTCATTTCGAAATCTCTGCAGCGCCAACTCCGAGTACAACTATAAGAGCATCACTGCAGACGGCGTGTGAGCTTGCATCAGCAGCTTGAGCTCTACAGCGGAGAATGTTGCGTTGCGCTGCACATCTGAGGATGCATTTGCTTGCATCATGGAAGACTCAATTACCAGGGATTAAAGAATGTTGTCGAGCGGCTCAAGTACCTTGGCCTGAGCAAGATATCTCATCATCAGTCGGGCCCTCTTTTTACTGACTTGTGGAAGATCATCCTCACGGTTATCGGCAGTCCGAAAGAACATGGCGTACGAAGCTCACGCTTCACTCCTATCATTCTGCCTCTTAATCTCCTGTATGAGCAAGCGAGTACAGTCTAGGAAGATCTGCCGCATGTCCATTAAGATGATCATAGACCTTGGTCCATACGGCACGATTGATGCACGGTTTGCAGATGTAAGAAATCTACTCAAGACCCAGAGGGTAGCACAGTCTGCACACCTGGTTGCGTGTGGCAGCGCAACAATTGTCACACGGTGGACTGCTGACGTAACCTTCCACTCATTTGTTACGTGGGCGTGTTCGTTGTACTCCTACCCTATTGCCTGGCTCGCGTTTGCAGTCGTCCATCGTATCCCAGCGATTCTTTTGTTACGGCTCAGATAAAAGCTTTCTACACGTGCTACGACTTCGGCGAGCAATGCCGCACAGGGTAGCGCGACTCATGTTGCCAAGTCAGCACTATTGGTATGGGATTTGAAACATGATGGCGGCACAGTCGATTGCGGCGTTGGGAGATTTGCGCATCTGAGCAAGGCTTGCATGGATCTACTTACTAACGCCATCTACCCTTACGCCACAGCAATAAACTCGCATTTGACCGTGGCCAGTGTATACAACGCATTCAAAGTATTATGCGATCACGCTAGCGTAGCCCTGGATCACACACAACTGCTACTTGGGTGCTTGTAGAGATTTGGAGGTTCAGGCTGCAGTGCTGGCACAACGTCAACAACAAGCCTTCGGCAGAGGAAAACCGGGGAAGTTCGAGGATCCCAGATCTCGTCAAATCGTGCACGGCCGATGCGCCGCCTTGCGAAGGGATCTCTGGCCAACCAGAGGCTGGTCTGGACTCCAATAGCGCAAGCAGGCTTGCGCAAAGTGGTCCGATTTCATCCCGTAGTGCCCTTCACATCTCAGCCTCACCTCAAATTCGGGTGTTATCTAAAGCATACCTTCCACCCGCCTTTCTCAACTTTACAACAATCATGTCAAACAACGAAACAATGGGTCAAGATATCCTACCCGACAATGCCATTCTTGCGGCTATCTTTCCCAATCCCAAACCCGTTTCGGTTACTATCCTTTCCAAAACATCCGAGACTTGCACATTCAGGGCGCAATTCGAGACACAGCCCTGCGAAGACTGGACCATGGACCTAATAGTTCATATGGAGATGTTGTACGGCGAGCCCATCCTGGAAGTCGTCACAGCTATTGGCAGAGCAGCGAACCACCAGTTTCCTGGGCTGATGCCAGAGACCTACAAACACGGTATAACAATGACGGCCGATGGAAGAGATGTCGAGTACTCAGTCTCGAGATTTCTCACCGGAACCGTGACACTGGAGTCTGTCTGGCCGTCTTTCACACTGGAGCAGAAGGAGTCATTGGTTGATGCTGTTGTCATGGCTGTCAAGCAAGTCCATAAGATGAGGCGCACAGATCCCGTGGTCAAGGAGTTCCTCGCTGGCACATCGTTCATCAGCGCAGACGGAAGCGTACGCATCGGTTCACCACGCAGCGGCTACTCGAAAGATCTCCGCGAATTTCTGACGCACCTCGTCGATCGCAACCAGCTTCGGCGCTCAGCCACCTCAGACATCGTTGAAACCGCGGACGGCCTGCTTATTCACTCTTCGCTCCCGGAATTAGGCCAAGTACTTCTCACAAATGAAGACATTGATATCCTAGACAGTAACATCGTACTCTCCCACAACGACATCGAGCCCCGCAATATATCTGTACAGGCCATACTTCTGCCAGATGGAAGTACATCGTACGAGCTGGTTGGAATCACCGACTGCCATAAAGCTGGTTTCTTTCCATTCGCCTTTGAGACCGCGCATAAAGATCTGTCCCTTGGGAACGAGAATTTGTTCCTGGATTGGTACGTGCTTTTCAAGCAGAAGACGAGGGAAATGATCCCTGCAGGTGGAGCGAGCGAGAAATTGATCAAGGCAGTACGGATCATAACCAAGAGCAAGTGCATGCAGCAGAAAACAAGCGTCATGGCGGAATTTAGAAGACGATGGTTGGAAAAGGAGGGACTAGAGTTGAGTGATGATGTGCTCACAGGATGGGAGCGGAGACAAACAGGGGTTGGGGAGGGTAGACCATGGGTCTTTTCGCTGGAGGAGAATGTTAGGTTATATGAGATGGTCGCGCAGGACTGTCAATGACACATCGGATGGATATAAGACGAGTGTACGAGTCTGTGGCTTTCATCTTGGTTTTCCTGGCCCTTGGCAATTCTCATTCGTAGTACTGTGATTGATGCCTTCTCCGTTTGTGTCAAGTTGCTGAATTTCTGGTCCTCAAGACATGCTTTCCACACTCACACCACCGACAGCGTGTGAGATCTTTCGGCTGACTTGAGGAGTCTTTGGAGGACTACACAACGCGTCAGCTAGATAGAAGCAAGATCTTTGGGCACCACTTACACAGAACTCAAGTTCACGTCACCGTTATACTGTGGTGTCTACTGGATATACCGCAGAATAGCCGGCGTTAAAGTTTTGCATGGAAAATTGAGCTTGTACTTCGAGGCAGCAGGTTCTACAGTGCGAGTTCATGCACCGCCAGGTTCATTCGAGATTGCACCATGTCAGTACTTCTTGAGTTTTACGGGGTCCTGCATCGCTGGAAAGATATTGCTACAGGCACAACAGCCAACAGAGACCAAAGCAACACTCTCACAGATGTGGCGAAGGCTGCATGCTCGAAAAATGCCTCGAGTGAAATCTCATCAAGTCAGAGCTACGATTCAATTGTACCAAGTCACAGTGATGGAGCGTACGTTATGAATATACCACGAGCCATGTATTTGATCATATCTACATGAGCGTGTCTTCTCCAACATCGGGTTCGATGAGCAGTAACTCCATCGTGATGTCCGCTGGTCTGTGGGTGCTGCGTGCGCACCATGTCCGAGGCATATAAGCCGTCTTCCCTACTCCTCTCCCTCCATACTCCAATACCAGCAGCAATAAAAGCACGTCTTACATAAAGAGCGTCAGGGAACACAAATACAAATCGTAAAGCGGGTCGTCATAATATGCACAGAAAGAAGTAAAATCGAAAAACGTAGAATGGTCGTAACAGTTGTGTGGTGGCACTTGTAATCATCGTGGTTGACTTAGTTGCGGATGACAACACCGTGGCGGCGGGTGTGCTTCTGCTCGTAGACGTACTCGTCCTCGGAGCTGCAGTCGTCAGACTCGTCGGAGAAAGAGCAGCGGGCACCTCCGCAGTCGAGCTTGACGCGGTCACCCTTGCGTGTGATTCCGTAGCGCTCGCATGTGCAGCATGAGCTATCAGAGCTGACGCTGGATGGCGAGGAGCTGCCAGAAGAGCGCGAAGAGGTGAGCGAGGGAACGTCAGAGTCGGCGTCAGAGTCAGAGTCGTCCTCGGAGTCGATGTCCTGGCGGGCAAAGCGGCGGTTGAGCTCCTCAAGAGTGGTCTGGTTGTACTGGGTGTTGATGACCTGGCGGGTCTGACCGGGGCGCTGGGGCTTGGGGGCAACGATGCGGCTGGGGGAAACACCACGTCCCTTGGGGATGTTCTGGGAAGTACGGCGGGACTCGCGGGAGGACTTGGCGGGAGCGGCGGCGGTCTTGGACGGGATGTCGATGATGTTCAGCTTGCGGCCAGTGGTGGGCTCGGTGGTGTGGTCCTTGGCGGGGTCGTGGGAGACGTGGTAACCGTCGATGATGTAGTAGTACCAGTAGCGCTGGCCCTGCTTGAGGGTAGCACCCTGGAACTTGAAGCAGCCGACCCAACCACCCGTCTTCTTGGGGTCCTTGGAAAGGGGAAGCTGGCCCTGGTAGCCGTCCCAGGAACCGAGAAGGTGGACAGTCTTGCAGTTGGCGGAAGTGCGGAGAGTGAAGTTAAGCTGGATGGCGGCCATTATGATTGAGTTTTCGATATTAAGCTTTCGGTGGTAGTTGAATTATGATGACTGATGAGTCTTGTGATGCGTCCTGGCCAAGCTAATGGATAGACGTCGAAGTGATTGCTGATGAAGCGGTAGAAAGATTGTTGACGAAAGTCGATTATGCGATATTGTCGAGATTGTTTGTTGTTGTGTATTGAGCAAGTAGAGCTGAAGAGTACGTTCTGGGGGTTGTAGACCGGCTACGAGAGTTTGGTGATAGTGAAAAAAGATTGAATTAAGGTGGCACCAGGCCGAGAAACAAAAAAGTTAGAAAGAGGACGGAAAAACGAACACAACAGCTCTGAGAAGTTCACACGCTTGCTGGAGAGAAAAGGTCAGAGAAAGGACCCAAGGCCAACATATATAGAATCCAGCATCACACAGCACTTCGCCAGACGGGGCTAGGATTAGCGTAAGCGGGATTCGCTTTGCGAGGGGCAAGCCAAAGTGACGGCACTAACGAAGAGACTGATTGTTTGTGCAGCATAGGCACGCCATGTTGCCCTGTTCGCAGGGAGCAGGCTGGTCGGAGCGTGGATGCGCAGTCTATCGAATGTGTGTTGAGCGCTTGACGGCGGATCTCAAGTGGTGGGAGTCAGCTTCGTGCTACCCGGCGCGAGGCTTCTGCCTCGTTATTCGCTATAGTGGGCGGGGAATATCCATCGGGCGCGCACGGACACAGCGTGAAAACACGCAGCCTATCGCAGCAGAGTGCGGGTATAGCCATGTGATGTCGGCTCCCCCCATGCATCCAAGGCCCCATCACACTGCGTCGACAAACGTGCAGCAAAGGGTTGACCGAAGACAGATGCAGGTGTATTAACCTCGTCCATGCAAACTTGCAGCCATGTACCTTGTCGCATCGGTAGCATTTTGCAGCCTTTTGCTCCGTTGCCCAGCCTCCAACTTCTATCAAGGCCAATGAGGCGTTGTGATGGCACTGCACTTGATCACAAAATGTCCCGAAGTGGGACATCGGCGGCTATTAAACTTAGAGGCTTGATAGTGCAACCAACCACCGCCGTTATTGTGAACGACCAACTGCGTCGCAAGCAGGTCCGTCAGCTCACGACGTCTGCCATGTGGAGATAGGCTTGATGATGTGCAGTGCTGCATCGGAGCAGTGCACGCAAGGTGCTCAACGGCGAGGGTAAAATATGCGGCTGCAAGGTCGAGGCACAGCGCTTGACAAGAACGAGGCCGTCTTTTGCGACGATAAGCGGGTGTGTGTGGAAGGGTTGCAGAAGCTAGAGAACATGGCCGTGTTACTGGATGATGTAGCCATCAGATACCGTGACCCTGAGGGTACAAAGAAGCGTTGCACGTGTGATCGTGCGATGTTGTGTTGCAAAGCTTGCAGCGAGACCTGTTGCTTAATAAAGAACCGGCGCTGCGGCATGGAGTACTTGGACTCCTGTACCAAACCTCCCTCGACGTCGAAGTCTCAGACCCGTTCGCAATCGTTCGCATTGGAAGCAGTCTCAGAGTCGCTACTGCATCGCAGGACGCAATGTGTCTGCACCAGTCAGGGTAATCATACCCGTCCTACGCGCCGACCCACGGCCTCGTTCATGCAACTTCCCTTCTGCTCTACCCAATCACTCCAATCGACGAAGATCGACAAAGCATTGGCCACCCGCGCACCAGCCACTCTAATACATTGATGCTGCGAAGTGGGTTCAATTGCGGAATGCACGATATGGCGGCGTTATTGAGTGCAGCTTCATCATGCGCCCCACCGCGAAATTTGTCTTCGTGACACAATACAGGTATTTGCGAGTCGAGCATCGGCCGGTCAACAGCCTAAGAGATTCTCCAGCTCTGCAGGTGTCAACGTGCTCTTCCTCCTCTTCGGCCGCCCGCCAATCCGCGAGGGTTTTGTTGGCGAACGAGTCGTCCGCCTCTGCTTCTTATCGTCCGCTGCGGCTTCGCCATTCACCATTCTGAACGACTTGACAGGGCTTGATTGAATCCTGGCAGCGGCAACTTCCGCTTCCACCTGAACTGCCTTGAGCTTGTCAAACATGCTCAGCTTTGGCGAGCGCTCTTCGGGGTGAGTATGTGGACTCGAGTGTCGCTTTTTGGTCTGTCGTTGGGTGTTAGAAGTTGTTGCTGTTGATGGTATGAGACTCAAGGATGAAGACGAAGGAAAGGTGACTTTGCTGTCCATGATCGCAATCTGGTCGCAAATGTCGTTACAACGTACATGGCGTGGTGTTTGCTCATCTTGACTTGTTGGTCTCGATGCCCGTTCCTCTGAGGCTGGTGCTTTTGCTGCAGGGGATACTCGACCAGGCTTCTCTGCGTCGACTAGATCGAGTCCGGGCGTGTCTGTGTTTTCGTCTTCGACTCCCGAGGGCGTATTAGGTATGGATGCCGAGAAGGCAACTTTACGGGGCGACTTGTTGCCGTTCGTCTCGTGCAACGCCTGCTGTCCAGGTTGCAGCTTGACACCGAACAGGTTGTCTGCATTTGCCTGCTCTTTGGGGTTCGCCTCTGGTGCGGGCAGCTCCTGGGCCTCGACTTGTGCGACATCATCATTGAAGACAGAGCTGCCATCCTCCATAGCCTCCTCGTCATGCTCTGCGGCCACCACCTCTTCATCTTCATACTCGTCCTCTTCTTCTTCTCCACTGATAGAGATGCTGTCTGCGTCATCTGCCTCCATGTCCGTATCGTAGTCCAGACCTCTGGTAAGTTCATCGAGGTTGATGGTGCCACCATTGCCCATGCGCTTCCGCCAAGAATCCATTAGCTTGAACGACTCACGTAGTCGTGCCTCCATCTTCTCCCAACCGGCACGCAGTCTATGGATCTCTTCCTCTCGTGACTCCACTTCATCGACTGAAACAAAGTTGGGGTTCGTAAGCAAGTTCTTGAGGTTGTCAAGAACTGCATCGGTATCGCTGGCAAGAGCCTCGTAGCTAGTAGGTAATGCTTGCATCATGCCTTGTCGTTCCTCCTCGTCCTCCTCTCCGACCACTGAGAGACCATCTGCATCTTCTTGCGCAGTCGTTTCGGGCATGCCCTGCAATTCCCTCAGAGTCACAAGTGTGCTTCTGACAAGCGCAATTAGGCTGTCGTTCTCGTCACTCAAACTCTGGCTTAACTGCGTCAAGAACTCGGTGGTTTCCTGCTTCAAGGTATAGCCAGGATCGTCAAGATCTGGCTCTTCAGGACGTAGGGCGCTTACTGAACCACCAAGTCCTGCAACTCCAGGGTTGATTGTGATGCTTGCGCCAACCAGCCCTGTCTTGTTTCCACGTTGCTGAGCAGTCAAATGACTCTTCAGCCGCTGTATTTGAATGTCGCGCTTTCGTACGTCATTCGTGCAGCTTGTGCGCACCTGGTCGACCGTTGTCTTGAGTCGTAGCATCTCTGCGCGTAGCTTGCGAGCTGATGATTCGGCGGTACGTAATGCAGCGCGAGCAGCATGTTCCTGCGACTGGGCAAGGGATAGTTGTCTCGTAAGGTCTGCGTTGCGCGTCTGCAGCTTTTCGAGAGATATAAGTTGGCGCGACTGCTCTGAACGTAGGGTTCGAACTGTTTCTGCAACAGATTCTCTGTACTCCTGGTCACGCTGTCGTCATGTTAATAGTCACACCTCCTGTGGAACATTGACTTAGCATACATCACGCTTCAGAATCAGATCGTGGACAAGGTTGATGATCTGAGCCATTGTAGCCTCCTTTCCACCTTCTCCCCGCGACGGGTGGGCGAATTCGATGCTCTTTCCATCGCGCAAGAGTCCTCGAGCCAAGAGCAGGTTATTAATGTACGATGCCGCGGTTTTGAGGTTGTATGATTCCATACTGAACGTGGTGGGGCGCAGACGTGCGCAATCGCATTGGTGACGCTTTCATCTGGTGTTTACAAACACGCGGCCGTGGTTGCCGATTTTACGACAGCACGAGCCACGCGACCCACCGAAGCCGCTCAGGCCGCTCACCCCTTGTGTGGCGCCGCCTGCATGGCCTTGGGAAGGACGTCTCCTTGCTCCTTCGACAAAACGCCATCTTTAATTTTCTTTGCAGAATATATCGCTCCTTGAAAACTAGATCCTTTTAGTGGGCGTCTACTTCCGGATCCTCACCAAGATCCATGATCTGCATAACCCAATGGCTTGTGGTACTTCACCTCGGCAGCCACCCTATCTCTTGTTCAAACCAAGATCCAACTCGTCCTGCCACAACAATATAGCGTTACTGCAACCCTACTCTCCTTACATACGCACGACGACCTCCACTATGTTCCCATATGGAAGCTAGCCCCTCCCAACCTGAGGGGGCGGGTTATGTACCGAGACAATATGCATCCAGCGTTACTCGGGCTCGCATTCACATAGGCCTCAAAATTCGGTACTTGACCGGCGGCTAAGTACTGCAGTTACTTGAATAAGCAATCGAAGCGACCTAAACTGGCCGTACCATGGTATACAAAGGAACAGGTGAGCGATCTTTTACCCCAATCGGACACACTTGCAGCACAGCAGTGACAGCACACGTACTTGCCTCTGCACAGTGCATGCGCCGAGGCTGTTAGCAAATCTCCTTGAAGATTGGTATCCTTTTGAGTATGAATATTTAGATGTATGACTTCCCAGGAATGTGTTAAGATCGTGGTCGTAAACACTGTTGTCGGTTGTTGATCAGCCCAACGATATGGCCCTTTCCTTGCTCTTGACCTTCGCTGCTTTCCTGCTTAGCGCTGGTAAATCCTTTGCTGCTCCTGACCAGGCCACTACCCAAGCCTGCACCGACATTCAGAACGCACTTCCAGGCAAGGTATTGACTCCAGGGCTCCTTGCTCTCGAATATGAGCACGAGACACAGCAATACTGGTCTACAACATTGCGTAGCGTAGATCCAGCATGCATCGTTCAACCTAGCTCCGCAGAGGATGTTGCTGCTGTCGTCAAGGTGCTCAATAAATATCTCAGTGTCAGGTTTGCCATTCGCAGTGGAGGGCACGACCCCAACGTCGGCCATGCTACCGTCCAAGACGGTGTACAGATCGTCATGACTGACCTTGCTGGTGCGACCTACGACGCTGACAAGGACCTGGCATACGTAAAGCCCGGAGGCGAGTGGAACGATGTCGTTAGCGACCTCGCACCAAGTGGTGTCGCTGTTGTTGGTGGGCGACTCGGTAAGCAGTCTCTCGATACTCCACGAAGAAAAACAACTTACCTCGATCAGGACTTGTCGGTGTTGGTGGGTATCTCCTTCAGGGCGGCATATCCTTCCTTAGTGCGCAAGAAGGGCTCGCAGCTGATAGCATCGTCGGCTGGGAGACAGTCATAGCGAACGGGTCCATCGTAAATGTCGACGCAGCCTCTCAACCAGACCTCGTACAGGCCATGAGGGGAAGTGGCAGTCAGTATGGTATCGTCACCAGGTACACTATTAAGCCGCATCATATCGGCCAGGTCTATGGCGGATTCTGCCTCTACGATGAGAATCAGGATGACAAAATCCATGCTGCACTCCACGATTTCGTGGCCAACGGTGCACAAGACCCCAAGTCCGCTATCATCGTTTCGCAGCTCATCCTCGTTGGTGGCTCGAAGCTCAACATCATATACACCTTCTATGATGGGCCCATTCCACCTACTAGTGGCCCCTTCGCCGATTTCTTGAAAATTCCTGGTATCGGTTGTGCTCCAAAAACGCGCAGCTACGCTGATCTGGTATGTGCTGATATGCATATGTTACCTGATGTGGTCCGCTGATAGCCCAAAGCTCAAGACGAATGGCGAGGCCGCACGCCTACTCAACGCTCGAGTTTCTTTCAGGGTACGCGCTTTCATGATCTTTCTTTCGCACGAAGAAGCCAGCTTACATGATGTAGACATACACTATCCCGTACATCGCTAGCCGTCCTCAGATGTACAAGGAGATTCGTGATAAACTCGTAGAGTTTGCTACACCGTTCCTCAGTGTCCTGTGCCCCACCGGCCAGTTTAGCGTCGACTTTCAACCCCTTCCCAGCATCATCGGCAAAATATCAGAGTCAAAAGGTGGCAACGCCATGGGGCTCACTGGCTCCGATCCCGACCGTCTCATCCTCGAGATTCAGGGCTCGTGGGCATTGCCTAGTGATGATACGGCAGGCTACAGCGTGAGTAAGCAGCTGACAGATTGGCTAGAGGAGCAGGTTCCCCAATGGCTGGCAGAAGCTGGTATGGGTAGCCAATATCTTCCATTGTTCATGAACGATGCTGCAGGCGATCAGGATGTCACAGGTAGCTACAAGGATGTCGCGAAGTTCAGGGCGCTGCAAAAGAGCGTTGATCCTGACGGTCTCTTCAGTACGAGGGCGGGCGGTTTCAAATACTAAACGTTTTATGAAAGGTCTGACAGCGAGATTCTGCGTTTGATGGATCAACTTGGAGCACTCACCTTCAACCCTCGAATCGAAGCCGCAAATAACTCTTAAAAGATCAAGCGCTGTTCATTTCTCCATAAACCCCGGCAAGGTGCTGCCCCTTGATTTCTGCTGCCTTGCTGGCCTGCTCTGGAGGCTCACCAGTTCGAAGGTAAAGTTATATTCGATGAACGTAGACTTAGCTGACCCGTATAGCGCGCTAATCCACTCGCGTCATTTTGAATGCTCTTGCGACGACATTGGGGTATGCTAGAGGGCTAACTCGTAAGACCACGGTCTAAGAGAGCCATCATGGGAGCCGGAGTGTTACAGTAACTGAATAGAACATGTCTTGAGACATAGTTAGCTCTTGTGGTACCCTGAAGCTCTTTCAAATCTGCTGCAAATGCTTTTCGAGACGAGTCTGTTACGGGGCTCAGTCTGTGATTGCACGAAAGGCCAGCTCATTACCAGCTACACTGGCGCAAGATCACCGCCGGCGCTTCTGTTTGTTCTCTTCTGCAATGCCTACGCATTTAAACCCCCCCCCTCCCCAACACACACACACACATACTTCTTCAGCCAGGGCCCGCGACTTCGTTACGACTGCTTAGAGACCTGAGTCGATGTATGTTCCGAGGTTCATCTCTTTGCTTGCAGACCAGCCTACATCCAGGAAAACTTCAACGTCAGCAAAAATCTGCAATCCTACCAGTCCAGGCATTCATACATTGAATTTTTTACTCTTTATCAATACTTGATTCCGAAGAACACGTGTCGAGAGTCCTTCTGCAGCGAGATGACGTCATACCGCCCCTCAAACATCCTCCATGCGCAATTCTGAGCAGGTGCAAACCATGACTAATTTTACTCGCCAGTTTTCCTATCTGCTCCAAGTTTGAGCATGGAAGGGACTCGTGGCATTAGCAAAGCTGAAAGTGCAGCAACGACCAAAGCAGATCAGTGCAAGGAACGCAACCAGCTTTACCGCAGAATCATCCATGCCAATCTACCGATCCCGGAAGCTTTGGATCATCAAGAACTGAGCGCATGGTATAAAGAGTACCAGAACGCGGACGGAGAAACACTGGACCTCAGAAGTGCTGTTGTACTCCAAACCTTACATGATGAAATCGATGAAGTGGCTGTGGAGGCCTGCATCAGAGCGCTTGCCGCATCGATATCTGTTAGCAGCGGCTTTTGCGAAGACTGTGAGTGTTCGTTCGATAACTGGCCGGATCTGAGTGATCCGAACCCAAACGCCTACCGTCCTTCTGAAGGTTGGGCGTTCCCAGGCGTAGGTGCAGAATGGAAACACGCAATCGTGCGGGACTGCCATACACTTGTTATGGAAGCAGCATGCCGAAAAGGATGCAGAATGTGTGCTTTTTTGCTGCTGGCCTTGAAGCATAGGGGGACCGTCACTGCATTCCGCAAGATCGAAGCGCGGATGGTATATCTCGGTGTCATACAGACAGCGACTTTGGCCATTCAGAACTGGGTCTATGGACCAAGTCAATTGCTGTGGATCAATATTCCGGGTAAATCGAGTGGAGGTTGCAATTTTGGCATGGCTATGTACACGAAAGTCTTTTGTGAGGCGCTTAGCAACACTGGTAAGTAATTCAAGAGTATTTCAAGCCACCTCTGACTTGGTAAAGCCAGTACATACAGTGAGGCAGTGGAAGTTCTTGACATCGCAAAACTCTGGTTGGAATCGTGCTCCAATGACCATGAAGAATGCAAGCAAGAAGCGCAAGACTCATTCCCGACGAGGCTACTGTGCATTGCCGGCAACAAAGTCCACCTCTCATCCACAACAGGCTGGAAAAAACGGCCTCGATACAGTACTCTAAGTCATCGATGGGCATCAGAGCCTTTCTTGAAACTCACCGAAGATAACTACGATCCATTCCTAGAACGAATACCTACGGAAGGGCTCCCTCAGACATTCAAAGACGCGATTGACATCAGCCGGCATTTGGGCCTTCAGTACTTGTGGATTGACTCGTTGTGCATAATCCAAGGAGACGAGAAGGACTGGCAACGTGAGTCGGCCTTGATGAGCTCAGTCTATGGCGGCTCCTTTATCAATATTGCAGCTGCTTCCGCCCGTAAAATAGACGAGGGCTGTTTTTTGAAGCCACCTCACTTCGTCTGCAATTTACGAGCGCGGGTGAAGGTTAATGGCAGCAGCTTCGTTAGAGACTTCTCCGACCGTTTCGAATACGAAAGAGCTGTCACTGGCTCGTATCTAGCGTCACGTGCTTGGACGTTGCAAGAGAAGCTTCTGCCAGTACGTACAATTCACTTGGGTGATACTGGAGCCTTTTGGGAGTGCAAAACAATGACTGCGAACGAATTCATGCCGGAAGGCCGTACAAGCAATCTTGGTCAGCCTAACCTGTTGGGTAGAAGCAAACAGCACTTCAAGTCTTGGTGGATCAGTGTAGTCGAATTGTACTCCGCAGCTGATCTGACGTTCGACAAGGACAGGCTTCCTGCGATATCCGGTATCGCACGACGTGTGCATGAGGAAGAGGGCGATCGCTATCTCGCTGGAATGTGGCGCAGAAATCTCGAGCAAACTCTCTGCTGGAATATTGTGAAGCCACGCCAGCGCCCGCTGTGGCGAGCACCGAGCTGGTCATGGGCCTCTGTTAACGGTGCAGTCAAATGCGATACTGCTGAAGATGAAGGGACCCGGTACCCTGATTTCTATGCACATGTTGTGGATGCTAATACAACGTATTTGGACGAAGATCCTTTCAGTGCTGTCACCGGGGGCTGGCTTCGAATTGCCTGCACTGGTTTGCTCTCGGCCACCTGGCGGGGGATGGCACTGTCGAGATCAAGCTCTCAAATGGTGAAAGCGTGCTGGGGTTTCCATTTGCACGGGACTATCTGAAAGATGGGTCAGAGAAGTGTGGCGACACAGTCTACTTGTTGCCGATATTTGGAGGATACTCGGGAAGCTCCACAGGAACTGAACGCGACAATGGGAATGGGGAAAAGGTGGAAGATATGTGCGATACATACAACAGGGACGAATGTGATCTGAGGAGCCATATCTCAGACAACGAAGCCGAGCGAGAAGACGTCAGTGATGACGGTCTGGACTGGACACACACGCTAGCCATCTGCGGGATTGTTCTCCGTCAAACGGATGATGACACGAAGGAGTTTCATAGGATCGGGTTTTACCAATTCTGGGAATCCAAAGAGAATGAGGCGGATCTGTATAAGCCTTTTCTGGATGCATTCAAGTCGCGTGGTCAGGAGGACGCGACAAAGGCCAATGCGGATGTTATCGAGAATCTCAAGCATCCAGCTGAGAAATATCAGATTGTCATCGTCTAGGCTCGAGAATATCGTCCACCGCATCTCTTTGTTATGTCTATCGGGTAGCATAGAAAAATGGAGACATCGTGCTTGAGTCTCAGTCCAAAAACCTGACGCGCCGTTAACTGACCCCATGTCAAGGACCTACCTCTACAGTGCCTACAGAATAACAAACGGAGGCCGCCCACAATTACGCCCAGAATCTAACGATACTCTATTTATGCAAATTTCTGCAATGGATGAGAATAACTTCCTCCGGAAAGTATTTTTGGTTTGTGGTATATTGCTAGATTGGAAACGACGACTGAAAGAAGTTCATGCCGTACACAACACCCTGCGCTCGAAGACGCGAGCTAGAAAGAAGTGCGCCAATACGCTACATTATGCTCGTACTGGATGTTGTCCTTGCTAGATGAACCGAGATTGCTCAATATTGGCGATCACCGGGAGTTTAGGGAAGGTATTTGGAATGGGAAGTCTTAAGTCACTTCAATGTTTATGCGAAACGAAGAACTACACTGGCGGCGTCAAGATTCGAGAGGGCCATACAGTCATGCTCGCGGTATTCCGGCGTACTTAAAATTATCGAATTTTCCATTTCTGTGTAAACAATAGCTACCAATTCTCATATTGTGAACGCTGAGCAGCATCACCTCTTGATTAATATATGTACAAGCAACCTAGCGGTGCAAAAAACCCTTCGCCTTTCCCTTCGCCTGATCAAATAATCGATCCCCAAACCCCTTCTTTTCTGCCAGCGGCGCATCAGCCGGAGGCGGCGGTGCCTGGTTTTCATCTTGCGCTGGCTGTTGAGGCTGCTGTGGCGCCGGAGCTGGCGCGCTTTGCCCGCCCTGCCCAGCGCTCTTTCCTCCCACGCGGACGATGAACAATTTCGGATCGCCCGCGTTCACCTTGCCTGACTGGTCCTCGCCCGAGTCAGGCTGCACATCATCGTAAGCGAACGCATACCCTTTCTTATCTACGTTGTGCTCGTGCACTAGTCTGGCGTAGTGGTTCGTTGGATCACGGTTGTAGAAAGTGTCTGGTTGACTGGGATGCTCTTCTGTTTCCGTGATGCTGCTCCTTACAAATGCCGCTGCTAAGCGCGGGATGATAGCGTTGCGGGCAGGCGACTGTCCGGTAGTAAAAGGGCCCGAGTTACACCCTAGAATATCCGCCGTATTGGGCTTGTCGAACTCCTCGTCGCCGATCTTGAGTTTGCCCGAGGATGTAACATGGCCTTCGAGCACGCCGGGTCCGGCTTGCGTGTTGACTCTGCACTTGCAGTTGGAGTATTTGTCCCAGACTTCGTCGACGAGTGGCTCGAAGTAGCCGTCGAAGCTGGCACCTACCGCACCGCCATGTGTTGCATTTAAGATCCTGAGGTTCTGACCGTTCTCGTTGACGACGAGCTTGTCCCATGGACGTCCGTCTTTCTGGGTTTGTTCACGCAATGAGTCGGCCATGCGGTCCAGACCATCGGGGCGCATGCCGGCGACATGCTGTTCTTCACCACTCTGCTGCAGCAAACTGATAGCGATAGGTATCCTCGGGACAAAATCGACATACGAAATGTTGGCGTAGAGCTGAGCGTCATTCAGGGTGAACTCTGCGAATCCAAAATTCACGCCATGGTTGGGATCACTGGGATTCAGTACGCTTGGCTCGACCAACGCCGGCCCACCAGGATTCAGCAAGAACGTGAGCTTCCCATCGACTATCCAAATCCTTCCACCTGCGATCTGAGGTATGTTGATGTTTGTTGTATTGCCTGGTGCGCCAAGTGGAATTGCACAGTCTTCTTGCAGAGACGAACCAATATCCTTCACCTCAGTAGGAAAGTACAGGTCTTTGCCATTGGCCTTGAGAAGACAGCGCTTGCCATCGTGCTTGATAGCTATCCCTGTCTGTGGGGTTGTAAATATCACGTTATGAGATAGTTGATGTTGCACTCGACTTACAACGTAAGCATGGATGTTCTCCGAGTCGGAATCATTTTTCAGTGCTATTTCCAGTGAGTCAGGCATTTCAGTCGTATCTCAAGCAGAAACTTCTCAAGGAAATGATGTACCTTTTGTTGATCCTGTGGACGGGTTGCAGTGATGGTGTTGGCAAGCCGGTTTGCATGGCGGACGTCATCGGCGTTCGCTAGGAAGGACCCACTTGCCTTATTGCCCGTGTTTGTTGGACCCCACAGCACGTTTCTGGTCGATTGCAAGATGCGGATGCGAACACGTCAAGATTTGATGTCCATATCGCGATTCGAAATTCAAATGGTATACCCATGCCAAGCTCACCAACACCATACACCTGCCTATTGCTGCGACCTTGCAAGCCCAAACTCATACCGAACGCCTTTGCTATGCTGCCTCGAATCACCCCAAGTATTTTGCACGCATCCTTCTCCTCTTTGTGGATCCTGGTCGCAGAAGCGTTATGGGAGGTCAAAGATCATACAATGCCACTGCAACGCCCACTTTGATGCTAGTCCAGACTATTTGCCGCCAAGCTCTCCCTCAAGATGCTACACCATGTTAGCTCGAGATTCAATCATCAAGTTTGTTCTAACGACTCACCGACCACTCAGGGATGTTCCTGATCTGCTGCCACATGAATCTCTCCAGTCGTCCCGCCGCCTTCGCATATGGAGTACTCTCGTTATTGTACTTCCGGCAATTGTCGAAGATGAGCTTGGCATCGCGAATGAAGTCCTCAGGTGTAGGATAGAGGTCTTTCTCATGCTTTTCCTCCATTGTCGCCAGGTCCATGGGCTCCTTGATAACATCGTAGTAGTCGAGGACTTCGTCCTTGTTGACCGGCTGCTGGAAGGGCCATGCGTTGGAGTTATTCTGCATGTCATTGAGCAGATGCAGCAGCTGATTGTAGTTCGGACCGTGACGGGGCGCGCGGGCAAGCTCGTCCATAACGGGCGACCAGCCTGATGCCTTGATGGCTGGAATGGTGAGTGGGTCGATTGGCTTGACTTCTCCCTTTGCCCATTGCGCTGGCGGAGTATGCACCAGGAAAGACTTGGATACGGCGCGGATCTTAGCGTTGACGCATTCCTTCTGCTTCAGTAGCATGCGCCCGCTCTCCAGATACCGAATCTTGGGCACCATGCTACACTGCATTATAGTCCCGCCCTCGTAATCCTTGATGTAGCCCATCCACCTCCGCTTCTCGAGCGTGATCTCTTTGGTGAAGCCCTGTTTCTTGAAGTACCCGATGGCGTAGTTGTCGGCGTAGGTCAGAAAGTGCATGACGTTCGAAGTGGCCTTGACGTAATCCTTCAGGTGCGACATGAGATGTGCGCCGTAGCCTTTGACTTGCTGGTCCGAGGAAATGGCGCAGAAGACGATTTCGGCGAACTGGCCCTTGTCGAATGGCCGGTATGTGATGCCTCCCACGACTTCGAGCGGTTTCTTGACGATGGCGATACTCAAATGCGTTCGGTCGTATACGAGACGGGCGATATAATCCTTGGGCATCTTAGGCAACTGTTTTTGGAAGATGCACTTGAGCCCAGTCAAGATGATGGTGCTCTCGCGCTGGCCGTCGTTGTTGACGACACGGAACTCGATCTCGCCATTGCGCTCCTCGATTACGGCTGGCTTCTCGGGAAAGGGTACTATGCGTTTAACCGGAGGTGCAGGTGCGTCTTCGATGTCAGAGGAGGGCGACTGCTTTGCGCGCTTGGGGGAGCCACCGTTGGCTTCGGTGGTCGCTTTGCGCTTGGCTGGAGAGGATGTGTCAGCAGGAGTTGGGAGGGAGGCCTGCGCCTTCAGATGGCGCAGTGGAATGTCAGGCGAGGAGGTGGGCGAGGGCACTGGCTCGCGCTGGGGTGTGGTAGGATGCACGACCGGCGACGAACTGTAGCCCACCACCTCACGCACGCGTGCAAGCGACTTGCGCTGGGACATGGCCGTATGGTGGTGCGGGTGCAGGCAGCGAGGACGCACGACTTACCGTCTTCGACCGCCATGTTTGCGCGACTGCTCTTTCCAAAAGTTCACCGTTTGTCGCGACTGCTGCGTACGGAGTGAATGTGAGGGTGAATGTCGGGGAAGGCGGGATGCGGAGGTGCCGGCCAATCAATGCCGATCAGCAGAGGACACCTGCGCAGCTTCGCCGGCGGTGATGGCTTCAAGCACTCTCCAATTCACTGCACCATGTCGAGCCCTCTTGCAGACGTTTGGGAGGCTGCTGCGGCGTCGCCCTTCCGGCCCACAATTGGAAAGGACAGCCAGTTCACCCTTGGCTTTGCGCTGTTGTTTGCTTGTATGTTGTCGAGTATTCGAGCTGTCTGTAGCTGTGCTAACGATGCTCCAGCGCTGCTGCTGACGGGCTTCTTCGGCCTCAGTATGCCTTCCACCTCACCACACTTCACCACGTGCACCGCTCACACCAATACAGACCGCTCGTTCATCAACCTGCCCCTTGTCGGCGCTCCTGCTTCGATAGCATTTGGGTATGCACTCCGCATCCCGCCAATATCGTCGTGCTAACAGCTTCAGGTTCGGCGCAGTGTATATGATCTGCGCAGTCGGTGTCTACGTTTAGTTTCTTCTTATTCTCACCAAATCCGGGCCTGGCGTTGTAGTCTATGGGAATGCAATAACACTTCGAGCCTCCAACCCTCTCCCGCCCACCACACTCCATCTCCACTCCCTCCACCATGCAGGACGAGCCGCCCGTCCTCACAGCTGTGTCTAGCTCTGCCCGCCAGCTGTTCACGCTGCTCCGTTGCATTGCGTTCGCGCCCAAGGCACATGTCATACTCAGTGAGGAGGGCCTGAAGTTCTCTGTCGATGAGGCGAGCGTTATGGAGGGTGCGTCTGCCTGCACTTGTGACGTGACGCGTCCACACTGACCCCCACGCGTAGCCTCGGTGTTCCTTGACAAGTCGCTCTTCACTACCTTTGCTTTCCACGCCCCACCGGTCCCACCTTCCTCTGCAGACTCCGACGACGAAGACACGATCCCGCCCCTGACGTTCCATATCTCCCTCACGGCACTGCTCGAAACACTGCAGATTTTCGGTCTCACCGACCCCAATACCTCGAAGCCACCATGGGCGCGCGATAATCCATACCCAACAAGCACTGCCTTCTCGAACAATGTCCTGGGCATGAACAACCTCTGTCGAATCACCTACGACACACTAGGCGCGCCACTCTCAATCATTCTAACAGAGGCCAGCATACGGACATCGTGTGACTTGACGACATACGAGCCCGAGTACACCGACGAGATTCCCTTTGATAGGCAGAGCCTAGCTTTCAAGACCATCATGCGTGGCAGTTGGCTTTATGATGCCATCGTTGAGCTCTCCTCGACCTCGCCAGAAAAACTGACCATGTACGCCAAGATCGTACGCGGTAAACCCTTTTTTGCGCTGTCTTCAACGGGCACCCTAGGATCCGCGCGGGTCGAGTTCAATAACCAACCTCCAAGGTCCTCATTCCGTGCAATGGCAGCCAATGACGATGCTAATGCCCCTCCTACGAATCTGCTCGAGACCTTCCAGCTCTTGGACGAGAGGACCGTACTACGGCAAAGTTACAAGTACAGCTACATTCAGAAGGCGGCGCGCGCAATGAGCGTAGCCTCCAAGGTCAGTGTGAGAGTCGATGCGCAAGGTGTGCTCAGCATGCAGTTTATGGTCGAGGTAGAACCAGCAGCTGGCGGTGGTACCAGCAAGGTGAGCTTCGTGGACTTCCGCTTTGTGCCGCTTGTGGAGGACGAGGATGACGGTGGTGATGAAGGAGAGACAATCATGCAGAACGGCGACGGAGATGACGGAGATGATGCATTTTAGCATCGCCATAGTTCTAGCAGCGGTCATACTATGCTGAAGGTCTGTACCTGTGGCTGCTTCTGGCTCGCCCCATAACTATTGGACCTTCCTCTACGTCCATATTCGTGATGGATTTCGGTCTTGACGTTGATGGGATTCGTTTTGTTCTTTTCACAGCACTCCAGGCATGGCGCTGTATCGCCGTCGCATACACAATTGACGGCATCCGACCCCTTCCCGGCATGCCTGATGTGAGTCCACACCGTCTCTTCCCGGTTTATACTAGCTCTCGACGATGGCGGTGCCGCTCCTACACCCTGATTATCGAGTCTGTTAGGCAAGCTGATGCCCCGGGATCGCTCTCCCACTGAGGAAACGAGTCTTGATAGTCCGACAGAACGGAAAAAGGAAAGGAAGACTGGGCGAAGAGTTGGAAGGCAGGCGCTGATAACCGCGGTCGCCATTTCGACATGCGCCCAGGTTAGAGCCGGTTCTAGTGTTCCTGTCCAGTCGCATCAGTATCGTTTATGTCTGTCGCCCGGCTGGGTACTTACGCGAGGCATTCGTCGACTTGATTTGCAGCAAGAGGACTAGGCGGTAGAAGCTGATAAAGACGACACTGGGTTCATTAGTATGGGCTTACAACGACTGGAAGAAGACTCGTCCTTACAAGCTCCCGAGAAGGAACATTCCAATGAGCATGATCCGCTGCCAGAGCCTGACCTGGAGCCTCCATACCTGCGTCACAGGCAGCACAAGGATCGCCATGTCGGTGATAACGTTCGGGATGGCGTTGCCCAAGTAAAGCGCAAGGAGGTCGATGCACGTCCCCTCAACCTCTGGATACCACATCTTCCGCAGTGGAATGCACTGTAAGCCTGCGACAATCGTGTACACCGAAGCCCATGTGATGGAAATGCCGCCCAGTATCTGGGCTGCTATGCGTACGGTACGTATGGGAAAGAGCCGCTTGTACATGCACAGTATGGACAGCTTGATGATGGTCAGGTTGCAAAGATAGATGTACTCATCAATCAGTACGATCTGTGGACGAGGTCAGTGAGCTGCAGAGACAAAGATTACAATCATGAACTGACCTTAAAGAGTCGAACCATCTCCTCTTGAGTGATGTCAGCCATGTCCTTTCCGAGAACAGTATCGATCACTTCACCAAAGTCAGTAACAAACAGCAGTATAAGTCAGGCTCTGTACTCATAAGATTGGCCACCATGCTACACATTGTCAGGATCTAGGCAAATTAGCGATCTTCAAAGTGCCGGAAGTCTGACAGAACCTACAATTGCAACCACAATGAGCCAGTCGTCCATTGCCATCTTGTTCCCCACAGTCATATACCTCGCAACGAACCGTAGAACCACAATCGCGGCAGCCAAACACGTGATAGCAATAGTGGTAGCACGCACTTCCGCGCGCTTGAACTCCGCCATGCTTTAGGTTGGTATCCGAGAAAGTAAGACAAAACTCTCCAAGCACATACGAGCGCACCTGTCGTAGATATTCGCACCGCACGCGGCTGGGGCATCCTTGAAAGGAGACCCTGGAGCGTGAGAAAACCTCCGTCTCAGACATACGCACGTTGTCTTAGCTCCATTGGGCCCGAATACCGCCCGTATAGAGACGATCGGTGCTGAACTTGAGACGGTTCGATGCATCGAGTTTCGGGGAAGCCTGCCGGTCAGGGGGAAGGAAGAGTTTGCTCCCGATCCGTCGACCGCGCATTGGATATTGGGCCTACTGTTGTTCTTCTTAGTTGTTGAGGAGCAGCGAGTCACTTGTCGAGTCAAGGCACATTGCGCGCTCTTGATGATCAAGTCATACGAGACTTGGACAGTCGGACTTGCATCAGAGGAGCGGTCAGTAGAGCCATGTTGGCAGGCAGCTGCGCTGATGGTCGCTGTGAAAGTGCCGGTGAGGCGTGAATGAAGCTACTTCTGGCGTTGATTTACTATAGTAGAGGGCATAAATGTTGTAGGTGGGGAGCGGGCCGAACGGCGTCGGGCCGAAAGACAGAGCGTGTTACTTATTCTCTTATCCAATAAAGTACTCGTAGCTTAAGCTATAAAGATTTTGTGGGGATGTCCACAAGCCCGTCTAAGACCCACCTTCAATATTTATACCCTCTACCATAGTCCATAGTACTCCAGGCGTTGAACTAAGGCGTTGAGTCGTGCGCGAATCGTCCCTCAAAGGTTCCAGCCAACAGCCTATGCGCTAGTGACGTGAAAGCGGACGCTCATCCAAGCAACGAACCCTTAGTCCGTGCAACTTCCGTGCGCGCGCAGCTCCTGCTTAAGACTCAGCGAGTATACTTGACTATCCTGATCGAGCCGCTAGGAAAAGCAAACGTCCGGTAAGGAATATGTTGAGTGCATCGAGCACGTTTCCGTGGCTTGGTGCCAACAGCAGCGCTCCCATGTGCGGGTTAAACTCGGAATTTTGGGAGCACCAAGGTCCAAGCCTACTTTATCTCTAGCCGAATGCGACCATCATTCAATTTCTATTGGTCAATCTTGCGGTAGGCACAGTACAAGGCTGTGTTATATGAACTGCAATGACTTGGCATGCATCTGCTTGCCCACACTTGATTCTACATAGCCGACCTCCGATATTGTGCAAAACCTACAGCTCCACAAAGATGTTACCCAGGGCAAGGCTAAATACATAATGAAAGTGCAATGTCTTGCTATTGCCTTCCTGCTGGCCGAAAATCCCTCGAATGCATGCGTTAGCAGCATAGACCCAACAAAGATCTGTGGTATTTGCACAGGCGGTCAAAGTCGGTCCAGCGACTGTGTCCCCGCTTCCATTGCAAATAGGTTGGTTGGCTTCGTCCCATGCCATCATTCCAGGAGCAGAGACAGTGACTGCGGCCACTGAGTCCTGGCAAGGATCGAGAGAAGACAAGCAGGCTTGATCAGAGGCTGGAGACATATAATGGCCATAGTAAGCCCGTCGTTGCCTCACGTGCTGCTTGGACTACAATACAAACACATCGCGCACATTCACCACTTGCCCGCTTGCCATCGACTTGTTCGCACAGATGCCCGTAAGAATCGACAGCGCTCCATCGACATGAGTAGCAGCTCTCATGTCCCCATTGATGTCGGCTCCCTGCTCACCAAACAGGTCTGCAAGCAGCACTTCGTCGCCTCCTCCGTGTGCGCCGACACTGGTCGGTATCTCGACGTCGACCGGCTTCTCGAATAGCTTCCTCAGAGTAATGGTGCGGCTCTCGAGTGAGCCTTCGAGCGACTGGTCGCCGCCGCTGTTGACGTAGCTGTTCTCAATAACTTCCATCTCTAGTCGACCGCCAGTGCCGTTGAAAGATACCCTGAAGCCTTCCCACGGCGCATATGCAGTGAGCGAGTACGTGAGCACGGCACTGTTCTGATATCTGACCATCACACTCATCGTGTCTTCCTGCAAATAGAGTTAGCAGGGACCTTATTCGCCGTGGAGTGGACCTTACAATGCTGATGCCGTCGCCGAATACACTCTGATCTCGGTAGTAGCTATCTTCATGTTCCGCATCGAGATACATCTTCTTGAGCTTATCGTTGGATTCCATATGCAGCGCGAATGGATCGGACTTTGCAACATCGCTGCCGTGTGCTCTGGTGTAAAAGTCGGTCACGCCGCGCTTCTCAGCGTTCTCTCGGCCATAGAACTTCAGATCTCCCTGAGCGTATACCGTCTCTGGTCGCGAGTTGAGCCAAAAATTGACAAGATCAAAGTGATGCGTCGATTTATGCACCAGCAAACCGCCAGCATTCCGCTTGTCGCGGTGCCAACGTCGAAAGTAGTCGGCACCATGTGATGTGTTCAGCATCCATTCGAAGTGGATACTCGTAACTGTTCCAATTGCACCAGATCGTAACAGCTCCCATACCTTCGTGTTGTGGGGAGTGTAACGATAGTTGAATGTGACCCGGACCTGATATCAAGTCAGACACGCAAGACACCGTAGAGCTGCGCAACTGACCTTGTTGCCGGTGCGTTCGACAGCATCAAAGATCTCGCGACATCTTGGCGCATCAATGGTCATAGGCTTCTCGGTGACCACATTACACCCGAGTTCAAGCGCTCTGACGATGTAGATATTGTGCGTCCGATCGATAGTGGTCACGATCACTTCATCTGGTTTGCTCTCCTCGATCATGCGATCGAAGTCCTTCGCTTTGTACGTCGGGACCTTGGCATGGCCCAGCGATTCCAGCTGCTCGTTGGCGAAGTCGAGTCGCGTCTGATTGATGTCGCAGAGCGCTACAATCCGGGAAGTTGCCTTGTAGGTCGTTGCAATAGCTGAATAGAAGAAGCTCGAGCGCCCACCAGTGCCAATGAGGGCGTATCTCTTTTGCTTTGGCGATGCGTCGCCCATGGTGTCGTTACTTGAAAGGATTCCGAGATCGATGCTTGGTGGTAGAAGCTCGTCATGGCCAAGATATAAAGAAGGAAATGCCCCGTCCAAGACATCGGTTGAATCCTCCCCGCCACGTTCGGGCTATGCTGCGCCGAACCGCCATCACCGACTGGATCGATAGGCATCGACCAACGATTGACCTAAAAACAACCATCCCCATGGGGCATGCCCAGCCACGATCGCCGTTGGCATGAGCATGCGCGGGGAAGATTGCTGTGCAGGATGCACTCAGCGTGGTGCGGGGCTCGGCTAAGCTCTCATGAGCGTACCAATTCGTGGGAAACGCACGTCGCTGCGACCGAGCCGGGTGTTAGTATCCAGAAAAGATGTCTCGCAGTCGGCACGCGATTCGCGAGATGGTAGTGAATGTTGAGGCGGAAGATATATGCAGGAGATCCGGTGTGGAGCAGTCGCGACTAGCGACCCCCTTCCGCGGAGATGACCCACGACGCAAAAGATGCCATCACTCATGTCGGGCGAGCGACGACGATAAAAACGAAGAACGAGGACGTCGAGAATGCTGCCAGATGTCGTGCAGATGCCCGTATTGAAGGTAAAGCATTCACATATGAAGAAGAAAGGGCGGTCCTGAGGGGCGTTGATCTCATAATTCTTCCTCTCCTGCCGGGCGCATACTTCTTCCAACAGGTTCGGGCAGTCCAGGCCTGCCTGAGCCCAGTATGTTGGTGTTGTGTAGCTTGACAAGTCTTCCCTACCATACGTTTCCATATTTCGAATCACAAAGATGCAGGCCTTGTTGGCAAGCAGTATTCCTGGCTGGGCTCGATCCTCTACCTACTGGCTCAGCTGGTGATGCAACCGCTCGCTGCATTTCTGCATGTCAAACTGCCCACAGGTAAAGTAATCGCCGGAGCGATTTTTTGGCTGGGCAGCAGCCTTGCTATGATGGCAGTCTGCACCAAATTCAAGAATCTGCTCGGGCTCAGATTTCTCCTCAGCAGCTTCGAGGCGATTATTGCACCAGCTTGCGTTGCTACAACTACGATGTGGTGGCATCAGTCTGAAAAGACCATGCGTACAGCGTCCTGGAATGCGATGAACGGCGTGACCTCTATCATTGGGAGTTTGTTCTCCTACGGCCTCGGCCACATCGACAGCGGTACCGTGTACAAGTACCAGATTGTCTTCCAACTCTATGGTCTGCTGACCGTAGCGTACGTGTTTGTGGTGCCAGTGTTTATGTCTGACTCTCCGATGAAGGTCTAGTATGAGTGAGCGTGAGTGGGTCATCGCTGTCGAGAAACTGCGAGCAAACCAGAAGGGGATACAGTCTGGCAAGTGGAACTGGGACATCGACTTGAAAACCTGGTGCTGGGTCATCGCAATTATCGCAATCTCGTAAGTATATCAAAGCTCGAGTGCGGGAGTCCTTCTGACAGTTCTAGGATTGCAAGTGGCGGTATTTCAAGATTCGGTAGCCTTGTCGTGAAGGACTTTAGGTACAAACTTCGAGGCAATTCTTGTCAACGTCCCCTTCGGCGCAGTCCAGGTTGTTTCTATCCTGTGCTCTAGCTGGGTCGCGGCAAGATTCAAGTGCAAAGGTCTGGCGAAAGCGCTTGTCTCTATCCTACCTACTGTCGGCACGGTCTTAATGCTCACAGTTCCTCCGAGGCACTAGAGCGTGCTGCTCTTCGGTTACTACTTGGTATCATGCTTGGCTGCTGTCGCACCTCTCTACTACACCTGGCACATGTAGAATACTGCTGGGGATACGAAGAAGAAGTGCGCTTCAGCGATAGTGTTTGTTGGCATGTGCACTTCCTCTCCTCTACTCTGTCGACGATGTAGCGGAGTGTCGTCTTGGATTGATCGCCAACCTCATCATTCCCATCTTGACCGGTTTTATGTCGCTGCTCATCTCATTATTTCTGTCATTACTGAACAAACAGCACGCAAAGCGCAGGAGGAGGTAGGCAGGTCGGCGTTCAGACTGGAAGAGTCGATGTTAAAGAAGAGTGAAAGAGGCGTCGGAAAAGGGGTCGAGCTAGAAGGCGGTGGCATGCAGCGACAAGAGCAGGACAATGGCTTCACTGAACAGACTGACATGGCAAACGAGGACTTTATCTACGGTCAGTGTAGCAACATCAATGGCCCGAAGTATCAACTGACCTTTATTAGTATATCAGGTGACGGCAGCATGAGATCTAGGCAGCAAACGCTCGTTTGTGTGAACTTGTATTCACCTATAAATTCTTCGCCACTCCACACAGAACGACCATCATCCTCTGTCTTCACTCTTCGTACCTTCTTACTCAACACCTCAATATATATACACACTCAACCATGTCTTGTTCCAAATCTATATACAACGTTCCATGCCGCGTCCGCCACGTTCTGCTGGCTATATCTCGTGCTGGCGAGTCGGTCGTCACGCTGCAAGTCGGCCGTGGCGCCTACACGCGCATCTTCACTGTCGACGAGCGCCTGATTCGACAACACTCGGGGCACTTCGACCACCGGTAAGTGTGCTTCTGACCCCATGTAGTAGCTCCTGATGGCTACATTGCACCGATACATCTTCAAGAGAGTGATACAGTTTACTGACCACCTCCAAAGCGCAGAAGAAATGCTTCTTCCTGCCCCGTGAGAATCTCGACATGTTCGACCTGCTCATCAGCCTCATCGGCCGCAGCTATATAACTCCTCCGGATTCAACACTCCTCTCCCTCTCTTCCCGATTCCTCGTCGGCCCGTGCAAGCAACGTGGTGACTGCAGGATACAGAAATGTTTCTGCAGTTATATGTGTCAGAAACTTGCATGCTTACGCACATTAGGAGGAAAGGACAAAACTTGTGCTTACCCGAGGTCTATGCATGGTATCGACTTGAAGGTTCACCAATGGGTATCCGCCGAAGACAAGGACGGGGACAATAGTAGTGATGGCTCAAGTGTACCTTCTTAAGACCCTAAAGGAAGCGCTGAGGAGTCTACTAACGAGGGAATGGGCCGGGGCAGATACCTGCTTACACCCCGACACAGCACACCAGGAGTCGATACTGAGTTCAAAGTACTTCTAGCAGACGGTTCTACAACAGAATGTAAATCCAGGACTTGCGACGTCAGGCTCTGAACGCCTTAATACTCTCTTGTTTCCCCTCCGCTACGCGGCGAGTTGCCAGACAGTCCCCTCAACGCAATTCCTCGAACATGCACAAGTCCCGTGTCTTTGCCCTGATTGGAAAACTATACCACTCAGTAAAGCGGAAGGCCGGATTTCAGAGGCCCCATACGTGCCCCTCCTAGATCTATCTCTTCTCTCTGCAAGCGGTGCCGTTTCCCTGACCTCACAGAACCCTCTCCCCCCCTCACACCCCGCCGCTACAACAGCACAACATACACACTCATCACACAGAACCTCGCAGATAACCACTGGCAACCCCCTCCACACCCCGATCCAGCTCGCAACCGGTATCCATGCCTCCGACGACACAAACACCAGAGGGTGACATGAACCTGAGGTCGCACATCACACCAGCCATCGAATGAAAGACGCGGGCACAGCTTAAAACGCTGATATCGTATATGATGCGTAAACACAATACACTTGTGACTTACCCCTCATCCCATCGTCTCAATCGAAGCAATACTTCAGCGGAATGTAATGGGACTTTAGATGCCCTGACACGCGTCGTAACGCAAACGCATCACTATCCCACCCCGCGCCCCTCAAACAGTCTTAGATAAGCAAACTCGCGTTCTCCCCATGAAACCCCCGACACAACACAGCCTGACGGCTCCTGTCGTCCGCCCGCTTATGCCCGGGTGAGTGGGATGTAGGAGGTGGAAAGAGGGGCTGAGCGTGTGTGTGAGGTTTTGGAGCAGAGGGATCGGGTGGTCTGGGTTGCTGCAAGGGGGGATCGATTTTGCACATGAGCACGGGCGTTTGGCGTGCGGGTTGGAGTGCGGTGTGCGGGGCGAGAGTGAGGGCATTGGATAGATGGTGGGTGGGATAGCAGACGCAGCTAGATAGCCAGTGTCCTCGCAACGGCGGTTGTGGGACACGACGCGACGGTACCAAGCACAGAGGACGACCAGCCGTCAGATTAGAAAGACAGCGCTGCGTAAAAAATTCTGGTCTGGTATACAAGTACAAATACAATACACCCCCCCATCCCATCCACCATCCCATTAGCTCTTTTTGGTCCGCTCGTTTCAAGTCACTCAATCGCCTTAATCAATCAATACTTCTTCTTCCTGGCCCTCACATGCAGATCCCCCCCTTTCCTCCTCCTCTGCCGCTCCGTCGGCGGTCTATACGGCTCTTTACCAAACTCCTCGCGGTACAAACCGCGCATATACTCGTCTACATGTCTCCTCTCCACCAAACCCCCAAGCTCAGCGTCGGTGGCTGTCGCCGCAACGGACGCGGCGCGCGTCGCATTAGCAGACTCGTCGAAATCGACGTGGTCGTCGTGGATCTCGTCCACGATTTCCTTCTGCGCGGCAGATGCGGCGTTGAGGTCGTCGGTGTCTTCGACGGCGGTCATGAGGTGTGCGTCTGCGAGGATGCCGGCGCGGGAGCCGAGGACGCGGTCCATTGCCGCGCCTGCTTCGTCGGAGGGGAAATCGAGTGCGGTGGCCTTGTTGAAAGAATCAGTAGTGAAGTCGCCCTTTTGGATGATGACGTCGTCGAGGAGGCGTTTCTGGTTTGATTTGCGCAGGATGTTGGCTTCGATTGTGGCTTCGCTTATGAGTTTGTAAATGTGCACGTCGCGCGTTTGGCCGATGCGGTGGGCGCGGTCCTGGCATTGTTTGTCCATGGCGGGGTTCCAGTCGAGGTCGTAGAAGACGACGGTGTCGGCGCCGGTGAGGTTGATGCCGAGGCCGCCGGAGCGCGAGGACAGGATGAAGGCGAGGATGCTGGTGTCGGTGTTGAAGCGGTCGGTGAGGATCTGGCGCTGCTCGACTTTTGTGGAGCCGTCGAGGCGGAGGTACCGGTGGCCGTGGATGTTGAGGAACTGCTCCAGAATGTCAAGCACTTTGGTCATCTGGGTGAAGATCAAGACACGGTGGCCGCCGGACTGCAGGTCGCGGAGGAGGGTGGCGAGGCGTTGCAGCTTGCCGCAGTCGTACTGCAGGAGACGCTTGTCAGGGAAGGCGATGGACTGGCGCATGCGAGCTTCGTGGAAGGGATCGCGCTGGTGAGCCATCTCCGAAGCCCTGATAAGTTGGACGCCGCGTTTCGACAGCGTCAGAGGGGCCATCTCTTCTGCAGCGACCGCTGGCGTCACGCAAATAAACTGGGCGATCAGAGGTTGCAGGGCCTCTGCCCGCTGTTCAAGGGTAGGGATCATGTCGAAGAAATGCGTGACTTGCTCAGTGCACCACTCGTTCGCAACGCGTGTCGACTTTGGCGCCCTGAACCCGAGATCGCCATGGTACCTCCGGATAGTATCATACTGCTGCTCGTCTTTCGGTGGTATGATGGTCGTCGACTGCCCGAATTGGTGGTTCGGTGTGGGCAGTGGAGGCGCTGCATAAGCTGGCATAGCCTGCGGCTGCAATGTCTGCTGCATCGGATAGTAGGAGTTCATCACCGGCGGCGTGGGTTTGAGTATCTTGATGCCGGCTCGTCGAGGGCCAAACGTAAAGGCGTGCCAATCCACGGTGACGGCGTCGATGACCTCCTTTCCGTAGACAGGGAGGAACTGGGTTCTGGCTCGGGTGAGAGCCAGACACCGCTGGAGATGGTCGCGAACGGCGGTCTGCTCGCGGCGCGCTAATGCTGACATGGTCGTCTGCAGCGAGGATGCGCCCGGTGGAGCAGGCTTGTTGATGCGGCGCGTCTGGCGTTCGATGAGGTCTTCCAGCGGCCGCGTTGCGCGGATCTGCTGGGAGCGCCGCGCGTGTCGCAGCTGGGTCTGCTCGCGCCGAGCGAAGACCATATTGAGTGCTTTGAGATTGACCTGCTTCTCCTCCAGACCCTCGTTCAGACGCTTTCGGATCAGCAAGTCCTTGATCTCATACTCCGCGGCAACGGACTTGGGCATCGCCATCGACGTAACAATCGCGCGCGTCTCGAACAGATCTGGGTGGTTGCATACTTTGCGCAGAGACATCAGACAGTTGATGATGGACATGTAGTTGCCGGACGAGAGGATCTGCTTCGTGTCCGCGCGGCCCATGAACCCGTCGTAGAGCTGGCGCTGGCGCTTCGAGAGCTTGCAGTACACGACGTGCTCGTACTTGCCGGGCATCTGCTTCTCGACCTCTGACTTCAGCCTGCGAAGCAAGTACGGCCGTAGCACCTCATGCAGCCTTGCCACGATCTTCTGCGCCTCGGCGTCCAGTTGCTGGCGGCCTTGGTCCAGAATCTGCGACGTAGGGTTCTTGAGCGCCAGCGTGAACTCCTCGAGATTAGCTATCCGGCCTTCGCCAGCGAAACCCGCGGGCATCAAAAAGTACAGCAGAGACCACAACTCGTCGATGTTGTTCTGCAGCGGCGTGCCCGTCAGCAACAGCCTCCGCTCCGTCCGCAGGGTGAGCATGGTCTGCCAGCGCTGGCTCTTGAAGTTCTTGATGTTGTGTGCTTCGTCGAGGATCAGGTACTGCCAGGCGCGCATCTTGAACGCCGCAGCGTCCTGCAGGATAAGCTGGTACGAAGTGATGACGACGTTGTACATGTCTTTGCCCGTGTTGCGCCAGCCCATGCGCTTGCGCTTGCGCTCATTGATGTCGCCGTAGTAGGTCAGGATCTTGAACCCGGGCAGGAACTTTTTGAATTCCATTTCCCAGTTGAGCATGACACTCGTGGGGACAACAACTAGATGGGGGCCCCAGACGTTGCGGAAGCAGGCAATGTAGGCGAGTAGCGAGATGGTCTGGATGGTCTTGCCGAGGCCCATTTCGTCCGCAAGAATGCCGTTCGTCTCTGTGTCGTAGAGATTGGAGAGCCAGTCGAGTCCGCCGTGCTGATACTCTCGGAGAGTGCCGCGCAAGAGGGGCGGGATCTCTGCACGTGGTGGCTGTGACGTGTCGCGGGACTTGTGCGCAGGCTCTACTTCTTCGACGTTGTCTTCCTCTTCAACTTCCATGATGGTGTCCTCCTCAATAGGCTTGGAAACATCGCCGTTTGCATGCGCTTCCTCAGCATGCTCATTGACACCGTTGGTGTGTGTTTCGAGAAGTTCTGACTCTTCCTCGACATGATCCTCGGTTTCCTCCTCAATGGATGTCTTCGCGGCCGCCTTCAGCTTCTTGATATCACCAGCGCCCAGGAAGCCCATGAGACCAACATCGTCTTCCTCGTCGTCCTCGTCTGAGCCGTGGTCACTAGCCCCTGTCCCGTGCTCCGCGTCCTCGTCGTCGTCTTCCGAGTCGTCGCTGGGCCACTCCTCGCTGCCAGAGCCTGATGCTGACCCGTCGTCGTCGGAGTCCAGCAACGCATCGTCGACTTGCTCCAGCTCGACATTTGCAGGATTGATGAAATCCGGCTTTCCCTCATCGTCCTCGTCCGCGTGCCAGCCGTTGGTCTGGGCGACCTCTGAATCCTCCATCTCCAGATCAGGGTCCGGCGTGGGCGCAGGAGTGCCTTCTTCGTCGCCTTCGTTATCGTCGTCTTCAAACTCTTCCTCGCTGGAGCTGTCTGGGAGGTCAGGCAGCTGTTCGTACTTGGCGCGCAGCTGCTCGGCGGTGAGATTCGCGTCGTCGTCTTCAGCGGTGTTGTCTTCGTCGGTGTCGTCGCTCGAGGACATGACGTCGTCGTCATTACGGACCCTGGACGTGTCTGACGCATCGCTGCCCAGCTCAGCCATGTTGTGTTCAAACTCGCGGTCTTCGCTGTAGTAGGATGCGGAGTCTGCAGCGCCTCCGCGCCCCAGAATCTCCTGCGCCTGGTTGAACATGTCGTCCATGGCCTTGTGTCCGAGCTGCAGCTGCTCCTCCTCGTACTTGGCGACGCGCTCCTTGTCGATGTCGGCTCTGACGAGGGCCCAGGCGTCTTTGACGTCCTTGACGAGCTGCTTGTAGCGTGTGATCTGGCGGTCGATGTCCTCCTGGTCGAGCTCGTCCTTGCTCTTGCGCTTGTACTTGACCGCCCACTTGTCCTGAGCCTCGCGGGCGAGGATCTTGGCCAGCCGTCTGTGGTTCTTCTTCTCGTCGGTGAGCAGGCGGCCAAAGTGCAGCGCGTGGGCGGTCACGTGGTCCCAGTGGCCGAACTGCTGCGGCGGCTCGGGGGCTGGCTCGGGTGCAAAGACGCTGCAGACGGCCTGGCTCAGCACGCCGGTCTCGGCCGCCTGCTCGATGCGCAGACGCCGCTGGGCCTCCTCTTCGGCCCTCTCGTCTGTTGTGCGCTGGGCCTCCTCTCCCTCGAGCGGATCGTCCTGGGCGAGGAAGGCCTCGAGCGAGCCGAACTTGGACGCGGGCGGGGCATGGAGGGGATGGCGCTTCGGGGGGTCGAGCTTGCGCAGCTTGAGACGCAGGCGGGGCGCGGGCGCCGAGGGATCGAGGGACTCGGCATACAGGCCGCCGTCGGGGTCGTGGCCGTTGGTGGCGACGTCGTGGTCAAGAGTGCCCCGTCGTGCGCGTCCGCTGCGCTTCCTCTCGGGCGATGTGCGGGCGGGCGATGTGGGCGGCGTGGGCCGTGACGGCGCTGGGGGCTTGCGCTGGCGCTCCGACTTGCGCGAGGCGGGCGTGCTCAGCGCGGGGGCCGACGCGGGCGCGGGCGCGGGCGTCTTCTTGCCAGTGGCAGGCGTGCCCTTCTTCGCCGCAGGCTTCGGCGTCCCGTTCGTGTGCGGCTTGCTCGTCGTGTGCGGCTTGCTCGTCGTGTGCGTCGCCTGCTTGGGCGGCTCGGGTGTCGGCGGGGCGGCTTCGCGGTTCACGCGCGACGACTTGCGCACGCCGTTCTCGAAGACGGTCGTGGGCCCGTTGGCGCTGAACGACTTCCACGGCGGCGATGCAGCGCGCGACGTGGACCGCGACGTCGACGACTCGTCGACCTTTCGCCGCTTCGCCGGCCGCATGGCGCCACCATCGTCGCCATCGCCATCTTCCCTGCTCACGTCCTCCTCCTTGACCGGGACCGAGACCGTCGTGGTGTCGCCATTCGGTGCGGCGTGCTCGCTGGCGGCGGTGCTGGGGTTGTGGCGGGGGATCACGTCGTCGCGGTCGGCAGGCGTGCCTTGTTCCATTCAGAGGGATGCTGCCTCGGAGAGAGGGAGCCAGACCACCCGGCGCACGCTCAAACCAGCATGTATTTCCGCGTGCTCGCGTCCAGATGTGCTCCTGCGCCCGCTGAGGATGCTGCCGTTTTCAGATCGGCGATAGCTCTTCGCGGCGAGGCTGCAGCGGCGTGCGGGCGTTCGTGTTGTGAGGATCAAAAGTCGTGTTCGTCGGAGCCAGCCCAAAAAGATTGGTTCACGCGAGTAGCGCGCCGCTCACTCACATCACGGAGCATGCCAGGACAGTGAACATTTCACATTCGACAGCACACGCGACACATGTAGAAGTAGATTTGAGAACGATGCGAATGGGATGATGAAAGTAGTGCTGCATTCATAGCTGGACAATCAGAGCCCGAGGGTTCTACTCAATGGCTGCTTCCAGCTTCAAGAACCAACAGCTTCCTCCAGGAACGCGATCTTAATCCTGCAAAGCAAAATCCAAACCTAGATAGCCTTCTCTGACATGTATTACACGTCAATGAAAACCCCTTCTCCATCAACCCCCCTCTCCAAAACACCACAATCCCCAACGCCGTCATCCACCTCGCCCAAACCAGCCTAGCCCGCCAAGCACCACGAACTCCAAGCTCCAACCTCACTCGTCCTCACCCAAACCCGCCCACCACACCCACCCAATTGCCCTCCAGCAGCAGCTGCACCACCCACAATGCTCACCCGGCGCATCCTCACGGCCCGTCCGCGCGCCCTCCCCAGCCTCCGCAGCACCACAATCCCCCAATTCACCCAGCGCCGCACCGCCCTCACAGCCTCCGAGCGCGCCGAACTCACCGACCCGCTCCAAAACGGCGGCTACATCAACCCGCCCCTCGAAAAGCGCTCGAACCGCGACCCCTACGCCGACTGGTGGGACAAGCAGGATCGCCGCAACTACGGGGAGCCGTGCCACGAGGACCACGATATCCTGGGCGCCCTGTCGCTGCACGATTACAACCACTTCACGCCGGGATGGGGGGGTGTTTTGCTGGGGACCTTTGTGGTTACGGTGCTGGGGCTGTGTGTGGTTGTCAAGCAGGTTTATCCGGATAAGGTCAGTGCGCCCAAGACGTATCCTGGTGGGTTGGAGAAGGAGCTTGGTGGGAAGGGCGCTGTGTTGGTAAGTGAAGTTGTTGTTGGAGTGTGTGTGGGGGGGGGAGTGTGCTAATGGTGTTTTAGGCTAGGAAGCCGGGGGATGAGTGGTAGAGTGGGGTGGGAGGAGTATGTCGAGAGTGATGCCGAGGCCGTCACAGTCGAGGAGGACAGCGTTGGGCTCAACCAGCGCGAGAAGGATGAGGGTGATCTGTTCGGTATCCGCACTATTGAGGCTGGTTTGGCGGTGGAAGAAATGTGTGTAGATTCTACGAGAGGATTCTTCAATGGATGGTTTCATATGTTATTTATCCTGCTTGGATCGTTCTACGGCGTTTTATCTTCTCTTCGCTGCCCATTTAGGCTATCTTCTCATCAGTTGGACCATGGACGTGCTCAATACGTCAAGTCCTGTCCGTTTCCTCGCTAGGCTCAAGCTGTCCAGTGCATCCAGCAGTCTCAAGACCAAGCCTTTGCTGTATAACGACGTCCTTGCTTGTAGTCCGCTAGCCTGAGCTCTTCGAAGGAGTGCTTTGTGTACGGGTGTCGAGAAGTCAGACCTTGGTAGATATCCTGCCCTGTTTCCGTGTACACGTTCGAGGCACTTGTCAGGGTTCCGTTGTTCTGACCATCTGTTGTCGTCGTACTTGGGCATATCCGGAGGCTCGGGCATTGCTAGTCAAGTTAGCATTGCCTCAACGACCAGGCATCAGAGCACTTACGCGGCGCGAATGTCCATACTTCTTGCAATAGCCACAGCGGTGCTTGCTCCAGTCCATGGGCTGTGGACAGTCTCGTGTGATATGATCCGATCGATCGCAGTTAAAGCACGACGGCCGGATGTGCGCCGTGTGGGATGGGCAAAACATGGGCACGTGTCCTGGCTCACCGCAGGTGTCGCAATGAGATGGCTGTTCCGTGGTGCCATCGTCTGGACCGTCAGCGATTTCCAAATGCTGCATCGTGGGCAAGACTGGCAAGTTGCCCGCACTCGACGCTACCTCATCCTCGGTATGAACATGGAAACGACTACAGAACGACTCAAGCTCTCGCTGTACCCATTCTTTGCGCGGAACACTCAAATTGCCAGGCACCCGACCGTTCAGGCGAAGATGATCGATAAGATCGTGCAGGAATGCCGAGGGGAGCTCCCGCTCCGTAGGCCTTGAGTGCTCGAACCCCCAACGCTCCGCAACAACATGGGTGAGCAACCTGCGAAGTGAGTCACCTGTGGAGGGTTCCTGGTACACAATATAGGCGGCGTTGACTGGCACCTCGTTGCTGTCCGCGTGGTTTTGCAGAGCGCGAACGTCGAACTCCTCCGCGAACAGGTACACGTCGATGATGTCCTGCCAGGACGGCAGCCCGTAATCTGCGAGGGATCCGGTATTGAGCCATCTGAAAAACAGGCGGAATGTATCAGCGTCTCCGCTGATGTCGAGTAGTGCCGGCTCGTCTGGCTGAGACTCGAGCCGCTTTTGGAATTCCTTGGAGTAGTGGCTAAGAAGGCCGCGGTACACATGAAGGTCTACATCTGGCTCTTCTCCATTGCCGACACGGGTGGTCACCATGCGGTCGAACGCGGTGCTGTAGCCATCAGTCAGTGGGACTTGAGGGAGCCCTCTGGAACGTACGATGGAGGCGCTTGTGCTGGAGCACAGCAAGGGATCTTCAGCTGGGTTGACATCTCGAAGCGAGACTGTCGTGTAGTGGCAATTGAAAGGCGGCACAGGCGAGAGCAGAACAAGGAAGGCACGACTACACACCCAGACGCTAGCGTGACCACCAGAACCACAGTGGGCAGGAGCAACAACCCAGCACCGACGAGCGATTAGAGTGAAGTGAGACCCTACAACCAATCGCTGCAATACTCAACCCTCGAAGGATATCTCGCCGCTCTAAATCTTACGGCCTACAGCAACTTTATCAAGAACCTGACCTGCGAGATATGTCAGACTGCAGCCGTCGTTGACCGCAGAGGTATGAAGTGGGATAAGTCTCGAAGAATAGTCTCAGCAAAGCAAGCAGAAGGCTGCTAATCGTGTAAGAGGGTCGAATCAACGTGGAAGACGAAAAGACTGTGCCCTCGCCACCCCGCACACTCACGCGACCAGCCAAGCTCGAGCATTGATAGATATTATTATCATCTCCTACCCTCGACAACGCCACGCCAAACATAACAATGCAGAGGTATCTTGATCAAAGCAAGGTAAAAAAAAAAAGGTGATACTCGAACACAGCCTCAGCCTCAGCCTCGCTATCGCCCACGGCCCACACCAAGGCCCGTCATGCGGCCACCGCCCGCGTTCAGGCTCTGGCGTACAATCATCTCTGCGGCCTGCGCAGCGGCGAGTCGTTCCTGGGGAAGCTGTCAGTATGGATATCGAGAGAACTGGGTGATTGAAACTAACCTTTTGCCTGCTACGGTCCTTCAGGTACCGCTCTGCTTCGGGTCTCATGCGCAGGATCCTCAGGATCATGTCATCGTTTGGCTCGGCCTGTGCTTCTTTCCTCTTTTCTTCTTTTGCCTTCTTCATCGTGCCCAGATTGCGACTCAGCATGATGGTCTTGTGTTTGCGCGTTGGCATGCCCACGAGCCCTGCAGCGCCGCCGAACTGGTGGCCCATGGCGGGCGGTGCGGACTGTCTGTTGAGCCTGGCTGCTGTCTCCTGCTGTCGGCGAGCGCTTGCACCGGCCATGGCTTCACTTGTGCGGATCAAGTCTTCTGTCGACTCGAAGTAGAAGAAGTTGAGGTTCTGGAGCTCGTGGTATTTCGGCGATTTGAGGACGTCCACGGGGACGCCTTCCACGTTGCCATCTTCGTCAGCGGCGTGGAAGAAGTCAAAGAGTAGTTTCAGCCATTTGAAAACGATGTCGAGCTCCTGCTGAGTGAGAGGGCGCTGCTGGGAGAGCTTATCGGATAGTGGCGGGACAAGCAATGATTCTATCGTCGCCAATGCCTCTTTCCATAAACGAGTCATGACCATGATCATTGCCGCATCTGTGAGCGTCTGCTTCATGATGGCGAAGTTCTCGTCGAAGTACCTGAACAGTGGATCGAGTGCTTGTGTCACGTCCTGCTGGGTGGGACCCTGAATGACCGACTGCGGCCGAGCTGCTCGGAAATAGTTGGTAACAGATGTAACTGAAATCCCTCGATTGAGCAGTGCTTTCAGTGTTCTTCGGGAAAGAGTGTGGCTGATGAAGGACGATAGCTGGCGTGGTCAGTGGATGCAATCAAAAGGAATCCAATACCTACCTTATCCGTGATCTTGCGCGTCATGTCTCGCTCAGTCCTCTTAAGTGTTCTGAACGACTTGCCAAAGTAGAATTGAATATCATCTCGTTCGCCCTCCATACTCACACGTAGCAACAGGCGGCCTTGGGTATCGAGATCCAGCCAGTACTCACGCGGCATGTAGTCTCTGAAGTGCGATGGGTCCAGCTTGAGCGAAGTTCGACCCACGCAATCGTGATCGCCGAGAGTGTCCCAATCCCAGATGGTGGCCACAATGTTCAGCGGTCCGTTGGTGGTGATGTCGATCGTCTCGTCCCAGCGTGGGTTGAGATTGCCATAAATCACTCGTGTCTTTGCGAGACGCTTTTGGTACTCGTCGCCAAGCACAACATAGGGGTCACTGAGGCCGTTCATATCGCAAGCCTTGAGGTCCTCCGCTTCGATGATCTTAATGGTGAAGACGAAGTTGTTGTTGCGAATGCGCTGAGTAGGAGGCGGCGTGTGCTTCTGAATAACCTCAGCACATGCATCGACGCCAATCTCGCGTTCCAGCTTGTCGAGCTGCTGCATGGCGTATTCGATGTTGTTGAGCTTGACCAGCGACTGAACGAGTTAGTACAGTATATCACAGGCTGACAATGACTTTACCTCGGGATAGAAGTTGAACGGCGCAATCGCCTCTTTCTGCGCGTAGAGGTCCTTGGCCATCGACGCCCACTGCTGTGTCCGCGTCTGTCGTGCTGCAGCCTCTTGCTCCGGCGTCAAGCGGTCCATCTCTCGCGCAAACTTTTGCTCCACAAGATCACAGTACCTAGCCAGTGCCAGACCAATCGACTTCGACACGGCGGTCATGAACTTGGCATACTGCAGGTCATCGTCCCAGTTCAGTGCCACTATCTGCTCAATGCTCTGGTTGAACGACCGAAAAATATCCACAACTGACACACTGTGTCGTTCGTCGTCAGCGGGTATAGGATTCTGTGACTGGATCTGAAACTGGTCTGCCTTAAAAGCGTTGTCGACCCAGCCGATGAGGTTGGAATCGGTCATCTGAATCCATCGCCAGACGAACTCTTGCAACAGACCCTCGATCTGGAAGGCGAATGGCTGTTTCGGTAACGCATCACTGTGTATCCGCCGAATCTCGACCATTTCTTTGTAAAGGTCGAAGCCATCTTGCACGGGAATGTCTTCCCCTTTAGAATGAGCCACATCCATGATGCGCGCTACAATGTCCCTCGCGTCTGTCGCGTATGCAGGGAACATCTCCTCGACCAAACACATCATGGGACTGACCCCCATGACCTCGGGGTTCTTGCGGTATCGCTTCTGGATCTTCTCACATAGCTTCACCACCGCGCGCCCAAGCTCAATTACGTGGTAGAACTCCCAGTCCTCCTTGGTGTCCGGGATGTTTCTGGCCAGCATCTCACCATACACGTCACCTGCCTTGCGTCGAAGCGCTAAACGCAGTTGCTCTGTAAATTGGTTCAGGTCTTCTTCGGGCACATCGAATGTAGGGTCTTCGTAGATGTGGCTGGTGATGATGTACATGATGGGTCCAAGCGGTGGTGCTTTGGTATCGTATACGAACATCATCAACTCGAATAGCTCTCGTAACAGCGCATCGTGTAGTGACGACAGAATTTGCTGGTTGAGCAGGAAGTCGTGTACGGTCCATTTTGAGCGGTCTGATATGACGTCTGGAGGTGGCATCTGCATCATGCTCATTCTGTTCGACTTCTTGTCTGTCGCTGGTGGCTCCTTGACATAGTTGAATGCGGCATCCAGTGTATCGAGATCTAGCTCTTGCTCCAGATATTTCTCCCGAATAACGTCCAAATACAAAATGAATCGAGAAGGCAGTGTCAGTCGCCACCGATGTGCAACCTCACTCAGCAGCTCGTGTGATTGTTTTGAAAGGAGGCCAATGTACTCGCCTCCCTCATTTTGCTTTGCATCGGCTAAATCGTATGTGAGTGCCTCCTTGACGATGGCACGATAGTAGCTGCGTGGGTCTGCTGGGATGAAGGTATACGATTCGTCACCGTTGGCCATGTCGTCCCGCATGTTGAGTCCATCCATGGCCTGGTCAAGACTGTACACTCCACTCTCGGATGATTGTGAGCCTTGTCGTGATCCCAGGTCGACTGATGCGTTGTGCGATCTGATCTGCGCCGCTGCTGATGAGCCCTTGGCCAAGTCTGGGTTTGCTTTCATGAGCTCCAGAATCAAGCGTGACAGCTCGGATATCTCCTGGCTCTTCCACTGCTCGTAGGCCTCTTCGCTGTCGAAATCGTCCGAGCTCAGTGTCTTTCGTGTCATCAGGCTGAGATTGGTCTGGTACGTCTTAAGGTCCTGCAGTGCGGCCTTCTCTGTCCATGTGTCCTTGTATCTGTTGATGTCCGCCTGAACATCCGAGTAAGACACGGAGAATATGCGTGATACAATCAAGACAAGCGGCATGTCCTTTACCTCGTAGGATCGCTCCACCAAGACTTCGATTGTCGTGCCGCCTTGCCCGCCGTTGCGCGTGCTAGAGGCGGTCAAATCCTGGTCGTGCACCAGTAGCTTCTTCTCCATGTTCTGCAGTCGCTGGAGCAATTCTGGCCTGTCTCGCTGCCAGTCGTGGTCTCTCAGTGTCGAACTAATCAGGCGGATAAAGAGCGCCAGGTGTCGGTCCACCATTAGCTTCCAGCTGTCGTCGCCAGGCTCCTTGCTTCTCCCCATCTCTTTTGTAGCGTTGGAGAAGAACATCAAAACCAATCCCTCGACCTTCCTATCCTGTTCCATGTTCCTCCTGGCTTGGGGCTCCTTGAAGGCGTTGAGGAAGACAGCGAATGTGCGCTTGATGTTGGGGTCCTTGAACTCGGGCATTTTCTCTGTGCCCATCAGCACCTTTGTCATGCGCTTCTCGAGCTCTCCCATGAAGCCGTGCGGAAACTTGGTGCTCTTGGACTCGCGGATCGAGGACACCTCGGACATGATGGTCGCGGCGGTGTTGGTGGAGATTCGCTGGACGGGCTTCGGGGCGGCGACATGCTGTATGCGCTTCTGGCGGGGTTGCAGCAGGTAGTGAAGGTAGCCGACACGGAGGGCATAGAGATATGCATCTTGGGCGGAGACGGGGCGGCGGCTCGCGCGTGACGAGGCGGCTGAGCTGTGTCGCTGGAGACGTTCCTGGGTCTGGACGCTGTTGATGCGGCGGTTGCTGAAGCGCGTCGAGTCGATGCTCGTGGTGGGGATGTGGCTTATGTCCATGCTGGCTGGTCGTGTCGAGGGGGAGGACGCCGTGTCGTCGGGCGCATAGCAAGCTGGCCGTCTGCGTATTCGGGCGTATGGCAGGCGCGAGACGACGAGCGGGGTGTTCCTTCTCTTTGCAGCTGCGGGCACGGCGGTCGCTGGTCCTGGACGTCTTCAGTGGTGTTGCCACGCTTCACCTCGCCGTCGTGGGCTCGTGGTACAGAATACGGGCTCGAGGGTGTGGCGGGAGCTTCGCCGAACGATGCCAGGCTGCGTCACGTCGGGCATAGGAGCTGACAACAATCAACTACCAGGTCATGAAACAGCTTTTAATTAGCCAACGTCATGGCAATTACACTACGGAGTGGCTCTTCAAGAGCGACGTTCCGTGACACGATAGCAGAGACCCGCCAGGAGAGCCGCACTCCCTGTGCTCCTTGCAGCGATCGTTGGGCGCCGTCCCCTCCTTGCGCGGTTGTTTACCACTACACCGTCGCATGGTCCCGCACCCACATGCAAGAGCCTTGAGCCGCCGGCCAGCATCATGACATTGCACGTGCGCCCTGTAGTCCCTGTATTCTCTGAGCTACCTAGGTCGGGACCCGTCCGCGACACCTCCAAGGCCAGCCACGCTTCTTGAAATGCTGCCCTAGAAGGGACTCTCCGGCAAGGCTGAAATGCGGAGGTCGCTGGCGCCGACGCGCCTGCCGAGCCCACTCTTCACATGCTCACGAGGCCGCGTCCTTTCTCAGCATCAACGCTCGACACTGCCGCGCACAGAGCCCGCACAAAGCCGACCTGTAGCCGTTGGCGTGGGGTCGCAATAGACTTTGCTCATCGCACCTGGGGTGGACGCTTGCCTCGGCACCGCGTCTCCGGCCTCCACGGCTCGGTCGCTCTCTCCAAGCCACAGCGAAGGAGCATGTCACTGTACCTGGCAGGGAGCTGGCACTTTCCCGAGACGACCTCTATAAGACGACGCGATCCCTAGTCTGCGCGGTGCACCATCTCCTGGCCACGCACCCAACGCTCGATCCCAAGATGGGCTCCCAAAGTCCAACCAACGCGAACGACCGCCCGCGACTGACCGAGGCCCAGAAGAAAGAAAACCATATTCGCTCAGAACAGAAGCGTCGCGAAGCCATACGCGAAGGATTCGACCGTCTGGCATCCGTCGTGCCTGGCATGGAGGGGCAAGGTCGCAGCGAAGCAGTCGTGCTGGAGGCTACGATCAAGTACATGCGCGAGAAGATCGTGGAGCGCCAGAAGATTACGGCAGATGCGCAGGCACAAGGCATCGACACGTCAACATGGGCCCTACCGAAGGAGACACTGGACGCTTGTAATGCGCAACTGCAGAGAACGCGAGACGAGGAAGCACAGATGAACGGCACCAACGGGAAGAGCTAGGACTTTGACACCCAAAGAAGAGGAAGTCTGAGGTGGATGTTGCAGTCCAGCGAGTACCTGCGATTGGTCTTCCACTCTTGCACTGCTGCTGGTTGAGACTGGGCGGCTGGGTGTCATGAGAGGTCAGGAGTCCCCGTAATCATGATTGCGATGGAAAACATCCAAAATGTCCAAAGGGCAGGGCCATGTTGGAATGCTGCACGTCTTTCCATCCTTCAGCAAAAGAAACACTCCACGCGATCAATTCGTCGACATTCACCACCCAGTATGGTCCGTGCTATCGATAAGCCTCGCACAAAAAGTATCCCCACGTTCACATGCACGCGCGTGCCTCGCACAGCCGCAAACATACAACATGGCTTTCAGCTTTGGGTTCTCAGGCGATGACATAGAGGAGGACCCCAATGATGTCGTGCCCCAGACACAGTCGACAAGCGCGCCTGGCGCAGACATACCGCCACCCATCGCAGCGAAAGCACATAACCTAGACGAGCTGGTATGTAGCCAATACAACCACAACCAAAGCCAAGAGCACCCGAAAACAACTTTGCCCTCTGATCCAATCCTCATACCCACCAAATCTATCCTCTAACGTCCCCCAGCTCGCCACCCTCCCAGACAAACTCTCCTTCTCCACACTCACACTCACCTCCCCCCTCGGCCACACCGCGCGCCTCCCCCGCCGCGAAATCTTCGACGTCCGCATCCAACTCATGGCCGAAGACGACAACTCCCGCGCCAACATCCTCGCCGGCCTCGAAGCCACAGACCTGCAAACAAACGTCTACGAAGGCGGCTACAAGACATGGGAGTGCAGTCTGGACCTCGCGCGCTTCCTGCTGGACCGCGGACCGCGCCGCGCGCTCGACGATCTCGTGCGCGTGCAGCACGTGGTCGAGCTGGGATGCGGCAGCGCGGTGCCGAGTCTAGTGCTGTTTCAGTATGCGCTGAGGGAGGGGCTGGGCGTCGTGTTTACGCTTGCGGATTACAATGAGGATGTGGTGAGGTTAGTCACGCTGCCGAACTTGGTGCTGGCGTGGGCTGCGGCGCTGGGGGATGAGGAGTCCGCGGGGGTGTTTCCAGAGGGGAATCCGCTGCACGCCGAGGAAGAACATGGGGATTTGTATCTCACGCCCGAGGTGCTGCGGGCGTTCAAGGCGAAGCTGGAGAAGGTGGGCGTGGAGGTTAATCTGCTTTCTGGGTCGTGGACGCCGACGGTGTCGTTTTTAGAGCTGGTTCCTAGTGCGCCGGAGCTTAGTACGTTTATTCTTGGGTCGGAGACTATTTACTCGCCGGCGTCGTTGGGGGCGTTTGCGGAGACGATTGTTGCGTTGATGAAGCGGGTGAAGACGGGTAAGGCGGTGGTTGCGGCTAAGAGGGTGTATTTTGGGGTTGGGGGGAGTGTCGATGCGTTTAGGCAGGAGTGTTCTGAGAGGGGCGCGGTGGCATGCGAGATGGAGTTTGAGGGGTTGGAAAGCGGCGGTGTCAGGAGGTGTTTGCTGGAGGTGCAGATGTGCTGAGATTGTGGGTGGAATTGCTTTCAGCATAATGACGATAAGGGGATGTGACTAGGGTATCTACACATTCTATGGCAACGGCCGCATTCAACGACTCAAGATAAATGGAACCTATCCAACTGCAATGCTGCTCCGCCCCGGAGCTATCACTTCAGCTTCGCAGTTACCATGGGCGCTGGTAGTTCCCTCCGCTCATATTTACCCCGCCCAATCTGATTCCTGTACGTCTCACCCTCGACCCTCAGGCTCTCGCCCCTCGCCGTCCTCAGACGGTCCACGCCGCTATCAATGAGATCCAAATAGTATGAAATGGGCAGCTCAGCCCTGTAGCCAAGAATAGTCGGCGCCTCGACACCCTCACGCAGGTTCTCCAGTTCGGCTTGAATCTCTCTAAGCTTCAGCAGCGTCTCAGAGACGTGTATGAGCGCCTTCTTGCGGTATGCGGACACGTTCCTCAGGAGCGTGAGCTTCTTATTATTGGTGCTGAGCTTGGACTTGTTGCCACCAACAATGGTCCAGAGTTGAGCCAAGAGCTCTTCTTGGTCCTTGGTGATCGTCGCATCGTCGTTGACGGTGATGGAGTAGATTGTGTCGAGAAGCTCGTCGAGGCGTTGCAGCACGCCATGCAGAGCGACACCCATTTCGATGAGGCTGGTGATTTCTTCGGCGTTCTTGCTCACATGCACGGCGTACTGGTCGAAGACGCGCTCTCCAAGCGTTGGTGGAGCGGCAACGAAGATACGTGCAACACCGCTGGAAATACGTTCGACTGCGCCTCTGGAGGTTTCGGCTTCAGACCATCCCGAAATCATGGTCCTAGTCCAGGTATTGGTCGCAATGACCCGGTCCACCGTGGCTCCGATACGAGAATTGAAGCGCGAGAGGTCCATGGACGCTTCCTTGGCGGTTTCAATGAAGTTGTCGAACTCCATACCGAGGGTGTGGCGCGAAGGAAGGCGGGAGTGACGCACTAGTACGCGCAGGTCGCGGATGGCGATCTCAGAGTCTTTGATGGACGAGGGGAGCGTGGAAGTATCCTTTGCGGCATCCAGGATGTCCTCGAGCCCTGTTTGCGCGTGGAGAAGCCCTTCAAAGTCGACTCGTGGGTCATCCTGAGCGGAGGTAGCGCAGAACGGTATGATGTAGGACGAGCCAGGAATGAGACAGACGGGTGTCAGGGCCATGGTAAGACTGGATCGCGCAGACCCAATAGCAAGCTGAATACCGAAGACGAGCGCACCGAGGGCCAGCGCAAGACCGAACAGAGGCTGCAGATTACCCATTGTGTGACCGAAGACGCCCACAAGATAGCGCACAATTGGGGAGATAATACTTTGGTAGATGAAGCCAAAAGTGCTTTGCTGTTGTTCGGCAGGTACAGCTTCTGGCTGAGTCCTCGAAGTGGGTTTGTAAGAAGTAGCAGAACGATCCGAAGTTCGCAGATGAGGAGTCCTATTTCGCACGTTCTGACTACGAATCTGCGATCTACGTGACGAAGATTCGTGGACTGAGTTCTCCAGCTTGGGCATAATGAAAGAAGGACCTGTCTGCTCTGACCTTGTTAAAGGCTCAGGTAGCTTTGTTGTTCGTGGAGTGCGCTCATTTTCGACGGATCTTTGGCTCCTAGCCGTACGGTCCTTGGGTACAGACTCAGACAATGGCTCCTCCTTTATGTCGAAAGATTCTGCGCCACCTCCCAGCTCTTGTGTCACTTCATTGTCTGAAGGGTCCAAGTCAATCTCACTGTGGTCAGCAGTGGATGCGCCGTCAGTGGAGACGTTGGCGTCGTCCCAACTGTCGCCTAGACTTGCCCTGAGCTTTTGTCGCGAGTTCTTGTTTCGTCTGGCCATCTGGAGGGGTGATTCTCTAGAATGCTTCGCAGATGGTTATGATAGTAATCGTGGGATATCAGGTGTAGAAATGATCAACGTGGAACAAGACTCATGTATACTAGGAGTGTTCGCCAATATCAAGAGTGAAGCAAACACTACGAGACTAGGATAATGAAACAGTGTTTGTTGTAGGAGGCTGGGATGAAGACCGCCACTACTCACACATCTTGTGACGTAGGTGCCTGCCAATCAGGCTTCAGAGCAACACGACATCTGCCTTTCGAGTCCAATTGACGAGCATGGGCTATTTTGAGGACAGAAGCATCCATACGTCTACACGTTGTCTTCTGTTTCCTTGACGTGTCTGTCCGCAGAGGGTTCAGTGTTCGGGCCGCAGAGTGACGGCGCTCAAAGGTAGACCGAAGCCCAGTGCGGAGGGAAGTTGCCAAGGCGCCAGCTCGGAAAGTGCAGCTCTGACCTCAGCGTCTCGTAAGGGCTGCCAGTCTTCTCGATGCCACCCGCGCTGCGCTCAGCACTGCGTGTCCCATTGCGCCAGCTCTGGAGTCGCCAACATGTCAGAGCCTCGATCCGGAGCTGCTCATGCTCTGCGCCGCACCAATTGCAGGCTTCGGTGAAGCTGTCGTCTGAACCGCAGCTTGACGCGACCAATGCAGCTGCGGCACCGCCCACTCCTGCCCTCGACCACCGCACGCTGGCCGCGACACACAATCTCTTCGTAACGTCGCCGTATAGTCCCGGCTCTCCGCTCATCCTGCCCAATGGCGCGTACGTCTTTGGCAAGCTGCAGGCCTTCCTGCGCGCACAGTATCCGCAGTTCGGCTTCCAAGAGGTCATCACACCTATCATCTACAAAAAGTCGCTGTGGGAGAAGTCCGGGCATTGGCAGAACTATGCAGAAGACATGTTTAGCGTCGAAGGGCGGGACAAGAAAGGCGAGGAGGAAGAAGAGATGGGCCTGAAGCCTATGAACTGCCCCGGCCACTGTCTGCTCTTCAGCACCGATATCAAGAGCTACCGCGACCTCCCGGTTCGACTCGCCGATTTCAGCGCATTGCACAGAAACGAGATCTCAGGGTCATTGACCGGCCTGACGAGGGTCCGAAGATTCCACCAAGACGATGCGCACATTTTCTGCCGCCCAGATCAAATCCTGGCCGAGATCGAGCAGACGCTGAAGTTTGTCGGCATGGTCTACGAGACGTTTGGACTGGGCCCATACAAGCTGCTGCTATCGACCCGTCCAAAGGATAGCTTCATTGGTAGCATCGAGGAGTGGGACAGAGCCGAGGCGCAGCTAACTACTGCGCTGAACAATATTGGTGGTGAATGGGCCGTCAGCGAGGGAGACGGTGCCTTTTACGGTCCCAAGATTGACATCATTCTCAAAGACTCGAACGGCAAGGAGCACCAGACGGCGACCATCCAACTCGACTTCCAGCTGCCGCAGCGCTTCGATCTTCGGTACCAGGCGTCGCCGGAGGAGTTGGAGGCTGGGTCAAATTCCTCCATGGATGTTGGCCTCGACCCAGCTTACCGCCGTCCAGTTATTGTGCATCGCGCTATCTACGGCTCGATCGAGCGATTCATGGCGCTGCTCATCGAGCACTACGCTGGCAGATATCCATTCTGGCTCTCTCCACGGCCTGCTATTGTGCTTTCGCTCAACTCCGATCCCGCTGTCCTGGAACACGTTTCTCGTATACAGTCTGTGCTCTCGGGAGTACAGTCTCACGAAGCGCCGGCGCCCGACCCTTCATCAGCGCCCAAGCCACTGCCGCTATCGAACATCCACTTGCCGATCGACGTCGACACCAGTAGCCGACCGCTCGGCAAGAAGATCGCCGACGCTCGGGCGAAGAAGTACAACCACATCATCGTGGTTGGCAAGCGCAATGTCGAGAGCGGTAGCATGAATATGCAGATTGTGAACCAGCCGGCTGAAGAGGCAGCAGTGAGGGCGCTGGAGGAAGCTCGCGGTCAGCCGCTTTCAGACAGCGATCGATCGAAGAAGCAGGCCAGCATCGACCTGAGCGGCGCAAGGAGTTATTTTGAGAGCCTTGTAACTTGCTACTTGTAATTGACGAAGAGACGTCCCGCTGTATGTAGATTGTGTATGATTACGTTATCAAGAAGCAGTTGTGTTAGGTGGCAACGGTCAGGGTCTTGACTTGGGTGCTCCCTACCGCGTCTTCCCATAACTGCCTTTGCAAGACAAGTGTATGACTGCTACTACCAGAACCCTCTCGTGTTTATCATGTAGTCCGGGGCTGTCGACATCCTTTGTAGCAATTACACGTCGCGTGCAAGCTCCCGCGCTCAGAGAAACTTCACTAGACTCTGCTTTCTATTGGTGGTTCAACTTTCCAGGGCACTAGCCCCGACGATCGCAAGCCCAGCCTGTCACCGGTCCACGCTGCCCCTGCCAAGCTCCAGCCCCGGCAAGCATTTTTCACTTGCCGTTCTGATCCGGGTCGAACGACGCGTGCGCGCATTGTCCGTCTGATCTAATCTGATAAACGAGATGGCAAATTACGGATCTCCTTCAAACAAACATCTTCGCCGCTGTCGCCGCCTCGAATTCCTGTACACCGACACTGACCTGCCCAAGAGCCTCGCCTAAGCCATGGACGTTGCCCTGGAACTCCTCGATCCCCTTGTGTTCGACAAGGCGTACGCCTGGGCCCTGCCACACCCTGGAGCCGCCGCCCTGAACTCGACAGATGTCAACGGCCTCCTGGCTGCTAACGGCGCGCCAGCGTCTCTCTGGGACCGCGACAACATCTATCGTCAATGCATCTCAATTCTTCTGATTACGCAATTCGGCGCGTCTGCGCTCTACTTCATTTTCAGCGCACTATCGTATTATCTTGTTTTTGATCGTCGTCTGGAGTACCACCCCAGATTTCTCAAGAACCAAGTACGCCAAGAGATTAAGTCGTCCATGACCGCGGTCCCATTTATCAACATCCTGACTCTGCCATGGTTTCTGGGCGAAGTCCGTGGCCACAGCCTGTTGTATGGCGACATGGAGAGCTACGGCTGGGGCTGGTTGGTCGTTTCGTCGCTCCTGTACATGGCGTTCAACGATGTGGCCATCTACTGGATCCACCGCCTGGAGCATCACCCGAGCATATACAAGTACATCCACAAGCCACACCACAAGTGGATTGGTCAGTGCTCCCGTTGCTCTTCTTCCACTTATCAATGCTAACATTGTTCAGTCCCTACTCCGTGGGCTGCGCTGGCTTTCCACCCACTTGACGGCTACGTACAGTCGCTGCCGTACCAGTACGTTGATCAACCAAGCCACCGTACCCACTCGCTAACACGTGACCAGCGCCTTCGTATTCATCTGCCCAATGAACAGGTACCTCTACATGGTGCTCTTCGTCGCCGTGCAGATCTGGACCATCTTCATCCACGACGGCGACATGATCTCCGGGCACTGGACCGAGAAGTTCATCAACAGCCCGGCCCACCACACGCTGCACCACATGTACTTCACCGTCAACTATGGCCAGTACTTCACCTGGTGCGACAACTACTTCGACTCGCACCGCGCGCCTAGGCCAGAGCTGGATCCCATCCACGACGCGCTCAAGGTCATGCGGGCGAAGGGTCTTGTCGACGAGGCGGGCAACCCGATTGCCAAGCCAAAGAAGGAGTAGACGCATTGTTGTTAGCGTTGTTGTGTTGATGTTTGAATGCTGAGCGGGTCTCATTTGCATTGGGGGGCGTTTTATAGACTTATGATCGTTACGATCATTATGCATACTCGGTACTTAATATTAATATCCATCATGTCATCAGGAGGTATTCAGAAGTCTCATCAAACTCATTAGCCCATATCGCTCCTTGGTATACCATGTGCGTCCCAGGGCGTTACGCGGCCGTGCACTATAGCATCTTGGCATCAAGGCCCGCTCCATCACCGCTGTCCATCCTCGTTCCTGTCACCTCCTGTTGTCTAAACCACAACTCTTGTCTTATCTTAACAAAACCTTCTGTGCTTGATCACAAAATTTGAGCTTAATCCTATGTCTTCGCTCTTTCGAATCGGACAGGTTTTGAAAGGGCATGCTAGCAAATACACAATCACGAAAGAAATCCAAGACACTGTGTGGTTTGCGAAGTAAGCAGAATACACCCAATTATTATCACAGATTTTTATAGTTGTTAGAAATCATTTGGAGGAGCCTGTGGTGATCAAGAGCATTCTGGATCACCCGAGGGTAGAGAATGAAAGAAATGTTCTCAAAAGATTTCAGCACCGCACCCCGCACCTCCGACCTTTGATCGATGAAATCGACGAACCGTCTTTCCCTGTGACTATCGCCCTAAGGTACTTGCAAGGAGACCTTTTGGACGCGTCCGCTGCAAAAGCTTTGAATAGGAGAGAGCTCAAATACATGTCGCGATGCGTACTAGAGGCGATAAAGACCTTACATGAGGATAGGTTTGTGCACACAGGTATACTGCTACCTTGGATTAACGATGGATTGTGTGTGACTAATTGATGACCAAGATATCAAGCCAGATAACGTGTTTGTTAATCTGCAAGAAGGCGACATTCGATTTTCCGACGTCCAACTAGGCGACTTAGGTGGATGCTACCCCGCGGACTCGGAGTGGGCTACATCTGGCACTGTGGTGGGAGCACCGGTGTGGACAAGCCCAGAGATTCTCATGGAACTGCCATGGAACACTGCGGCTGACATATGGTCTTTCGGTGCTATGGTGCGTTACAGTCCTGCTGCAATCATAAGTATAGATGAAAGCTGACATCTTTACAGCTTGTCAGCCTCATCTACGGTGGACACTTTAACCTTTTCCAACCCAAAGGATTAAAACGCGATGACGAAGAGTATGTGCTTGGGGTTGTCGAGGAGCAATTCAAATATTTTGGACCTTTCCCAGCCAAAATCGCTGAGATTGCTGACCCAGAAACGGTCCAGTCTATCATGTTGATTATGCAAAATATCCCTAAAGAGAAGACAACGCCATTTTCGCGAACTACTAAGAGCGAAATAAGCCAGAGAGACAACATCTTCATATCAAAGATGATGAAACTCGATTGGAGAGACCGCCCAACCGCGAAAGAGTTACTAGACGATGAATGGTGGAATGACGACGCGGAATAACATCAACTACTATACCGTTGAGTAGGACTATATGCGAAGGGTATTGAAACCCCAAGCGAGACACGCAGATTGTCTGTAACTCTTCTGGGCGATGAGAGCTCCAGTGATGTCCATGGCAGGCCTTGTGCGATTCCGCAAGTATTCACCAACACGTCTGGCAGTCTACCAAGGCATGCAAGCACCCAGAGCACAGGTTCCTCGACCGCTGTATCCGTTCCAGCCTGAACGTAGACGACTGCATAAATGGGACCGAAGATTTGAGTGTTAGAAGTACTAACACGTGGATGTGTCTGCTGAGCATAGCAAAATGTCTGCTCCGGGTCTTAAGAGATTTATGAGCTCATGATGTATACGGTAGACCGAGGGAACGCGTTTCTCTGTGGATCGAGAAACCTCGCGGTGCTGACTGGTACAGACTGCGGTACAGCCGCCAAATGAAGCAACAGTTTGTGCCATGCCACCAGACCATCATTTCTTCGTACACGTGTTCTGTGAACGCTTGATGGCTACGTTGAAGGTTGTCGTTCATTGTGGACCCCAACCCAAGGTTTAGGAGGCTCCCACGTGCTCTTGATACATTTGAGCAGTATAGAGTTCGATACTGTGGTGAATGCAGCACTATCAGGATGTCCCACTGCCGTACGGCAGCAGCGGCAAGGCAGCAGTCAGGTACGATATGAATTTCTTGATTGCTGCTATCTATACGTGGCGTTGGAGATGCGTAGCCGGAACGTCTTCTGGTAAACCTGTCGAACCTTTCACATACCTCCAGCTCGCTTTATCTCGCGATCCTTCGCTCGCTTCGCCCGTCTGTAGCCCTGTTGTTGAAGCTAGGCACCACATCCGCCTCACCCTCTGTAACTTCAGGGCCGGTCTAAGCTTGGGCAGGGACATTTGGAACACCATTTTTGTTGCCTGCGAGGCCCATCTGGGAGAACCTGGTTGTCAAGGCTCCAGATACCGGTGCCGGGCTGCGGGACCGAGTTGCTATAGCGATTCCTTGACGGACAGCGGACGAGCCAGGTTTTCGAGTAGGAGTTTCCTCGGGCTCACGAGTGGAATATCCGGGGCCACTAGATGGTGAGAGTTCAGTCTAAGGTGAAGTGTAGGACCACGCCATAGGGCCAAGCTCCTGGGTCGGAGCCAAGGTTATCCAGTCGGCGGTATTGATCCTACTGGGGTCTATACGCCATTTACTAAGATCACGTGATGTTGTTCGGTGGAGCACGTACAAGAGCCCAGAAAGCAGGCTGATGCTAGAGACTTCGTGCGTGTTCAGGTCGAAGACAGTGGAATCGAAGTGATCGATTGGATGTGAGTAGAGCAATGCACATGTCCCATCAGCTTGGTCCACAATCTTGAGGAACACAGTCTCGTCATATGTGTAGACGAACCCGAAACGGACCTCGAAGCTGAGCATGTCGCGAGCGACCTGTCCTGCAGCACAAGATTGTCAGGCTTTGTAGCTTAGAAGGTGAGTTTCTGACTTACCGAAAATATGGCGCATGGAACCCTCCGTCATATCGTCCCTGCTTCCCCACTTCTTGTTTCGGATTTTGCAAGTCTTGCTGAACTTCAACTCGCCAATTGAACGGATCTGTTGGTCTTCTCCAGAGCTAGGAATCTTGATGACCACATCGGGCAATGTACGCTGTCGGCTGTCTATGCGGACAAAGCTAGCATTCCCGAACTCAAAATCGGGTAGGAGATCATGCATGTCCTGAGAAGATGGCGGAGGTACATTCTTGGGGTCCATCAAGACCTGCACAGCTTTACGTGCGGGCTTCAGGACCTTGCTCCAGAACTCATGGCTCGTGCTTGCCTCGTCAGAGACTATCAGGCCCTTTCCTGGAGATGCATGGTAAGCTGGAGAACCGTGGCAGCGTTTGAAGGCATCCTGTAGTCTCCGAGACCCTAGTAGTATTACTACATCCTTGTCGAATGTTGTCCGCTGGTCCATATCGCCTGTGAAAACGCCCTTGAGGGCGCTTGAGCTTGCCATCTCATTCTTCGGTGGGTAGTTAAGAGCTGGTAGTTCATTAAAAAAAGTCTGCTCTGGATCTTAGGGGATTGGCGAGCTCATAGTTTAGACTGAGGGTACGTAGTTCTTCTGTGGGTTGAGAAAGCTCGCAATATTGTGTGGATGACACTGCAGCACAATGGGTGTATGAATTGATATACTAGGCTGTACCATGTGGCAATCTTTCACTCTAATACATATTGTATAGTGAGTGCCTGATAGCTACCTCGAAGGCTGTCCTTCATCGTGGACTCCATCTCGAGGGCTCGCCTCTATAGTGGCGACGAGGTTCTCCGGCGAGCACGCGATGATCTCGGACCCACGCATGGTAAATTATTTACGACCGCAGAGTCCCACACGCGCTTCCGAAACATTGGGACAACGATGACCGGTATGGGCTTCCATGCGTAGGATGCCGAGCTTCATCTTGCTTTCACCCGCAGTGGGACGCTATCCGAACTAGGAAAGCGACTTTTGTCCAGCGCTTCATAAATACAACAACAAGAACAACATTCAAAGCACGACCAGCACACTGCTTGTGCCAAACTTTTCAACCGCCGAAATGTCCACTCTTCTTCAAAGCACGCATGATGCAACAGCGCCCGCCTCAACGCCAGACACTTCACCGCCGCAAGCTGCTCGTGCGGACGATACGAGCGTAAGCCCCACCTCTGGAGGCCACCATTTTATCTGCCGGGACGACTTGCGGTGGGCGTTGGGACGGCCGCTGTCTGCAAGGCAGTTGCAGCAGAACCACAGCCCCTGCGAGTCCAGACAGGTCTTCATGGCTACCTGCATCGACGATCCAGCACAAGCATATACAAACCTGCCTGGGGCTGTGGTCAGAATCAAGTACCAGTACGTTTGATGCATCATCGAACGCTTATTGTCTAACAACAACATGGTGCGAGGAACACGGAGGACAACTTTCCGATATGAACAGGATATTTCATCAGGTCAAAAATACCTCAAAGCTCATCCAGAATGCGCAGACAAGATGAACGAATGGATTCAACGCCGGCAGGCACATCTCTTGGTCTGTGAGGCACCCACGAACCATCCTCAAGTGTGCACCCTCAACGAGCTATACGCATTGCGCCAACTCCGTGACCTGGAGTCTCCGTACACGCCCTGGCTACTGAATTTGACTGGAGCCCATGTGCCGGGAGGCTTGCATGAAGACGCCGTAGTCGACGGGTACTACATCTTCATCCTGATGACCAAGCTTCCGGGTCAAATGCTGGACCTCGATCAATACTGCAAGCTTTCTCCACTTGAGAGAGACGAAATCCACGCTGCGTTCCGAGAAGCGCTTGAGTGGGTTCCTTCCTCCCACCCTCTGTTATTCGCATACTGACGGACCGAACAGGGATGTCTGGGATTGTGGCATTGTTCCCCAAGACACAGCTGCTAGAAACATCATGTGGGATGCCGTCGACAGGAAATGGTAGGTCAAAGTCACTCAAAGTATGGAGTTCATACGCTCACTATACTTGTAGCTACATCGTCGACTTTGAGAACTGTAGGTTCCTCGATCTGGATACTCAGGTACCGCCGGAGTTCAAAGATGGCGTATACGATGTTGAGCGAGGAGATTGTGGCGTTGTACCGTCGTCGCTCAGGATGGGATGAGGAGGTACCGTAGACATGGAGTGCTACGTCCGACATCATTGTCGTTCAACTTTTCGCGATAGTAGCGTGGCGTTAAAGAGAGCATGGTACCAATCGGTCGGAGTATGGGATCCACACATTTCATAAATGCTTGCCACACCACGATTCATCGGAGTAAATTAATGAAATTTACGCATCTCACACTTGGCTGCCTGCCTGAATCTTCGTCGGTCCGCGGTTCACCAGAGAAGCCTATAACGTTTCCACGGTACGCATATCACTGGTTAGGTTCTGAGGTTGTTGCTGCCTGCTTAGATGCGCTTCCTCACAGTGGGATAGTACAGACCTTAAAGGGTTCACCAGCACAACAAACACCACACTCGTTACAATCACCTTGTCCACCTTGCCCACCGTTGACTATCGACTATGGCTACACAAACCCTCAACACTGCTGTTAATGTGCGCAGGAATTCGCAGCATGGCGCAATCGGAACCACACAAAATGAAAGCAGCCTTCGCGGCGCAACATTCAGATTGATCGACGGGTCAAAGTGGGAGGTCGGCCAAGCTTTGTCAGCTATAGCACACCAGCAAGTAAACCCGCCTTGCGAGGGCAGATAAGTCTTCGAGTGCATCTGCATTGAAGATCCTCAGGGACACTACACTGAGGTCCACAGGGCCGCCGTGAAGGTGAAGTACCAGTGAGTATACGTCTTGCAGTGTGAGGGACCTCAATAACGTTTTCCAAGGATAAAAGGGACAGATCAGAGTATCGAAGGACTCCGGTACAATCTTAGCGAGCGGCAAGAGCAGTTTGAAGGATACAACGGCAGGTTCGACATTGTCGAGGAGAACTTGCGCGAGAGCGAACAGCAGCTCTACAGCGCCCTGCATCCAGTCCAGGAACCGAACTATGACACGTTGAACGAGATCAAAGCACTCGGGCGCCTTCGGGATTCGGGCTGTCCGCACACTCCGCATCTCATCGTCGCTGAGACCCATGGGCTAGACCCCAGAATCGATGAGCTGTGTATGCCGGGTGGCTTCCTGATCTGGACTATCATGACCCGCGTGCCCGGAGTGCGCCTCACGTGGATGATGTTCTGGGAGGAGCCTATCGAGAAGCGAGAGCAGATAAGACACGCATTCAAGATAGCACTTCAGTGCGCTACCATCTGTGAAACTAAGGAGTACATGCTGACTGGCATATAGGAGCGTATGGAGGCACAGGATTCATCTAGGGGATTGCGCTATGCGGAATGTCATGTGGGATGAAACAGATGGGAAATGCTTCGTTCACTGGATCCTGGAGACTTGACTAAGCTGACTTTTCTTCAGCTACATAGTAGATCTCGAGAACCATGGAGATTGTAGCTCCAGAAATACAGAGCTGTTTTGGCGCGACGACCAGCACTGGGTATATTGGGGCCTCGCCGAGTTATGTGGTCGTCGTGGATATTGATCCAAAGGCACAGAAATTAGACAATCGTTGGAAGATGGCTGTAAAAGGACTCTGCTATGATTCAAGGTGGAATTATGGAGCTTAACGAATCAGCAGAGATGACTAATTACAGAGTAACGTAGTAACCGTTCCTGACAAGGACTTGAGGCGATTGCACGCACTGATCCAACAAGCACCGGTGTTGGCGGTGAAGTGAGAACGCGAAGCTGCGGATAACCTGCCATGTCGGGGTCAACCTAGCTACAACTGCTTCTCTAGGATCGTTTTTCGACTCGCTCTGGCATATTGTGTCATGATGCTTGTGCAGAATCGGAGGCAAAGCTGAAAGCACCTCGTTCCTGGACGAGAAGCCTCAAGACCGCAAATACAGACTAAAGAATGCACTAAAGAGGAAGCATACACAAATTTGCAAAGCCATATCGCACACAGATGAGTAGATCGAGATGGCGACGCAGCCGGTCAATAGTTCCATCGGTTTACTGCGGACGAAATCGAGGCACTCCCCCGAATGCGTGCCTCGAACTGTGCGCACACTCCTCAGCCTACCGTTGGAACCTTTCATCAAGTATCGACAAGGAATGTATGCCTGGAGGGTTTGTGATGTTTATCCCTATGATCAATGCACCAGGGAGCAGATCACTTATGACCAGATCTGGAGTCTGGCTGTCGAAAGAGTGGTGTAGTCCGTGAGTCTGTTAATGGGGCTCTCCTAAAAGTTTTACACTGTCTCTGATAATTGCCAGACTGACTATGCGGCTAGGAGCGTTTGGAGGCATGGACTACTGCCGAGGGACTACGCTATGCGGATATCACATAGAAGCAGCGAGATTGTACGTGCGGGAATCTGATACGCAGGTGTACCGACCTGTTATGCAGCTTCATTGTGGACTTTGAAGACTACGCTTATGCTTGTGTTGACATTCTAGATGGCTTCTGCAGTGTGATCTCTCCTTACGAACGGTGGTATATCGGAAGAGAGGGCCGTCCAACTTGACATAGCGAGTTCTGCACTTAGCATCACAAGGGTGGACAAGGAATTGGAATATCGGCCAAAGTTGCAGATTCAAGAGCGGGTTTACCGTACGTGTTTATCGACTCGGCAGGGGACGTGGGGATTGATGCAGCGGAAACGTGGATCCCTGCAAGCGAGTCTCCGCGATGACAGCATCGTGCCGAGTTCAAGCCAGCTTCAAGAACAACTTTCTTGCAAGTTCTATCACCCCACCATGTCACAGTCGCATGAGGCCTCGCTGATATTTTCAGGATTGCTGCAACAGACAGATCCGACTTGAATAATGGTTCTGCTAGATCTACTCACGATAGCTGGAATCCCCACAGCCGTTGGCGCAAGCGAAGCAGTGCACCAGCAAGAGCTGCTTGACGAAGAGGCAGAAGCACCTGAGCGTCAGGAACCCTTCTACATAGACGTATACTGCGATGCGCAGTCGCGGAAGAAGGACGAAGTCCATGGCGCAATTATCGTTTTGAAGGACGGCAAGGTAGCAGCAACCTTAACAGCCCAGTAGCCGCATACTGACAGGTACTGTAGCTCCGAATATGGCCCAAAGACTCGAAGACCGGCCTACCTAAAACAGATATCGAGAGCAGCGAGGCACCACATCCCTTCACCGGCTTCTTCTACCCGTTTCCCACAGAGGACCTCGACATGCCACATCGACCCATGCCAGCGCCTCCAATACTCGGCCTGGTCAGCACTGTCCCGGCCTCATCAAAAGGCAAGTCCAATGCCATGCGCCCGAAACTCAACTGGATCTACGCCGACAAGGAGACACGCGAGCTGAAGTACGGACCAAGGGTAGAAGCAAAGCACCACACAGTGGGGCCATGGGACTGGACGGAGGATGAGCAAGGGCTGACGCTCGATGACGAGGAGAGCTTAGTTGCTGTCGAAGAGAGGAGCGGTGGGTATGGCTGGGCGGTATACTGGGACAAGGAAGACGATCGATTGAAGCGGTGGGGCGTGCTGGAGAAACACAGGGTGTTGCAATGCAGTCTTGAGCGAAGATTGGTAGAGGAGAAGGAGATGGGCGGGCTCGATGACCTGTGAGTCCAGGCTACTTCCAATGAGATTTTTGGTTGGAGACAACAGTAAGACGGCTACCTATGGCCTACAGAATTTCCAAAACTCCAAGCAGTCAAAACAGCCATCAAGTCTCGATGGAACAGGAGTTCAGGCCTACACAACGTTTTGCGTTCTCTTCCCAATCCTTGAGAGCCGCTGTCACCACGTTGCGACAGCAAGAACGACCTCCTTTAATCACTGCAATTCTAGCTCTTCTCAAAGACCAAGTCAATCACCGCAATTACGTCTCATCATTGCCTAACGTGCATTGACCCAACGCAACGCACGCGATTGGCGGCGGGCCAGACTTACCGCAAACGCGTTCAGGGATCCCACGCGAAGCGCGCGCGGGCGTTTCCCGGGAAGCGCAGGGACCCCAAACACAACACTGAAGATCTCAACCTGCAACAACAGCATACACATCCACCCCAGTACTGGCCCATCGACAGTTGAAGCCCTCGCGACTACCACCTCAAACCGCTCAGAACCTTCGCTTCACGACTGCAGCTGCAAGTGGATTCTTTGCGCACACGACCAAAAACTGGTTCAAGAGCATCACAAAGCACACACAAATTCAGACATGGCAGGCAGCAACGCAACAGTCGCTCAGCGGTACGCATGCCCTTTCTAGATTCGAAAACCCAATGCGCTGTCATATTGTCTCAATCAACGTCCACTGACAGCGACCAGACTCCAGAAGGAGCTCATGGACATCATGATGAAGCCCACACCCGGTATCACTGCATTTCCGTCCGACGCCGACATCACGCTGTGGACTGCGACCATTGACGGCCCCGCCGACACACCGTACGCTGGCCTAGTCTTCAAGCTGTCCATGGAGTTCGCCAACAACTACCCATACTCTCCTCCTATGGTGCTGTTCAAGACACCCATCTACCACCCTAACGTCGACTTCTCCGGTAGGATCTGCTTGGACATTCTGAAGGACAATTGGAGCGCCATCTACAACATTGGCACTGTGTTGCTGAGTCTGCAGAGTCTGTTGGGCGAGCCGAACAAGTGAGTACTCCGTTAAAATTCAGGTACGAGACGAGCAACGTACTGACAATGCACAGCTCGAGTCCTCTCAACGGCCAGGCTGCCGAGCTCTGGGACAAGGACCCCGCCGAGTACAAGCGCCTCGTCCTCGCCCGCCATCAGACACCCGAGGAGCTCGATGCTTAAGTATGCTTTCAGCGATCATGAGTTTGCAGCTCGCTTCGGCGGCTGTTGCATTTCTTGTTTGGAGTCGAACTGGCAGGGTCCAAATGGGCCAAGCATTGCAGGCGTTTTGGGTGGATTGACATGGCAAACGCGTCGGCGCGGTGCCCACCTTCTGCCGTTGTGGATTTTCTGGAGTACTGAATGGATACACGATACCTTGATGGCACATCAGCAACCTACATTCCTACCTCAATGACCGTATTAATCCCGCACTCGGTGAGATGGCGTTCAGAGGCGCCGTGAATTGCGGCCGATCAGGTGGCTATAACTGTCATCCTATGATTGCCACCGCGTGTAGGGTGATCAATAAGACGATCATATCACCCTGCGCCACTACCGGTTTAGAAGCACCGTCACACAGGGCTCCGCTATCACGACTCCCGGCCTGACCTTTCACCATCACCATTCTCCACAAAGCGCCTGTTTCAACGTGCCTTGCAGCATCGTCTTATCGCGCAGTTCACATTAACAACACGCATAACGATCCAATACTCTCTAATCAGGAGAAAGTGACATGCTAATCAACTTGCTATGGACTGCCAAACCAGGCCTAGCCCGACTTGCCCGAAAGAGTCGTGTGCAGTGTGAAGAGTGCGCACTCAATCTAGCCAGCGCCACAGGTGGAATTCTGGCGGGTTGGGCAGCGCTCATCGGCGTGCTGGTGATTTGCAAAGGCGCTCGATGTTAGTCCAGCGCGAATATTCATTGAATTGCGGGTGGCTGTTGGAGCTGCAATTGGCGCGGCTGGTTGGAGAGTGCGGAGCAGAAGAAATGCGGGCTGCGCTGGTCAGGTACCGAGCACGCGGCAGGGGTGGTGGATCATCGGCGATCAACGTTCTTTTTGATACCGAGGACTGCTGCGCTACGAGCGCCGCGTCGGGGTGTGAGCGATGCTACTTGTTGAGGGCTTTGATACTGTTTGGGGCGTGACTGGGTCGAAAAAGCAGTTGGTGTGCGGTGCCTCGGAAATGGGTGGAGAAGGCTTGCAGCCTCAACGTCAGTAAGGCCCCGGAGATGCGCCATCTTGACATGTCGGGGTCGCACAGCAATTCCGGAGGGTTGGCGGGCGTGTGCTATGCTGGAATCATTATTGCAAATGGACAGCTCTGACTGATGACTGCCGCTGAATGCTGTGATGCGTTCGCTGGGAGCACATACGATTCAGACCATGCATCTACTCGCTCGCAGTCGACCGCTCATTCTCTGCAGCGACACGGGAGTCTGGAGTTCCTCAAATACGGTTACACGAGCGAGGGCGAACTGGATAAAGGCAGTGCCGGCGCTAGTTTGCTGTTCTTAGTGAGTAGTGATCTGGTGACTGCAGCTTGTGGTACTTCATCTATGTACCCCGCGGCTGCACTGCGTTTAATATCGACGTAGAAGGCGGCACACTTTCCAGAATCTGCCCTTCATATGTGCGTGTCTAAGCTGCAGGAACAGCCTCTGTGTGGCAGATGGACGGCCACCTCGACTCTAAGTCTTAGCCCGCCGTGTGAAGAACGACATGTCTGCAGGGCAACTTGAAGGGTGCCTGCGTTTATGTGCGATACGGGGCTCTCTCGGTACATACAGCGAAGCCAGTGCGATCAAGCAAGCACGAGCTCGCCTGTCTGCACCTGTGGTTACTCACGCACCTGCCGCGTAACATGTTCGGTTGTTCCTGCTCCTCGCTGCCGAGCCGAGTGCGAGATTCCGGCGCGGATATATTTCTAGTCTATCTTCTAGTGCTCATCCATTCGCTTCACACGGTCGAATGTCTGCGTTGTTCTGCGCGTTGGCTTGCCTCGTTCGTGTGCACTTGCAACCGGCGCGGGCCCTTGCCGGAGTGGGATGGTGTGAGTCCTACGTGCGTGGGGAACTGTATTGGCTCAGGTGGGTACAAACATGGCCTGATGATGTCGGTGATATCCACATCGATGTGTATGCGTCCTCCTCGCGGTTGCTGTGAGCGCTGAGCAGCCATGCCAGAGAGCATCTCGCGGCGCCTGCCAGCTCGAGCATGCCTGTCTTGCGGGCAAATGCAGAGGCGGGGTCTCTGCCGCAATCAGCCTGGCCCAAAATAGGACTCGTTCGCTGCGTGAGCTGCGGTGGCGCTCCCCATCGAGCCCTGCAGCGCTGACATAAACACCGATGGCCGTGAACCCGCCACACCGGATGACAGCGCGCTGCGGGTGACGCGATGTTCGCAGCCGACGCCTCATGCCGCGTCGTTCCTGCGGTTCCCTGCTGGTCAGGTGTCCACGTCCTCCGCAGCACCATGGTTGCCCTGAGATGAGAGCATCGACGTGAGGCGCGAGGCGGACAGAAGCCTGTCAGGAGGCAGACGATGCTCCAGCCCCAAGCTCAAACACTGTACGGGCGCACGTCCAGCACTCCAGGGCGAAACAGGTACGCCAGCACATCCCCGGTCTGGCTGGCGTGGGCCCAGGGCGTTTGGCCCGGCACCCAAGTTCCGCCGCTGTCGTTTTTTAAACGCAGAGCGATTTGCTGTTCGGGGCCTGCCACGAGCGACGGTGGAGCTGCCGAGCCTGGCGCCAGACTCAGCGCGCTGCTCAGGTCAGTCAGCGACGGTGTGCATGGCGCAGTGCTGGGTGACTCGAGCAGCGACATGAGCGGTCTGCAGTAACTCCAGCGACTCGAGCCTCGCTGCTACAGGGCTGCCTGCGGCGGCCATGGCTGGCACTCATCATATGGAATGGGAGTGCACCTGCACAGTAGGGCAATGCCTTGCAGCGGGCTCCAGATTGAAGTAGCACGAGGTGGCTCTCATGAGGGCCGCCGCTGGATTTGGCATCCAGAACAGGCGTAATTGCTCGACCGCCCTTGTCCGGCTCCACCGCCCTGAGGTATGCACGCTCGCCCAACATCACGCTTCACGCTTCGCTCGGCTGTCCACTGCGAGCTGCGGCTGGCGCTCTTGTCTCTGCCACTTCACTCTTGCACATCTGCCCTGTGTGAGCGCACCGAGGACTGTCTGCGAGTTGGAAACGCTCCTGCCCGTTGTTCATTCCATTCGTGACAGCCAATCGTTTCAGCACCGTACCTTGACACCCGTGCACGCTTGCTCGCTGGGAATCCGGGACCACCGCGCTATGACAGTCTGACCGACCTTGTCTGACGGTCCTCTGAGTAGCGAGCCCTTTGTCTGCTCTTCGTCACTCCTGGAGTGCCAACGCTCGACCAAACACCAGCAGCTCAGTGACGGGCCGCCACTTCACGCCCGCGCTGGTTGCTTGCCTGCCTCACTGTGCCTGGGTGCTCTCTCCATGCATTGCTTCCCTTAACGACATCCCCGGGTGCGAGCTCCAGGCCTCTTCCGCCTCTCTCCAGGGACGATACGCCAAAACACCAATCACCATGACGATGATGCTTCCGTCTGGAGGCATTGCCCTCGTCGGCGCTCCGACTGGCGACATCGGGGACCGACCGCCGCCGCTGCAGGCCATGCAGGTGGAAATGACCCAGGACATTGTCGACGAGCTCCTCGAGAGCATGCGGAGCGGGAAACCGCCACAGATCCTCTTTGGCCGGACGCCTGTATGTGTGCCATGTCCTTTAGATAGTCTGGGAGCTTTCTGTGTATCCAACATGTGCTGTGTATGCAGGGTGCCAATTCAAGAAAGGCAAGAGCAACAAAAGCTAACGAGCACAACCACAGCAACTGAAAGTCGGCGACAAGACCCATGTACTGCAGAGCAGTCCCGAGACGCACACATACGAGCTGTATAAGCCCAGCGGGACTGGCAGCGACGATGATCTCGAATTCACCGGCGTGATCAACCACAACCTCATCGTGCAGGAGGCTGCAGATGTGACGGCCGGCGTCGACTCGGCGCTGGCTACCCTTAAGAGTAGCATGGCTGCGATTTCAGAGTTCAAGGAAGCCAACAAGTATGCCTCCCCGGTGTTCCCATGGCTGCCCAGCGATCTCTGCTGTCGAGTCGAAAGGCTCCACATACCCTTCTTGCACTGCGTGCACTACACATAGACACAGTGACATGAGAACACTTGGACTAACAATTGTTGCAATTCAGGACGATCGTCGGCGATGCTACTCCGGTCCGCACTCCTGGCCACCGCCGCTACCCTTCGACAGGGTTCAAGCCGGTGCACCTTGCTCCCTCCAAGGCGGGCTCACCGCTTCCGAGCATGTCTGCCTCTCCCATGCATAGGCTTGCTCCTACATCGCAGCCGAGCGGTACCCACGAGGCTGTTGTTGCTGCTCTCCGTGTGCCCGTCGTTCACCTCCTCGCCCGTGAGCCTGCATCCGAGGCTTCTCTCGCCAAGACGTGTCGTACATCTATTGCTACCATGAAAGAGCTGCTTCCCAAGATTGCCAAACGATCTTCTCAAGAATCAGACAAATGGCAGCTGACCGACAAGTCGTTCCGTGAGATCAACCCCTATAGCTTTCCTTATTCGACCCAGGAGGAGCGCGAGCAGGCCGTCGAAGGTGCAATCAAGTCGTTCGATCGTATGCGGCTGACGAAAGAAGACAAGCTTTGGCAAATCCTGTTGCCACGCGAGCAGCGAGGACAAGGTGTATGCCTATCGCGCTCGAAGGTCAAGGCTTTGGAGGCCAAGCCCAAAGCTTCGACTCCCCTACACAAAGTGTCGGACTTTACGAAGAAGAAGCCTGCTGCGAAAAAGGCCGATGACAAGCCTGTGGAGAAGAAGGTTGATGGCGAGAAGAAGACGAAGCCGGTCAAAGAAAAGGAGCTAAAGCCGCCAAAGGAAGGTGCCGCAAGCAAGTTGAGCAAGGCAGCCAAGGACAAGCTTTTGGGGCCAACTGCAAAGGAGGTGAAGGACGATGCTGCAAAGGCCACCATACCGACTACAGCCGCGGCCTCCACTCTTGACAACAAAGCTGGCTCTCGCCCAGTCCCATCCACCGACACCAACAAAATTCGCACCAAGAAGGTTTCCGCCTCCCAGGTCAACTCTTTCAGCTCGACACCACGCACGAAGCCCAAGATGGCAGTGTCGCGCGAGTCATACCAACATCGTCCGGTCAAGCCCGTCTACAATACGAAGCCTAAGAACCCTTCTCCCCTCTCGGCTTCACCCCCAGTCAACGCCAGCGACTTTGAGGACAGCCACCCAGTGCACAAGGCTCTTGCGGCGGCACCATCGCCTGTCAAGTCGTCGTACGGAAGCTCTGACGGATCATTGAAGCGCAAGGCGAACGACATTGACGGCGACACTCATAACCACAACCTTGCCGTGAAGAAGCCCACTGCCAATCGCGAAGCACCTAACCACACCCCCTCACATACCAACGGCAGACTCAATGGCTCCACCCCTTCGAGCAGCGGCTCGGTCAAGCGCAAGTCCGACAATTCTTCGACATCCAACACGCCTACCAATGCACCCAAGGTCCGTAAGGTTACAAGCATCAATGTCGGTCTTGCCTCCCGCTACAACAACAATTCTCATCCGTCGCCTGCCGACTCGTCGTCCTCGACTACATCACCTACCATTCCAAGCTTGAGTTTCCGCCAGACAGTCGAGCTGTCCCAAAAGTTTCAGAGATATTACACCAAGTATGAAGAGTTGTATTGGAGGTTGACCGAGGCTACCTCTCCACCAACCGAAGCGCAGAGAAACGAATTGCTTAATATGCACAAAAAGTTAGAAGAGATGAAGAGGGAGATCAAGGCCGGCGCTAGAGTGCAGCGCTGATAGAATACGATGACAGGCTCGCCCCGACCTGGGCGCTTGATGCGCGACTTCTTGGGCACGATTGGCCATTACACCTGCGATCACAAACGTTGCGAAGGACTGGCGGCAAGTTCCACGTCAGGAAGAGTCTGGTTTATTACCCGTCCTTTGGGACACTTACGGCGCATTGCTCTTGGTCTGGTTTGCATAACATGTTGCTCTGCAACTTTGGATGGGACGCATTTGGGATTGGAGTTCTTGTGACATCTCTGCTATTCCTACCTACCGACAAAAGGGGACTTGGATCACCCTACATGTGCAGTAACGATAATGATGCATAATGGCTATACAAAAGAACCGCGTCAGTCTATATATACCCTTTCTAGTACAAACAATCAAGATAGAATATCGAATTCTCGTATCTGCCCGGGTTCGCACAGCGTTACTTTCGGGGGCTTCTGCGAACCCCACCTAGCGCCTATCCCATTCGTGCGGCATTGTGAATAAGCGCCCGATTCCGGAGTGCAATGCCGAACAGACAACCGGCAATCAATTCACAGCAAAAGCAAGTCAACACCTGTGCAGAGTTGCTCAACAACGTGCTCCTCCGCCGCTGAGAGCGGCAGAGGTGATTTGCATTGCAATCGTTCCTGGCTGCGCCGATCACGCAGCTAGGATTCAGGGTTTCGACTAAGCAGATCGCACTGCCGATCTCGTGCCTGGCACTGCTGCCCGCATGCATCCTTGTCAGCCCTACAGATGATGAGGTCTGTGACGCAGTCGTTAGCATCACCATAATCAAGCGGCCGATAAACCACCATTATACCCCATTAAATGATATCACGCCCGAACGTTCTTGATGCGCTTCCTTCGAAACATAATTTCCAATCTGGGAAAGAGACGTTACGCACAGGTCCACGACGTCAGAGTTGAGTACTCGAGATACCCTGCGAAAGACCTCCTTGAGAAAGATTCGAGCGAAGACAACATGTCGCAGTCATTGAATGGTATGCTCTCATCCTCCACATCTCGACAGCACTGCGATAAGCCTTAAGCGTCAAAATACACCTACGCGCCAACCTCCGGTCACACATAGCTACCAACCAGCCCTCGACATGGCAACGGTCGTCAAACGCACACTAACATGCCTCAGTATTCAAGAAGCCCCTTGCGCTCCACTCCACACAGCCCCTGACAGGCTTCACACGCTCGGGCTACTGCGAAGCGCCCAAGTCGGACTTTGGCAACCACAGCATCGCCGGCATCCTCACAGAGGAGTTTCTGGACTACAGCGCTGCGCAGGGGAACAACCTGCGCGATGCTGGGCTCAAGGGAGGCTGCAAGTGGTGTCTGTGTGTGAGCCGCTGGAGGGAGGCGTTTGAGAATAGGACGGGAGATGATGATAAGAAGGTGCCTAAGATTGTGCTGGCGGCTACGAATCAGAGAGCGCTGGAGGGTGTGGATTTGGAGACGTTGAAGAAATTCGCTGTGGATAGGGAGGAGAAGTGAGGTGGACGTTGCGTTCACCAGCTTGTTATCAATGCAAAGCACGCTCAACTTGACAGCCAATTCTTGTCCAGACTTTTGCCCTAAACACGGTCTTATTTCTTCTTGCATTTGCTTCTCCCAATGCGCCACATGCTTCACGGACATTTCGAGCGCATGATGACATCATACCCCGCACTAGCATTCCCTCACCACCATCAACTCTGTCCCCTGCAGTAGACGTCTATCTAGGTACTCACTCACTCACCGCACCCAATCACATCTCAGAAACCAGTCTCACTCTTCACAATGGTCCAATGTCCCGAATGCGGAGCCGGAGCGGATTTGACAAAGGACGGTAGCTACGCGCATTGCGCTTCTTGTATGTGCCCCACCACGGAAGGTCTCGTTCGCACGTTGAGTTGAGTTATTAGGCAACACTATATTTGAGCCTGGGAAGGACGGTAGTCATTATAGGGGGAGTGGTAGTGGCTCTGGTGATAAGGAAGAGGGGAAGAAGGATGATGGTAAGAAGGAGGGTGGGAGTAAGAGCTGATTGATATGCGATTAGGTGCGTCCCGAAGTCTTTATGTTAGGCTTCTAGTACTCACAGTGGTCTAGTTACATCTTTGGAATTACGTTGTATATCCTTTTACGTTTTAGGTGCGTTCTAAAGTCTATATTATATGTCAGGGCCCTAGTACTCACAGGGGTCTAGTTGCGTCTTTGGGAGTGCATTGTGTATCCTTTCGCGTTTCAGGATGCTTTCTAGTCGATATTCGTTCATCAGATTCCGAGTGTGTCGAGCGCGCAGGCAGTCTGATTCACCTTCAAATCCTCTTGCGATAGCTTATGCGCCTGAACCGCCATTTTCTTCAATTTCTCAAGGTATTCGTCCGCTTCCTCTTTTGCCCGAGCCCGATGTACAGGGTCAACTGCAAGCTCAAGCATGCGAAACTGCACTGCCAGATCCGAGCGGAGGTCTCGAGAATGCTCACGAAAAGCCCAGTAGCGCTTTGGAGATATCCCGTAAAGCTTTACTTTGGATACACAAGGGCCGTGAGGCTTGTTGCACAGCAGATGTAGGTGTGGGCCAAGAGGAAATGGATGCGCCTGCTCATGCGGAGTAACGTGGTCGTTGCAGGAGCTCACTCCACACACGAGACACGAGCGACAGAACGCGCATGTGTATTTCGCTTCAGTGAGCCAGAGTGCTTGCACCAAGGTCTTCTCAAAGCATTCATAGCAGTAGATGTGGCCACAGGGTCCCTGCTGTGGACGGTGAACATTCTTGTCAAAGTCGTTTGCACAGATCCAGCACGACTCACCGGACTCGGATTGATTTCCCGGAGCATCCTTGACAGCGTGCTTGTTGCGGAAAAAGTACTCCTTGTCGATTGGATCGACGCAAAGATTGTCAACGTTATGAGCAAGGTTCGCCCACTCCTCGAGGGAGAGTACAGCTCGCTTGACCATCTGTACGATGTCTCCCGTCGGCATGGCTTCCTGTAGGTCAACGATTAGAAGCCATTGGAACTGCTTGGCGGTACGACGCTGGGGATGCTTCATTGTACCGCTCTTGACCCACTTGTGGAAATTCAACCGCTCGCGGAAGTCTGGCAAGCTGTCATAGATCTTGTGCAGCTGTTCGTCTTGCATGAGAGCCCTCGATGTATCGTTTTCATACCGGAGAACCGCAATGATTCTGTTCGTGAACACCTGGAAGGTCTTCATGGCTCTATAGTACGAGTCACAAGGATTCTGCGACCAGAGGTCTTCCTCGAATGAGTACCATGATTCAAGGTGATTGACCCAGTCCTTGGCTGTGAAATCGAACATCGTAACGGGAACGATTCAGGAGTGGAGAGCTAATAGGTGCGAAAGAGGGGTGTGTGATTGAAACGATAGAAAGTACGTACCATAAATTTCAATTAAGTACATACTGCGTGATAAGCTTTCACCATAGACTACCAGACCTTTTCTGTTATGCTTTCACCACGCATTTCAGTGTTGGGCATGCTGAGATGGTGTATGACAAGTTGCCACAACCTCACATACTTTCTACCAACATGATGTGCACCTGTTACTGATATGATCACCGTGTTGTGGAAGGACGATGACAGTCATGTATATTGCTATCATCTGTCAACGGCTAAGCATGAGAAGCCAAGCACAAAGGCTAGTGCAAATCTCAAGTAGTTAGACTTGCCTATATAAGGGGCGCAGGTAAGCACTCAGGGCTTGTGCTAGTCGCCCTGCATAGTCGGCCCTCTTTGTACGCTAACCGTCAGTCACCCTTTGTTGTTCTTTTCTTCAAAAGGGGATGTTTGATTGATTACACCAAGGCCGCAATGACATTGTGGTAAGCATACCGGCTGATGATGTGGTGAGGCGAAAACACGTGAGCAGATCCCAGCACAAAGGATGAGGCCTCGTCTTGCCCGTATCCGGAGCTTAGCGCTGACCCCCGCAAAACAGGCGTCTTGGCCGCGACGATGTCATTTGTTTACTCCTACACCAAAATTCGTTGCATCTGATATCTATCCAGGCGCAAGTACTCAAGTCGCGAACCTGTGATGTTTGCGATGTTATCTAGACCCAGGATGTTGCTGTGGGGCCGGCGACTTTAATCGGACATTAACGCGTCATGGCGTGTATCAATTTCGAGTGCCTCCGTCGCTCATTTTGCGCTGCTGTAGCTGCTTCCACAGTCTCACAATGCTTAAGGTAACCTTCGCTGAGTAGTACTTTCCAAAACAGGCGTCGTTGCTGCCTTCTCGTTTTTTGATCGCGCTTCTCCTCATTGCTGCAACTTCAATTCTTGCTCCAGGGCTCACGTTCACCACGTTACACTTTCCGCCTTCACGACTTTGTATCTCCATTCAGCTGCCACCTGTTTGCGCATCGTTGTGACACATTTGGAGATCGCATGTCTTCATACCGCTCCTAGACACGCCTACAGCAGCACAAGCGCAATGCGCACACCGATAATTGCCAGCTCTCTACTGGCTATTACCCAGGCTTTCTATATACCAGGTCAGCATATGCCCCGACCTTTTCCCTGCAGAATGCACATTGACAGATACCAGGCTTCTCTTACAAAGCTTATCGCGATGGCGACACAATCCCACTCCTTGTAAACAAGGTGTATTCCGACTACAGCGAACTGCAATACGCATTCACCGAACTGCCCTTCGTCTGTCCACCGACCGGCCGTATACGCGTAGGGCATCTAACAAGTGGCACGAGCATAAGTCTGAATCTTGGCGAGGTGCTGCGCGGTGACCGCATCGTCGTTTCTGACTACGAATTGGTCATGGGTGTGGACGAAGAAGCGCGGTATCTTTGCAGCCGGACTGTCGATCTCGAGGGCATACATAAGGCGAAGGAGCTGATACGGGATGGCTACGTTGTTGAGTGGATCGTCGACAACTTGCCAGGAGCTACAAGCTTCCAGACTACCGACAAGAGCAGGAAATACTACGCAGCTGGCTTCAAGCTCGGTGACGAGACCACTCTGGGGGCAGGTGCACCAGCAGAGTACCTGCTCAACAATCACGTCACACTTGTCGTTCGGTATCGCACCGCGCCTGGAAAAGATGGCGAGAAGGGCAAGAGGGGCATTGTTGGATTCGAGGTGTTTCCCAGAAGCATTACGGCGGACGGTCGGAATGAGTCCGGTCTTCCAGCGCACATCGAAGGTGATCACGAGCCACTGGTCCTAGCACCCCAAGCCAACAGCACGAACAGGACCGGCGCCGAAACCGAACCCACGACCCTGACGATACCATACACGTACTCAGTATACTGGCGCGAAGATGACCGGCTCGAGTGGCAGAATCGCTGGGATATGTATTTTGCTGCTCAGGACGATAGCACAAACGTCCACTGGCTGGCCATCGTGAATTCGTTGGTAATTTGCGGCCTGCTCACCGCTGGTCTTTCGGTCATCTTCGCACGTACAATCCGCAGTGACATGAGCGGTCTGAACGATGCGGGGACGAAAGGAAGACCACACCGCAAATCGACGTCACCCAAACGAGAGAAGAGCAACCTGCTTGGACCCATGGCGGACATTGACACGGAGGACTTGGACATGGACGAAGAAACTGCGGAAGATGTCGCAACCTGGAAGCTGCTGCACGGAGACGTCTTCCGTGCGCCAGCCTACGGAGGGCTCCTTGCGCCTCTAGTAGGGTCGGGCATACAGCTTCTTTACATGGTCTTTGGACTCCTCGTACTCAGCACGTTGGGTGTACTCAATCCAAGCTTTCGAGGTGGGTACGTCAGTGTGGGCGTTGGACTTTTCGTTTGTGCGAGCATCTTCTCCGGATACTCCTCAGCACGTCTGTACAAGACATTCGGAGGCCAGATGTGGCAGAAAAACGTCATCATCACGGCAGGCCTCGTCCCAGGACTTCTCTTTGCGACCATCTTCATCCTCAATCTCTTCGTATGGATCCAAGCCTCTAGCACAGCGTTGCCTTTTGGAACGTTGATCGGTATGGTGGTGCTTTGGCTCTTTGTGCAGCTTCCACTCGTCTATGTTGGTAGCTGGTTCGGCTTCGAGCGTATGGGAGCCTACACACAGCCGATCAGGCCCAACGCAATCCCTCGTCAGATTCCCGAGCAGCGCTGGTTTATCAAGAATGTGCGAAGATATCTGCTGGCCAGCCTAGTGCCTTTCATGGTCATCTTCGTCGAGCTGATGTTCGCTGTAAAAAGTCTCTGGGTGGATAAAACCACGTACTACTACGCTTTCGGCTTCACCGGAATCGTCAGCGCCCTGCTTGCAGTCACCGTTGTCGAAGCAGCCCTCGTCTCAACCTACTTTCTGCTATGCTCGGAGAACTATCACTGGTGGTGGCATTCGTTCGCTATCGGCAGCTCTTCATCCATCTGGGTGTACGGCTATCTCGTGTACTGCTATATCACCAAGCTCCACATCAGCGGCTTCTTGTCAAGCACGCTCTTCTTTGTGTATGGCTTCTTGGCCTGCGTGGTGTACGCGTTGCTCACTGGCACTATTGGCTTCCTAGCAGCCTACACATTTGTACGAAGGATATACGGCGCCATTAAAGTGGACTGATGCGAGCTGTTTATAATAGCAGAGGGTCTCTATGGGCGCCAAGTCTCTTCGTTGCGTGTGACTTCCGCCCAGTACGACTATCATCAGTGTTCGACATGGGCAATACAGGATTGTATAAATAGCCGTATTGATAGATCTATAATGCTAGTCATGTATGTCAACCACAAGCTGTCTCTATATCCTATCTAGCTTTGCTCGCCAACCCAGCAGCTCTACGCCATCCACTCCGTTTTCACTCTTGGTGAAGACAACAGTGTCTAGTGGCTCTGTCACGTATCGAAATGGGTCACCCGAGAACCAGCTGGCACATTCCCGCCCCGCGAACTCCTTCTTTCGGTCTTTCCTGTCGATCAAGATCCTCCAGACCTCTCTATCCGTACCGAGCGAGTCTGGATCAGTAGGGTACAGCCTCACAGTGAGGCTCTCGTAAGGGATCTTCTGCATAGCAGCGAGCGATCGTAAAACTGGGACACCGTTCATAGTCAGCTCTTCGATAGCAAGACCGGGCCCATCGTCCACAGCCAGCGTCATGGTGTTTGTAGCGTTGCTAGTCATAGTCTTGTAGGTGCCTGCGTATTCAACTCCCGCATGTTGCCGCGCAAGCTTATCGGCGTACGCTACCAGCGGCCTGACCAACTGTGGAAACAGCGCCGTCACAGCATTTTGAGCCTGGCCACCAGCCGCGTTGATGGTCAGCGCAATATTGTACTCAGGCACAAGAATAGCATGCGCTGCATACCCCGCCACACCCCCCGTCTTCGTGTAGATGTCGATCGCTCGCGGCGTCGCGACATCGATATCCGTTGGTCTGAAGATCTCCCACGATTCGCCGACGGCTTGCTGCAGCGACGGTAGATCAGCACGAGGTTGGAGCCAGCGCCGGGTTGCTGGCTTGCTGAGTAGTTTGTGCGAGAGGATGGACTGCAGGAATTTGAGTTGGTCGTTTGGCGTGGACCACAGACCGCCGGAGGGATCATAGTTGCCGAATGAGGGCACGAACCAGCCTTCATCTGCTTTGAAACGAGGGAGAAGTGCTTCGCTGCCCCGCTCGGGGAGAGTGAACTTTGTCTTGTTGAGGCCAAGGGGGTCGAGGACGAGGTCGTGGACGACTTGCTCGGAGGTCTTGTTGTGGACAGCTTCGAGAGCCATGCCGAGGAGAGTGTAGCCGATGTTGGAGTACATGGGCCCAGAATTTGGGGAGTGTGGGTGGTAGGCAGGGTTGTTGAGGCCTGAGATTATCTCCTTGCGCGTACATACACGAGTGCCGGGGAAGAAATCGCAAGTCGGCATCTCATCGCCGGTAGCATTGACGCTTGGAAGACCAAGCATGCCTGGACTGAAGCCTGGTACTATGGCAAGGTCTCCGACATAAATCCATCGACCCAGGCCGCTAGTGTGGCTCGCCAACGCGGCGATTGTGACGTCTTGATAGGCATGTCCATCCAGTTCTGGGATAAATTTGGTGATTGAGTCTGATAGCTTGATTTTGTCGGCGCTGAGCAGGACAGCTAGCATGACGAATGTCTTCGTGACGCTGCCAATTCGGAGGATGGTATCGGAGAGCGCTTGACCGACTTCTCGGCCAGGCGCAGAGTACTCATGTTCGAAGATGGTGTTATCCCCGATGGATGCTTTGACTGCGAAAGACGTATCCGAAGACCAAGGTACGTCTGCAAACGTTGAATTTAAAATAGCGAACTTAGTCGAGTTGGAAAGCACCTTCGGTGGTGGAAGGAGCGGCCCTGGAGGCGGACAATAAGCCTGTGCTGCAGTTGCAGAGAGCCAGGTAGAGAAGACGCCAACGATGAGTGGATGCATGGTCGTGGTTGTGTATAGCCAGTAGAACAAGATTGGAACTGCTGGAACGGCAAGAACAAAAGCTCTTTGTTTGTTAAATAGAGCCATGATGACGGCGTAGCTTTGTGTTCTGCAAAGTCGACGCGTATGAACGGACGGTATAGATGGTAAGACGGTCGGAGTTAATTCAGGCCACCAATGCTGCGCCCTCAGCCATCAAGGCTCAGAATGCTGACACGCAGATCAATGCGGACCGAAAATAAACTGTAGATCTCTGAGCCAAGGCAGACGAGATGAATGACATTTCTTTGCTGATGAATGGAGTGTTGTTGAAGGTTGACAGCGGAACGGAGCGACTCCGGCGATGATGATCAGTGGGGCACGATGCTGGTACCACTGCAGCACTTTATCATGCATTTTCCACACATATACGGACATCCAAGCAGAAGAAACGGGTTGTTGCTGTCGTTGGCGTGATTAAGCTTCACCTTGCCTTGATCATCTGAGCACGGATCCCGACGTGGTATGGTCAAGATATCGCGTTTTGTGGCAGAGCTCTCGCATGTGTATGAAAACTGTTAGCAGTTAGAGTGTCACGGCGGAACTGCCATGCTGGTGGTATTGTGATGGAAAGGCGTGGGTTGAAAGACTCGCGGGAAAGCGTCAAAACAGGAAACTAAGATCGAGAGCCTGAGGTACGGTTCATGTCAGCCTGACAATGCCAAACCCAGCAACAGCTCTCCATGTTCCCTCGGGATTAGCTGTGTTCTGATCGCTGTTCGGCCAGCCTAAGATCCTGCTGGATTCCAATCCTAAACCAGCGCTATGAGAGTACACATCAATATAAAACAAATGTAGACTAGAAAAAAGGGCTAGTAAGTTAGGCCGGAACATCTCCTTAATAGGAGCTAGATCGCTTGAGCACGGCTGGCTGACGACCTACATAGCCGTTATGTTACTAACGCTAGCTGGCTATATACAAGCGTTATGATATTGCAGGACCATGTATAGAAGTATAAATTTGATTCATTAAAGATAGATCTGAGAGGGTAGGGTTATTCCCGCTTCTGATAGCTTCGCAGACTCGTCATAACGACAGGAGGTTCAGCCGTAAGTTTCAAGACAAGGTACATGGAAGTACTGGATAGAACCGACCTTCATAGTGCGTTCGGCGGCAATGGGGTTGTGGGCTCCTTCAAGTGCAACTGCATCAAAGGATACCGGACTTAAGAAGTGCTCATTCTGTATGTGGTCGTTCAAAATATTCATTACGGCTCAAAAGGCCAGATTGGTATCATAATCTACTGCTCCTTCTCCAAATCCGCAATCTGCAGCACCGCCTTTCCAAAGTTGTGTCCCTTCAGCATGCCCAAGAAGCCATCGACAGCGTTGTCAATGCCCTCAGTGACGCTGATCTTCGCCTTGAAGGTACCCTCAGACAGCCACTTCTGGAGCTTCTCCTGGTGGTCCTTTGCGTGCTTGGGGCCCATGTTCTCGTCGGAGACGATGAATCCACGGACGGTCAAGCGCTTGGCAACAACCTGCATCAGGTTCTTGATGGGGTAGCTGTCCTCGGGCTTGAGGTTGTACTGGGAGATCATGCCGCAGGCGATGATGCGACCGAAGTTGTTCATGGCGTTGATGGCGGCCTCGAGCTGCTCGCCGCCGACGTTCTCGTAGTAGATATCGATGCCGTTGGGTGCAAGGCGGGCGAGCGCGTCCGCGGGCTTCTCGGTCTTGTAGTTGAAGCCGTCGTCAAAGTTGAGCTCGTTCTTGATGAAGTCGAGCTTCTTGTCGTCGCCGACGGAGCCGATGACCTTCAGGCCCTCGTGCTTGGCCAGCTGGCCGACGAGCTGGCCGACGGCGCCAGAGGCGGCCGAGATGAAGATTGTCTCGCCCTTCTTGGGCACGCCGATCTCGTAGAAGGAGGACCAGGCGGTCAGGCCGGGCATGCCCAGGGGGCCGAGGAAGAGCTTGGGGTCGAGGTTGTAAGGGTTCTCGAGCTTGCGGACGGCCTTGACGGTGTTGGCGTCAAAGAGGGAGTATTCCTCAATGGGTGTGACGCCGAGGCTGATCAGGACCTCGCCCTCCTTGAAGTCCTTGTTGTTCGACTTGACGACCTTGAAGATGGACTTGTTTGTAATGGGCTGACCGAGCTCGAAGGGAGGAGAGTAGGACTTCTTTTCGGGCGCGCGCATGCGGCCACGCTGGTAAGGGTCGAATGAGGCGTAGAAGTTCTTGACAATGAGACCGCCCTCGGGGATCTGTTGCTCGAGGTCGAATTCGCGGGCCTCAACCGCGAGATCCTGGCCAGGAACCGGCCAGCCCTCAGGCACCTTCTTGAAGATAACGCCCTTGTTCTGAACCATTATGTCTGTATGTGATGTGCTTTTGGGTATCGAGTAAAGGACGAAAGGGTGAATGAAAAACTTTCAGATGGGAAGCAAGTAGGTTTGTATTTCGTAGTATGAACAGCAGGCGGGACCTACATATACTTACACTCCACAGCGATTATAAATATGATTTCATACGCCTAGCCAAAACGGTATTGCATCATTGTGAAGGGTCCAGCACCGCGCCTCAAACTGGGAAGCTTGACAAGTAGGGTAAGGCTGTTTAATTCTGCATATCTCGCCGTTCTCTGCCCGAGAGAGATGCCCCTTGCGGTGTGTTTTATCCGCCGAGCAGAGCGATCAAACAGAAAATTGCCGCGGCTACAGCTCTGCAGAGCGATGTTGGGCGGAATAACGCTCGATGCAGAAAGTTCCACGAGTCTGTGGAAAGCGTTGGAGGGATGACGATGTTGGGCTGTCCGGAGGTGTACCACTTCAAGTCAAGCGCCCGCAGTTATGTGTTTTAGGAGAGCCGAGGCAAGTGGGGTTGGCTTCGTACCGTGTCCGTGCACCCAATGCACGGATTCAACCAATGCACGGGGAACGCGTTTTACCACCCAACTTCAACGCGTAATAACTCCACCAATAATGCACGGAATTAATGAGGCTCTTGACGAGATCTATGCTCTACAGCCTGATGAAAAACTTGTCTATACAGCAATTGCAAAAAGACATGGTGTTAATTGCTTAACTCTATCGCGCGCGCACCGACTCTACTAGGCCCCTTGGCAGGTCGCCAACGATAACCAACAAAAACTCAGCTACTAACAAGAATTAGACCTTGTAACGTATATAGAGACCTTGACAGCACGTCACTTACCTCCTACAAGGCAGATGGTACAAAATTTTGCATCCTCAGTTGCCTTACAACCCTGCTCTGAGAGCTGGGTTACGCGCTTCCTCCACCGTCACCGCGATCGATTGACCTCCTGATGGGCAACGGCCATGGACTCTAATCGTCACAACGCTGAGTCTGCATACAAGTACAAGTTGTACTTTAAGCTCCTGCAGGAGAAAATCACTCAGTACAACATTAAGCCAGAGCACACATACAATATGGATGAGAAGGGCTTCGCGATTGGGGTGCTAGGTAGAACCAAACGAGTGTTTAGTAGGCGTTAATATGAGAAGAAGGAAGTTTGACAGGCTCGTCAAGACGGCTTACGTGAGTGGGTGAGCCTCCTGGCTTGTATCTGTGCGGATGGTACTGCTCTTCCCCCAGGCATCGTTTTTGCGTCTCAAAACTCTACTATACAGTACCAGTGGGTGGCCGATATTAACCTAGAAAAGCACTCAATTCACGTCAGCTCTTCGCCCTCGGGATGGACCAACAATGAGATAGGATTGGCATGGCTTGAACAGGTGTTTGACTGTCATACAAAGCAGAAGGCACGCATTCAGTACCGTCTCTTAATAGTAGATGGTCACGGCAGTCACCTGACGCAAGATTTTATCAACTACTGTCACCAGAAACGGATTATACTCGCTGTGTTACCCCCCCACAGTACCCAGACGCTGCAGCCATTAGATGTGGTCTGTTTTAAGCCCCTATCCTCCAACTACAATTCTGAACTCGATAACCACCTCCAAGCGTCTCAAGGCATCGCCCCACTGTCAAAGAGCGACTTTTTCAGTCTATTCTGGCCTGCCTGGGTACACACGTTCGGGGTTGATCTCATACTGCAGGCCTTTGCAGCCACCGGAATATCACCAGTAAACGCCGACGTCATACTCGATAGATTCCACCACACAACACTAGACGGCTCAGAATCAGCTGCCTCTAGTTCTACTGCTTATTCTGCAGAGGACTGGCTCAAAGCTTGCACTACTCTTCAGGCAGAGGTGAAGGATTCGCGCAGTGTGGGTGCCCGGAAGCTGGGTCAAACTATCCACCATCTCTCATCTCAGGTAGAGCTACTCCAAACCGAGCTTGATAATATAAGGCAGAAGCTCTACAACAAGAACAAGCGTCAGAATCAACCTAAGAAACAATTAGATCTACAACAGCATCAGGAGTACCATAGAGGCGCAGTAATGTGGTCCCCTCGGGCTGTTTGAGAGGCTCGAGCTCGGATGTCAGTTGAACAACGCAATAGAGAAGAAGAGGCTTTAAAAAAAGCAGAGATAAAGGAGTTAGTAGCTGCTAATAAGCTCTATCACAAGAAAATTGCAGAGGAGAGGCGTGAGCAGCGTGTGAGGGAGAAAGTAGAGCGTGATCGGGTCAAGGCTGAGAAGGCCCAGGAAGTGGCTGAACGCCGAGCCCAAAAAGAGAGTCAAAAACAAGCTCTCAACGCTCAAAAAGCTCTACAATTATCCCAAAGAGGCAAGCGTAAAGCTTCACCAGCTCATACAGCAAAAATTACTAAAAAGCGTGGTGCTGTGGGTGGTGTGGGTAGTGCAGTTGCCCGCGAGCGCTCCTTGTCTCCCCCACCTATCACCACCCGCCGCGGCCGCAACGTCACACTTCCAAGTAAATTTAAATAGGCCAAATTGATCGCAAGCATCACTTTACTAAATTACCAACTTTTCCTATAATAATAGCTATTGTGTGTGGCTCTATAACCTTATTTTTGGGGTGGGTGGAAAGGCAGAAATCGTGCATTGGTTGAATCCGTGCATTGAGTGCACGGACACGGTAACGAGGGGTTTGAGCTCAATATGAGAAATCATGCATTCAGAGTCGAACGATATATGAAGCGGGAACTTGTTGTCTGCTTGCTGTGTGAACCCTGAAATCGACATCGCGAGGGTATGCGTATCACTGTACTTTCGGCATGGGTTTAGTGATCGTTGTTAGCAATCAAGCGCAGCGTTGCCAAGCGAGTCAGCAGGTCAGTGCTCATACGGCCGATGAGGGTCTCTCGTGCGAACATTCTCGAAGGCTTCCGCTTTCAATCGTGCAATTCTATCTCGTTTGAATGTGCAACTCTGCGTGTCGCTGTATACTCAATGCATGGGACAGGCATCGTCCTCTTCGTATGCCTTCTTGCACCACCAGGGCCTGTGCTCCTAGTCGCCCTCCCTCACGAAGAAGTTGTTCATCTCATCGTCCAGCTCTTCTTCAGGCTCCATCACCTTCTCAATGAGCTTCAGCGTGGCGCGTATCGGTAAGCCAACGACGTTGTCGTACGATCCTTCGATACGCTCAATCATCACCGCACCGCCGCTCTGGATGCCATAGCCGCCTGCCTTGTCGTTGCCGTCGCGCGTTCGTACATATGCCAGGATAAGCTCGTCTGAGACTACCGGCTATCAGCTCTGCTTTGTGGACTAAGCGGACGACGTACCTGATGGATCGAATTTGACCGTTGTTTCCTCGACATGTGTTTCCAGCCTGTACCCAGGGTCTATAGCGCTCTCTAATGGCTTCATAACCGCAACAGCAGTCATGACCTTGTGTTCGCCTTGGTCCCTCAGCATCTTCAGCATGGAGATGTGGTGTTCAGCGCCTCTTGGCTTCTCTAATATCCTGCCATCATGGCTGACTATGATAGTGTCTGCGCCGATGAACAGCGCAGGTTCGCCTTGATCTGTGTTGTCGATCTCGCTGCGGTACACGTCTAGAACCTTGGCGGTCGCGGTCTCGAGGACGTAGTTGAGCGCGCCGAGATCGTGCGAAAGGTTCTCTGCAAATTTTGACGGTATGATGTGAACATTTTGTAGACCCAGCTGGGCGAGGAGCTGCTTTCGACGGGGTGATGCGGAAGCGAGAATCACACGTTTCCGCCGTAGCTCGTTCAAAGCAGGCAAGCTGAGCGGCGGAGGCGGTCCTCGGGGCGGCGGTGGGCCTCTTGGAGCCTCTTTCAAGTCTGATGGGCCTGGCGACTTGCGGTCTGATAGAAGGGGCTCCTTTGCCGCATCTTCGTACGGCGGTGGGGGCTCTGTCGGTGTGGACATGGCTGGAGCGAGCAGTCGTCTGCTTCTGTTATAACTGTGCAAGACCAATTATGCTCAGAAACAATATACAGCGAGTGAGTATCAGAATGGCACGTTGTTGATGGTGAAGCGGTGCTGCACCCTTCAGCTATCCACAAAAGTTGAGATGACGCATGTCGCCCCGAGCTCCTGCCGACCCTGACTCGCGCAGCTTCTCTCTTCGTCCGCCTCAGCAGTGCCTTGCAGGTAGTGCACGCAGCCTGAGCACGGTTCAACATCATTGATCCAGGTTGAGCTACCTGCAGCAGCCGGAATGCATGTTAATTGTTGTTCGTCTAATTCAGCTCCCGCCTCCACCGCCATCCCCTCCGCCCCAGCCTCCCCCATCCCCAGCGTATGTGTGGTGACCACCGTGGTGCCCTTCGTAACCGCCTTGCTGCCCTCTCGCTGCAAGCGCCAGACCGGCATCTGCTAACCCTCCCAGGGCAGCGCCTATCCCGTTGGGATTTATCATTGCCTCTCCAGTCTCAGATCGGCTCAAGACTCTCAGCGGCGCATCGAGGTGCTTCTTGCCAATATCACTTCCTCTCCAGTAGCTGAGCCTGCCTAAGTCATGCTGCCGTGCTTCTTCCTCTGTCTTCATGAATCCCCAAGGGTCTTTGCTTCTGTACTTCCGGATTTGATCCTTTTGCCAGTCCTTCAGAACTTGAAGGGAGGCAATGACGAGCGCGTGGCTGACGGTCGGAGATCGTATGGTGAGTGTCTCGTCGGGAAAACATGTGAGTGATAGCTTGCAGTCTAGCTCGATAGAACTTTGCGCTCCATGGAGGTGGCAGAGACCGCATATGTTGTGGTCTGGACATGTCTTGCACTTCCATCGCTGGCCAACGATCGGTTTGGTTTGACACTCCAAGCACATGATGCCTTCATGGACACGTTGGTCGTCGTCGAAGCCATCCCAGTACGCATGGTCTGCAACGATATCTCCATACAGTGGGTCTATGTTAGTATTGTTTGCAACGAATAGCGCATGACGGAGGACATCGTAGCGACGTCCATTGGAGGAGCTCAGAGGCATGTGGCTGACCCAGAGGTAAGATCTTCCGTCGTTGGCTACGAACCGGAGGGAATCATAATTCGGTGCGTGAACAAACGTCGTGAGTATGTTCATCTTTCCACCGCCAGGGTTCAGAATCTCCGTTTTGCGCACACCGCTCCTCCGGTCAAGGCGTAATTCATATGACCAAGTTGACTCTCGCCCCTTGATTCCAGATTCAGCACCGTTGCACTGCATGACCCATGAGAACCTTGGATCGCGGTATCTACCTCCTATTTTCTTGAAGTTGAAGGAGAAGGCGGCAGGTGGCGTGTCCGATGACTTTTCTGATCGTCGTTGGGTCGACCAAGCGGAGGTCTCTGGCGTGTCCAACCAGTTCAGATTTGCTATAATGCTGGTTTGGGCGTGATACCTCTTGACTACCGGTCCGAGTCTCCACCGAGGCGGGTACGGGACTTGACGATGCTCCTCGAGGTAAGTCGCCAAAGCAATTGGATCTGATGGCACGTTTATAGAGGCGAGCATATCGCCAACCACGACTTCTGGTAAGCTACTAATGGCCGCAGAGGGTTGGTGCCTAGGAGGAAACTGAGAAACTGGGCCATGAACGGCTTCTGGTAGTGTGCTATATCTCTGCTGTGCCTGAGGTTGTAGATCAAATGATCCTGGACTCCAAGGAACATCAGAAGAGAGACTCTGAGAGTGCGGTCTTAGGCTTTGATATGACCGCTGCTGTACCAATCCAGGGCCAGGGTGAGAGCCTGTAGGTATGCTTTGCGAGTGTGGTCTCAACGACCGCGATGACCTCTGTTGTGTAAGAGATGGCACCCATTGATGAGTCGGCAATGCCATGCTCACCGGGCGCGGTTGCTGGCTGACGTTGCTGTTGGACCTGCTCCGTACTTCTTGAACTTCTAGCTGCTGCAGGTGTTTGGCGAGCTCTTCATCTTGCAACACCTGTTGATCCGGGGCCGATAGTTTTCGAGCAAGCTGCTCGTCCTCGGTCAATTGCTTGAGCGGTGTCGCTGTCGATGGTGCTACAGGTAAAGGTGCAGGAAGCTCGGCAATGAAAATCGGGGGTCCTGACGTCCCGTAGAATGGCTGTACATACTGTGGGCCTGGCTGCTGGTAGTTTGTACTGGACGTGCTAGGCTGCGCATAGTACCGCGCATGGTTGTCCGAAGGCCCGCTTGCGGGAGTGTAGTTTGTTGGGTCTGCGTAGTTTGGCCACGGTGCAGTCATGGCAGGTTATGCTGAATCGACACTCGAGGGTGTGCTTCCACGTTCAACCAGCTTGTAAATCATGCAAGGCGCGACGGCGCGAGGTCATGGGAGACGCGCCGAGCTGAATGACGATGCAACATTCGGATCGTGCTGCGCCTTCTCCTACTAATGCCCAATCAGAATCCCAAACGCGTTAGGAAGTTGATATAACTGGAAGTTCAGTGCAAAAGCAAGATGATAGAGGTTGCGATCAACTTAAAGCGAGTGGCTGTGATTGAGCTGAGAATTAAACATGACGACCTGAGAGGCTTTGATTGCGAGGCTGGACGCCTTGCAGATCGCCTCGAAATCAACGTCAGCAGCATGTTGAACACCGACCGGTCCTGTCGTGTCCGCAGCAGACTGTGGCTTCGAGTAGGCCGCTGTTGTTGGCTCGCTTCGTGTGGGGAGGTTAGCGCAGGTCGGCGCCGAGGCAGATCTTCAGGCATTCCACCCCCGAGCTCTGGCAAGACCAACCTTTGGAAGTTTCATCTGCGTAATGAGAAGTAGGCGATGTCAAATGACGATATGCATCTAGGTCATCTGTTCTGGATGCACTCTGGGGCTAAGTGTCAAGGGCAGCTGCCAAAGGTCGAAGAGTGACAGCCTTGCGGGCCATAGCGCCAATCAACGCCTCCGCGTTACGGCAGTCATTGAGAACGCGCTTGCCCGCGCTCCAGAACCCTGTCGCGAACCATCTCCGGGTTTGACTCAGTTCATCTTCATTGCGATGAGCACACGGCAGACGCGTCTCCGGTGTTGTTGAAGTCGCTGATGCCGCCAAAAAGAACCTGGTCACAGGTCAGCGACAATGGCCCGTCGCTGTCTCCATCTGCTTCCCGCCCACGGCAGTCAGATGGGATTGAAACAACTACGCCAGCAATTTCGCGTAAAGTGAAAGCCTGCGCAGCATGCCGGAAGCAAAAGGTCAGGAGTCAGCACTGGTATTTGCCCACGTGACGCCGAACAGCTGTATTAACATTGGGCAGATCAAATGTATCATGGACGAAAACGCTGGCCCGCCATGCAAGCGTTGCGCCGAGCGAAAACTGTCCTGTGTCCTCAACAAGAGCTTACAGACTCTGATCGATGAGCGATCGCAGTAAGTACAACCGGTTGACCAGGAAAATGTCTGACGAGACTAGATGGAAGCATGAAGTTGTTGGCGACTTGGGTCTGATACATTCGTCGCTGCAACAAGTGCTCAGCAAACTTTCACTTCCCGCACTACCGCCACTGAACGCCAGCACAGCTGATGACTCGGATCCAATTCAACAATATGATGCTGCAGATCGAGAGGATGAAGTTCCGTCATGCGACAACTCGCCGAGGTTGTCCCCCAAAGGAGATGCTCTGCCACATGCGCCTATTGAATCGCTCTACCAGCTCACTCGCCTTCGCGCACTCCGATCAGACGATCCTACTGAGGAGCGCAAGCCTACACCGGATTTCGCTGCGAACTATCCCGTGAACGACTTCATATCGCGAGGCACTGTCAATGTCGAGGATGCTGAGCGGTTGTTCAACTTCTTCCTTAATCGTATCGATCATTTCATGTACCGGATTGGAAGTCACAATTATCGTGACTTGGACAGCCTACGTCGTGGCTCCACTGTCCTCACAGTCACTATCTGCACGGTCGCTGCGTTGCACGACCCGCACAGCAATCACCTCTACAAGGCTTGTAGTCGAGAGTTCCGCCGCTTGATGTCAGCATCCATGTTCGATCGCCGCATAGATCGCGACCGTATGCGGGCACTTTGTGTAGCGTCTTATTGGCTGTAGGTCACTAAATTTGTCTATGCATGTTCACGCATCTGACTGAGAACAGGCATGATCTCTCGTGGACAATCAGTGGTTATGCAATTCGCCGAGCTATGGAAATCAACCTCAGTAGCAGCTACCATCGTGTCCTTGCTACCGGTGACGAAGATTCAATGGAGTGTATTCGGCTGTGGTATGTCCTCTACATATGTGATCGACATTTGTCCATTCTATATGGCCGCCCATCGATCGTCAGAGACGAGGTATCGATCACCGGTTGGGAGGCGCTTATGCGGACCCCAGCATTCACTGAGGCTGATAAGCGACTCGTCAGCCAGATGGCTCTGTTAATCATCATGGGCAACGCAAGAGAGCTCTTCGGGCCCGATACAGGAGAAGCGATACCGAAGGCGTTCGCACCACAGTTAACAAGCTTCAGTCGCCAGATAGATCATTGGATGGGTTTCTGGTCGACAGAATTACTAAGTAAGCCCACGACCGGTTTTTTTTCGCTGTCGAACACAAAGCTAATCTGCTCAGAAATCCATCAGTTTATCGGCGGCTTCCCGACCAAGGGCGTGATTATACACCATCACCTTGCGAAGCTCCATCTTCACTCACACGTCTTTCGAGGCCTCCGTGGCGCCCCTGTACCGCCACACTTTCAAGAGAGTGCGGTCGCCGCAGTATCAGCCGCTACAGACACAATCGAAATGGTTCTGACTGATTACGATATCCAGGAGGGATTGGTCGGCATACCGCACTACATTCACTCCATGGTTGCATTCGCGTGCGCTTTTTTATTGAACATTGCATCGCAATACAGCGGCCAGTACATCACGGATGTTGTGGTCTTCAATTTGACCACGAAAGCTGTGCAGCAATTCCGTTCCACTCCTGTCGGCAAGTGGCATCTGGTCCATCTGATGGCGGAAGGCCTGGAAAAGATGATTGCCAAGAAGGGTGGTAGTCCAGCCGCGGAGGTGCCTCCCAGTCTGCCGAGCGAGGCTAGTCAGTCTGGTGCCCCAAACGGTTTGGCCTTGAACACCCCACTTACCGGAGGCTCATACGGTGACAATTTCTTCAGCGGCTTCGAAGATGCATACAACCTTGGGACCACCTCGTTCTTGAACTTCGACACAGGCACTATCGACCTGGACTTTGCTGGATTCAGCTTCTAGCTCTCGGTCATAATAGATCCTTTCGTATCACAACGGGTTTTCAAATTGTCAGTGTAACATGCAGATTTGGTGCGTTGACCGTGGCTTGGACATTTGCACGTCCAGGACCTCAAAGGAGGGGTCATGGCCGGCAAGAAAGCCGACCCCGCTAGCCCCACGTCAAGGTACACACCCGCAGCCATTGCCGCGGCGACTAGCCACTGGCTATTTGCTTGAACCTCTCCTTCTAATTGCACAACTGCACTTGTTAACATGGCTTCCTCATCCGTCACACCAAAGCAATTGCCACTAAAGGCGACACTTGATGGTCTCCCAAAGCTCTCTTCGACATCATCCGAGCTTCGTTCTGAAACGCGAAATGCAATACAAACCAGCTCGAACATCCCCATCCTGGTCGCGCTGGACGATGACCCAACCGGTACTCAGACTTGTCACGACATTCGAGTGCTTACAACCTGGACCATCCCCGTTCTGAAGGCAGAGATCGAGTCTACTGTATCGGGCAGTGGCTTCTTCATTCTTACGAACTCGCGGGCGCTGCATCCACCAGCAGCGCGGGAGCTGACCATTGAGATATGTCAGAATCTTAAGGAAGCAGCAGCTCAGGCAGGCAAAAGATTCGAAGTAGTCTTGCGTGGTGATTCGACCCTGAGGGGTCACTTTCCAGTCGAGCCCGAAGCTGTTGAGGAAGCGCTTGGAGCAAGCGACGCGTGGATTTTGGCACCCTTCTTCCTCCAAGGCGGACGATATACGATTGATGACATTCACTACGTTGCCGAGGGCGATGTCCTGGTACCTGCGGCAGAGACGCCGTTCGCCAAGGACGCTACATTCGGCTTCAAGGCCAGTCACATGGCCGATTGGGTGGTTGAGAAGAGCAAAGGAGCGATATCGAAAGACCGAGTGCGTGGGATTAGTCTCAAAGACATCCGCACGGGCGGTCCAGACAAGATCAACGAGATCTTGCAAAACGCGGCGAAGGGCACAGTCTTCATTGCCAACGCAGCTGCAGAGGAGGATATGGATGTTGTTGTCCAAGGGATTCTCAAGGCGTCTGCCCAGGGCAAGAGGTTCCTTTTCCGCTCTGCAGCAGCTTTTGTCTCAGCCCGTCTGGGCATCTCTCCGATCCCGCCCATCACCGCACGGAAGCTTCAGCTCAGTACTGCTGCGGGCGGACTGATCATCGCCGGCTCATATGTTCCGAAAACCACAAGTCAACTGAAAGCCCTGATTGACGTGGCAGGTGACAAGCTGACCACAGTTGAATTGAACGTCAACAAGCTCCTCGAAAGTGAAACTGCACGTGGACAAGAACTGGATCACGCGCTCGAGGTTGCATCTAGTGCGTTACAACAGCCAAAAGACGTCCTGATCATGACATCGCGCGACATTATCACAGGCGCAGACGAGCGGTCATCGCTAGACATTGGATCCGTTGTCGCTAGTGCGCTTGTTACCTTTCTGGAACGATTGGAAGTCAAGCCTAGATACCTCATCGCGAAAGGCGGTATTACTAGTAGTGACATGGCAACCAAGGGGCTGCGAATGAAGATCGCCACCGTCGTGGGACAGGCAGCACCCGGTGTTCCACTCTGGCGATGCGATGAACCGACGAGCAAGTGGACCGGCCTGCCGTATGTTGTATTTCCAGGCAATGTCGGCGGCGAATACACTTTGGCAGAGGTCGCGGAGAAGTGGAGACCATCGATACCTGTTAATCGCTGCTAGATATTGGTTTTGTGGACAGAAGTAGTACCAAATCCTGAAGTCTTTCTTCGCGGTATACGTCTTGAAAAGAAATCGATTGGCATTGCGTCGATTCAGGCAACCAGATTCCGAATCTAGGCAACAACAATGCACCTACTTCTCACTCCCTACTTATCACAGCGCCCTTTTCCTTTTCTTTCACAAGACTCAGAGATACGATCGACTTGGCTTCCATGGCCAGGACTGAGCAGATGGCGGGTACAGCACGGCCTCCGAGATCAGAGAGGACAATGAAAATCCGACAAACGCCAGAGGTCCAGACCAAGGTTCGCTTCCCGTAACATACTACTTTTACACTCCAGTGTCTGACGCTAGAAGTCACGTCACTTCTGCAGTTGCAGAAACTACCCTGCGGAATGCCAAATTACAGCTGAGACGCTCTCACATTGCTGTGTGAAGCGCTGCATCGAGCCACTGGCATGGAACTCCGAGCACAGCACACCTGTGGCACAAAGCAAGTGCCTGTTATTCACCAAGCTTCCGAAAGAGCTACGCGATCTGATCTTTGGATACGCGCTTACTGAAGACTTGGATGGGGCCCGTTATCAGCTCGCAACAAGAGTCGGAGCCACGACGCGCGGTGATGAAATCCCTGACCGACCGGAAAATCTACTGCTCACATGCTGGGCCATCTATCAGGAGACATATCTCCTGAATCCTTTCCGCCACCCCTACTTCAGCGGGATCAACCAAGGCAAACCCGAAGTAACGCTCCCATGGCAATTCGCAAACATTCAAGCCCTCGACATCACGCTCCCGCAGGCGGCACTCGAGGGCGACAGCCTGTACAACTTCCTCTTTAGCCCAACAGGCTGGCATCCCGAAGCCCGGCACAAAGGCGTCTACGTCTCTCCCTACGTCGGCCTCAAGAACACAACAGGAGGTAGCTGTCGAAGCTTCGACTTCACTCTACTCCCCGCCCACGCTACAGACGAAATACTCCATCTGCACCACACGCTACAACACCTCTCCCTCCCCCCCCAGCTTCCGCGCACCGCAATCCACCATGCGCCTCCACCGCGCGCGGCCACTGGTCCATTTAACCCTCCGCATCCCTCCCACAAACTGGTGGACATGGACCGCCGACCCCCACACCCCAGACACCAACAACCATCTCGGTCTCGAACCAGCCCTGGGCAACGGGAGTCTGGATCCCACACAGCGTCCTACGTGTCCGCGGATGCTAGACCTAGCGCAGCAGCGCCGCAACGGGTTTCTTCCCGTTCCGAGCATTCCCGTTTCGCAATCGACGCCGGGATGGGCGCATATCATCGCCAAGATGCCGGATATCAAGATGCTGGAACTCGTGCTGGAGTCGTTTGGGGAGAAGAAGGCGCAGTTGGATGTGGTGGTGCAGTGCGCGAAGACGTGGCGGTTTCCGATTAAAGATAGTTGTTTTGAGTTGGTGTGGCCGGGGAGAGTGGAAGAAGTAAGCTGGAGCAAGCCGAGGTTCGAGAACAGGGAGGTGCGGAGGGGGGAGTGGTACGAGCGCAGTGTTGGGTTTGAGGGGCGTGTGGTGCGGTTTAAGCGACGGCGGAAATCGCATGCGGTCGGTGATGGGGATGGTGGAGGCGGTTGAAAGACGTTGGTGTTGTTATTGTCTGGATCAGGGATTAGATGTGTCGGATCTTTTATTGGGGTACCTCACCGCGTGTACAAAGGTGGATACTGGTTCTCGCAGTCCTGTCCAGAATTGAAAACCATCACCAACCCCGATCCGCTACCAAACCACTCATGACCCCAGACCTGCCTGTCCACCCCCACCCCCCACCGAACCCAACCCTCCTCTTCCCAACACTACACCAGAACGACAAAGCACAATACATCCATAACCTACACTTTCACCCGCGAAGCCGGCCCCTCCCACCCTCGATACCAATAACAACACCCTCTTCGCCTCCGCATGCCTTTCCACTGACGGGCTAGCCTGGCGCGGCGCCGGCGTAGAGGCCACGAATTGGCGCGCCGTGAGCGCATTGTTCGCGCGCGTCTTTGATCTGCGTAGTATGTATGTTGTGATTAATACACGCGTTGCGTTCGAAGGCGCGTGCTGTCGTATTATATTCGGCCTGGCGATATATCACGGGGGAGAGTTTGTATGAAGGGGTTTGTGCATGAGTGAATCTTACAGGGAACAATGGTGGAGAGGAGTAAGCTGGAAAGGGTTGAACCGTTGGTTGGGGGTATATGCTACTTCTACAACATCAGTCGTTGAGACGTGACTTCGTTACTCGCCTGTTGGGGTCGAGGGGATCCTTCTTCTTCTTCTTCGCTGTTTTTCATCTCCAGTGACTTTCCCGGTGCGCTGCGACGTGTCGTCTACTCTGCTCTCAGTCCTTTGCCTACTGGCTTAGATCTTCGCCATCGCCTACTGGCTCAGATCCTCACCCCACACCTGCTTCGCAATCTCGACCTCGAGCCTAACCTTAGCCCACTGCTCCTCCTCGGTAAGCTCGTTACCCTCCGCCGTCGAGCTAAACCCGCACTGGTGGCTCAAACACAGCTGATCCAGCCCCTTTGGCGCAATAGCCGCCGCCTCCCTCAGCCTACCGATAATCTCCTCCTTATCGTCGAGCTCGTTCTTCTTGCTGCTCATCACGCCCAGCACGACGACCTTGTGCTCTGGGAGATGGCGCAGCGGGCTAAAGTCGCCGGAGCGCGCGTCGTCGTACTCGAGAAAGTACGCGTCGACGTTGAGTTCCTTGAACAGGACTTCGGCGACGGGCTCGTAGCCGCCGGACGCGAACCACTTGCTGCGGTAGTTGCCGCGGCAGAGGTGGATGCCGATTTTCATGTCGGCGGGGCGCTTGGAGATGGCGGCGTTGATGAGGGCGGCGTATTTGCGAGGCAGCACGCTGAGGTCCTCGCCGCGCTCTGTCTCGGCGGCTTTGCGCATGTCCGGGTCGCACAGGTAGGCGAGGTTGGTGTCGTCGAGCTGGACGAAGCGGCACCCCGCGGCGTAGAGAGAGGCGAGCTCCTCCTGGTAGACGCGGGCCAGGTCGTCGAAGAAGACGTCGAGGTCGGGGTAGGCGGAGATGTCGATGCTGGCGCGGCCGCCGCGGAAGTGGACCATGGTGGGGCTGGGGATGCATACTTTTGTGGTTGCGGCGCCGCCGTTGGCCTTGATGGCCTGCTCGAGGAAGTTGAAGTCGTCGACCTGGATGGCCTCGGGGTGGCCCAGCTTGCCCTTGACTACGAGGGTTGGCGGGGAGAAGCCATCCTTGTGCCTGATGTTGCCGACCTGGCCCTTCTCTTCGATGCCGGCGAGGTGCTTCAGGAAGTCAAGGTGGAAGTATGCGCGGCGGAACTCGCCGTCGGTGATGGAGCGGATGCCGTTCTCGATCTGGAGCTGGGCGACCTTGCTGACAGCCTCGTCCTCGACCTTGCGCAGGTCTGCGGCAGAGATGTCGCCATTGGCGGCCTTCTGACGCGCCTCGAGGACAGCCTTGGGGCGCAGGAAAGAGCCAACGTGGTCGGCGCGGTAGACGCCGTATGGGAGAGGCATTGTGCTGCGATCGTCAGATCTGGGCTTGTTGTGCCGCGGAACCTTTTGCTCCGTCCTGATATGAAGCTATCCAGACGCTCCATCCACCCTCCACCGCAGAATTGGACTTACATGTATCTAGCAGTTGGATAGGAACAGTTTCACAATCACTCGACAAGAGGGACACCAGCTCTTTAAAAGATTTCGCCTTGCGCGCGTCGCATCATGTAGCATGCTCACTTGTCGGTACCCCACTCACCCACTCACGGCAGTTGCATCGACGAGCTAATTGATGGGTGGCAGCGCCCGATGCGCCGAGGAACCGCGGGCATGTGGAGAGCCCCGACAGGGTCCATTTCGAGAAAACCTCAGAGGACAGGTTACGTACAGAGTCATCCCATCTTGTTGCTTCTGTTGGGTGCTTCGGCAGTTGTATCTTGCGTCTTGACACATGCAAGGAGGCCAAACGAGTTTAACGGCCGTTCTTGCACAGGCGAGCAGGGCCTTGGCATTGCGTGCATGGAGGGGCGGCATGCAGGGTCCGGCATCGGCTGAGATTATGGCAAACGCCGACTTGCAGGCTGGTTCTGCAGGAGTGCAACTAGATGTCGAGGTGTCATCCCATGCTCTTGTATGCTATATATCTTTTCGAAGTAAGACCTTGACTTGCGAAGATGTACTGGACCGCTGGGATAAGACGTTCTGGTGGAAAGAGTGATGCAGGATACCTGTCATGGGGGTTACATAATGAAGATACGGCGACTCAGGACGCAAATGACGAGTTCAGAGTTAAATTGCCCCAAAGACAAACTCGATGGGTAGGCGCAATATATTAGCAGCAGCTGAGATTGACATCAGGGTCCTCATTGCGATGCGAATACGGCAGACTGGCTGTTTATACACATGGATGGCAGAGCATGTGGGGCATGTGGGAGCAGAGCGGAGGTGGGGTGTGGGAGTATCTGGGCGCCGCTTCTACACATCTCAGGAGTTACATAAGACAATGACCGCGTAAAGGGCAACAAGACAGGCTGACCTGCTCACAACGCCGAGGGTATATTGCATTAAGACACAAATGAGGGCTGGCACGATGCTAGACCTACACAGCGATAAGCCTAAGCAGCCTTAAGCAACTTGGCATCCAACAGCTCTCCAAACATGCCGCTCCACAGCCCCTCCTCTTCGTCCTCTTCCATGAAGAAGCCGTCCTTGGCATCATAGACCCGCTCTCCTTTGCTGTTGAACTTCTTCTCCTTGCGCGGTAGGTCGCGGGCTGCAATACGGAGTCTGATGGTACCCGCGCCCGCGCCAGAGTCGCCTTCAGTCTCGACAATCGCCGTCTTGAAGCCGCTAATTTCAGGCGTGACTGTCACGGGATTGACGCCGAAGAATCTGCATACGATGAGCGCACCGGGTTTGATGTCCGCCGACGTTAGGTCGGGAAGCGTGCTCAGATCTTCTGGTAAGGGGGGTAGGTCATCTGCAGCTTGTTCCTGTGCGGCGGTGGCGATGTCCTGCTGGAGTTGGTCTTCGATAGCGGCGTGGATCTCAACGTCGGGATTGGCGTCTGGGTCGTCGTCGTAGTCGAGAAAAATCTTCTCTCCTGGATCTTCCTGGTTTTCTTCTGGCAGCTCTTCCCCCGCTGGCTTCTTGCGGCCCTTGTTGCCCTTGCCCTTTCGCGCTTTGGCAGCGTCGCGCATCACTTTGCCGATCGGGTCCCAGTGCTGCTTGAAGGGGAAGGGCGGTGCTGTGAGCTCATACTCCTCTTCCCAGCACTCAAACGCTGAGAGGTTGATGCGCGACTTCCAGAGGTCGGGATCTGTTGAGGCTTCTGGCTCTGGTGTGGGCTCTTTAGCCTTGGCTGGCTTCTTCGCAAGGTTCTTGGTCTGCCGTGCGAGCATGCGGCCAATAGCTGAGACGTCCGGCCGTAATCGCTTTCGCTCGGGAGGCTTCTCAGATGTCACGTCTGGGCTCTTCGAGTCTTGCTGCGGTGTTGGCGCGGCTTGGTCTGTGTTTTCTGGAGCCGGCTCTTCCATTGCGATATCTGACTCCTGCCCAAGCCTAGCAATCATCTCTTGTTTTCGTCTCTCTAGCTCTGTTGTTTCGTCTATGGGGTGGGGTTCTTGCTCTCCCACCTCGAGGCGCTTTCTCTTGCCAGACGGTTGCGAGAACGGATGTGCTGGTTCTGTTTCGCCGTTCTCCTGTTGTCTCAACTCATCTTCGTACTTGCTCAGATCTTTTAGGGTGGCGTCTTTATCTAGCTTTCCCGCCTTCTTAAGGTGGTTCAAGCGATTTGTCTTTGTCCGACGTGCGTTCCGTACATGTGTTTCTTTCTTGCCCTCGCCAGGCGGAGACATGTTCGTGCTGGTCGGTCGAGGTGGGACGTTGATGTTCGGTACCGGTGTCTTCGAGGACCGCACTTCCGGCTCGGCGTCGCTGTCTGAATCGCTCGAGGAGTCGCTCGAGGAGTCATCTGAACTTGAGTCTGCATCGGAAGTGTCTGAGGCATCTGACGAGTCTGTATCTGAGTCTGAGTCCGAGTCTGACTCGGAATCGTCGGACCTGTCGACGTCGTCGCTCTCCTCGCCGGGGGCAAAATCGTCGTCTTCTTCGTCTTCGTCCTCGTCTTCGTCCAAGTCCATTTCTACTTCTGGCTGCCTGAACCTCACCGCCTTCTCCGGCCCGTTCGATTGGGTCGCAGCAACGCCAGCGCCCGACGCCTCAATAGCATCCATCTCCTCTTGCAAGTAGCGCAACAGCTGATCCGAATCCTCGTCTGTCATCTCCTCCAGCCTCTGCCGCTTCCTGGGTGGGATCCTGACGGCAGGGCGGTTCAGCTGGCGCAGATACGTCTTCCCAAACGGGACGCCGTCGACGAGGTGCTGTCCGGCATGGCTGATCTGGTGTCGTCCTGTGAGCGTCCTGGCGCGCATCTCGGCGCGCATCAGCGGCCGTATGCTGACGCGATCGTCCTCCTTCAGGCACTGCGCCACGGGCATGAAGTGCAGACACTCGAAGCCGGCGACCTCGACGACATAGTGCTCGAGCCCCCAGTGCGTTGCCTCGAGCGGCACGATGAGGTTGACATCCTCGAGCAGGCGCGTGACCGTGTAGGCCGTCGCGCTGTTGGTGTCGGGGACGGGCCAGAGGATGTTGGCGACGGGCAGGCCGTTGCGCTGGATGGTGAGGCGCAGACGCATCGTTGCAGCGCGACGCGGGCGGGAGGGGACGAATTCATCACGACGAACTTTTGGCGGGAGCTGCGACGGGCTGCGGCGCTTTGCACGCGCTGATTGGCTGGCGGCGGCGGAGAATGGTCCGCGACAGGCAGGAGATGCCAGATGACGCAAGTAACGCTTCGAAGCTACAAGCCTTGTCTCCATATCCGCCGTGTAGATGCTGCTGCTTCTTCTTTGATTGCTGAAACCCCGCTCCATCGACTGACATAGCAAGACTGAACGGCAAGACCGACAGCATGCCCGTCTCGCTCATCAACACGCTCAAGGGCAACTGGCAGAAGGTCACCGCCAACGACCGCCTCAAACGCTCCTCCCAGATTGCTGCCGTCGTCAATGGCACGCTGCACATCTTCGGCGGCGAAGTCCAGCCGCGCCAGCCCATCGACGACAAAGTAGACGTCGTCGCCCTCAGCACCGGTATCACTGCCCCTCCCCCGCCATCACGGTACTCACTGACAGCCCCAGACTCACCAGCCCTCGAAACAAAAGCAGCCCCCAACGCGCCCTCAGCCCGCGTCGGCACCGCAGCCGCCGTCCTGGATAATGCCGTCTACCTCTTCTCCGGCCGCGGCGGCGTCGACATGGCCCCCGTAGACGAAGCCGGCGCCGTGTGGGCCTACACGCCCTCGTCGCACTCATGGACGCAGCTGCAGCCCTCAGACACCTCCGCGCCCGTACCGCCTCCGCGAAGCTACCACACGTCCACCTCGGACGGCACGCGCACGTTCTACGTGCACGCTGGCTGTCCTGCCGCTGGCCGTCTGTCCGATCTGTGGGCCTTCGACGTCGAGACGCGCAGGTGGACTCGGCTACCCGATGCCCCTGGCCCGCCGCGGGGTGGAACGAGCATTGCGTTCAGCGGGGGCAAGCTGTACCGCATGAACGGGTTCGACGGGACGACCGAGGTCGGCGGGAGTGTCGATGTGTTCGACACCGCTGCGGGGACGTGGGACACCAAGACCTTCACGGCTGATGGGTTCGATGGCCCGGAGCCGAGGAGCGTGTGTGCGCTGCTGCCGGTGCAGTTGGCCCGCAAGCAGAAGCTATTGACGCTGTTTGGCGAGCGCGATCCGAGCTCCCTTGGGCACGCCGGCGCGGGGAAGATGTTGAGCGATGTGTGGATCTACGACATCAGCGAGGAGTGGTGGACGAAGCTATCCCCCAGTGCACCCGACGGCGCGCCCGCAAGCAGGGGCTGGTTCGACGCCGACGTGGTCAAGGGCGAGGAAATGGGCAATGACAGCATAGTCGTACATGGTGGTCTGGGCGAAGACAACGAGAGGCTGGATGATGTATGGCTGTTGAAGTTCTAGCTCTCCTACCATCCACAACGCTGATTTTCGATACTCAAACGCACAGAATCACTTTACACACCTCCCACGTCTTCTCATGTCATTTCCTTCCCATCTCCCTCTACAACTTGCTCTGCCCAGGCACCTTCTCCTCCCTCCCCACCAACCCGGGGTGCTGCGTGATAACCGGCCTCGTCACCGCAAAAAACGCCGTCCCCCCGCTCTTACTCGAAAACTGCGCCTTGGAACCTACATGGAAGAAGGCGAAATCTCCCGCAACGAGACTACTTGTATCAGCCACTATTTTCTCACGTCGCCACGCAGGTTCCACGTCGAAAAAAACTTACTGGTGCACAACCCCCGTCGCCTCATCCAGCACGTCAATCTGCCCTTGCAGCACGTACTTTGTCTCTTCGTACGTGTACGCGGGGATGTCGCGCGTGGGGCCCGGTTGGATGCGGTAGAAGCCCGAGGTGAGGTATGTAGGATTGTCTTTGGTTTGGGTTTGGATGCTGGGTACCCAGTGTTAGAGAAAAAGTACAGGAGTGAGGAAAGAGCTGTAGAGAGAGGAAAGCGCAGAGAGGAAAGCGCAGAGAGGAAAGCGCAGAGAGGAAAGCGCAGAGAGGAAAGCGCAGAGAGGAAAGCGCAGAGAGGAAAGTGTAGAGACGCACGAGTGGAAATCTGCGAGTATGGCAGATTCGCCGGCCGGGATCGGAATGTGTTCGTGGCCGGCGCCTTTGATTACTGTGAGTGGGACTGCGGAGGGCACTGGGGGGTTAGTATTTCTATCGAGTACAGGAGGGTAGGTGACGTACTGATGGTGTATAGGTTGTGTTGTGTTTCATGGGATGTTTAAGAAATAGGTGGGATTGCTTGCGTGTTATAAAGGTCTGCTGCTGCGGGACTATCGTGCGCGATTCGGGCTGCTGTAATTGACCCCTCTGCTGATGTGCTCGTTGCGCATGGCGACATCTGGATGAGCATGGTTGAGGCCGTGATGTATTACCGCTTTGGGAAAGCCGTGCCCGAGGACCAAGTGTAGATAACATGAACCTCTTTGCGGCTCTCCGCAATCTTTCGCAGTCCACTGTTCACGAATAACCCCGTCGCGGAAGCAGTCCGGCGATTGCAATCAAGGTCTGATATCCGGGGGCTCATGACTTGGGAACGTGGGGAAGTAAGCATAGCGCTAGTTTGTGCTTGGAGGCGATACTCCACGACTCAGCCTTGCTTTCTCACACCTTGATCACATCACGTGTTGGCTCCATCCTCTCCAAGCTCTTGTGGCCATTTCGGCTGCATCAGAGGAGAAGTTGCAATCATGATCAAATGCAACAGGAATGCATGTCGGCGGCAAGGGGCCCTTCGTGAAGCAACACACGCCATCACCACAGTCATGGGAAACGAGAATCGCGGGATCATAAGGGCAGGACGCGTCAACCTCAATCGGCGAATTATCAGATGGAGATTGTTGATGGAGATTTGTGCGCTAGTCAATGGTAGTACAACCGACGAGGCGAGCTGCCGAGACGGCTGCTGACTTTGACACGAGTGTCACACTTGCACATAACGACTTGATCAGCGGGCTCGACCAGTGTGCTTACTCCAATTCGATGCTTGTGTAGCATCGACGTGGCCTAATTTGAATACTTCCGCTGTCAGTAACGCTGTGTTTGTGTTTGTGTTTGAGTTCCCTGCCTGTCAACATCTCGCTTCTGCGAGGACCCGCCGAGTGACAGGCCGGTGACAGGACACCAACCCACGTTGCATAAACGGCTTCGTGTACCAGACGGGGACGTGCTTACTGCAGATGTATTGCCAATGTCGTGAGACCCGCGCCCTGCGCTGTAACAGTTGCTCCAAAGTGGGCTGGTGTAACGAGCAAGAAGCGCCGCTAGGGTGTATGCATTTTGACAGCGGTGTACAGTGTCCGGCAGCTGTAAAGTGGACTGATTCAGATCCCTCTCTGGCAGCAGGTAGGGCTGTACCTGTCAATCGCGTGCAGTTGCTTGTCCTCGGCGTGTCCACTCAGCGTGCTGATCGCCAAATTTCGTTTCGACTCTTTAGACAAGGAATGTCCAAAAGCTCGGATAGACGAATTCGTCTTCGAAGATGCGCCTGACCTGTTCCAGGACGAATGACTCCACCTTTCCTACGTTCTTCAGCACCTGTTTACCGCTACCTTGACCGCCGATTTCGCTCTCGACTTTGATATTCTCCAGAAGGCCTCCTATCTTCAAGCGTTGTGCGAGGGTCGATACCTGCCCCTGTGATTCTGCCTGCAAGGACTCGCGGCCGACTAGCGCATCCGCATCGTCCGGCGACAGAAAGCAAAAGTGTGCTCGCTTCTTGATGTATGCCAGGATGGCCACACCATCGAATGTGAGTCCCGTAATGTTGAGCTTCAACGGAATGCCGACAAAGCTTGGCATGGGATAGTCCAGGAGTATTTCGGCGGTCAACGACATCTTGATGTCCCCGGAGTACTGTACGTGTGTCACGACCTGGAGATCTTCGGGACTCTTCTCGCGCATGCGAGGCGGTGTAGGGGACGGAGTCCGCTCGAAGTCGTTTTGTGAAGACGAGTCACTTGACTCGGCAAGGGAACTGCGCCTTTCATCATCGTGGTTATGCTGTGAAGATGGTCGTGTGCTTGGATCTGGATTTGACTGGGGCGTCAGAGTCAGGGAATTCATCGAGACAGCATGATGGAGACGTTTGTTGGTCGGCGTCGTTGGCCGGCCGTTGGGGTTGTCAAGCCAGCCCTGTATCTGTGCACCAGCAACCGCAGCTAAAGGCGTCGTAGCACCTGAGAGACCTGCGCCTAAGGGCAGGTGAAAATAGTTGAGGTTGGAAGTGCCGCCGGGAATACCTGGTGTGGAGACTCTAGGAAACAGATGAGCGCCGAGCTGCTCAGTAGGGTATCGAAATGCAGTCGGTCTTGTGTTGAGGTAGGATGGCACTATACTGGGTTGTGTAGCAGTACGGTCCGTTGCATGCGAGTCCCTGTCGGCGTTGCGCATATGATGGGCGTTCGAATGAGGCTTTGATTGACTGGTATTGATGTTACGCCCTTCAGCGGACTCATCAGCACCATCGGCATCATCTTTCTCATCTGGATCGTCCTCATCTGACTCGTCTTCCTCATAGAAGTCTGGCAGGGGATCGCAAATGTCTTTGATCTCGATCTCAGGCGGCACGCTGCCGAAGTCGAACGAGTGAACGTGAACAGATCGAATGAACCTCGGTAATGTGACCTGCTGAAATCGGTCGTGGATAAACGCGCGTATCTTCTCTGCGCGAGCGGAGCCATCCGCGCCGCCTGTGATCGTGTCCCAGTTGATATCGACTGACATGGCCGCAGATGCAGCGTTGGGGTTAACGGAGGAGAAACGCGTCCGCGAATTGCCCAATGGGGAAGCGACCACCGAACGCTGGAAAAACGACGACCGAAGTTGCCGACCACGGAGCACCAACGCCATCGCTTCCCCATCGCACCATTCGACAAGGTCCATGTCATGCAACAGATGTGACTATGCACCTGTGTCTGCATGATCGCCCTGTCCGACATGTGTCTCCCTTTACCGGTATCATGACTGCCCCGCGAGACGCACGTGCACTGTACTATGACTATGTGGATGAACTCTCAGCGCAGTACCGTATGTGAAACAGTGTTATTGGAACAACTTCTATATCGTGGCGGACTTGGAGCCGCATGGCGTCGCTGCATGGCTCATTTCTGAATGCCCATGCTGCAGATCACCGTTGAAGCAGCCTACCAGAAGCGAACCATAGATGACTGAGCAAGGGACTGAGCCGGTGCATATGTAAGCTCGGGCTCGGCCTGGCGGCAGAAGACGTACTGCATTATCCAAATAGGCGCAAATTGAATCATCGGGCCAATCAGCATCACGTCAAGGTTGAGCATATATCCATCGAACATCGACCACAACTGCCGTAGACGCATGAAAGCAACAGGCGGTGGTTGATAACGTGTCTTGTTTAGCATTCTCTACACTAGGCATTCCTCGGCAACTCTACACATACTGAGGAGAACCCTTCCTCGACTGTCGAAACTGCGTGAGGCCAGATTGGGAAGCTTGTGCATATCGACTCCGCATGTTCTCATTCTCGGCTATGTGGAGATCATTCCAGTCCTGTATACAACAAGCGCCACGCCGCAGAACCACATGAACGTCCAACGCCCTTGCTGCCTTGGGTGCTGTTCCGGGAAGGATGGGTCGAGGAGGAGGGTCGTTGCTAGCCCTGTTCCTTGGCAGATATCGGATCATGTTAACGGAAAGTACTGAGATATGGACCGGATCCTTCCATCTCGGTAGACGAGTGCTGCGAATTCAGCCGCGCACCTCGGACCGAACCAGGCTGCTATCGCCCCGAAATCTGACTAACGCAGCCCTCTCCAGCGAGGCCAGCAAGGCTTGACGTAGGTTCAGCGTATAGTAAGACTTGGCGTTGTGTCTGGTGCTGACAACCGAGTGAAACGGCACCGCCAGAGAGGTAGGGCGGGAAGTCGTGTTTCGAGTCTTACTAGTGACTGCAATTGTCGTACACGATTTGGAGGGGCGCGAATAACGTCGATTGGTGAACAACGGCGGTGCATGCTGTAGGGCAGATCAGCTTTGCTTGATTGGTCTCGTCTCAACATTCCACGGGTTGACGCGGTGCACAGGCAAGCTCAGCGTTTGAAAGTATGGCTGGCCCGGTCCAGAGCGGTCGACCGTGGCCGAGCTCCTTCGCAGGCGCGTCTGAATTAGATGGCTGGCTTGTGTCTGTCTGTCTTCCTCGCCTCAAGGCTGCATATAGCCAGGGACCACAACTAGAGATATGGTGGTAAAAATGGTGAAACGGTAGATGAAAAGAGGCCGGGAAAATCCACCGTGTGTGCACCGCGCGACCCAATTAAGGTAGCCTGTATCCAAGGCGGAGAAAAAACTGTAGAGTAATACAAGGTGGGAAGTGCTATGCAAGTGCAACACCGACCTGTATTCCAAACGCCGGACCCGCAATGTCCAAGATCCAAGTTATCCCAATGCCCGTTGAACGCCAATACTTTTGTTCCCGTGACGCCGTGAAATGCAACCTGTGGCTCGAGCGGTGCCTTAGAAGCTCGCTGTGCCCAGGAGTGAGAGGTCGAGAGAGGCTTGCGCGAATGGACAGCCTGCGCAGTGACAACACGAACAGACGGTGGTCTGTGTGTCACCAGCCATCATGGGGTATCGTCTGGAGAATCGTTGTGGTAGGATGCTGCAGGGCGGACTTGTCAGACACGTGCAACGCGGGGGGAGCCCGTCCGGGCCGGCGTGGAGGGTTTGTACCTCTACCGGTCACAGCTATCACACTTCTCGTCGTGCTTGACCGTCTTGACATTCGAGACACCGCAGTTTGCACTTCTCGATGCAGCGCACGGGGCCTTGTCTGTGGTCGAGTGGCCGCAGCCGTATTGGTGTACGACCTTGGTGCACATACTGGCGAGAATAGGCGAGGAGGGCGCGTTGCACAGCGGGGAGCGCCTTCTGCGGGCGGCGCTGGGGATGGTGGAAGAGGAAGGCGGGGTGGAGGATGGGCGCGCTGATTGGCCAGAGACAGCAGGAAGGTCCGTCGGGGGGCGTCGCAGACGGCAGGCACGCGTGGGAGTGAGACAACACAATGCGGAGCGCGGCTCGACGAAAGGCAGAGGAGATGCTGGGTGCGCACCGGCGGGCGTCTGGCAGGAGATGGGATGGAAGCTGGGGCTTCGCAAAGGGCAGCAACGGGTTGTGGAGCAGCAAGGTCAAGTAGCTCGCCAGCTAACGGCAGCCGAGCAAGCAGGAGCAACAGACAGAAGCGTGCGGGAGAGAGTGGTAGGAGCGTTCCAAAGGGGGTAGCCGGGGCAGCAAGAGAGTTTTATAAGACAAACATCGCAGCGTGCCGGACTGACGGTACCTCTCGAAAGATGTTAGATTACTGCCGCTGCCGTTTGCAACGAGAGTGCGACAGTCGTGTACAGCCGTTGGCTCCGTCCGGAAAGGCAAGGACTGAGGTACATAGCGGAGCGTTAGCCTTTCACGCCTATGCAGGCAGGGATCGGTGGAGCCAGGATCATCCTGCCAGGCCACCAGCGTCTGCTGCAGCCCGCTCCGCCCAATCGCAGTACCTGGACGCACAGAGGCACTCTGTCTTTCGACGTCTGCCGTGCAGCGCGCTGCTGCTGCTCCTCCCTCGTTCGCCGCGTCCACGCCCCTCGCGCACAGCGACCTCGACCGCAACGGTCACGTCGGTCACGTCGGGCAGGGTCTGCTGAGCACGGCGGCATTCGAGCAGGAAACAGCCGATGCGCCAGTGACCGATGCTCAAGACGACCGGGGATTTCAAATTGGCGCTGCCGCGCACCATCACCTCCCACCCATCACATGGCGGCCCGCGCTTGATAGTTTGATAGCTCGATAGCAGTCTGCACTCGAATCGGCTCGCTGCTCAAAGATTAGCCGGGCAAGCAAACGCTATGCCGCGTTCTAGCTCGCAGATCAAGCGGAAGGGAGCCCGCCCACTCCTGTCGCCAGCATGCAACGGCAGGGCTGATGGCCTAGTATGTAAGAAGACCTTGCGGAGCAGCAAACGCTGTGGGTGCGAGTGCCCATGGCAGCACGGTAACGACATGGCTGGCTGCGGATGCCCCTGTAAGAGGACCTGGACACCCGCTGCCTGTCCAGTGCGCCGCTCTCTCTGCTCCAAATCATAGCTATCAGTGACTCCTGCGCGTGTTCCTGCGTTTTCAATCCAAGCTGCGGCTCGAACTGCTTCACAAGATGCGGAGGATGAGGAGCTACACTCGAAACATCACTCGACCGGCTGAGCATGGAGCGTACCCCTGGTCCGGCTTGCATTCACACATGGCACCCTAGTCGCAGTATTGCTCTCTCGTCGAACGTGAGAAACCACAGTCGAATGGAAACCCATCACGGCGATGTGTTGTGGCCGCTACATCATGTCAACAACTCGGGTGCAACATTGACGGCAATAAGGGCTGTCCTTGCATACACTCCGCGCACGGTCTGGGATAGCTGCATACAGGCTGGCGACGCGTGAAGCGTGACGACACTCTCTAAAATCCTTCTCGATGTGGCATGTCCCAAGCAAACACCGAAATTGAGCACGGAAAGGCCAGACCACTTCTTGTTGGCCGTGCATTATGGAATGAAGCTGGTGCTGCCTCTCACCTGTCGAGTCACATACGACAGCCTCTGCTGCGTTTGCTTGGTCAAAAGCAGCATCACAAGGCTGCCAATTGCACGTACTCACCTAGGTTGCATATCATGAAGGGTTGACGTTGCATGTTGTAGTCCAAACAAAAACGGACTGACGTGGTGTCTGCGAGACGGCTCCACATCCCTAAGCCCAGATTATATGCGGCAGGATAGGAGAGGGTCATCTGCGCCAGTCTCATGTCTCAAGAGAGTCTTTGTGGATAGTTTTCCAGATACAAACGTAGCTCGGCATATGCTGTGTAAGCTGTCAGTCAGGTCTCGCTTCCCGTACCTCAACGGCTTGCAGGGGTGTCGGACCACTTCCCAAAGCGCTCTAGCTCATCGGCCCGGCGTGACACGAGCAGCTTTGGGCACAGAAGTCTCGCGCCATCAACGACGAAAAAGCACCTCCTGCATTCTCGCACTCACAGGCCACATGTGCGTTGCAAGGCGAGAAGACGGTGCACAAGCAGTGCCGCCGAGAACCCACATCAAACGAACGAGGGCATAGCGCGACAGTCCCAGAAGGATCGACGAGTTGATCCTGGCCCGCAATCAGGTCCACCTATCATATCACCGTGGGAATTCGCACGTTGGCTCTTTTCTCGCCAGACTGCCAAAGTCGAGCTGTGTCGGATGTACGAGTGCTTGGCAGAACGGTCGTTTTGCCCCGCAGCCGCGCAAAGTACTTCTGAGGGCACTGCTTTAGCTGCTGTTTGTTTCATTGCTGTTTGGATGACGATACTCAACTGATCTTCAAAACTCAAGGCCGTGTTGTGGGGTATCATGTCGAAACTGCAGAATGGCCAGCTGGACGTTGTTCGAAACCGGGTTAAGGAACATGGATCCTCGAAGTAGATTTGCACCGCTAAAACTATCCTTCGGTTCCACTTGCCGCTGGCGCACTTTTCGATTCTGCTACCGCATTATCAGCACCAATGTCTACGTATGCAACACAGGCAAAGTGCAATGAACAGCGAGCACGACGGTAAATATTCCCCAGAATATCAACGCGGAGGACTCTTGCAATGAGATTGAGGGAGCTGGCAAATTTGGATCTGTGCTGTCGAGAACTCGTGAGGCTAACATGGGACATCGTCTCAGCTACACTGACACTACCGGATGTTCAGCATAAAACCAGTGGCTTATGCTTGACGATCGAACATCGGCGCCGCACCAATCAAACCAAAAACGACCTACATGTGCTTTGGTTCATTTTCACAGCTGCAAAAACGGCTCTGTTTGAGTACTCGCTGTTGTCAGATCGTGCTCCCATCCTATTGATAGCCTCACTGCAGCACCTATGTGTCGACAGACAGCAGTAGGTACGGGAGCTGGCCACATATAGAGAAAAGTAAGCTTTCTCGACTCGCTGATCTGTAGATCTACCCTGCTGTGCAGTTCACACAATGAGCGGTATGCCCAAAAGTGACCTGACCTGAGTCTTTCAGCAACGAGTCGCCTCGCAACCGATAAATCACGACGATCCTTCTTCTGAGAGGCGATCTACTCTCAGGGTCATTTTCAATAGTCTTGACAAAGTCTAATCCTGGGGCTTGTTTTGTTTGCTCTCGGTGCGACGGGCTGTCAGCATGCCCGATTCGATAGTTGCTGCAGCGCGGCAGCGGCTTGCATTCGCGAACTGCGTTGGAGTTCAACTGTACATCCGCGCCGCATCGCCGTATGTCAGGCTCTCAATGCAGCGTCTTGTTGATAACGTGGTCAAAGGGGCACAGTCCACGTTAGACATAAGAGATGTCATCACGATGTCCTTGTCGCGTGCAATTATCTATGAACCTTGTTGGATGCAGCGGACTCAGGGATAAAGATCCCGTCATTGGCGCAGCATGCTAATCTAGGATTCTCTGTCTTTCAAAACATGCACATCCGATATTCCTTCTCGGATGCTGTTCCCATCCAGTGAGAGGCCGCGGCCCGGGACTTCCAGCTGCTGGGCGGACGTTGGTAGGTGCGGCACTTCTTACCTCCTCTTCTCCAGCCATCGGCAACTGCAACGACAGATATCACCGTCCAATATTACTTCGGTACCAGCTAATCTCCATCAGCCGGTGCCTGCACCCAAGAGGAAGAAAGTTTGGCATGGAGAAAGAAGATGGGAAAAACGGGGATTAGCGACCAAATGGCGTGTCTGCTTCAGTAGTCGAACATTATCCACAGGCGTTACTTTCGCATCGGTTTGTCTTCCATGGCAATACGTGTGGCTTGCGGCTTCCAGGAAATCGCCGAGCATGGCGCACGTCTAGGCCACACTCGCTCTGGTTCATCAGACATCAGGTGATGCGGTATAGAGCGAGGCGTTCGTGGCTGCCGAACCTTTCCAACGGCCATCGTAAACCATGGTAATTTGGTAGACGCTACTGCCAGGTGGTCTGGCACTGATTGGATGGGAGATTCGAGGGCGACTTTGGGCAGCCACGTGATATCACAATGGACTTTCCCACTTTGGCTCGATATGGCACCTATGCGCGACCGTTGCGCACCCCCAACAGACATAAGCAAGTCCCCCCAAACCGCAGATTGATCGCGCTTCAATCTCTCCTAGCTCTTGCCTGCTCTTCACACGTGCGGAGGCCACACTGCCCGTAAGGATAAGCTCGAGCGGGGCGTCTTACCGATCAGGCCTTTGACGTCACTCTGTCAACATCTCGAATCCACTCAATACCACGTCTGCAACGCACACCAGCCTGTCACAATCGAGCCCTTTGCGCAAAATCCGGAGAACGCTTGGCCTGGTGGGGCCTGTCGATTTTTCAGCATGGGGAATCTGGATTTCGATCAGAGCCACAGCATGGTAATGCTGTAATGTCTGTGGCCATGTCGGCCTCGTTCGGCAGTAGGATCCTTACGCGATACTTGCAATTCTCAACCGATGCGCGATAGCTTAACATCACAACTCCTGCCATTGGCTGCGTAGAGCTTTGTGCCCCATTGCGTGTTGCAGAAACGCGACTTTCAGAGCTCGAAGTAACAGGGGTGGGCCGGCAGTTCATCGAATTTCGTCGTTATGACGTTCGCAAACACAGCATCGGTACAGGCGCTGCTGCCTTTATAATGCGCTCCCCACCGGATTGAGAACCTGAATGTCCTTGGAACGTTCAGACGATCTCTGGAATATCACAAATGGCATCTCAGATCCTCGGAAACATTTCAGACAAAGCCAAAGCAATGGCTGGTGGCGAGAACAAGAAGGTCGCTCAATTGGCGGCCGACACCAAGGATGTTCACGACGGCAGCTACAGGATAACGAGCGACTATGGTGTCAAGCAGCACGACACCGATCATTGGCTGTCTGCCTCGACAGAAGACAAGCAGGGCCCTCAGCTCCTTGAAGACCCCTTCGGTCGCGAGAAGGTATGTTGAACGCTGTGCTCACAGGTGGCGATTGTAGCTAACGCTCACAGATACACCGCTTCGATCACGAGCGTATCCCCGAGCGAGTTGTCCACGCACGAGGCGCTGGCGCTTTCGGAAAGTTCAAGCTCTTCGAGTCCGCCGCAGATGTCTCCAAGGCTGGCATTCTGACCGACACCTCCCGCGAGACACCTTTGTTCGTCCGATTTTCCACTGTGCTCGGTAGCCGTGGATCAGCAGACACTGTCCGCGATGTTCGTGGGTTTGCGATCAAGTTCTACACAGAGGAGGGGAATTGGGACATTGTTGGAAACAACATTCCCGTCTTCTTCATTCAGGACGCTATGAAGTTCCCCGATGTCATTCATGCTGGCAAGCCTGAGCCTGACAGCGAGATCCCTCAGGCGCAAACCGCACACAACAACTTCTGGTAAGCACGATTCTACCCACATACACTCCTAAATTATATCTGACCGACCTAGGGACTTCCAGTATCTCCATCCCGAGTCCACCCACATGCATTTCTGGGCTATGTCTGACCGAGCCATTCCCCGATCATACCGTATGATGCAGGGCTTCGGTGTCAACACCTTCACACTTGTCAATGACAAGGGCGAGAGGCATTTCGTCAAGTTCCACTGGACTCCCGATCTCGGTGTTCACAGCTTCGTTTGGGATGAGGCTCTTAAGCTTGCCGGTCAGGACCCTGACTTCCACCGCAAGGACCTTTGGCAGGCCATCGAGGCCGGCTCGTACCCCAAATGGAAGTTCGGCATCCAGACTATTAAGGAGGGCGAGGAAGACCAGTTTGACTTCGACATCCTCGACGCCACCAAGATTTGGCCTGAGGAGCTGGTCCCCATCAGGTACATCGGAGAGTTTGAGCTCAACAAGAACCCCGATGAGTACTTCACACAAACCGAGCAGATCGCTTTCTGCACATCGCACGTTGTTCCGGGTGTAGGCTTCAGTGACGACCCGCTTCTGCAGGGACGTAACTTCTCTTATCATGACACCCAGCTCTCGCGCCTGGGAGTCAACTGGCAGGAGCTGCCTATCAACAAGCCTGTTTGCCCCGTCATGAACTTTAATCGTGACGGAGCTATGCGTCACACCATTACAAAGGGCAAGGTCAACTACTGGCCCAACCGTTATGAGACCGTGCCTCCTGCCAAGGAGGAAGAGGGTGCTTACATCGACTACCCCGCCAAGGTCGCTGGCATGAAGCAGCGTCTCCACAGCAGGAAGTTCAAGGAGCACAAGAACCAGGCTGAACTCTTCTACAACTCCATGTCTCAAATCGAGAAGGAGCACATCAAGGCTGCTTTCTCCTTCGAGCTTGACCACTGTGATGACCCTGTTGTCTACAAGCGTATGGTCGAGCGCATCGTTGAGATCGATCTCGAGCTTGCACAAGGTGTTGCTGAGATGGTCGGTGCCGATATCCCTCAGGAGGTGACTCGCCCTAAGCATAACAAGAAGGCCAAGGGTCTGTCGCAGCTTGACTACCTTCCGGCTACCCCAACCATCGCCACCCGCATGGTTGCTATCCTGATCGCAGACGGCTATGACAAGGTTGCATACAACGGCATCAAGGCTGCTCTGACTGCTCAGGGTGCTCTGCCTTTCACCATCAGCCCCAAGAGGAACAAGATATATGCTGATGGCGAGGACAAGAGCGGTGATGGTGTTGTCGCTGATCACCACCTTGAGGGTCAGCGTTCGACGATGTACGACAGCGTCTTCGTCCCCGGTGGAGAGAAGTCTGTCGCTACTCTCAGCAAGAACGGTCGTGCCATCCACTGGGTCCGCGAGGCTTTCGGTCACCTGAAGGCGATTGGTGCCACTGGCGAGGGCGTTGCTTTCGTCAAACAGTGCGTCGAGCTTCCCGGAATGCAGTTCTCCACAAGCACCGATGTCCAGAACAGCTACGGTGTCGTCACAGCCGCTAAGGTCTCACCTGATGGTTTCAAGGAGGCTGTCAAGGTGGCCAAGGAAGCTGCTGACTTCGTCGGTCAGTACACTTACGCGATCTCTTGCCACAAGAACTTCGAGCGTGAGCTTGATGGCTTGAGCGTCATGGTTGCGTACTAGAGAAAAGGATACCCCAGATTGTCAATGTCTGCTACACATAAGTAATGACTTAATGAATACGTGCTTGCACCCATAGCCTGCACACTCACTCCTATCGTCATCAAGTCCGTGTTTCCCAGTGCGTTCATACTTTGTGAAATCGTTGTTAAGCGTAATAGTCGTGTACTTGATGTCGTTATCCTATTTGCAGCACAGTTCCAACCAGGAACCCTGCCCAGAATTTTGCGCAAGATGCCTCCACGTGCCTACCCTACCTAAATGGCCCCATGACTCCATGTGCATACCATCCAGCGCGTACACTCTCGCCACGTAGAAGTTTCTGGCCTCACTGCTTCCCCTCACTCAACTCCTTCCACCCCTGCTCACTATACCTCTTCTGCGGCTGCTCAACAAATACCGGACCCTCGTACTCGCTTCTCAGTCCCAGATACTGCACCACCGGCCCAAGCATGCTGGGATCAATGTCCAGCGCCGGCTTGCTGAGACCGTCCTCTGCGCTATAGGCTAGCACGACGAGAGGACCGCGCCAAACAGTGTGCTTGCGCGTCTCCGTTCCTTGTGTGTCCGAGCCAGTGGTGGCAGATGCCTTTAAGAGAAGCCATTCCACGCATGCATTTGTGGTGAGCGAGCGACCCGAGGTATTGCTGTCATATGAGATCTGGATCCAGTAGGGTAGATAGCGGTCGTGGAACGCGATTGTTTTGATCTCGCCTGCGGCGCTGTCTGGAAAATACCTCGCCATGTCGAGGGGTCTTCCGTCGTTTCCGAACTTGATACATACGAACCTGGGCTTGGTGTTTGTCTCAGGTAGGTATAGGGCGCGGCGGTAGCTCTTGTCTGGCTTCTTGGAATTACTTGCGCTGACAAAGGGCTTGCACAGCGGTTTGTGCATGTCCCAGTCTCGGGTTTGACATGCGGCACTGCAGTAGTAGAGTGATTTGCAGGTGCTGCAGCGACGTGGGGAGGCGGACGAGTGACACACAGCACAGAGTGGTGACGAGGCGGGCGTGGCTGGCGGAGTGACGGCGGTGTAGTCCTCGAGGAGGAGAGGCGTCCCGAAGTCCTGGGGCAGTGTGAACGACATGCTGATGGTTGTAGAAGAGCAAGTGTAGAAGATGGATATTGATGGTGTTAGCAGTTTGAGGCTTCCAGGTTATGATAGATTTCAGATAGTCGACTAGTCAGTGACCTCTCGAGGTGAGAGCTTGCAGGCGAGAGTCAGACCTGCAGGGGAACGGGTGAGAGAGAACACGTTGATTCTCCACTGATGAGTGATAAAACAAATGCAGGGATAATCTGTATCAACAAGCGCTATCGTCGTCCCTATGAGGTGCTCACAGAATGTACCTAAATTGAGGGTTCTTGCGATCCGTCAGATCATCCTCATAAGCATGCTCAAAACCTTCAAGTGTACCCGTCTTGTCTCGCTTCTTGTTCACCGCAACACACCAGTAGCGATACACCAACGCAAGTAGACCTGCCAAGACCGCAGTCACGAAGGTCACAATGAAACCTGGCTCATAGCGCGGGGCATCCTGGGGCTTGAAGACAAGGGGACCAACAAAGTTTCCCAAACAGTAGCCAATATAGATACCGGACGAGGTCACGGTTCTCTTGGTGTATCCTGCAGTATTAGCGAGTGCTTGGCCCATGAGCACAGCATAACCGCCGCCAACTGAAGGCAAAATGTAGCAAGCGAACAGTAGAGCGCCAGTCTTGCTTCGAGGCAGTAGCCAGAGCAGCAGAGCGGCAAGCGTCGTGCCCATCTGACATGCAAAAATCGCCCAGGAGCGGATACCAGTGTACTTGTAGCAGAGCCAGGGGACGACGAGCTGAAGAGTACCAGCATAGGCACCAGCTGGCATCACAAGGAGTAGTGAGTTGAGCCTGTTGAATCCAAAAGAATTCTGTCAAATGTCAGTAAGAATCTCAGAAACGCTTTGATCGACTCAGTAGGCCTAGTACTCACGATGATGATTGGAACAAATGTACTGATGGGTCCGTTGGCAATCATAGAGAGGAAGGCAATGGCAAACATGAGCCAGAACTTCTCATCTCTGAGCAACTCCAGGACCTGAGCACCCTTGAAGTGAGTGTTGCGAACACCAGAGTTGTTGGAGCGAAGCCGAGCCACGGATATGTATCGCTGCCTGTCGTCGAAGCCCTTTGCTCGCACTGGGTCCGGGGGAAGGACCCACCATAGAGCGACACCCCAAACGATTGTGATTGCGCCGGCAAAGAGGTACATCAGCTTCCAATTGGCCAACGAGCTCTTAGCACTGCCGAAGCCGTAGTTCAGGACCGGAGAGAATATAGACACGTAGCCCGTGCAGGAATACCAGATGCTGCCTAACGTTAGCTTGAGACGGTGTGTAGCGCGGTGGAGACCGTACCCCATTCTGAAGGCTTGCTCGTTCTTCTTGTAGAAAGAGCCGACAATGACCATGAACATAGGACTGATTCCACTCTCCAAAAGGCCGAGAAAAAAGCGTTGAGCATAGAGTTCCTTGTAGTCGCGGCAGACGACCGTCAGGATCAGACAGATGCCCCAGATAGTCACGATTCCAGATGCTACGCGCTCGATCGGAAATCGCTGAGCCAGGTACATGGCAGGATAAGCACCGACAATGAATCCAAGATAGAAGATGGCCGCAGACATCGAGTACCTGTCACCTGTTCGCAGATGAAGATCATCGCGGAGTCCAAACAAAGCCTCCATGGTGGTCAGACAAATCCAGGTACGACAGGTATAGATGACTTACTGCTTGCGAAAGCATGGCCTTGTCATAGTATTGAAGACCGTACGTAAGACAGAGGACTGGCATCAGACGCAGATCGATCTTCCGTCTCAGGCTCTTTTCTTCCTGCTCAGTCCACTCTTCAGGACCTTGGTAGGTAGCGAGGACACGCATAGCCTCATCCTGATGAACAGTATCAATGGTCTTGAGAGGACTGCCATCGTCGGAGGCCACCTTCTCTTGCTGAACGTCTTGGTGCTTCTCGATGTCAGACATGATGGCAATGCAAGTCTTCGTGATGAAGAACGATTTTGTCGATGCCTTGACAATGGTGAAGGATCGACACGATGCAGCTTTATGGCTTCTGTGACCAAGCCTTCGGTATCCCACGGCAGCACAGCAATGTTAACCGGGCGCCACGATTGTCGAACCTGGAGACAATGTGGGTGCCCCGGCCATCGGACGCTTTCTCCACACGCTGGGACGTGCAGACTGGGGAGTTATTTTGCGGGGAGTCTTGGCCCGAAATCGATAGCCAGAAGCAGTGCATGGAGGAGCGCTAGGTAGAGCTGGATTGGGATGACCGAGACCATTGCCGACGTCTGAATGAGGTGTAGTGGAGATGGCGCGTCTGGGTTGTTTGTGGGCTACCGGTAGCGCAGCCCAGGTTTCGCTTGTGCTTGCCGTTCGTGCCTCAGCAACCCTGGTCTCGCAATGTCGTCTCTCGTCATGCGGCGCGAAGCTCATGCGCGCGATGGTCTCACTTTCTCCCTTGCGGCATTTGTCTTGAAACATAGACCATTTGTTCCGCGTTGAGTACACACACCAGTTGTGGCCGTTGCAATCGTACACCAAATACCCCGTTGCTAGGTATCGCCAGCCAATATGGTATCAGCAATACACGTCGATATCCCACAAGGCTCTACATCAGTCAAAGTCCATCTGATCAATCCAGTTAACTTTGGCCCAGCTCAGATTCATCGATTCATGGCACCTCCGGTCCCTGGGCTAGAGACGTTCAAGACATCACCATCGCATTCGTTCTACATTGAGCATCCATCCGGGCGCAAGCTCGTATTTGATCTCGGAATACGCAAGGACTACCAGAACTACTCGAAAAGTATCGCCGATTATCTGCCTACAACCAAGTACGACATCCAGGTCACAAAGAACGTCGTGGACATCTTGGAAGACAATGGAGTGTCGTCAAAGAGCATCGAAGCCGTTATTTGGAGTCATTGGCATTGGGATCATATCGGGGACCCTTCGAAATTTCCTCACAGCGTAAACCTGGTCGTTGGCCAGGGCTTTAAGGACGCTATGCTGCCTGGCTATCCGGCCGATCCATCGTCTCCAATACGAGAAAGTGACTATGCCAACCGAGAACTTCGAGAGATCCACTTCAAGACAGAACTTAAGATTGGACAGTTTCCAGCATTCGACTACTTCGGAGATGGGAGTTTCTATCTGCTGGATAGTCCTGGGCACGCTATAGGTCATCTCTGTGGGCTTGCCAGGACGACAACGACCGAAGGAGGTTCTTTCGTTTTGCTTGGAGGAGATATATGTCACTATGCAGGTATTTTTAGGCCCTCTAAACACCTGCCTGTACCGGCGTCCATCAGCCCACATCCTTGCAATCCGGAAGGCGAGCTGCCGCTCTGTCCAGGTACTGCGTTTGCAGAGCTACAGAAGGCTCGGGGAAGATCGTCGACAGATAGCTTGTACGACATGACTTTCGGTTACGACATTCCGCTCGCAAGAAACACAGCGACTTGGCTGCAAGAGCTTGATGCTGACGAACGAATCTTCGTGATCATTGCTCACGACTCAACAGTCAGAGATGGGGTAGACCATTTTCCTCAGTCATTAAACGACTGGAAAGCGAAGGGTTGGGGAAGGTCATTAAAGTGGGCTTTCTTCAGAGATCTTGAGCTATATTGGACAGAGAAGGGCGTACATTAGCAAGTGTAATATCACAAAGTATGCTACTACAGTCCGTGTGCATTCAACAATCAGAATACTTCTCTGTGCGAGGCACAGCTGCTTTGCTGTCAATGACCACGTGGTTCGAACGTTCACTGCAATGTGTAGCTTCAAGTCGACCTTCAAAGCCTTGACTCGTAGCTGAGTGGCCAGAACACGACAGACTTGTGGTCTGTTCCTCGCCGCTGGCAATGGTGTGTTCTAACCCTACTAGACTTGAAAAGGAATGCCGAAAACGCGGGGCGCCTAAGGTGCGGGGTCTGCCGGCTTCCAGGGGACCTTGCAACAGATGTCGGATCGACTTTGCCGTATGATGAGTATCGGCGACAAGTGGAAAGCCCACGAGGCCGACGACATGGAAATGTGTGAAAGATAAACTTGCGTCTCATCAGCGTCGTCCCGTACTTCCACACTTCTCTGACAAAACCAAGAACATTGCAGTCATGGTTGGGACTCTCAACACCGTCAGTCAAGCTAAGCAGCCTAAGCTGGACTCAACCCTGGATTATGATGTGATTGTTGTTGGCGCAGGCCAGGTACGTTATCTCATGTTATTGGAGCATGAGCTGACAGTGCGCGGTAGAGTGGCATGTACTCGCTGCATCGAATGCGCCAGCTTGGTCTGAAGACTAGAGTTCTCGAAGCAGGGTCAGGCGAAGGAGGCACTTGGTTCTGGTAAGGAAGGCGGTTGGTGTCTTCACTATCATGCTAAATAGTGCCAACAGGAATCGCTACCCGGGAGCTCGATTCGACTCTGAGTCTTACTCCTATATCTTCTCGTTCGATCAATCACTCCTGGACGAATGGGACTGGAGCGAGCATTTTGCAGGCCAAGAAGAGACACTGGCATATTGTCAGTTCTTTGCAAAGAAGTTCAGGTTACACGAGGACATGCAGTTCAACACTCGTGTATCTACTGCACAATGGCGTGAGGGCTCAAACTCCTGGGTCCTTACGGACCAAAATGGCAGGACGTACACCTCGCAATTTGTTATCAGCTGCATGGGTATCCTCAACCAGCCCACTCTACCCGCAATCCCCGGTGTACATGACTTCAAGGGTGCCGCGTTCCACACTTCTCGCTGGCCCACCGATGCAAGTGCAATTGACGGAAAAAGAGTTGGCATTATCGGTACCGGCGCAACGGCCATCCAAACGATCCAGGAAATCAAGAAGACTGTCGGGTCATTGACTGTTTTCCAGCGCACTCCAAATTGGACTGCCCCCCTTCGCAACACCAAGATCACACGCGAAGAAATGGACGAGATACGCCGGAACTACCCTACCATCTTTCAGAACTGCCTCGACTCGTACTCCTGTTTCATCCACCAGTCGAATCCAAACTCTGTCTTTAGCGTGGGAGACGAGGAGCGCGAAGCCTACTGGGAAGAACTTTATGCGATGTCTGGATTCTCGAAATGGCTGTCCAATTTCTACGACATCAACACAGATCCTGCAGCGAATAAGCTGTTCTCAGACTTTATCGCAAAGAAGATCAGAGAACGCGTCGATGATCCTGCCGTTGCGGAGAAGCTTATTCCCAAGAATCATGGTTTCGGAACGAGGAGGGTGCCGCTCGAGGGCGGATACTACGAAGCGTTCAATCAGCCAAATGTCAAGCTTGTGGATATTAATGAGAATCCAATAGAGCGCATTCACGGAAAGGGTATTAAAACCAAGGACGAAGACTTTGAGTTCGACGTCATCATATATGCCACTGGCTTTGACGCAGTGACTGGCTCTTTCAGTGCTGTGGACATTCGAGGCATTGGAGGTAAAATGCTCACAGACGAGTGGGCCGATGGCATTCAGACGTATCTCGGTCTGACGGTACACAACTTCCCGTAAGTCTTTCGCCTGTCTTAGCACTTGTATTGTTGTACTGACTACCGTAGCAACTTTTACAACATTATGGGCCCACATCAGATGTTTGGCAACATCCCACGCAGCATAGAGTATGCCGTTGGATGGGTCGCTGATTTCATCGAGTACTTGGTTGACCACAATATTGTTGTCGCAGAAGCCACAGAGAAAGGCCAGAAGGCGTGGACAAAACATGTACACGACTGCGCGACAGGTATGCTGGCGCTAGAAGTCGACGGCTGGATGACTGGCGTGAACAGGAACGTGGCTGGCAAACAGAAGCGGTCAATAGCGAGGTACTGGGGACCTGCTGGAGGCTATCGAGCAAAATGTGACGACGTCAAGGCGAGGAATTACGAGGATTTGCGACTGGTCCAGGCCACTTAGAAAGCCTACATAGTATCTTATTCAACTCATCCTCTTCCCAGGCCGACCAGCCTCTGCTACAGGCCCATCCTTTTCTGCCCGTAAAACCAACTATAGGCTTCTTATAACTTGTGAGCTTTGACTTAAAGGACCTATACGCAATGCTTACCTCATGAAATGTCCCAGTCAATGCGGACTCGTTTCGGTCCTTGTGACTTAGATGGTGTGGGCGCCCAAAACGGTTTAGGTTGACGCTAAAATCGAGGCGTCTCCGCAACCTCGGATCAGCTGCAGCTCATTCAACACACGCACATCGTACTGAAGACGGACCCAACATTGGCGGACAACGAGTACATCTAGTCTTCCTTGAGCGATCTCGATGCAATATCTGGAAAACACGTATCCGTCAGCTATCCCAAGAGCTCCTGATTGATTGCACCAGCCTCCGCTCCTCGCTCCTCAGTCCTTTCAACCAGATCGAGAGCCTTACTAAACGCAGCATTAGAGGATACGCAGCAGTCAGAAGACCATGACAGAAAACGGTGTTTCTGAGAACTGGCTACATTACTCCGAGAATCAGCCCAAAAGGAAGAGGGCTGAGCTCGTATGTACAGCTTGCCACGCAAAGAAGATCAAATGTGACCTGCAGAGGCGCAAGAATGAGGGTAAAGAAGACTGCTCACACTGCTCTACGTCCGGTAGGGATTGCCAAATTCGTCCCTCGCGGCGAGAGAAGAGGAGAAAAAATAATGGAGACAGTACTCAGGCGCACGACAGCAAAGGAGACGATAGGATATCAGATGGTGTAGATGCGCTTCTTGCCGCAGATGCCACATTTCAGGCACTCACTGAGGCCAATCTACAGGGTCCACCCAATTCTGGAATAAGCCCCCATCAAAGTCACATATCACCAGTGTCCATACATAGCATACGTATCCGCGACTTTCAACCTATTTCATCGCCTCAAAGCGCATTCCAAGCTGGTTCCGGACCAGATCTCAATCGCCGACCGACAAATGCGAGTCAGACTGAGACAACACCAACACAAAACGGCGATGTCGATAGCGGATTTCTCCAAGTTTACGCACCGGAAAATCAGTTCGATGCCGACAACCAAGCTTTTGTGGCGCAACTGGAGCACCGCTATTCATCTGAGCTGCGTCCAGATTTGGAGCAGATCTTTACGGAAACGTACTTTGCTTACAGCTACCCTTGGTGCCCAGTTCTGGACCGCGAAACCTTATCATCCGATGTGGCAAGGTCTCCACTACTTGCAAATGCTCTGGCACTGGCTAGCAGTCACATCCAGCCACCACTGTTGCCTCATGATGGTCCTGAAGCCTACTACAAACGTGCACGGACAATTTTCTACGATGATGAGGAGGCCGACGAGATGACAGCACTCAAAGCACTCTGTTTGTTCTATTGGTGGGCACCTCAGTCTCCATCTAGAGTTCACCGGCATAGCTCATGGTGCGTTCCCAACGGACCTTTTCGACATGAGCTAACAGTTCTGTAGGTGGTGGACATCAGTCATCATCCGACACGCACAGCAAATGAACATACACCGTGAACCGGCCATAGACGATCCCAGCCGGAGTCGAGTGAATCTTGGATTACGGCGCCGTATTTGGTGGACTGCATTTGTAAGTCTTGTATCCTCCAAAGCACCTCTTCGCTTTGCAAAGGCAACATCATCTCACACTGTGCCCATCGTAGCGTATGCTTCCTTGAACAAAGAGCACTGAAAGGCATTCAGGAGGCTTTCCGGTGAATCGAACATTGTCAGACACTGACTGTTGGCAGGCTCGGGAGCGTCTCACATCCTTGTGTCAGAGCAAACCTGCTATCATAGACCCGGATGATTGTAACATCCAGCAGCCAACGCTAGCCGATTTTCCAGATGACCCACAAAGTCAACATCAAGGCGAGATATTCATATACTGGGTACGGCTCAGCGCAATCATCGGGAAGATTGCGAAGATTTTGCTGAAGTCAAACGACAAGTCTGCGCCATTGCCCAACGAGCTCCGTGAGGAGCTAGTCAGCTGGGTTCACTCTCTACCCCCGCGCTTACGCTTACATATCGATACGCCTCGCACCGAGTATTTTGACCGTGACGTACACCAGCTCCACTTATTCTATTTGACGACTATCATCATCTTGCACCTCAAACGGTCTGGAGGTCAATTGCCACAGGCTTTACCACCGGCCATTCTAGCGGCATCATGTACAGCCAGGATTCTTAAAGACATCCTAGCACGAGGCAACTCTCGCTTCCTCATGGCAATTACCTGTTGGCACACTGGTACAGCCTTCATCGCGCTTCTTCAAGCCTGTCGAATTCAGCACCTCAGCAAGTGTGCCAACGAGGATTTAGACATTCTCGCCATTGCAGCCAAAGAGTTGCAGAAGATGTGGGCATCGGCCAATGTCATTGCACAAGGCTTCGACAGGCTCCGGAAATCTGATCTCACGACCAACGCTTCCCATACAGCTACCCAACTCAATGGCATCATCATACCTAGTCATCCGACTGGATCAATGCACCGCGAATCTGGATCGAATGGTATCAGCATTGATGAGGATGATAGCTTTGACTGGATGCGCTTCTTCCCTTTTGTGTCCAAATCTACCAACGGCATCGCGGAGAGCTTGGTGACAGGACGAGAGCAGGGAACAGCCACGAAGGGGTTTCCATCGCCGAACAATGAGCTGTTCCACGATACACTTCTTGCACAATACCAGGACCTTTTCGATCCATTCACGGACTACGCTCTTGGGTTCCCGGACTTCACATTCCATCCATGTTAGGCTGTAGCATAGAGAAGCGATTACAACAGTCACAGAGTACTCTGCAAAAGAGCCCAGACGCAGTTGGGCTATTTAGCTGGCCATTCATAGTCTCGGAGAGTATGTAAACTATCGATCGCGACTACCACTGTTGGTCTATGCCGATTTCCTACCTTGTGACTGTCTACTATGAGCTACCATTCTTCTCTTCCTCCTTGTAGACACGCACCTTGTAGTCGTCCCGCCACTTGTCCTCGATGATCACTAGTTGCGTATCTTGCGTGCGTTTGAAGTACCCTCCATGGCCGTCGTTCTCTGAGTAGTCGTCTTTATCAATATCCATATAGCCTTCTTTCGCGATTGATCTCGGTGTGATCATCAGACTTCTGCCTGTGGGTTCTCTTAGAATGTTACTCTGATACAGAGTACATGCATAGTGCTTACCGTTGATAGACTTATCACTGGCTAACCTCATCATGCAGCTCGCTACATCTTCCTGTTCGCCGAAGTCGATGCCATGCTCCTCCAGCCAAGCCTCATACTCCTTCGTACGGATCGCACTTCTGATCCAGCATGGTGCCACATAGTTAATTCGGATCCCTTGTTCCCAGCTGTTGCGGCGTGCAGTACGCATGAACCCATGCAGCGCATACTTGGTGGACGTGTATTCCCAATTGCCCTATTGGAAGTCAGTCAAGTCGCATTTGCGAATAATTGCACGTACGGGCGAGTCGATCCACCCTACCATGCTTCCAGTGATGATGAAGCATCGGTCTCGTTCTTCGCTTTCTTTCTGCTTACGCCAGTAGTGGACCGCAAGCTTCCAAGTGTAGAAGCTACCTTTCAGATTCACATCGACAATCTTGAGGTCCGGCTTGACTGGCTCGCTGCTCGGATCATCCAGGTTCCACAGACTGTCACCTGAGCTCCTACTGATACCGGCGTTTGCAATGACGATGTCGATAGCTTCAAACTTGGTGAGCGTGGTATCGAACATGTTCTTTTGCTGTTCCCAGTCGCGGATGTCGACTTCTACAAACACCGTTCTCTCAGAGCCGTGCTTCTTGTTGAGCTCATCTGCGAGGTCGTATCCACGTTTGTTGACATCTGCGATGGTGACATTTGCGCCTGCAGCTGCGAAGTGTCGAACGCATGTCTCTCCCATGCCATTGGCGCCGCCCGTGATGATGACTGTTTTACCTGCAAGCTTGGACGTGTCAATGGGCACAGTGTGGTCTATGGGACCTTTGTATGAGTACTTCTCGATTGGCATGTTGAAGTGCAGCAGGTAAGACAGATTGTAGGACTAGGATTTTTGAGTAAGGGGCAAATGACCGTCGACGACCGGACTGGACAGCAGCAAGAGGGCTGTCGATATTTCCAAGGTTGGCAGGAGCTCCAGCATCGGTCTGTATACTTTCACAAGCCTCCATACATGTTTCCCCGTATTGTGCCGAGCTGCCGCATCCCCACACCACCTCAGAAGTTCACGGAAATGCTTCGGCGGGGTTGGTATTGGCAGAGGGTTCGGTTATCCCAAAGCGGTTGGGACGAACCGTATACCAAGGGCCGTCGGCAAACCCTCAGCTGTGCCTCGCCACTGCCGTACCTCGCATCACCGAGCCGGTGGCCAAACACTGTACCGTTTGTCACCTGCCGGCCATGGACGCGCTTGGTCTTCAGCTGCAGATTCGGCTAGATACTGGGATGTTTGAGGCCTACCCGTCAAGGGACATGGCGCCATCGTCCGGCAATTCAGCGCGATGCGTTGGTTGTGTTCGAGTGGTTTACATATGTACAAAGGATAGCACGGATATCCGACACAGAATTGTTGTTAATCCTTAAAATACGTGCCTTAGCAGTTGCAGTTGCAGTTGCAGTTGCTTCAGGTAACACTATGACGGCCTTTCTTGTCGACGATCAAACCGGCCCAGCGCCAATAATGAAGACGAATGGCGTCGCCAGGGCGCCTGAGACTGAGGGCGAACTTCCAAAGGTCAACGGAGCTGCACCAGCAAAGCCAGTCACCAATGGAACTTATACCAATGGCGCTCGTACCAACGGCACCCCCAACAGTGTCGACAGCACGGCCGAAGATGCGTTCAAGCTTGCGAGAGAGTTCGCATACACACCTCGCAAGATCAAGGTCTTCACTATTGGTGCAGGATTCAGCGGTCTACTGATGGCGCACAAGTTCCAGCACCGCTTCCCGGAAATGCAAGACATCGTTGACCACACAATTTTCGAAGCACACCACGAAGTTGGCGGAACATGGCTAGTCAACAATTACCCAGGTGTTCAATGTGACGTACCTGCACATATCTACGCATTTCCTTTCGATCCCAACCCAGACTGGACAAGGTTCTATGCGAGCGGTGCTGAGATCCTGGAATACTTCAAGAAGACAACAAAAAAGTGGAACCTGGACCGTGACTTACAACTGAACACCAAGGTTGTCGGTGCACAGTGGCACGATGACGAGGGCATGTGGGAGGTTGAAGTTGAGAACACGCGGACAGAGGAGAGGAGAAAGGAGTGGTGTCATGTTCTGGTCTCCGGTCAAGGTGTACTTGTGTAAGTCTGAGCGCGGTTGAATAGCGCGGATGGCATCACTGACGAATACCAAGTCACGAAAACTGGCCCAAGATTCCCGGCTTCGACAAATTCAAGGGCCATATAACACATTCGGCGAGATGGGACCACAGCTACGACTATTCCAACAAACGCATCGCGGTGATTGGCAATGGCTCGAGTGGTATTCAGATTGTCCCGCAGATGGCCAAACTTCCCGGCACGACAGTGCAGAACTTTATTAGAGGTGGTGCTTGGGTATATTATCGAGCACCTCCATCGAAGCACATGGGTCGCGAGGTCGACGACCCGAACCCAGCTTACACAGATGCAGAGAAAGCGAAGTTCAGAGATCCAGCACAGCATCAGCAATACCGCAAAGGCATCGTCTCAAGAACAAACAAGTCTTTCTACATCTTCCTCAAGGGCGAGAATAATGAAAAGGGCATTAAGGCAGCCAGTACCCAAATGGCAGAGAAGCTGGGTTATGACAAGCGACTATGTGACATGCTGATCCCGAAATGGGAGCTCGGCTGCAGAAGAATCACGCCTGGGCCTGGGTATCTCGAATCCTTCTTGCGAGACAAATGCGACTGTACCAACAGTCCGACAACAGAGATCACAGAGACTGGCATCACGACCGCGGACGGCAAGCACTTCGAGTGTGATGTCATCATCTGCGCAACTGGTTTTGATGTCTCCCATCGCCCACGGTACCCTCTGATCGGCCAAAAGGGCATCAACTTGCGCGAGAAATGGGCTGGAGACCCGGAGTCATACGTCTCTGTCATGACACCAGACTTTCCGAACTACCTGATCTACATGGGTCCGAACTGCTTAGGCGGTCACGGCTCACTGGTAGAGTCCCTCAACTGGACCGGCGATTATTTTGTCAAGTGGATCAAGAAGATGGCACATGAAGACATCAAGTACTTCACGCCTCGACGAGACAAGGTCGATGCATTCATGAGGTATCAAGATGAAGTTCACAAGACGCTCGTTTGGAGCGGAGGCTGTTCATCATGGTACAAGCGCGGCCGTGTGGACGGAAGAGTAACAGCACTGTTTGGTGGTTCCGCCCAACTTTTCAACAAGCTGATCACCGACATCCGTGGTGAAGACTTCGACATTACATATCGAACGGCAAACCCTTGGAGGTTTATGGGCAACGGGTTCACTGAGTTCGAGATGAAAGACGATGCAGATCTCTCCTGGTACGTCGAGATCGCCGAGGAGGCACAAGGGAAGGGGCCGAACAGGGAGGATAAGGTTGCGAAGCTTGATGGATATCTTTAGACGAAGTGTTGTTTTCAAGAACATTATTTGAACTTAGCATACGCGTATGGAGCGGGTTCCAGTCTTGTCTCGTGAAATCGTGTGTACATTCATGATCGCAACCTACGGGCCAGCCTCTTTTCTTTGGTCTATTCAAGAACAACACAGTGACATGCTTGAGCACAAACCCTGAGCTCGGAAACCCCGCATTCCCATCCTCGGTAATCTGATTATGGTCTAGTTGATTGACTTTGCTTATGTGAATACCAATAAATCATGAATGACTACATGACCATCCCCGAGACCGAAGCAGATGGTTTTCTATCAAGGCAATATCGCAAATATGAGCATAGCACAAGAAGAAATCCCTTCAACTATGTGGGCATGGCGGAAGCATAGAGGCAACATGGAACCAGTGAGTTAGACCGATACGTGGCTCGGCAAATTGATCTACCAACGACCTTCAATGCTCGCGTTAATACGACACCTCATAGGATCCCTATGGCTAACATGATCAGGTATGGGAAGAGGTTCCAGTTCCGGAACCGCACTCGACTGGGGTGTTGATCAAGCTCATAGCAGCTGGCGTGTGTCGATCAGACCATAATTTACTCACCAACGAGAACCAACCTGCTTGGTTCCAGGACCAGTTCACTCTCGGCCACGAAGGTTGCGGTCATATCGTCAAACTCGGCTCAGCCGTTCCTCCAGATGCGGGCTTCCACTTAGGAGATGTCGTAGCCCTACTCGCAGTGCCCGGATGTGGAGAGGCAGATTGCGAAGAATGTAGTGCGGATCTGGCGCAGCTATGCACTAAAGCACACCGTTCGGGCATTGGAAACGACGGTTTCTACGCATCGTACGCCGTCATCGATATCCGGGGTGTTGTTCATGTGCCCGCAGGTGTCACGCCCAGCCAGGCAGCTGTAGCTACTGATGCGGTCACCACCGCTTACCACGCCATCCATCGTCGAGGGAAAATCACATCGAAAGATATCGTCTTCTTGTTCGGCTTGGGAGGTCTTGGATTCAACGCGCTGCAGGTCATCCGGGCAATCGGTGCCAGAGTCTTTGTAAGCGACGTCAAACAAGACAACCTAGACGATGCGGTGAAGTTAGGCGTGAGCAAGTCGGACATTGTCCCAGTTGGCAAGAAGATTAGAGAGTGGGTTGAAGAGAAGGGCTGGTCCGGCAAGATCTCAGTGGTCGCTGATTTCGTTGGCACCGCGCAAACTTTCAGTGATGCTCAGCACATAGGTATGCATTGCAGCCTGACTTTCAGACACTTTCTAACATCAGCGCAGTTCGTCAAGCAGGGAGACTCTTGTGCGTGGGTACACTGAATCACGAGAATACCGTCCATATGAAGATTGGGATACGCAAGCGTCTCGACATCATCTTTTCGTATGGTGGCCAGACAAGAGATCTCAAGGAAGCACTTGATCTCATAGCTGAAGGAATATTGGACCCAATTGTCGCGGATGGCAAATTGGCTAATTTTCCCGCTGTATTGAAGGAGCTCGAGGCTGGAAAGGTAAAAGGGAGGATAGCATTACTGTTCGATTGAGTGGAAGAACACACGGGATGTAGCTTTCTTCTTGTCATTTGGTGTTGGCTCGACCTGTGAGAGGTCCGGCCTCTCTCTAGTTGTTCCTTACGCCGCTCCGTTCTCCCTGTGCGTTGTTCACGCGCAGTCACAAGTCGTACAGCCCGTTAAGACCACCGTAGCCTGCACCCCAGAGATATGCACCGTAGTATCGATCATAGTTGCGCAACCACACAGCTCTGTAGCCCTTGATCGCTGCTTTGGAGTCATCCAGAAGTTGCGCGGCCTCTTGTTGGTCCTTGGCAACCTCCGATGGGAAGTACTTGGCTTTAACAATGTTAAACCAGAAGGTTGTTTCAGCGGTCGCCATGAGCCCGAGGCCAGCGTAGACGGTGTAGCGCACTGCTGGCCGTGCCCCTCTGATTTGAGACCACAGGTTTAGCGACGGCGTGACCCCCCGAGGTGGATCGACTTTGTGCGAGGAGGCGCGTCTCCTGAACAGAGCAGTGACTTGAGGGCTCGGATTTACGAGGCTGTGCAATTGGCGGCTTGAAAAGAGTGAGGCTCGTTGAGCTGATACCAGTCTCTGAGCTGTACGGAAAGACATGATTTGCGTCAAGCAGGTCGAGAAAAGTATTGGAACATAGGTCTCGACAGCGATGCTGAGGTACTCACCTAGCAGAACTCACCTCATAGTTCTATACTGACACATCTCGCAGTTCGTTGCCTATTCCTCGATGTTGCTGTTGTAGTCATCAGCCAAGCTCCATCGTCCCTTTCCGGATGAAAACTGCGAAGGCGCAATTTCCCACTAGTCTTGCCAACGGGCGAGGGGTGCTCATTTGCGCCGAGTGACGTCTGCTCTGCAACAAGACAAAGCCGGACAAACACATGGCGTGGGCACGGCGCCTACTCGTGGCCAGTGGTCACATGGAGGTCGTCGATGGCAGAGACGTGTTTCGAGAGACAACAGTCTCTAGATGTTGTTCCCTGTTTCTGGCTCGTTGCGCGGGGAAGGAGCGGACAGGGATACCGCGGCATGGCTGATATCCACATCGTTTGTTGATGACCCACCCTTTTGCATCCATCACTCAGGAACGCAAAGCAAACTCCACGCGCCTTGGGGCAGCGAGCGCTCAACCCTCGACACACCTACCACCTGTTTTGTGCGCTGCCTTTAGACCTATAGCTGTTTCTTCGAATACTATGCCCATCACCGCCACCCTCTGCCAACCACATCCAATATCTACTATAAGCGCCCAAACCTTGTTATTACAGCCCGGTTAGCCCCGCGTAACACAACAGCACGCATGTCAACCAGCAGCGCGGGCTGCATTCCTGGGCCGCGCTGTTGCTGTGGTAGCAGCGACTGTGCCTTCCTCGCCCATAATGGCCGTCTGCTGGAGGGTCTCGAACGAGACGTCTCCAAAGCTGCACAGCTTGGTCAAGTATGTCCACAATCGCATGCTCGCCGCCCTGCTGCCCCCGCCTAGCTGCTGCTCCTTTGAGCGGCTACCCTTACCTTCGCGCCATGCCGCTGACCTTTGCCCTGCAGGCCCTGCTCGTCCGCCATGAAGCCTACGTTGCCGACTCGGAGCGCGAGCGCCGGCAGATGATGGCCAACATCGAGCGCCTCGAGAGCGAGAAGCTGGAACTCGAAGCCAAGAACGCGCGCACGATCAAAGAGAACCGCCATCTCCTGGATCAGCTCGAGCAGCTGAACGAGTCAGTCTGCAGCTCCGACGCCCAAATTCAGGCTTTGCAGGACACGCTGCGCTCGACCGAGGACGAACTGCAACGGCTGGCTTCTCTGGCAGCGCGCACACAATCACTGGAAGCACAGCTGTTTGACCTCGAACGAGAGCAGTCATGGCTGCAGCACAATCTGGATACCAAGACAATCGAGGAGCGCACGGCCATACAACGCTGGCAAAAGGCCGAGCGAACGCTTGGCGATCTGCAGGATCAGATTGACCGCATCGAACGGGAGGCTCGCGAAGAAAGGGAACGCCATGTCGAAGTCGTTGCGCGCATGGAAAGGAGAATGGCAGTCGAGGGCGAGCTGGGCGCAGCGGCAGCACGTCTCAAGGCGAAAGCTGGGCAAGAAAAGGGTAGCAGTACTGTTGTCTCCCACTTCGTCAAGGACATACTGCTGGACAACGCAAATCTACAACACGGCATCATGGAACTACGAGAAATGCTGGTCAACTCCAATGAAGAGGTTGAACGGTTACGGGACCAGCTAAAGATACACCAGCCCATCTCGACGTCACCAACTCAAGAAGTCCCTGGAACCACACTCGACAAGGAGATCGACATAGAGACTGAGATCGTCGAGCCAGCTGGAGGACAGGAGCTGCATATCCATCACCACTACCATGGCTCAAAGCCAAGCAAGAACCTCCCGAAGATCACGGCGCAACGGCGACAAGGCAAGAAGAAGCGCTTCAGCCTCATTTCTGGCCACTTCGATCCTGCGCCGTCCCTCAAACGGAACTCGACTGCCACAATCCTTTCTCAGACCTCCGTCACCGTGCCCAATTCTCATCGCTGGTCACAGGCAACGACACTCGGGCCAGGCTCACTACCAGGCTCACCGGTGTCTGACTCCCATCGCGGCTCCATGTACGACCGCGTCTTCAGTGATGCAGCATACGACTCCTCAAGGCCAACAAGTCCTCCTGACTCAATTGACTCGCATTCTCCTATGTATGGCCCTTCAAAATCGAAAGACATCTCTTTTGACCCGGAAGCAACTTCTCATCCTCACCGAAGGAGCAGATCTCGGAGTTTGAAACCACCAGCCGTACTGTCGACGATTCGCAGCTCTAGTAGCCCCATCGCTATAACTACCAAGAGTGCAGCCCATGCTGTAATTTCTGCCGTCAGCAGCCCGGCTAACTCATACATCAACGACGCCTTCGCGCTTTCCACAAGTCATCCCGAACCTCAGGCAGCGATACCTGAAGAAAACGAAGACTCTTCAATTTTCTCCTCTGAAAACGCTTTTGTACTCTCACCGCACGAACCCGAAACCGACCATGATCAACTGTCACCCATCCGGCACTCACGTCCTGCGTTACGCCGCCACGCATCTCACGAATCGCTTATATCAATTTCTGGAATGGACATACATACCTTACAATCTCGACCTGCACAACTCCTGATGTCAAACCAATCACGTTTCTCGACCCCCAAAGGCGCTGGTTCAGTAGACCCAGAACTCACACCGTGGACCGCGACCGCCCACGGCAGCCTCTCGCAAGCCAGAGCAGACAACTACGACAGCCGATCTTTCCTGTACTCTACTATTGCAAACCAGAAGCGCAGCTCGCGCAAGAGCGATACGCCAACTGCAGGCAAGAGCTCCGGAGGGTGGTTCTTTGGCAAATGGGGCGCGACTCCAACATCGACCTCAACAACACCTGCCGCATCACCATCACTGCGACCTACATCATCTGAGTCACGCCAAACGCAATCTTCGGCAGACACTGCACAAGCGACGACTTCCGAACCTGCAACTGCGAAGAAGGCAACTGCTGTCAGACCTGCAAAGCCAAAGCTGAGGCCTAGTGGTGTCAACCAGAACGGTCCCATCTGGGGTTTCTTCGACAGCATTCCCGAAACACCCACCAAAGTGGTTGTCGTGGACTATGACGCTGAGGCGCTGGGCGAAGCACTAAATGACCGGAGCCCGCCTCGCACAACGCCTGAAGCCTGAGTCTGGCCAGCGAGCCTGTGCACGACCTTCGTTCATAATTCTTCTTGGATACACTACCTATCATCATCTTTTACAATCTTTAATCATTTCTTATCATCACTGCAAGAAAGTAGCGCCGCGTAGTGGATAGAAGAATGAGCGTATGGCAGCGAAAGAGTCCTGTAATGGCAAAGGACATTGAATATACCCCCGACACCGTCCGTCGGTCTCATATGTATCGAGAAGAATCGACTATTAGCATCTTAATCACGATTATATATCCCAACAACAGTCCGTTTATGCTATACTATGGTATGGAGAGGAAGAAGCATGTCATGCCGAGACTGACTATGTCACGTTCGGACCGGCTTCTAGTTCATTCTGTTGTCTTCCATGCACTGTAGACCGGTGAGTGCTCTGCGAGTCTTCGTATGGTGTAGGTCATGCGCCATCCATTGGCGAGTGATTGCAGCCGGTGGAGTCTGTTATCGTCTGTGCATCGGCATAGTACCTGTGACGACCAACCGCACATACAGCAGGCTGCAGGGCAATTAGGCCATTGCGGGTTGCTGCATGGCTTCCCGTACTTTTAGCGCGGAGGGGCGCAACTTCCAAGAGGGCAATGACTTTCCTGGTGGATACCCCGCCCTGGGCGAAGGCCTATAAGGCTGAAAAGTGCCTTCCAACATAGCGCTCCAAACACCTGCGTTCGTACAGACTCTGCATTGGCCTGACCACAAGCACGACAGCTTGTTTTCCGTTTTCCTTACTTCTCTTTTCCTTTGCCTGCTGTCGCTTGCCTTCTTCATCATGCATTACTCGCCTCCTCTCTTCTTTCCGCAGTCCCATCTGAATTACGATACCCTTCAAGACGCCTCACCGATCGACGTCAATGGTGTGTACGAGAGGATATTTCGATTTGCAATCTCTCAAGGATTCTAGGATTCTCTGTTTTGCCTCCAGCACCTTTTTCTTCACCTAATCCAGCGTTCGGCCTTTCGTCGCCTACTGAAACCCAGCTCAGCATAGGCGGTGATCTCTGGGGTAACATGCGCCCATTTATGGAAGGCAATACTACTGAATTGTAAGTCGTTGAGAGGCCATCACCAGGAAGCACTGGAGTTCCGTGGATCTCTCATCAGGATCGGTCTCCAGGATGTTACACCGGAATCTTATATTGGGATCTTACACCAGGTAAGAGCATCGTCTTGAACAATACCTGAGCAGATCTGTTCTTATTAAGGTAAAGAGACTCTCACCATAAGCGCTGATAGATTTGACGCGTCCAGGAACGACGAGTCTTTGCCAGCTCGGATCCAGCCGACAGTCAGACCTCATGCATCTTGAGCGAAGCGAGCAGCTGGTAGGCACATCCGCACACTCGGACGACACTCAGCTAAGTTGTATAGTGTCTCTTTAGGAGTGTTTCCGTGCACTGCCAAGGACAGCTTGTAAGTATTCACTTACTATCAGTGACTGCTTAGTGCTTTCCGCGTTACTTCTTCGACTGCTCAACTGGTTTCCTGTCGTGGACGATCGAATCGGATTTCTCGTTGTTCCGTTTTCCCATATCATATCCATTTGAACCATCGCCAATTCGACGGCGACATCTTCTCACATCCGTTGCTCCATATTTTGTTATAGTGTCTTCTGGTTGATAACGTGCCTGTTTCAGCTGAGTGTTGCGATATTACTTTGCTGGTCGGCGCTGACCACTCACCCTCCAGACATGGCCCTCAGACGCTCGAGCCGATCCAACACAAATACGTGATGAACTCTCCGGAAGCTTGTACCCAGAACGGCACTGTTGACAGAAGAACTCAGAGACTAGGCTATAATTCCTCTTTGTCTCACACCGGACCCAAGCCAGCTGAGGGACACGTCGCAATCGGCATCGTGTATAGCACCGGCACGGCTTCCAAAAACGTGTTTCAGTGCCCAAAGAATTCTTGTTCAGGAGCGACTTTCAATCGGCTTGCTGATCTCAAGCGGCACCATGCCAGCAAGCACGAAGGATTCGGAGGCAAGCAAACCCAGTTCTGGTGCCCTATCGATGGTTGTGAGTACCTGATCTTTGCTCGCAAGGTTGTGGGCTTGTTGCTGATGCTGCATTACTTCAGGCGACAGAAGCCAGAGCGGCAGACGCAAGGCTTTTCCGAGAAAGGACAAGATGATGGATCATCTGGCGAAGGTCCATCCGTAATTGAGACGGGACAACGATCACTCACATGCAAAATCACCGAGGAACGACTGAGAATGCCGAGATACCATTTCATGTTTTGGAGCACAATGGAGCAGATTACTTTCGCGATTTCTTGTCATGAAGAACTGAAGTGTGACACGACAAGCTCACAAGCGACGCCTCAATGAGTCTGGTCACCTCAAACGAAAGATCTGCTAATTAGACGAATATGACTCAGCCTTCTCTATGATTGAGAAAGCAGTACGGCATCTGTCTCGGCCCATGGGCTAGATAAACGACTGTCATTTGCTGAAGCAGAACTGCGGAGATTCCCACGTCTCAGCTACTGCGGCTGTTCTCCTCATTAAACCTGGATGAGCAGGCCGTTATCGAGATCATACGCCATGACGTTATACCAGAAAATCTGGTCCCCGTCGACACTGTCAACGCTAATGTTCCTCACCTCTCCAAAGCCCTTCTTGAGGTAGAACCCTTCAGCAGTAGGCTGCGCAACCAGCGTGACATTCGCGCTCTCACGTATTCCCTTTACAACCCCTCGTTCAACCAAGCGCGTACCGGCACCCTTTAGCTGATAATTCGGATGTGTAGCAAGCTCATAGAGGTAGATCTGTGTCTCGCCAAAAACATCAAAGACATACTTGTGCTCCGCAGTATTAAACTTATATATGTAATCGAGCGCACGCGTAACGTTCAGACTCTGGTAGCAGCCCTCTGTCTCTTATCAGCTCCGTCTTCACTGCAGTATCAACGCACTTACGGGGAGCGTCGCGCTGTAAGGCGGATGACATGGAAGGAATGCAGTGTTCCGACCAGGTAGCCATCGCAACAAGCGGAATTGTGCTGCCGTCTGGAGCTTCGATCACTTCTGTGTGGGTATTGGGGTTGGTGAGCATCTGCGTCACGCCGTAGCGTACGCATTCCCGGTGTCCTTCGGGATAGTCGTGTCGGAATTGGCGGAAGTACTGCCAGTCTGGCATCGGCTCGAATGCAGCCATCAATACGGTTGCTATATCGTCTGCATCGTCTAAAGTCGCCTCGCGAAGTCGTGGTTCAGTGGTGAGAATCAGCTGGGCTGCCTGTGCGAAGCACAAGTAGGAGAAGAGAGCCTGCACGAAGAAGACAGCATATTTGGCCTGCATGTTGTTTTCAAGTGTTTCCTCGTACTCTGTTCATGTAACAAAGCGGCTCCAAGACAGCGTGAGATAGAGAAGGGAACCCATGACGTATGTGGTAACGCACCTGCCTGATGCGTATCTGACATGCATTGCAACAGCTCCAGAGTCCTTATGTGTTCCTGGATTATCGGGGAGCGTAATGCGAAAGAAAACACTCAAAATCAACAGGATTGCATATTCAGGTTTTAGAATAATTCGTTCGTCTATTCTTGTCTAAACTAGTACTGCAGACGATGTCTGCTAAAACTGCAGTGGGTATCAACCTTAAAGTTAACAATGCCCAAAGGCTTCCACCTGAACGCCAAAGAACCAGCACCGCCCTCATTGAGTCGTAAAGAGCGTGAAAAGCACAGGTGTTGTACAGTGATTCAGTAAAGCTTTACATCATCACGCCAGTCACGACAATGGTGGCCATTGCAAGATAGCCAGCGTATTTGCCAGCCTTGAGAGTCATAGCACCGCTGTCATCGTCGGTACCACCAGGGGCAGTCGTACCGTTGGGGAGAGTGCCGTTGAGGACAAGGTTGCGTGTGCCGTTGACCTGGGAGACAGTGACAAGAGACTTGTTCAGTGCGGCGTAGCTTCCGTTGCCCACAATGGAGTTCAGATAGTTGCTGTCATCGTTCTCGTCACAGCCGCAAGGGTTGTATTCCTGACACAAACAAGTGACAGGCAACGTGTCGTTTGTACCGTTAGGGTTCTGGTCGGTAGTGTTCGTCCTATTGTAGAATCGGTACTAGTTTTGGTCAGCGATGATTCAGTTCAATGCCAGAAGCATACTCACCGGGTTACCGAAATGGTAGGGGTAGACTGAATAAAGCCAGAGGCCAGGCATGATGGCAAGGGCGCCAGCGCCTACAAGCAGAGGAGCAGCAATGAGTCCTTTAGGCGTCCTGGAACCAGCGGTGTAGGGCACGGCAGCGCCACCACCGTAGTATCCGCCACCGTATGCGCGAGGCGCTCCAGAGCCAGATCTTGTCGAACCTCCTGCTGAAGAACTGCTAGATGTGCGTCCGCTGGAACCACTGGATCGACCACCTCCAGAACTACTGCCAGAGCTACTACCGCCGCCGCTGCGACCACCACCTCCCTTCCTTCGCTCTAGACTATGCTCTGAAGCAACTACTTCTGCTGCTTGTGGTTGTGACTCGGCGCGGTCTTCGATGAGGTTGATTGCGTTGACTTCAGGTATGGATGCAGCGCTTGCTGCTGATGTGGCAAGCGCGCCGCAGGCGAGAAGGTTGGAAACCTTCATCGTTGATGTAATACGCGATGTGAAGCCCGAAGTCAGTGGATGCGCAACAGTTATGACGGGTGGGTGGTCAGGATGTGCGCGAAATAGGTACTCGAAGCGGTGAAAAAATCAAAGATAAGTTGAAGGTTTCAAGAAAAGCCGGGGAAGATTAAAGTAGAATACGGTGCTTTGTTTGTATACTCGATTTGTGAGAAGACAGACCAGGGTCAAAGTTCGGTTTATATGTATGATTGAAGATTGAAAGGAAGTGATGTGTGAGCTCATCATAGGCAGGGGCAATGAACTCCGCCCTGCGTCATGAGGAAGGCCCGATGATTTCAGGGCGGGCTAAGGCAGGACAGAACCGGCGTTACACACAGCCGTACACTAGAAGCTGTGAGAAAGCCAATTAGAAATCCAGGTGATTGCCACATGTGGCTGTGTGTGAGATGAGAACGACCGCGTCGGCCAACAGCTTGGCGCAATACAAGAATGGTTGCAGCCTCGCCAGCCCGCAACCGTTAAACATCAGACTTACCATCGCAAATTCTCTCATCGCTGTACCTCAGAAACGTCCTGGCAGTAAGCGTTGACGTGGAAGTTGCATAACGAAACCGATCAGAAAGTTGGAAATCATTATGGATGACTTCATGCCAAGAGTGCTAGTGGCCATTGCGGCTCATGAGCCGACTGAACAGCCATCACCTGCACCGAAGCCCGAGAAGATCGATTCGACGTTGAATCTCGATAGAACCCGCACAGGGTCATACTGCCACAAATGCTCGGTATCGACGGCAATCGTGCGCAAACGAACGCGAGTGCAAGCGAAAGGCGGGGTTGCATGACCCAGCACTGCCATGCTGTGGAAATTAAACCCGAGCGTCCGCTGGAGTCGCATCGCATTGCTAGCAAAGCGCGAGCGGTGGCAAATATTTTGGTGGCCTAGAGGTTCCAATCATTGCAGTCACGTTGACTACCCGCGCATCAATAAGCTCGCTTTTCAAGAAAGCAGTCTGGGCTGAGAACAAGTACTCGAGTGAGCACTCGATGAATTAGTTTCACCACCGATATCTGCGAGTAATCCCAGCCAGATCAGCCTACAGATGAGTTTGGGCTCGAGATTGCATAGAGGACAAGGACATAAGATCTTGTGCCTAGATTCCGTGTTGAAAGGTGCTCAGGCCACCAACAAGTGATGGCCAAAATCGGCAGGACCTTACAAGGCGCAGTGCGAGGCAACTTCAACGGCGTGTGGCTCATGCGGATCAGACAAGGCGATGAGTGGATGAACATCTCCGTCTGCGTAGAGAGCATCATACGATGGTAATGCTAGCAGTCATCGTGCCCAGTCAGGATGCCGTTTTCCCGTTGCTCGGTGGGTCTACTGTCAGCTAGGTATGTTGTCCTTCAAGAGCTTCTGTAGGTCACAGATGTTGGTATCTTGCGAAGCGGTTTGTCTTGAACCAAAGGGCCTCACAACCTAATAGCACCGCTAGGCAATGGCTGCAGTAGATTCATTGCTGCAGTCAGCCTTGTTTGCAATTTGAAAGTATGCGATGCAAAAATGCCCACCATCCCACGTGCTTCAGATTTGCCAATCGTGAAACGACAGGAAAAGATCCACTGGATACAACTGCTTAAAAGACCATCAACTTGACAGGATACTCGTGACCTTGACCATGAACCCATGCTTGAATCAGCAGATGTTCTGCCTTTAGCAATGAAGACCAGGTCGACAGCTTTCGACTCTTTGCTACTCACTGGCGCCTTGCCTTTCGCCATCCTTAGCACAACTCAATAACGTACTGGTACAATTTCAGGTTGTGTTGCGTGTTTTTGAACGATTAAGCCGGTATGCGAATTTGCATGCTATCGATATGTGCATGCAACGATATGCTGAAATGTGACCAGTGTTCCCCGTCGATATCGTACACTACAGCCTATAACACCATGACTTCCTGAGCCCGATTTTCTACAGCTGATCTTATGACCCTCCGTCGAGCATTCTATTTTCTCTTCTCAAAGTCACCTCCCGGTTTACCAGGCGTATGCTCTAGTTCATGGTTGTCAAACTCCACACCCGAGAACTTGCCCGTGCGAACCTTGTTCTGATTTTTCCGCGCTGCAATGCTGTGCTTGTTGACTGTATCGCCATGACGGTCTTCGACGGGCTTGGGAACGTCAGAGGCGTACTCGGCTTCGTGGCGGTGGCCGGAACTGGAAACTGAAGCGTTTGGCGAGGGGGAGCTAGCCGGCGCAGGCTTGGAAGAGGAATCTGCGGAGGAAGCGTTCGTGGAGGAATCGTTTGCTGAAGTGGGAGATGAAGAGGTGGTGTAGTAGAGGGCTGCAGCACCAATGGCGGCGGTTGTGGTGAGCCTGCAGGAAGTTAGCATGACATTCAGGAGTTACAGAGCCACAATCTGCGTGTTGAAGGCCCACCAAGTCAATCGCGATGATGTTTTCAACGTTTCCTGAGTGCGCTTCTCATAGTCCGTCGCATACTGCCTCGCAGCTGGACATCTGATCTGCCGCGACACTTGTGAGAGAGCCCGTGATGATACTGCTCTTCTTGAAAACATTGTCTTCTAGAGAATGTGTGTGAGGTATACAATGACTCTGGTGAGACGATGCGTTGTGTTGTCACTTGTCAAGGGCCGGGTGTTGGTTGCGCATATGTACACACAGCCTGTTGATCGTCACTACGTCATTTGCTTGGGTACGCGCCTGGTTTTCGAAGCGACGCGTCTGGGCACGCTATGCAAGTTGACGAAGATTACACTGATCTAGATCTCCAACAGCGCCGACACGCTCCTATGTGGACCTAGTCCGTGTGTGTTGTAAATACATTCTCGAGGCCACAAGATCATGTAGCGCCCCCTGAGCTCGCCAATGCCAAACTTCGCTCGTCATGCACCCCAGCAACATGAAATGCGCGCGCGACAAGAAACGATGTTTGCCTTGTCAAAAGTCGAACGGAAGTCGCGAGAGACAGGCTGCACTTCTGTGTCTCTGCAACAGAGGGTAGAGCGCAGCAATCTGCCAGCCGTGGACGAAAGTCGAACAACAGGTCTGCGAGCCGCTTACATCTGCAAGTAGGAATCACCTGTCTCCATATCTCTTGGGCGTTTCGGCAATGCGCAGTGCATGGCCTCAAGCAGTCCGTCAGGTGCGATCTGGTGCCAGCCTTTACAAATGAATGCATACTGCTGAGCACAGCCAGGCACCGCAGGTAATATGAGGCTTGCTGGCTGAGCAGTTCCGTAAGAGCTTCGAGTGGAGGCATTTGTGATAGAGTCAGGCGGTAAAACTATGCGGTGATTTCATTCTATTTTGCTGAAGACGATTGAGGCGGTTCTGGCGTGCTGCTGTCATGGACGGTTTGGTACTTCAAGTACTCCTCTTGGAGAGCCTTTTGCATCTCGAAATCGGCCTGCCGTTCACGCTTCACTCGCTGCTGTTCGTAATCGCGAATTACACCAGCGTGCATGGCCTACATAGAGATGTTAGATTAATATTCGTGTGGCGTGAAACCTCACTGACAGCCTTGTCCTGCTTCTGCGCAAAATGGACGAATGCAACGGTTCCAATTGCAACCGTGCAAGTAGTCGCTAGTGTAATCTGGGATGCTCGTGACATCTTGATGGCTTCGTGTTGTATCCAGAAGAAAGTTGTCATGGACAGTTGCGGACATTTCGAGATCGAAGCTTTGGCCAACAGAGGTGGACCTGCCGCCAAGTTCGAGGCCGCAGCTGCATCATAGGCCTCTCCGCATCGACTATCGCGATATCGAACACCGACCGCACTCCTCCAATACCTTCAAGATGGTGAGGAGCAAGATCTCTGCGAATACGCGCAGTGCTAACGCTGCCAACAGTCCGCCCAAAACTCCGCGGGAATTCAGACGCTGCTTGACGTAAGCACCGCAACCCAATTCGAGCGTTGTACTCAGCTCACATAACATCCAGGCCGAGCGCGAAGCACAGAAGATCGTTCAGCAAGGTAGAATGGCTCTAGTTGTTGCTCGAGAGATGTAAGCTAACAGATACCGCAGCCAGAGAATGTAAATGACCCCTTCCAACTGCGATCCAATGACGGCCTAACGTTCGAAGACCGTACAAAGCGAGTAAAGGACGCACGAAGCGAGGCACAGAAGGAGATTGAGGAATACAAGAAGGAGAAGGAAGCAGAGTACCAGAAATTCGAGAAGGAGGTACGTATTAGTCCCATGGTTGCCGTATCCAGGCGTGCATGAAACTCTAACGACCGTACAGCACAGCTCTGGCAACAAAAAGGCCGAGGATGACGCGAAGAAGGACACAGACAGCAAGGTTAAGGAGGTTGAGGAATTAGGCAATAAGTCTGGCGGCAAGGTCGTCGAGCAACTGATCGCTGCCGTCACGACTGCCAACACCAAGGCCCCTCGCAAGGAGTAGAGCACCGTTTCGACGACGACCGATAAACCAACACTACTGCGCCAGCCACAACGATGACACGTTGTGAACGATTTAGGCTTTTTGCCCGGCATCTGGCGCAATATCCTGTATATGCCCACCAACCCTATTAGGAGCGGTGCTTTTGGAGACCCAGCAATAAACGTCCAATTCGAAGCGAACCTTCTTATCACAATGGACTGAATGATTATTTGTGTACTGCTGCATTGCCCACAACTGATGCCACGTCCTGCGTGAGGTTGCCTCAGTCAAACACACCTGAGATATGCGGTTTGTGCGTTCACAACGGTGAGACTCTAAGGCTTGCGCGCTTGTACAAATCTTCCTTACATCGGTCTTGCGACCTCTTGGAGACCACACTGTGTTCTTTGAGTTGATGTGATTGAGCTACGCCAAACGATTGCTTCTATGTGTGAAAGACCCCTGCTCCATGTCGCGCTCAATACGTCACCGAGCTAACCGCGCGCGCCAAAGTTTAGGTTCCTGAACCTGAACTTCAACACCACAATGCGCCGGGCCCAATGATACGACTATGTGTCAGAGCGACTGTTCGCTCTCACGCGAACCAGAAATCTCTCTCATGTACCTCGACGCAATGGTTAGCCCGGCGCCAGTTCAACAGTACGGCATGGCGCGAAGAGGACCCGCGCATCGAGTCCATGAGCAAAGAGATCACGGATGAGTTCGCAGTAATCCGTGAGGAATATGGTCAGCTACAGAGCCTCGTTTCATCTATTTATGCTAACATCAAGCAGCTACTCCTGTTCGTGCGCGCTCCCGACCGTGATTCAAAATCTAATTTGCGCATAGAAACACACGATCGTTCTCGCACACGGTCTTCTCGGCTTCAGCGAACTTCGACTCGCCGGTCGATTTCTCCCTGGTCTCAAGTACTGGCGCGGCATTACAGAGGCATTGTCAGCCAAAGGGATCGAGGTTATAGTGGCGACAGTACCGCCCAGCGGTAGCGTGGAAGCGAGAGCAAGGAAGCTTGCAGAGAGCATTGCAGCAAAGGCAAAAGGAAAGGAAGTCAACATCATCGCGCACAGCATGGGCGGATTAGACTCGCGCTACATGATCAGCCAGCTCAGACCGACCGACTTCAAGATCAAATCCCTTACCACAATCGCAACGCCACATCGAGGCTCTTCGTTTGCCGATCACATATTCGAAACCATTGGCACCCGCCAGATAAAGAGGATATACAATGTTATAGAGTACTTTGGATTTGAAACCGGCGCATTCTCCCAGCTTACGCTGAAGTACATGCGCGAGAGCTTCAACCCAAGAACGCCGGACATCGAGGACGTCAGATACTTTTCGTATGGTGCATCTTTGGAGCCTGAGCGATGGTCTGTCTTTGCTCCATCGCACGCGATAGTCAAGCGAGAAGAGGGAATAAATGACGGGCTCGTCAGGTACTCGCCCTTGTACCTACGATCATTGGCATCAGCTGACAACATGAACAGCGTCACTTCGAGTCAGTGGGGAGACTATAAAGGGACTCTGATTGGCGTCAGCCATCTTGATCTGATCAACTGGACTAACCGTATGAAATGGTGGTTCTGGAGTTTGACAGGAAAGAAGAGGAAGTAAGGTTCAGGGACGTTTCAACGAAGACGCGCAATCGGCTGACAACGAGGCAGTTTCAACGCCATCGCGTTGTATCTGGATATCTGCGGTAAGTTAGGGTGCATGTCAGCACACTTTTCCTGTGAGACAAGTTATGAACTGACGCCGAACAAGACATGCTCGCAAAAGAAAAGCTGTAACTTGACAACAATGTCGCAAGGTACTTTAGAGCAGAAGATTCCTCTAATATGCAGCGCTTTCAGACGAGAGACACGTAGAACAACTGTGAGCCCAGTCTTCGACCATATACAGGAAGAGGGTAGAGCGGAATAAGGCCCCAAATCAGCCCAACGATGCAGCTCTAGCCGTGGCTGTGCATTACACAACGCTTGGATTGTGACAGCACAACGTAAGTTGGGGAAAAGTGTATTATTCGAAAACCAAGAAGACATTCAGCAACAGTGAGCGCCAAAACTTTCAAGTTGTCAATCGCTGCATCTCAATCAACTGTGAAGGAAGGCGCATCTGGTCCTTGAATATGACGTAGCCAAGACCGCCCCTCCGCCGCGCTCCGATGATTTGACGTTTGTGACATTTCACCTGCAGCAATGCTCAAAGGTTCACGACACGCGTTCCTTGGGCTGTGCCGCCCGTTCCGTCAACACTCAACCGCCAAATAATCTCACAGAAAGCACAGCACCTGTTCCCGCGACATAAAGTGACTCGCTGCTCAGGTCCCTCCGAACCTGCGACTACCTCCTCACTTGATATCATACGACGACGAGAGCGGCACAACTTTGTAGTTGCACAAATACGATCGTGACCTCAAAATGTTGGTCTCAATTCGGCTCGACCATCCTCACGAGCATTACACAAATCTCGATGTCATCCAGGGGAGAGTGTCTCTGCGGGTGCCTAATCCTACCAATGTCAGCAGCATCGTGGTGAAGCTCGAAGGCGAGTCGAAAACGAGGCTACTTGCACCAATACACCCCAGCAGGCCAGATAAACAGCGACCGGTACTGGAAGTGCACAAGGTCTTGTACAAGACACAGGTGGTATGGCCGGCGAACATGACCCAGGATGACCTCCTCACCAACAACAAGACCGGATTCACGATGCAAGCTGGCAACTTCGAATACCCTTTCCAGTTCAAGGCAAGCCGAGTACTCAGTCAGCTTTGCGCAGCTTCTGACAGCAACAGATCCCACTGAACACATCCTGTCATGCGCAACAAGCGACCGCACCGATTTCGAACATCTCTTTCGCCAATACGATACCTGAATTCGCAAAGACCCCAACGCAGCACATCAAATCCACATTACCACCGTCTCTCACTGGGTTCCCCGGCGAGGCTGAGATCCGATACTTTGTGAAGGTTACAGTGAATCGTCCATCGCTGTTCAAGGAAAACCCGAGGGCGCTTGCGAATTTTACAATGCTGCCGATCGAACCACCGCGGCCGGAGAGGCAAGACGGTGAGGCTTACGCACGGAGACAGCACCAATTTCTGGAAAACCCGCCAAGTGTAGCAGCCGGAAAGAAGCCAGGTCTCTTTGACAGAAAAAGCTCGACCAGTGTGCCAACATCACCTACATCTTCAGGCCCACCACCACGCGTCTCACTTGATGCTCGATTGCCGAATCCCGCTATCTTGACAGCAAACCAAGATATGCCTTTGCGGGTGCTAATGAAGAACATGAGCCCGCGCACGAAGAACGTATATCTGCAAATGCTTCAGATCGAGCTGATTGGTTATACGAAAGTACGCGCGCATGAAGTTGCTCGAACAGAGTCAAACAGCTGGATTCTCTGCTCGTTCAGCAATATGGCAATCCCGCTGGGAGCACCCACAGATGCTGTGGAGACAGAAGTGCCGATCAACCCGGAGTACTGGTCAGACAAGCCAATTCCGAATACTGTTCCACCCACATTCCAAACCTGCAACTTGTCACGTTTCTATGAGCTGGAGGTACGCGTGGGCATCGGCTACGGCTCCTACAAGCAAGGCGAGGACCAGCTGGTTGTCCTGCCACTACGATTACCTGTCAAGGTCTACTCGGGCATCGCCCCTCCCAAGGCCTTGCTTGAAGCTGCATTGACGGATGAAGCAGGCAAGACGGGAAGCCTCGGTGTACCGTCGCCAGCACAGAGACCGCACACGCCTACGATGCCAACTCAGGCTGGATTTGGTGGGCCGAGCACGTCTCCTAACGCAACGCATCGGCCACAGAACGAGTCTTTCGAGGCGCCGCCACCGACTTATGAAGAGGCAGTCGGTCAAGACTTGCCTCCGATCAACGGGTACAGAGGGACCTACCAACCTCCTCCCGTACCGGAGGGTGCACCGAGATTCTCGGACGAGAAGAGACGATAGAGTCATCACACGACTGTGGAGCAGTGAGAGAACGATCTGGTCACTGGTGATACAATGTGGACGGTACATTGCCGCGACTACCTCGATGGCCTACAATAGGACTGGGCCGCCGTTGGGCATGACGAAAGTGGACGTGGAGGAGACCTCCGGGCCGCAGCACAACGGCAGAACTATGTTTCTAGCCAATCACTTAATACCTCAAGCATCTCACTGAGGCCGAATCTAGCACTTGAAACGAAACAAACGCCCCATGTTTCACGTCCCAGGACGTCCCGAGCCCAATCGTGATTGCAAGGGTGGCTCTAAGAGAAGCTTCTAGCGAGTCTCGCGACTGGTTACCGGCCGAGTTGTACCCGGACATGGTATCATAGCGTTGACAGCACATCGATTCACCGTCTCCATCCAATGGATTCTGACCCACAGGCATGGCATGAAAACAGCCTGACTCGGCTATTGTTCCTGCACGGGTGGCGAACTGGATCTGCGGAACCGGCCGCGAAGGATGTGTGAGGACCGTCAGGCCAACAGAGCGTTCACGCACAGTGTATCTGCTTTTGCCACGAGGCCGGGGTGACACAACATGTCAATCGCGTGCGAACGCATGTAAACAAACAAAGAACCCAGGCGGCCAACAAGAGCCAACGGCGGAAGGATCGGTCAAAGAGACGGTTCATGCAAGTGCGGCATTTTTCGCAGCAGTGTCGGGCGGAATCTGGCAGAAGCCGTGGACGGTGCAAGTCGTGCGTCTGGCCAAGACATGCACGATGCTGCTTGCCTGAAAGAATCCTGGAGTTGCTGCAGGTCGACAGGCTAGTGGTGGGGCCCGTGGGGGGCGAGTCAGGAAAGTGGATGCTCGGCCTGTTCTGGAAGGGTACAGCCCAACATGGCGAGAGGACTCTTTGTTGTCGTATTGTCCTTGCGAAGGGGCTGGTGTTTTGCTCGCTATCTCGATCGTTGTGCCGCTGTTCGCCGTTGCTAAGGAGCACTTCCTTGATTCTGTGTCGAAATTGATTGTGTGATGGCTAGACTTGTTGTAGTGGCTCTAGAGAGAAGAGTCGTCCCAACAAGGACTCGCTTATCTTACCATGGCGATTCGTTGAAGCATGGTGCATTGAAGATCAAAGTTTAGCAGAGAATGTTTCAACGTGTCAGCGTTTCAACAAAAGGGCAGCCGGCCATATATGATGCTGTGGCAGACGGTGTGGACACGGTCAAGCTGAGCTGCGGGACGTGCCTCCCGGCAACTTATCGATATCCGTGTTTCGCGCACGTTCACAAAAGGGCTGCATCTCAGACGCGAGCGCGCACACCAGCGCAGGAACTGCAGACAGGCGCAGAATGTTGTTGTTTTGGCCCTCGAATCGCGACTCTCCATGGCAATGCGCACAGTAGCGCAGGCGGGAGTTAACGCGCCTTGCCACTGCTACACGCGACTTCGAGCGCTGACCGCCAGTCCTTTGTTTCTAGCCACAGCGCCCAGGATACTACTGCAGGCCTACTGCAAGAGCTGCATGCTATGTCCCACGCAGCCCGCCCTTCCATTCGCTGCAGCCCATGAAATGTTTCAAGCCGGCTCCAGGCAGCAACCCACTCTGACCCGTCCGCCGAATCGTCGCGTCGAACACCATATGAACACGGTCTCCCACCGCGATATGGTCGCGTTTTTCTCTCAATGAACTGGCCGCAAAGAGAAGAGTCGGATTTTTGGGACGGGATTCACTGCCATCAGCACAGCATGTCTGACTCACACCTGCATCTCACGTGTAGCGCGGCCCCGCATCTCGAGGATGCGGTAAATACTAGCTCCTCGAGGGTGCCCGGGTTCCTGAGGTTTCCACGATGCCCTGGAGGTTGACCACATTCACCGACTTTTCATGCACTCCTGAATATTGACGATTCAGTGACGGCTCGAGCTTCCCCAACTCTTTGCGAACCCTCATATGACGAAGCCTCACTTGCAGTTACCCATCAGACCGACACTCTGACGCACCTCTACCACAGATTCTTGAATGCCACCCAATACACCTCCATCCAATGTATTCTCAGCGCCAGGCGCCGCCTCAGCTGAAGCGCTCCTACTCGGGGGATAGCCAAAGCAGTTATGCCAGCCGTGCGACAACTGCTTCGAACTCCAGCGGGAAATTGCTTTTTGGTGAAATTCCGCTCTCGCCTGCGACCACTGTAGATGGACGATGTAAGACGCCCTGGAGCCCAGCCTCGTGTGGCAAAATCATTAACAGAGCGCAGCGGTGCGATCTTATGGTTCAGTATGCAATCTTGTGTTGTCCACCAGCTCGGTCTTTCTCCGATTCTGGCTGAACGACAAATGTCGCGACAATATGCTCTCCCAGATGGAGACAGAAGACCTTTCCAATCTTCGCCTCGCCTGCCATGACATGTCGACACGCGCTGCACCCTTTCTCTTCGATTCAGTCACTACCACCTTCAAATCATCAACCTTTACCAAGCCCGCGCGCCTTGAAGCGCTTTCTAGGATAGGACGCCACATCAAGACCCTCACCTTCCATATGCCGCACACCCCCGAGACCTTCCTGCCGCCAGTCATCGACCCAGAAACCGGAGCCGAACTTCAATTCGTATACGAGCCCCAGGTCCAAAACCCCCAGAACGGACCGGCGAAAGACAAGACACCAAAGTACGGAAGCTGGGAGATGCAGGACCTTCTTGTCAAGCAGTATCCTCCTCTATTCCACGCAGCGACAAACGTTCCCTCTTTCGTCTCCGCCTTCTCCGAGCTCATCAATCTCACTCACCTAAAGATCTCGTGCCCCGGCTCAAACAACCAGATTCGACAACGCCGGACAGTCGTCGATTATGCGCTCATCTCCATCCGTATCGCTGTTGAACGTGCGCCATTGTACAGCCTTACTGCGCTGTCGATGCACCCCATCCACGCCGGCGGCCTCCTCTACCTCCACCCCATGCACGGCTTCGGTAGCACCCCATCATCCGCCAAACGCTGGACTCAAATCCGAAGGCTATCCATCTGCATGGAGTCCATTCCACTCGCGACCTCATCTGACAAAGTTCGCGCGCAATCGATCGAACACTTGCGCATCTTGCACGCATATCTGCGAACTTTGTCACGTGGTGTCACGCGACTCCATTTCCGATGGAAGGGCGAGCGCGGCCCATCCCCGCTTTCGCTGGACAAGGAGCCCTGCATGCAACCCGTCGAGGATGAGATGACACATCCGACCATGCGCGGCGAGGTCAAGGGCCCCAAGCCTCTCCGATTCACCCGCCTGCGCTGCATGGAGCTCGAAAACGCCGTTATGGACTCAACTCAGATCTCGAACTTCATCGAAGTCCACCGCCGCACCCTCATTGACTTTAACTTCGAGGATGTCAAGCTCCGTGAGGGCAGCTGGGACGATGCGCTGCAGCCCCTCACTGTCATCACCGGCAGCGACCGCTGGAAGAAGACCCAAGAAGAGGTCATGGATGTCCCGATTATGCTGTCTCCCATCGAATCTGAGCCGCGCATCATGGGCCCGCTCCTCGAGGAGGTCGATGCCGCCATCGAGGATGCTAGCAAAGACCGAAACGGTCATACACTGTCGCGATGGCTCAGCAAGCCCAACCAGAAGCTGAAGAAGAGCCCCGCCATCGGCTCGCCCAGTCACAATAAGAAAGACAGCTTCTTCGACGCAGACCACATGAAGCGGTTCCTGCGCATCTCGAGCTGGAAATAGACACGTCTACTTCTGATGCTCTATTGACGTCCACCTAATATTGGGGACGATGCGTTTATTCTGTACGCACTAGCTGCGGCGTTGGTGGAGTCAAGAGGTATGCGGTCCGGTCAAGTCAAGATAATCACGGTGATACCCAGGGTTTGGAATTGGAGTTCTCTCACCAGCCACGGACTCGGCGGTGACGGTTGCGTTGCTTGACGAGCCATTGCACGTGCGCAGGTCCTCCCCTCTTCAATGGCTCCACCGGCCAGCAGGAGGAGTGTGTGCGCTGCGGCTCAGTCCCATGTTTGATTTTTGCATTTCGGTCTCGACGGCCTTCTCCTTTGTTCTTGTTGTTTTGTCGAAGGACTTGACGCCGACTGGACCGACCTCTCTTATGTCTCCGCCTCTTTAAGTACTTAAGCACTCACGGCCTCTATACCTCTTCGGAGATTTATGCACATAACGAAACGGCCTGCTTCACGAACATACTTTACGAAAATCCTGTAGATACGAAACGATATGACTAGCATTTTTACCTTCATTCAATCAACTCTCTTTTGTCAATTGCGTCTAATAAACGAATCCGGCATGGCTGACGTCAGAAACTTGCTGCACACAATACTGATGTATCACCGAACAATGGAACCTGACGCTGTGCAGGTGCACGTATGGATGTGGGTGCGCCCCGAGGCTCTCTGGTGACGTGCCTGTTTGGCACTTTGACCGACAGCCGTAAATGATGCCAGAAGCACAAGTCGTCACTGACATCACATCACGCAACGCGAGTTCCTCGCGCGGTACAAGGAGGCGCAAAGGGCTAGTGATTGGTATCGAACGCAAGGGTGTATTCGTTCGACAGACCAAGGCACAGCAAGAAGCATCAACCAGCTTGTTGACAAGCAGTAACCATGCGCAGCATTCTTTGCTCTGCCTTGTCAAGCCTCAGGTCAGGTCGTGTGCGCCAGATGGCTGCGTCTCCCCCGTCACGTCTAGCGAGCGATCCGAGGAAATCATCGTTACAGGGCAATGCAACGTTTTCGCCACGAACACGAGACACGGATCTATCATTTAGCCTGGGAATATAGTGAGGTATGGGTTTCTGTTATCTGAGAAGTGGACATGGTGGTGGTATCTACAGCTTGCTCTTCGGCGCCTGCGCCTGCGCCTTCTTGAGAATGGGATCCAACTTGGTCGCCTCTGTATAGTGTCAGTATCTACCTCAACACAACGCACTCCTCAGTAACGCCAGCACTCAAGGCTAGTCAACGCCAGATAGACTTACTCATAACATCGCCCTTGACCTTCAGCTTCCCGCTCATAAACAGCTTCTGCGCATTTGCCTTGCCCTCAACCAGTTTCTGGAATTCGCCGTCGTTCAGGACGAGCGTGACATTCGCCTTCTTGCCTTCTGGTGCGACTCCCCGACCCACGGTGCCACTCTCCTTTAGGTCGATGTGCCATGATTCCTCTTTGCCGTTGTTCTTGATTGTGAAGGCGAAGATGCCGTTCCCGGATTTGATGGCAGCTTTGCGGTCGGCGGGCGAGGCGGAGAGTGAGGACTGGATGGCATCGAAGGCGGCGGAGGAGGGGAAGTCATCTGAGGTTTGTTAGTCGAGGGTTGGGTGAGAGTTTGCGCCTGAGTGATCATCTTCTACTTGAGGAATAGTTGAAGCGAACGACGTCCAAACGTCACTCGGCGAGCTTGTCTTTGGGGTCATAGAGCGACTGATTCGTGCGCAAGAGCGTGTACTGCCCCAATCCAAGTCGGCTGCGCAGGATAAGAGATGAACAGCACTTACCAAGTGCGAGAGGCATGATGTCGGTGTTGATGAGAAACGGTATATGCTATGGTACTAGTATGCAGACAAAGTCTTGTATATGGGGCAGCGAGACGGGGCTTGGGGGATCCGGGGTATATGTGCAGCTCTGCGGCTCGGAGGCTTGTGACAATGATGGTGTAGATCGAATCCGGGGTTGACGCATGTGAATGTTGCGATTCGGCGCTAGAATCATGCCGAGGCATCCTCATGTGAGGCACGTGTGCATCATTCCGCATTGCTAGAGTAAAGAAGGCAAGTGAACCTTCTTTATTACTTAGGGATCATACCGCCGGTGGGCAAAGTTTGCGAATTAGTGTCTTGTTGCAAGATGTCTGAGGAGTGGAGGTACTGGAAGGTTGAGAGGATGTTGTGGAGACGCGCAGCACCCTCGTCATCGAATCCCTCGCGTCTCAGCATCGTTACAATCTGTCATTAGAGCATCGCTCACCTTTCTGGTGAACTACGACCTTACATCACGTTCCGTGAAATATTCGAAACAATGCAAAAGTCGTCTTGGATCAGTTGGTCGACGTCTGGAAACATACACTAGTCGCAAAGAATCGAGAAATGGGAGGATCACCTTCGCCTCATCGACATCTCCCAGGTTCCTGACCATACAGGAGGATGCGCTTCCCTTGATGCGAGATGATTGAGCTGAAGCAACAGCTCTCAGATGCTGTCAAATGGCGGAAATAGCGTCTATTTCGACCCCTTCTGTAAAAGAAAGACTATGATCCAGAAATCCCTCAGGGGACAGTATCTTGGAGATGGACCAAAAAAAGAGAGCTGCCTCAACGGGGATGGGATGTTGGCGAGTGCTACGCTTACATGGTCCAGCGCCCGGGACATTGTGCACCCAATCTAGTTGCTGATGCAGGAGGAAGCCCACCAGCGAAGCCTAACTTCTCTTTACCACACATAGACAAAGACAGGAATTGGGGGAAGGTCTATGTACGATCGATTGCTAATTCTGCCTTTATAGCCCCAACATGCTTTCCTACTCGTGCATGACCGCGTACTTGCTCTTGCTTCTGATGCGCTTTCCGTAGATATAGAAGAGGTACGGCACCGGCACTAACAGTGCGCTTATTGCACCCAGAATCGTCAGTGTGTAGTGTACGCCCATATTCTTATAGAATGGAATGCCGACGACTGTCATGCCACCCGCTGTGACATACCGTACCAGCGTCACGCTAGTTAGCGCGCTTGCAGCATACATTTCATAGCTATCAATGATGTACTGATAGCTCGAGATGAATACACACAGCACGCCGTACCCAAAAATTACACCAGCCAGGATCGGACTCCATATTGAGATGTGAAGGTAGCTCGTCCAGCCCATCCAGAAAAGACTGATGGGGATGGCAGGTGCACCGAACATGGCGTACCACAGCCTGAACTCTGGAGGCAAGCGCGAGCCACTACGCTCTTCAATCGCGGTCATCTCTTTCCTCGCCCATCTATATATTAGTGGAACCCAGAGTGACGCGCTGAATAGTCCAATGGCGATATTGAGGAAAAGAAGTCCTGTGATGCCTTCGCTGGTGCCGTGTATCTCGCCAAAAATGTAGTCGTAGCCATCAAGAAAGGTAAAAAGAACGATGTATATCACTGTAAGATATAACGTGATGAGGAAGACGATGGGTTCGAGCGCGAGCAGGAAGGGGCGGTACAGGGCAGTTCCGAGTCGATGGAGGAATGGCTCACCACGAATCTCCATTTCTGCAGCAAAGCGCTGATCTCCTGTGACCTCGCGCAGATGCTGTGCCTTCCAGGAGAGCAGCACAGGTGCATAGGTCTCGGGCTGGAAGATGACAACTAGGACAAGGACGATTCCCGACATGATGAGGGTTGTCCATTCCACCCAACGCCAACTCGGCGCGTATTGCGCAATAAATCCTCCGAGAATAGGGCCACAGACAGGACCTAAAAATGCGGCGTTCGCGAACATGGGAAAGGCAAAGACGCGTTCCATTGGCGTCCAAAGGTCACTAATAGAGCCACCAGCACAGGTGAGGGGTGTTGATCCAAAGAAACCAGCAAGGAAGCGGAAGATAAGTTGTTGTTGGATGTTTTTGGCGAGCCCAGAGGCCATGATGAAGATCATGTAGATGGTAAGGGTGATGATGTAGACAGGATTGCGGCCGAGTGTTTCGCTGAGTGGCCCTGCGAAAAGCGCACCAACGCCAAAGCCGATGAGAAACATACCGGTTGCCAGGATTTCGACGACGTCGCCTACACCAAATTCTTGTGCTGCTCTCTTGGTCGCCGGGGAATCGATAGAAGCCGCTGCACCAACCACAAAACCAATAAGAGCAACCAGGGCCGTTGCACAGAGACGTCTGATAGTGCTCCAGTTGTGTGGTTTTGAAGGGTCCTTATCACCTTCGAAGGCCACAACAAACACCTTTCCTGCATCTGCGCCTCCTTCGTTGGTCCGTCGATCGCGGACAGCGATACCTGTCAGTGCTACGCCGAGCCTTGTTCCAATCGAACGTGCAGTGACCACTCTGCTGAGAGGCTGATGAGCCTGTTGGGGAGGCTGTGTCAGGCATATCTCATAGCCCTCTTCGGCCTCTTCTTGCGCAAGCTCGGCATCTCGACCTTCCAGCCCGCCACGAGTGTGGCATGTTGGACCATCTGCGTGAAGACCTATTCCTGGTAGTCCTGCGTTCTCTTCGATGTCTGCATGTGCCGAGTTCAGTGAACCTCCAGAATGCGATGTCGAAGGGGACGATGAAGTGTTTGATAGTGATCGGGTTCGCCGACTGGGTGATCCTAATGGTGCTTTCTCGTCGTGCTGCCTATGCCGACTGTACTGCTCTTCTACTTGCTTTCGAAGCCGCCGGTATTGCGCAAATGATTGCATGTCGAGCTTTCGAAGGTCTCGCGTGATGGCGCCGCAGATGGTGATCGAATATTTCCCGCTCCTCAGACGTAGTCTTCTTTCGTCAACTGCTCGGAAAACAAGCTATGAGGAAAGACAAAATCGACCTACGACTGCTGATACTCACTGCTGTATCGTGATGATAAGAATTTACCACTCGATTGATTTCTAAGCTGTTGCGCACGCATCATGGAAAAATCATTAGCAACATGACGTTTGTGGACCGTGATAGCCCCACTCCGTCCTCTCACAGTTACGCTTGCACTGATCGTCAGGGCGTGCTCTGTTGCCGGTGACTATCTGTGCTATTCCCGCTATCTTCTCCAAAAGCTCGCCCCGGAGAACGACGGTTGCTTGACGGAGAACTTTGGCCACCTTCGGTGATGGCTTTCGGCGAAGGTCTGCTGCGACCGGACATGGTAACGTACCGGGTCTCAGCGAGTCACGGCGCAATACCGGAGAACTAGGTTGAGTAATGAAAAGGCTCGCGAAAACCAGCAACAGACAAGATCAGAGCCTTCGTCTCGCTAAGCCTTTGCCAACCCTCTGGCGATTGAACAGGCTTTCGTCGGATTTGTTCGCGTACGCCAAGTCGGCAGCCCGCCGAAAACAAGAACTGGTCCGTGCATATGATTGCAGATCCCGTTGAGAAGAGGCTGGAGAGTAAGCCTCAAAAACCGCACAGCCACCAGCCACATATCAAAGCTCATAGGAGACTAATATCTCTCCAGCAACATCAGCATTGCAAAGATGTTATTTTGGTAACGGTTCATCGCGTTTGCAACACGAATGCTCTGCTTGTGTAAGCCGCCGCAGTAATCGACCTCAATGTGATGTCGCAGTCAATGACAGGGACATCCGAGTTCTGCTCATTTCGCGCTGGCTCGTACTGTCTAAGAAGAAACAAAGGAGTCGAGGCATTTCAATAGGTGAGGTCTTCTCTTGGGACAACCGCTACGGAACGCAAGGCACATGAGGTGCGAGCGGCCCGCGCAACATGCCGATTTACCCGAGTTCTGTTATACATTTGGCTCCCCGACCCAGACTTCACATCCTAATCAATCTCCATCTTCCAACCTCCATATACAGCCTACGACCAGTACGACGATGGAACAGCAAGCTGTCGACAAAGAGATGCTGGGTCGAAGATCTACAGATTTGTCCACGGAGGCGCAACTTAATAGGGATCCGGAACAGTTGGCACAGCGGAAACGAGCCCATTTCCACGCAAGAGTTCTCATCGGTGGACTTATCATCACTGTGGTGCTTGGCTTGGCACTTGGACTCGGTTTGGGACTTACTGTTGGTCGAGATCGCAGCTGAGATGACGACTTGGACTTTCGACTCTGAAGCCCGCCGCCCTTGCTTCCACCCATACGTGGTATCAAGAGTGCAATAGCTCACCAATACGGATGAAAGGCGCCTCCACCGAGTTGTAGCGCATTTTCCTCATCACACCACTCCACACCATGCCAAGAAAGGAAATGGGCTCTAAAACCACGCGCCAAATCGGTCACAAGCATCCAACAACCCGTGTGAGTGAATCGGACCGACACAAATTTGATACAAGGGCTCACGACACAATCCTCCTCGCTCGAGTGCCAGACCTCATGAACTAAGCTTTCGAACATCATGGTGAAGTTGAGGGCATCCGTTGTTTTGCTTCGTCAATCTTTCTGGAAAACACGCCGAGAATGGCTGCCTGCAACTCATTCAGTGGAAAGCAAGGAGCATCTGCAATGCGACTGGTGAATGTTTGCTGCTGCAATTGGACTGCAGGTCATCAATGATCTCGGATCAGGCGCGAGGCACTTTTGAGCCAACCATTGTCCGCAGTGCGATCGGTCTAGTTGTGAACGACTTCACCTGGGTAATCCAGTGGACGGCACGACTCAGGCCCATTGAACAAACGAGACTGGGACAATGATCCGAGTGGGTGGTGGAGCGTGTTGTCGCGTGGGCGGGGATCGTTTTATAGTAGCCGTGATCGCTGGGAAGTACTCCAAAGGCGCTCACGACCTGCCCGCATTTCGAACATCTCAGTGGCAACCACGGTTGGCTGAACTTTTATGATTGATGGAAGTTCTACCATTTGATACCCCAATCACATTTTGACTTGCTTAGTAACACGTATCGCCTTAATGTGAAGACCACAGTAGCTCCCTTGCACTTCTATCTTCCTACTTTCATTATTTCTCAACGGCAATGATACAGGCAGGGTCTGCGGAAGTTCGGACTGCATTTTACTGCAAGTACGGCTCCTACATATTGGCCACATCCTTCGTTGTGTGCGTAACAGCTGCGATACAGTCGTTGTTCACAGGGCTTGGCTAGCAGTATGTATTCCTCGCAAGCTGCCCGGGATATATGTAAGACACATACGAAAAATATGCATGTTCTCGGGCACTCACATGTGCGGACAACACTGCCGCTGAGTTTGAACAGTGGGTCTGCCAAAGCATCCGCATGCTTCTGTCCACGATCGCGATCTTCATAATACTTCTTTGGCAATGGGCTGTGTTCGCTGAGCACCACGCGGTAACTAGACTACGGTACACAGGTCGTTCTGAGCATCAGGGCCGCGGTCAATGTTGGGAAGGTGGCTTTTAAAGAGATCCACAAGACGGCAAACAGCGCAATACAGCTTACCGACAGGCCTCGCTTTTTCCGTGCCTTGCTACACTGGGCTTTGATGTGCTTCTCCGAGACTATCTCGAGAGCTTTGCGACCGGGCTCTGATGGTTACTGTCCCCAGAAAATTCGAGTGGATTCATTCGTTGGCTCGTAAATAGATTTGATTGTGCATCACACGGCCAGGCAGCCTCCAACCAGTCCGTTGTAGACTTGACCGGAGAAGAGTCTACACCATCGTGACAACGAAGTCAATAGCCAGCACACGCTACATCAGACCCTTTTCAGATCAAGAAGCCGCAATGTTGCAACATTTGATTACGATAGAATCGATGTAGCGCTAGAAGTGGCCACAGAGCTGGGAAGTGTTGACGAACGCGCTAGCGAGAAGCTGCCCCACCTCGTCGTGTCTTGACCGCGCCTTCTCCATGTCATTCTTCTCTCCTCGAAGTCCGCATCAACTCCATCATAACTAATTGACGACAGCCGCTTCTCTGTCCAGCATTATCCTTTCCTTCTTTGCTTTCTGGATGTCGAGCGACATCTTCACAGGTGCAACGCCAGGGGTTTCAAAAACGGCATCGATTTCCTCCAAGCTGAGCTTGCTCGTTTCTGGAAAGATGAAGTACGACGCTGTCGAGAGTTAGTTTCAAAGAAGGCTCCTTTCATGTAAAGGTGACTCACCAACTAGCTGAAGCATGTTGTACACGATGTACACACACCAGATCTTGTAGCCAACCTTCGAAATGCCGATCGAGATACCATACGCTTCGATAGCACCGCATGCGCCCTGTATGACACCATAAAGACCCATGCCCTTGGCACGGAGAGGTAAAGACAGGATCTCGACCGGGTAGAGGTTGTGCCTAGATGACGCTGATGAGCAGAAAATCCAGCCTGCCTCACGTCTGAACTTACATTGTAGCAATGAACAAAGCGCTGATGACTTGAAACATAAACATCCACATGATTGTCAGAGCCGAGGTTGCGCTGGATGCCTTCACACTATACTGCCACGAAGTTATGGTGGCCGCCGTCTGCATGCACACGATACCGATCAGTCCTGCAAAAATGAGCGTACGACGCTTGAAGTAGTCGACAAACCACCCGCCGATTGCAGTGAACACAAAGTAAGTCGCAGTCAGGCCGAGATTCACGCCAAGTTGCGTTATGGGTTTCGTGACCCCTACTGTCTTGAGCGCAGGTGTCAAGTAGTACGACACAATACCTGCAGCAGTCAGCATCGCGGTGCATTACTCTTACGAACAAACATACCTCCACCATTCCAAGACTGGAACATCGAGTACAGGATCAAGACGAGCAGTCGATAACGGACGGTCTTGGTCACGAAGACGGCGAAATTCCAGGACTGTTTGAAGCCTGTGCGGGAAGTTTCGAGTGACTCTTCGATCTGCGCGGTGACGATATTGACTATTGGCTCGTCCAAAGATCCGGAAGTAGTCTGATACTTTGCAATCACCTTCCTCGCCTTCTCTCGCTCGCCTCGCAGAATATAATATCTCGGGCTTTCTGGCGTGATGAAGTAGATGAGCGAGCAGACCACGAGAGGAAAGAACGTTTGCAAGAGCAGTGGGAGTCGCCACGACCAATTGTTGGTCTCGCTCTCAGCCATTTTGGTGGTGCCGATCATGCCAGCATTCATGGCTACGCTACCAATTTGGAAACAAGCCCCAAAAAGACCAACGATACGTCCTCGAAGGTGGACTGGGGCGACTTCTGCGATGTACTGCGGCGACGACATAAGCGCACTTCCAAAACCCAGAAAGAATCGACCTGCCATAAAGCACGATAGGTTGGGAGCAAGCGCCTGCATAAGCGCAGCACAAATAACCAAGGAATTACCAAGGAAGTTGACTCCGCGACGACCGATCTTGTCGTTAAGTGCTAGGAACGGCGCGCCGACGACCGTTCCAATTCGCATCAGTGCCGTAATGTGCGCGAACTTGACACCATCGATCTCGATGTTGAAGAATTTGTGCCACGTTGGGTATGCATTGATACCACCTAGAATTGCGGCTTTGTCAGCATTGTCCGCAATGGTGTAGTCATAGTAGCTATGAATCGACTCACTGATGACAGCCCAGTCAACACCGTATCCAGCCTGATTGCAACCCTGGAGGAAGATGATCAGGCATATTCTGAAGCCTGTTGCGGTCCAGAATTTTGGCATGGCTTCCTTCGATATGCGCAGAAGGTCTTCGTCCGTAATGCGCTGGACGACAACCTCCTCAGTCGTAATGGCGCCCATTTTCTCGTCGGTCACATCATGGTGAAACGATCTGATATTCTCCTGTGGCGCCATGGCTGCAGTCCAGTGCTCTCAGCAGTAGCGGGCGTCACTTTGGTACAAAGCAACACAGCTCACTGTCAGGAGGGATCATTGCCGAATATGAGCTCTCACAGGCTTTCAATGTCTGCACATCCTTGTACCGGAAACGAGGCGGAGAGCATGGCTCCGTTCAGATCGACGTTGCGAAAGCTTCTTAGCTCATATTCACGATGCGGACCGTAACCCCATGGGGCAGCATGCATGTTGGTCGCTGAATCCACAACTCACTCAGCCACAGATTAGGTTTAGCATGAGGGGTGGAGAGTCCAGATTCTTGGTCACATGTTTCTGCCTTGCATTCACTCATCGCGTTGTACATTGAGTTATTCCGTCCAACCACTCTTAAGGGCACGCGGCTCACAACATTAACTGCATGGACGTTGACACGCAAATATCCAGAGCAAAGACAAACATCCGACACCCCAGCCCAGCCGCGAAATTAACCGGGACCACTTCGTTTGCGAGCCAATCAAACATCAGGCAGCCCATGCTTCGCTACGACTCTCCCGCATCCGACTGGAATGGTGCCCTTCCACTTGGTAATGGGCGCCTTGGGGCAATGCTCTATGGAGGCGTTCACAGAGAAACGCTGCGCTTGAACGAGGAGAGCGTTTGGTACGGGAACCCGATGACACGCACTCCTGTCGGAGCCAAAGAGCACCTGAGTAAGCTGCGGCAGCTGATCCGCGCCGGGAGACATCGAGAAGCCGAGGCCTTGGTTGGGAGACACTTCCTAGCTACTCCGAAGAGCATGAGACATTACGAGCCACTAGGCACGTGTACGATTGATTTCGACCATGGTAGTGAGCAACAGAGCTCGGATCTGACCAAGGACTCTGTGGTAGACTATGTAAGGAGTCTCGATCTTTCGCATGCCGAAGCAACAGTGCGGTGCACTGTCAACGGCGGCGAAGTGCGTCGCGAGGCAATTGCAACACACGCAGATAGTGTCATCGCGCTCCGTGTTTCCTCAGACAAGCAGATCTGTTTCCGACTCAGCTTGACACGTATGAGCGACGTTGATTGGGAAGTCAACGAATTTCTCGATTCTATTGAGATCGTGGAAGATTGCATCGTACTTAATGCAACGCCTGGTGGCAAGGACAGCAATAGCCTGTGTCTTGTGGCAGGAGTACGGGTTCAGGGTGCAGGAAGTATCCAAGTCGTTGGGCGCGAGCTGGAAGTCACAGCCAGAGATGCAATGATCGTTCTTGCCGCCCATACACAGTATCGCTATATTGACGCTCAACAAGCGGCGACGTCAGATGTGAAAGCAGCGTTGCAGCTTGGTTCGGAATCGCTGTGGCAGCGACACCTCACAGATTGGCGAGCTCATTACGACCGCATGAGCGTCCAGCTGTTCCCGGACAACAACCATTCTACGATCTCAGAGAGCCTCAAGCATTCTCGCGGCCCCGGTTTAATTGCATTGTACCATGCGTTTGCGCGATATCTTCTACTGTCTTGCAGTCGTGCGTATTACAAAGCTCTACCAGCCAACCTCCAGGGCATATGGAATCCAACATTCCAGCCACCATGGGGCTCAAAGTTCACTATCAACATCAACCTTCAGATGTGCTACTGGCCTGCGAATACCTGCAACCTGTCCGAATGTGAGCTCCCGCTCTTCGATTTATTGGAACGCATGGCCGTCAACGGCAAGCGGACAGCGTCAGAAGTGTGGGGATGTCGTGGATGGTGCGCACACCATTGCACCGATATCTTCGGCGATACTGAAACTCAGGACCGTTGGATGCCGTCAACTCTGTGGCCGCTTGGCGGCGCATGGCTTTGCACTCATATCTGGGAGCATTACAGCTTCACTGGTGATAAGCCGTTGTTGGATCGCATGCTGCCTGTGCTCGAGGGGTGCGTTGACTTCCTCTTAGATTTCTTAATTGAAGACGCAGACGGTCGGTATCTGGTCATCTGTCCTTCCCTGTCACCAGAGAACACATTTCTACATGGAGAAAGTGGCGAGACCGGTGTCTTCTGCGAAGGCTCAACCATGGACATGGCAATTGTGCGCCACGTCTTCGACGACTTTCTACAAGTCAACGAGGCTCTTGAACGGGAACGCAGCACCCAAGAACGTGTTTTTACCGTTAGGTCCGCGTTACTCAGACTATCACCCATGGTGATAAGCCCAAAGACCGGTGTCATTCAGGAGTGGGGTTCAAATGATTTTGAAGAGACAGAACTGGGTCATCGTCACATATCCCACCTGTATGCGCTGCATCCAGGCAACACATTAACTGCCTCCTCAGATCCGGGGCTTGTAGCAGCTGCGAAGCGCACTTTGAGACGTCGGCTCGAACATGGAGGAGGGCATACGGGGTGGTCAAGAGCTTGGCTCATTAACTTTTGGGCTCGATTACGGCAACCAGCAGAGTGCTCGAGAAACATCGAAGCGTTGTTGCGAGACAGCACTTTGCCAAACATGCTCGACAACCACCCCCCTTTTCAAATTGATGGCAACTTTGGAGGTGCGGCAGGTATCGCAGAATGTCTTATACAGTCTCACGAAGAAGTTCAATCAGACAGCGGACGGCATCTCGCCAGGCTCCTACGTTTACTTCCGTCTTGTCCAGCTGAGTGGAAGGCTGGCAGTGTGAGAGGCGCACAATGTCGTGGCGGTTTTGAGGTTGCTTTCAGCTGGAAAGATGGCCAGATCCAGGATCCCGTTCACATCACATCGCTGTTTGGACGCAAAGCTACGGTCGTCTTCCATTATGCAGGGTCCGATGCGTCTAACGAAGGCATCGCAATCCAAGTGCCCACGGCTATCGGCGATCACACTATCAGACGCGGGTCTTAGCCGAGGCTCAATATCTGACACCCTCCGCTATTGAAGAGAAAGTCGCAGCCTTGTGCGCAACAACAGCAAAGAAACCTTTCACCTAAGCACTGACTCGCAAAATGTCAGCCGAGGGCCTCCAAGATGGTCTAATACAGAAGAACAAGGATCCTGTCTTGAACGAGCCTGATCTTACTGAGCCATCTCCGTTCCTTCACGATCAATTCCTATTTTTCGGCGACTCCATCACACAGAGTGACGGCGATCCTACGCTCGGGTTCAGCTGTTATCAGTCACTGCAGCATGGTACGATAATTCAAAGATGGCTAATCATAGCACTGATGATAAGATCAGACTATTCGCGACGTATTGACTTTGTGAAGCGTGGCTTCAGCGGCTACAATACAGTCAATGCATTGAGCATATTGCCCAGAATTTTCCCTAGACCTGATCAAGGTCGAGTCCGACTACTTGTGAGATGATCTATGCAGTGGTGTAGGGATGCTCATGCAATACAGGCTATCTTCTTCGGCGCAAACGATCTCTCCCTTCCGAATACGACAGGACAACACGTGCCTTTGCACGTATTTGAAGAGAACTTACGACGCCTGATCAAGCACCCGAGAGTTCAGGCTCATGAGGATATCAAGATACTACTGATCACACCGCCTCCCATTGACGAATGGGGGTTCGACCACTGGGATGAGCCAGGAAGGTCGGCGCGGAAGGCCGCAACAGCACGTCAATACGCCGAGGGAGCCAGGAAGGTTGGAGAGGAAATGGGTGCAGCCGTTGTTGATCTGTGGACCGTATGCATGGAGGAAGCCACAGTGGGGTGGAATGCTTCAATTGTGACCGAACGCGGGGTTGAGCCTGTTATGCCGGGAGACAAGCGCGCGGAGCGAAGCGATATCTTAGCCCGGCTATTGTACGATGGTATGTTTTCTAACGAGTCCTCTCGACATCCCATCGAGATGCGGTACTGATCGCCCTGTCATGCAGGTCTACACCTCAGCGGAGAAGGGTACAAGCTTATGTATCGAGAGGTCAAGAAGACGGTCATCGAAGCCTACCCAGAGCTTCGCCCTTCCAAGATCCCGGTCGCACTCGAGCCTTTTTTCCCAGAGTGGTTTGAGGACAACGCGCCCTGGTGAACGTAAGGATGGCTACAAGTAGACCGGTTCATCAGCCTGCGGCTGGCTGTGCAGTGGGGCATCTCAGGCTGCAAGTCAATACAGAACCAACGTCGATCGTTGTGTGTAGTGCACATGTTCGGCCACACTTCCTCCGGACACGAAGCCCTTCATTTCCGCCAATCAACACGTCGAGTGCCCACCTCCACCCGCATACACGTAGTGCGAGAGCTTACCACATCGGAACCAACAACAAGCTTCAAGTGTTTTCCAATCGCCCAAATGCGACAGCATACGTGGCGCCTGGCCTTCCGTTGTCGACACCAGAAGGGGGACTCCTGAGGCTTGAACCCTCCAACATCATGTACATCCCCTGAAACCTAAACATTCGATTCTTGTTGTTCAGACATCAATTCCGAAAACGGTGTCATTGAGGCCAAGAGACGTTCACCCAAACACCACAATATGTCCTGGACGCATACATTCGAAGATCCACCAGACGTCAATCTCAAAGACGCCCTACGGCCAGGTTTCCACTGGGGCTTTGCCACTGCGGCAGCACAAGTCGAGGGCGCATGGGACCAGGACGGGAAGGGCGAATCCATATGGGACAGGTTTGGTCACACACCTGGCAAAGTCAAAGATGGAAGTACGAATGAAGATGCAACTCGTGCTTATGATCTATACAAGCAAGATGTGGCGCTCATGAAGAGCTTTGGTGTGACTGCATACCGCTTTTCCCTAGCTTGGTCACGCATCATCCCGCTTGGAGGCGCACAAGACCCAGTGAATGGGAAGGGTCTGGAGTATTACAGTAAGCTTATCGACGAGCTTATAGTGAACGGAATCACACCATTCGTCACACTGTTTCACTGGGACACGCCACAAGCCCTCGAGGACCGCTATGGTGGCATGCTCAACCAAGAGAGGTATACTCCGGACTTTGTGCGCTATGCTCGTCTCTGCTTCGAGCGATTTGGTGATCGTGTCAAGCATTGGATCACCTACAATGAACCTGGCGTTTACACACTTGCCGGGTATGCAGCAGGCGTCCACGCGCCAGCGCGAAGCTCGTTTCGTGAGCGCAATACCGAAGGTGACAGCTCAACAGAGACATTCATTGTCGCACACACCGAGCTCGTTTCACATGCTCATGCTGTGAAAGTGTACCGCGAAGAGTTCAAGGACAAACAAGGGGGTCAGATTGGCATCACACTGCACGGCAACTACTCTGAGCCCTGGGACGCCAATGACCCAAAAGACGTCGAGGCTGCACAGCGTGCACGCGAGTTTGAGATCGCATGGTTCGCTGACCCCATCTATGGGTTTGGTGACTATCCACAGTCCATGCGAGACCAGCTCGGTGAACGCCTTCCCACCTTCACGGACGAGGAAAGAGCGCTGGTAAAGGGGAGCTCCGACTTCTATGGGATGAACACGTACACCACTTTCTTTGTTCGCCATCTCGATGGGCCGGCGGACATCAACGACCACTTAGGTAATGTAGAGAAGTTGGATACTAACTCCGAGGGCAAGAGCAGGGGCGCTGAGAGCGATACCTACTGGCTGCGCACAGCACCCGAGGGATTCGGCAAACTCCTCCGATGGATCTGGGATAGATACCATGTGCCTATCTACATGACCGAGAACGGGACAACTGCGAAGGGTGAGCATGTCAAAGCTCCACCGCCAGAAAGTGTCTTGGACGACAAGTTTAGGGTCGAATTTTTCCACAGCTATCTTCGCGAGCTGGCACACGCAGTGCAAGACGGTGTCGACATTCGCAGCTACTTTGGCTGGACCTTCACGGATAATTGGGAGTGGGCTGCAGGGTACGAGGATCGATTTGGGTGCACATGGATTGATTTCGAGAGCGAGGACAAGACGAGGTATCCAAAGCGCAGCTCGTACTTCTTGAGAGATTACCTCACGCACTTGATCAAGAGCAGCTGATATGCCGCTTGATTAGCAAATGGAAGGTATACATAGACATTGAATCAATTTAGTCCTAATCGATATTCAGTGAGTATCCGCCAAGAAAGTCTTTGCCAGCTCAACCTCCGTCTCACACTCAGACTCATACTTGAACCCGATCATCCAGTCCATCGCAGCTACATAGGCGTCAGCATCAGCAAGCACGTTCGGATCAGGCATCTCCGGCTCAAAAATCTGCTTCAGATGGCGTTCCAATAGACGCTCACCGGCCAGCCAACCCATTCCGAAAGCCCGGATTGTCTCTTTCACGTCTCCACGGAATTCCGGGACGCAACGCAGAACCTTTGCTAAGAAATCATCGACATCGCCGTAATCGCATCGATACAATGCCATGATAGCTGCACGGTATATCGCACTCTTTGTAGTATACTTCGCATCTGCGCAACTATGTTCTGCAAGTGCAGCGGCGTAGATTTGGCGATAGCGATGGGTTGTGAAACCAAGGTGTGGCGATGTATCCAGGTTGTTCAGATACGCTGGCATCCAGTCTTTCTGTAGGAAGAATGGTGCGGAAGCTGCGCCAACGCAGCGGGGAACGGAAAGGCATCTATCCCAGTCGATTATACCAGTAACATTGCCATCCTCATCAACGAGGATGTTCTGCAGGTCCAGGTCGGCATGTTGTAGGGTGAAGGTTTCGCGTGCCTGCTCCGGGTTGAAGACAGGCTGGGCGAAAATCATGTCCAGCAATGTGCGGGCTCCGAGGATATAATTCTGAGCTTCAGTATTTGATGCCATCGCTTCAGACATTCGAAGTGAATCTGGTCGAGCAGATACATAGTCTTGGGTCGTTGTAAAGGCTGGCCGCGGATAGCAGCCATCACTAGCTGAGTAATCCCACTGGTAAAGCGAGCCGATCGAAGGGGGTACCGATTCGTCCATCGAACAGATTGGCATACCAATCTCACGGAACGAAATCTTTCCCACCTCTGTCATAACCTGCGCAAGCGAGCGGAGAAAATTGATGCGCTTCTGCTCTACTGCAGGCGATGGAGAGTCACCGAATAGAAAGTTTGTTTCAAAGCCCTCTCCTTCATATTCCTTGTCGAACCAAATACCATAGGCACTATGACCCTCCAAACGGGTCATCATGATGTAAGGGCGGCCTAGGGGATTGTCGAAAGTCGTGGAGTAGTCGCAAAGAGTGGGAACTGGAGCTTTAATGTTTCGACCCATGTATCCAAGGATTTGCGCTTCACGCTCCAGCATGTACGCATCAAAAGGCGTCCAATGCTCTTGGGTAGCATGTCCCGGGACGCGAATGACAAATACGTCAAGCTCGCCGCCAAGGGCGCTCGCGACGAAAGAGGCTCCGTTGTATGTACCTTTCTCGTAGCGAATCTTCTTTGTCTGTGGACGGGGAAATTCTCCTCCAACGCTACAGACTTCAGAAACTAAATTCTCGTATAGGCTGTCTGGAATTGCATCAATGGCTGCCCAGTCGCAGCGAGGGTGGTCCCCACTACCGGTGTTGTCAGTGTCATCTTTAAGTGCCTCCCCGGAATCACACTGTGACTTCAGCTCATCGTCCAGCGATGAGCCCATGTCGTCTTTGGTGTTGCGTAACTCGCATGTGCACACCTTTCGTCCCTGTCGAAAGAGGTTCAAAAGCTTGGTAAACATTCTACAAGACTTTGGCGGCTTTGCGTAGATGTTACAAAAGATTAGAGGTCCTTTTCTTCCGAATAGCACACTAAGAGTTGTTGATTGTTGTGGGCAAGAGACTATCTTAAAGTAATTGGGATACTTATTTAGGTAGGATCTCTCGAACATCGTCTTACATTATTTGGGACATAATCACATTGATAAAGAAAGACATTGTGGGGTGAGACAGGAAGCCCTTGTGTTGACAAACAAAGGACGGGTCATCAAGATTGACCGGCCCGGGCCTCCAAACCGCACCAGCAAGCAAGTTGCTCCGTGGACTGAATGCCTCAGACACGAAGTAGTGTGATCAGCAACAGACACCATCGTGTGTCTCACGACGAGTGTTGTAGGCATTTTCACCATGTTTGATAGCTCGCTGTCCCAAAACAGTGCCACATGTTTCCCCTGCCCAGACGCATATAAGATGTCCTTGGATACGCCCAGTTAGAACCAGAAAAAGATAGTTCTCTCTACACAAGATCTATTAGCCAGTTCTAGCCATCTTATCATTCAACTCCAGCACTGACAGCAACATGGGTAAGACCAAAGGAGGTAACGCCACCAAGAACAACAAACCAGTCGATACTACAGAGCCAGTACTGCACCGCGAGCCAGCGCATCACGATGACGATGAAATCACTCACTACACCTTTCCTTTCGCAGAACTGATTCCGAATTGGGCCAATTTCGACGTGCAGTGGAAGAACGCTCGAACCATGAGTCGATTCCACAGCACCAATCACGGCAAGGGCGGAGGTAAGAAACTGTCTGACTTCAAGACTTTCCACTCGGCATGCTGCCTCGAGTTCGTTGACATCACGATAGCCGAGAAACTCTACCGTGTGCGCTGCATGAACGTGTTTACTGTTGACTCTGACCAGTGCACTGAACACAAGAAGGTATTGTACAAGGACGGACCCAATAGGATCTACAGTACTTAGCCAAAAGTCTGTTCGCCCGAAACGCACAGGCCATAACCACCCCACAATCCTCAAGAGCAGCACCTTCTTTAACACCCTAATACTCCATCCAAATGAGATCTTTTGGCACTGAAATTTCGGGCAATCGTATACGCGGGGGTGAATTATCAGAGGCGCAGCGAGTATATTGCTTAGCGCAGGTTGAGGCTGGTGTGTCAACGTCTAAAGTTGCAGAAGCACTTTCCTGCACCCAACGCTGCGTGCAGAAAACAGTTGCTCGATGGAAAGCCACCTCCAGCACCACGTCGCAAGCAAGGACAGGCCGGCCACCTATCTTAAGTAGTAGAGATTATCGCCAGCTACGACGATGTGCTCGCAAAAACCCTCAAATAGAGTACTCCAAGCTCATAGAGGAAGCCGGCCTACAAGACGTCCGGGCCACCCACCCACGAGTATCACGTCGTACTGTTCAACGCGCCTTAGCCAATGAAGGCCTACGCAAGTTCAGAGCAAAGCGTAGACCAAAAATCAGTACGCGTACAGCCAAATCTCGTCTAGCTCTTGCTCATGCGTGGCAGGGGTTCAACTGGGGCAGGCAAGTCTTTAGGTTTAGCGACGAGTGCAGCGTTACTCGTGGGTCTGGCCACAATACCACCTGGGTATGGCGATTACCCGAGGAGAAATGGTCTCACGAGATGGTGGAGGAGGTGAATACTGCTCGCCAACCTGCTCGTATGGTGTGGGCATCGATATCGTTGACTCCAGGGGGTCGCGTTTGGCGTAGTCCTCTAGTGATTATGACTAGGGGTGAGGCAGCTGCACGGCGTGGGTATACGGCTCAAAGCTACATGTGGGCATTGGAAGAAGGACTCCTGCCCTACTACGGGCCCGGTGAGTGGTTTATGCAGGATAACGCACCTATCCATACTGCGCGTGCCTGTACGGAATGGTTAGAGATTCACGGGATTGCCACAGTCGACTGGCCACCATACTCTCCAGACCTCAACCCAATTGAACACCTCTGGTGGGCGCTCAAGCAGAAGCTTCATAAGCTCCATCCCGAGTTTGACTATATGAGCGACTCTCAAGCTAGTTGGGAGGCATTTGAATTGGGTTTGCACGAGGCATGGGCTGCAATACCCGACTCACTGATCCGGCGACTAATTACGTCAATGCCACGACGCCTAGACGCTGTAAGACAGGCAAAGGGATATCAGACTCGATATTAAGTGTATTTTTATTTCCTTAATACGTATTATCTAAATTAGTCTACGTTGTGTAGGGTTATTCTACTTCAAAGTTGAGCTCGCAATGTTGGTGTTGTGGCTCGTGCGCCCGCGCGAACAGACTTTTGGCACCCGACTGTATACCTTGATGAAGCGCAATCAACCAGCTAAGTGGGGTATGATTAGAGACACCGCTTTCATGTCAAACGCTGTGCAGCGGCCAGTATTTGCGCAGGGTACCGGGTTTACCGGGGCTTTAGTTTCACGTCTGTCTGAGAAGGATGCAGAGATCATTGGGAGGATAGCTGCTTTGGAGCAGAAGCTGAAGAGTAAGAACCCGAATCAGCGCGGCAAGACTGGTGGCCTCAAGGCCGGCGCCAAAACACGTCGGGGAGGGACGAAGGGAGTCTAGGCGTGAACATGGCCTGGGGGCTCCTCATGATTAGAAGGGTCAACCCCCAACTTTCTTACTTAGTTTGCTCACACCTGAAGGATACTATAGAACGAGAGCGGCCTTCCGCGTTTTTGTCAGTAAATCTGCACCATTGGAGTCCTCCTACCCATACCCTATCAACGCTCTTTCCACATCATAACCCCTCCCACGTCAACGAACCTCCTACATCAACATCCCACTCACGAGCACGTCCGCTGGAATGCAGCATTTCCGTCGAATGACTCTCATCGCTCCTCCTCGCCCCCATCAATTTCTCACATCATGAGATCCCCCGATCACTGAATGCAGCTGCCGTGTCCGCAATCAAAGCCCTCAAGTCCAAAAAGCACTTCGTGCCCACCAACCTCGGCAGGTCTCAAACACAGAAACGGTGGGTGAACAAAACCAGCTTCATAAGCGGAACAGCTCGCGTTTTGATATAATTGATATCCTTGTTTTACTCCACTGCCCTTATCTACTTCGTGTACAGCTTCTGCAAATGCTTCGCAATAGTTGTCAACTGGATATTCGACGTACCCTCATAGATTGCGCCAATCTTCGAGTCCCTAAAGTACTTCTCCGCCAGCCCCTCCCTCACAAACCCCATGCCGCCCATCCACTCCACCGCCTGCCCCGACACCTTCCCTGCGACCTGGGAAGCGTAGAGCTTGGCCATGGCAGCGTCCATGACGAAATCCTCGCCGGCCTCCTTCTTGCGAGCGGCGTTGTAGACTAGGGCGCGCGCGGCGCAGATCTCAACCCATGCTTGTGCGAACTGGTGCTGCATGCCTTGGAACTCGCCGATGAGTTGGCCGAATTGCTTGCGGTCGTTCCAGGCGTATCTGACGGGGTGTTAGTGGATTGTGGGTTTGGAAATGGCAGGAGGGTGATGGAATGCGTACCCAGCAGCGTTCTCGAACGCGCCTAGCGCCAGACCGGTCATCTGCGCTGCGATACCAATGCGGCCTTCGTTCAAAAGGCCGATGGCGTACTTGTACCCGTGGCCCTCCTCGCCGAGTAGGTTCTCGCGTGGAATCTCGACGTCGTCAAAGTTGATGACGCATGTGCTGGATGCCTTGATGCCGAGCTTCTTCTCCTTTTTGGCGATGCTGAAGCCCTTTGTGCCCTTCTCGACGATAAACGCTGTAATGCCCTTATACTTCTTCTCGGGTGCCAAGTTGGCAAACACGATGAAGAAGTTGGCTTCGATGCTGTTGGTGATCCACATCTTGCTGCCACTGATCTTGTACCCGGCGTCTGTCTTGACGGCCTTGGTCGCGAGCGCGAACGCATCAGAGCCACTAACGGGCTCAGACAGGCAGAAGGAGCCGACGGTGTTGGTGGCGAGCTTGGGCAGGTACTTTTTCTTGATGGCCTCGGAACCCCATTTGAGAATGGCTGTGTTGACGAGCGTGTTGTGCACATCGCACATGACGCTGACGCTGGGGTCGACGCGCGCGAGCTCCTCGATGGCGATGATGGCGCTGGTGAAGTTCATCCCTGAGCCGCCATACTCCTCAGGGATCTCGATGCCCATCAGCCCTTGCTCGAACAGCTGCTCAACTACCGCCGGGTCCATGGCTTCTGCCTCGTCCATCTCGCGGGCCTTGGGCAGGATGACTTCTGAGGCGAACTTCGCGACGGCTTCGCCCATCATGGCTTCGGTCTCGGACAAATGTGTGATGGGCGTTGGGGGAATATCGGTGATGTCGACAGCAGCATCGCGACGAGGGGCTGTGGAGGAGAGGCACCGTATTCTGCAAATATCAGCATTGATCATTCCTGCCAGCTGAGAGCTGGAGACATGGCATACTGAGGAGTGGCGCGTGCGACAGCAGGACGGAGGGAGCGGCGGGACGATGCCGTGGCTGCGCGGGCCAGCGGCCTGAGTGTTCTTGCAATTGAAGACATGGTTGTGTATTGTACAGTGTTCCTGCCAGAACCCAAAATACTGAAAGAAAAGAAGAGGAGGACAAGTCGTAGGTTATGTTCAGCCGAGGCAGGTCAGCTTTTGCCGATTGGAGCCGCAATCTGGGGTGTGGGGAGCCTCTTTGGCCAGCTCGCATGTGACGAAAGCAAACAGCGGAACCTTGGAACGCACGGCACCAATCAGCATGGTAGCTTCAAATAGCCCAAGAGATATGTAGACCACCAAAAATTGCTTTGACCGATAGTTCTCCGAGAGCAAGTGTTCGTTTACTGCATCGCCCCAGACTGTAACGTCTGCTGCCCTCGAGGACGGAACAATGCCGCAGCGTGGTTTTGGCCGATGACGATGACTTCGCTTCCAAACGTGCCATGTTCGCCGAAGAGTCCATGACGGGCAGGAGGCGATTCGCGCAGCAGCGCGTGCACGGGGATATACAACGTGGAATCTGCAGATGGACTCTAGCATTGACTGTATCGCAGTGCGCCTGCTTAGCTGGAGAGGAGCGATTGTCTTTGCAGATACGCCGTCAATGCTGCGACATCATAGGCATCATCTCCTGTCGATCAGCTATTCCTGAGGACGGACCTGTTCACGTGGCTTGGAAAATGATGATATTATAGGCATCAAGCCGTATATTGTCGAACTAAGTAATCAGCTATAGCCTTGGTCTGAGTACAAGAAAGCAAGGGTATATGATTTGCAATAGGAAACGCAGAAAGGGAAACCGATCGTGACAGTGACATGAACATCTACGCACACCTGCGCCAACGACTCCGCCATGGTGTTGGCCGGCTACTGAAACAAAGATCGCTGAATGTGGCTGGCACTATCGACACACAAAGACCCTGGGGCCTTCCATGTGCCCAATGAGCACCGTGAGTTGTCTACACCTTGTTGACGTTGTTGCCGAAGCCAAACTTGCCGCCCTTCATCTGTCGCTTGTACTCCTCGAGCTCGGCAGCCTCCTTCTGCTCGCCTGCGAGCAGGGCGGCGTGCTCACGCTTTCCCGCACGGCGCTGCTTGATGCAGCAGAAGATGAGGAGACAGACCAGGATACCGAAGACAGAAAGAGCGCCGATGATGATACCGCTCTTAGCACCAGCAGACAAAGCTTTCCAGTTGTTGCGCACGCCGGACGGGTCTTGGATCTCCTTCAGAACTGCGGACTTCTGCTCAGGGCTGCATTGTGTTAGCGAGTGCTTCGTCAATATCATAGACTGGACGTGACTCACTTTATGACCTTGACCTTCTCCCACGAACCGCTCGAGTCCATGTCCGCCCAACTGTACTTCTCACCCTTCGTATAGTCCTCGGCATAGATGGTCTGCACCTTCATGGTGAAAGGCCCGTCCTTGAAGTCCGTCTTACCTCCAGCCCACTCCACAACACCGGGGTCGTTGTTAGCGACGTCACCGCCGGCCCAGACACCCAGGCGAATGTTCATAGGAGTCTGGGGGTAGTTCTTGCCATTGAGGGCATCGGCCGGAAGAAGCTCACGCAGCATCTTGCCATCGAGCCACCACTGAATGCGATCCTTGGTCCAGTCGATGGTGTAGTTGTGGTAGTCGTCTTGTGGAGCAGACATTTCGAAGTCTTTACCGCGATCGTAAGAGCTGGTGTTGCCCTTGCCGAAGTAGTTGGTAAGACATTGCTTCGTGTTTGTGCCGAGGAACTCCCAGTCGATTTCGTCGAGAGCCTCGGACTGCAGGATGGCCGATGAGACGATGCCCATACCGGAGGCAGCCTTCATGACAACCTCAAAGCGGCCGAACAACATATAGAACTTGGACTGGACCATAGGGGAGTCACCAGAACGTTCAATGGTGAATGTTGCGCCACCGCCCTGAGCATCCTCACTCCAGTCGATGCTGCCCTGGTTCTGCTTCTCCCAGACCTTGCCACCAGTGGGAATGCCGGTCTTGTTCCAATAGAAGGTCGAATTACCACCAAGGGCTTCCATATCAGGACATCCGGTTGTGTTTAGAGGGTTGCAGGCGGTGTGGGTCTGCGCCCATGATGTGGGAAGCACGCTCGCAAGGAATGCGATTGTGGGAAGTGTGAACGACTTCATCGTGTTGGTGTAGTTGTAGATTCGCTGCTCAAATATCGAGGTTCGAAGGAGTGTGTTTGCGCGTAGACCAGACGCGCAGTCGCAAGAGCAAAAGGAATGACGTGTTGGTGAAAGAGTGGATTCTCAAAAGGAGAAAGAGAATGAGGGAAAGATGTGCCCAAGGGAGCGGCAAGGGAGTGTCTTGAAGTTCGGTGGTGAAGGAGAGGCGCAGATTGACTGCAAGAGATTACACTCAGGGGAGCTAGTGCAAGGTGCAGGAATGCCGTGCCCATTATGGACCAATGAGAACCGGCGATGCAGCCAGCCAATGTCGATCACTCAAGAATCTTGAGCATGAACACTGCAGCACCTTGTAGCCGCGCATTGCAGTCGATGATTGCAATCGCGGCGCTGGTCTCAGCCCTGGGATTGCTCGAATGGTCAGTGATTGGCCTTGAGCCAGCCTCAGGGCCGCTCGCAACCGCCTGCGCGACCAAGCGGCTTGCATGCAGGGCGCGGGACGGGCTTGCGCCAGGCGGAAGAGCCAAGCCATCATGAAACCGCCAGCCTCGGCCGTGCTCCCGGGCAGCCAATTCGTGCGCCACATCCCTCTTTTCTGTTATCGCGGAAGCGCCGCTTTGCAACACCGGTGCCCTTGCTGGAGCAGACCGTCCGTCTCGAGATGAAAACACAGCGGGCACGCGAGCGTCCAACGTGGAGGTGCCTGCGACGTCTACTGACAGTAGGTGCTGCATCCTTGTGCGCGCTGCCGGACTTGGCGTAGTGCGGCCTGCACAGTGGCTGTTTGAAAATACCGAAAGAGTTCAGCTGCCACTTTGGGACTCGAAGCGTATCTGAAACGCTTTGCCCCGGATTCTGCTCGATACATGCCAGTGACATTGCTTCAGATTGTTTGAACTGCGCCACCGCTGTAGAGCGAGCTGTCGTCGTCATATTCGTAGTCCTCTTCTTCGCTCTCGTTGTTGGTGCTGTCGCTCGAGACGGTGCTGATAGCGCTGTATTGCAACCGCAAGGGCTGATCCATTCTTGGGAATCGGCCTGTTCCATCCGCATCGAAGAACTTACCCCAGTTGAGCGACGGCCCCTCGAGCGAAAACTTCCCTTGCTCGCGCCATCTGCCAATGTAGAGGTTCATCGTCACCATGACCTTGCCTATATCCGTCCAATGATAGCCGTAGTAGTATTCGGCGAGGAAGTCACGATTCTGCGGATTTTCATACTTTCTGCACCAGATACCCCAGAGAGTCGTGTACATTTCTTGATCGCGGGCCTTGATCATGGTAAAGCCGTGTAGCTCTAAGAGGCCATCCATGACTTCGTGGCAGGAGCTCTCCACCTGTCGCGGTGTCCGTGAGAAGATGGTCGCGATGGTCTCGTAGCGATTGCCTGTTTGTAAAAGTTCGATGCAGTGCAGCACCTTCTCCATACGGCCAATTCCAGAAGACCTCGTAACATAGCCATGGTGCACTAGCCATTGCTTGAGCGCTCGTAATTCGTGGTGCTTGATGTGATGGAGATACGGTAGAATGTAGCCCTGGTTGAGAATACCATTCATCACTAAATCTGTCACCATAGCACCATCACAGCTGCCTTGTCGCTGTCTGTCTGGTTCGATAAGGATGTGTGCTTGCTCCTCCTCCTCTTCCCAAAGGCGGGCTTCGACCTCAGCCTTCGGTAGTGTAGCTTCGACTGGATCAAGCTCCTCAACGACCGACCATTGCTTCCTCTGTTCAGCTCTATGACGACGTACTCGAGTCTCGTAGAGAGAATCGTCGCTGTCGTAGGCTCCGTCATAACGAAAATCGTCCATCGTTCCCTGACCATACGTTACTAATCGAGGAAGCCTGCGAGGCGATGTCATGGCTATGACTTCGGATGACGCTCGTGTTGGATAAGGATTCGCGGGCAATCTTTCTGTTGATGGCAAAGCGCCTGACATTCGATATGTCTCAGTGTGTCGCAGCAGCCTCTCCTTCGTGGGAATCGTGATCGCTTTCGGTATGTGCGCGCTCAATCTAGCACCTTTGGCCCCGGTCGGAACATACGTGACAGGCTGCACTCGTTGCACCTGAGCCTCCTCTTCAGCACCAGCCATAGTATCCACGTTCGACTGCTTTTTCTCTGGCTCCATCTCAATCCCAATCATCACTGGTGATTCCTTCTCGTGGTTGCCGATCCAATCGTCGCTGTCAGAAAGGCTTACTGGAAGGCTCCTGAGCTTCTCTTCTAGCTTCACCATCCGTCGATACGCTTGCCATGCAAGTCGCATGGCGCCCAAAACCCACGTGTTGACATCGCTGCCCAGCAGTGGACACCTTTCGAAGTGCAGCTTCTCCAGATTCCTGTGCGCTGTTTTCAATTGCCTCTTAATTTCAGTAACTTGACCGATTGTTGAGTGTTCTAGTTCAATGAGACCCTCCAGATACTGTACACGAACGCTTGTGCGGCGCACATAGTCCTCGACTTGATTCAAATTGTTTGTCATGATCTCGCGCGACAACTTGGGTGTAGCTTTCAGATATTTGCCCCTAGTCGAGGATATTTGAGGCTCATCGGTACTGATTGCGGGCTTTTTCTCGAGGCTCCGTTCCTTCGAAGGCTCCCGTTTGTCCTTGAACGGTCTTGAAAGCGTCCGCCTCAGCGAGGTCCTGACGTTGTTTGTTGTTGACTGATGGGAATGCACAACATCACGTCGCAGCCGAAGAACGACGTGCTCGACTAATATTGTGAAGTGGTGGAGCTGCTGACGTTTCTGCTGGGCTGGTTCCATGGTTCACGACTGGTTCGATGCACTCTTTGTCTGGAACAGTCAGTGGGAGACGACACGATTATGCCACGGATTTTGCTCGCTATGCTGCCACGATTCAAGTCCAGGTGCGCTCAGGTGTCTTTTTCTTGTGCTACCAATTCTCTGCAGCCCTTGCAGTCGCGTGGCGGCGTCCTTGCACCATGCCAAAGACATCATGATGGAAGAGGCACGCGCTTGCGGCATTCCTGGAAGCGGTGCTCCAGAATGTAAAGTGTTGCTCGTTCTCTTGCTATGTTCTGGAAAGTGGAACGGTCGTGTGAGGGGCTGTGCCACGAAGAATCGCTCTCGTCATTGTTGCGTTTGTCGTTCAAGGGTCACAAGGTGCAACGGTCTGTGGAAGGTAAACATCAGTGAGTTGGGCCAAGCAAGACATCAATACATCGGCGCCGGTGCGTAAGAGTGGGGAGCTGGGAGCGCTGCGTCAACCGCGTCGTCAGCGAGGAACGATCTTCCTTTGTTAGCAGGCACGACCTTGACCGTGCAACCTTGCCAGTACGCGGCATATCCGGAGCATTGCATGCTTGCTATCCTGCGATACGGTGTCGACAGTGGTCAATTAATTGCGACAATGCTCTCTCTGAACAGTGCTCTCGTTTGAGAAGGCTGATGGCGATCGACATTGCGGCAACAGCGACGTGTGCGTTGAACACTATTTGCTTTGCACGCGTAGCGAGAGACCAAGTCGTTGCCCCTCAAGGTTTGGTGTTTTATGTTGCGCTCACAAGCGCAGTGTGGCCTCTAGATCTGGGGCGCTCGTCTACAAACCCTGGCGATCTCGAGATCGCAGCTGGGATGGAGCAGTCGCGGTTAGCGCAATGGGACTCAAGCAAACCCAGCCGAGCACCGAGACTCGGGATGCTGCAATTTGCGCGTTGCCTTTTGTTGCGTGGAGAGTTGCAGAGAGTCAGGTCAAACGTTCCCGGGTCCCTCGGAACGTATGGCAAGTTGCAAAGATACTGCTCAGGAAGCCTGCACATTGTCTGTGTCAAAGAAAACTACATCAAGGTTCCCCGAAAACAAGCCGGATGACGTTGATGTTTGTGGCTGGCATTAGCGCAGCAACACTCCACCCTCGATCCACATCACGAGAGAAGTTTGCCCAGGTGAACAGGACCCATCCATGCCCCGGAAAGTGGCTCCATCGCTTGCACCGCAGGGACCATGTCGTTCGTCGACGCGGAGTCGTTCTCCTGATCGCTTGACACGCGCATCGAACTTTCTTCCTCAATGACGGCAGCCGCGCTCTAACCGCTCAGTGCTCGTCTCCCGCACGACAGCTAGCCGTTGCGCAGCAATCAAGTCTGCGATCGTGCGCCCAGACGCCTGCTGTTCACGACCCCTCCTTGAGTGTTTTCCTATCGCAGCCTGCTTTTACCTCACAATTGTTGCTAGTCAGCATCCGACGTTTCCTTCGTGTTTGAGCGCTATTCTTACCTCGCCAATTCTGCGATTGTTTTTCGAGACTTCGGTGTCTATCACCATACATCATACCACACGTCAACATTCAGCCCTAAATATTACGAGCACTTGTTGGCAGTGGATCCACATCACCCAACCACCCATTGCTCTTGTCGCGTGGCAGCCCTGATTGGCACATGTTTCCAGGCCTCGGACTTCCCGGGACGGTAGACAATTGCCGGACTACCTATGAACCCGTGAACCAGCCGCCCCTCATGGCGTCCAAATCCAGCGCTGAGGAGGAGGGTCGCCCTTCTACCATACTCGCCGGTCTTGGATTGGAGAACATCCTCCCGGTCAGTATGAACAAACGAGACCGGTCCAAGTCAAGGCAGCGACCGGCTGGGACGACACCGATGGAGAGATCGACATCGTCTATGGAAAGCAGCTTTATGCTCGACCATTGGGGCTCACAGTCGCAAACGCTCGACGGGGTCAGCACTCCAGATGGTCACGCGTCAAGCTCCAAGAACGAGGACAAGCTCACTCCGATCAGCAATTGGGCGCACTTGTCCTATATCAAGAACCAACGCAACAATCTACGTGCAGAGCTCAAAGCACATCAGATCGCCGGCGCCGAGGCAAAGCAGTCAGTGGCTTCTCTGCGTCGTATGGCATTTCGCATGGCCGTCAATATATCTGTGAAGGAAAAGCAGATTGCAACGAGTGCTCGCAACCTAGTCAGAAGCAGGAAAAGCCATTACCTTGACGGTAAGGATGCGGAGAAGAGGGTCGAAGAACTGAAGCGTTCGCTGCGTATCGAGGAGGGCAGGAACAAAGAGATATTGGAAGCTTTGGAAAAGGCTTCCATGTTGACTCTTCAATGCAAGTGCCTCGCTGCTGATAATTCAAGACTCTGCTAATCCTACCCGTAGACGCCAATCTCAAGCCACAAACGCAACACCGCCGTCTCCCAAGTCCACTCTCTCCTCCACCATCGCCGCCGACTCGGCTCGCAAACCTTGACGAAAGTCCACTCCAACAACCCAGAACGCCAACTCGCCCGGTTTCCTCGGACTGGCACGATACGGACTGGGAGCTCGTCCCTGAACCGAGCCGTAACGCCGACATCCGTACGTCAGATAGACGTTTGATCAAGGCCAAGCGCGACTCTGATCAGGCTCTCGCTGCTTGTCGCAACCGTATCGCTGCATTGCAGGCAGAATGTGTGAAGAGCAGGGAGGATGGGCGACTGCTGCAGTCCGCAAAGGATGAGCTTACAGAGAAAGTGCGTTCTCACAAGGTACAAATTGAAGAGCTGGAAAGCTCGAAAGCCAGCGTCACGAAGACGCTGGAAGCTGCACAACAACAGCTCACAGCACTAAGAGCTTCGGAGAGGACTTTGAAACAAGAGCTACAAGCAAAAGATAAGGAGATAGCAGATCTGGAACAGAGCAACGCGAAGGAGCTGGGAGTGCTCGAAATACTTGAGCATGAGAAGGCCGCATTAGAACAACGATTGGATGCAGGGGACAATCGCCAGGAAGAACTGGAGAAGACTACATCCTCTCTAGAGACTAGCTTGCATGAATTGCAAAGCAAGCTTGAGAAATCCGAGCGGCAGGAGGAGGACCTTCGACACCGCCTAAGCGCGAAGGACGCGGCTCACGCTGACGCACAGAATCGCCTCGACAGGGGCGTTCATTACGTACAGCTCCTGGAGCAGAAGATTTCTGGACACGAGGCGACCATTGCACGGAACGAGAAGAAGATCAAAGTAAGCGATGATGTTGTCTCAGCTTTGCGTGATCAGGTGAACGAAGCAACAACCAACAAGAAGAACTCCGAGGAAGCCCTCACTGTGCTGCGAAGCGAGATGTCATGCTTGCAGTCACACTACGATAACGAGACCAGAGAGCGCAGCAGTCTGGCGCAAGAGCTAGATGAAGTTCGTGGTGTCAGACGTAAGCTCGAGAACGACTTCCGTGTGTTGAATGAGAACTATCAGGCGGAGCTTGGCGAAAGGGAGAAGCTTCAATCCGAGCTCGACACACTCTACTCGTCGTATGAGAACCTTGAGACAGATCTAGAAACAGCCCGTGAACGCATCGGACAACTTGAGCAGATCGACACTCAAACTCAAGCCAAGCTCTGCGCCCTAGGACAAAGCCTTCACCAAGAGACAACAGCTAAGTCGCAGCTTCATGCAGAACTTCAGCAGTTGCGCAAGAAGCACAGCACTCTCGAATCGAGCTTGCAGGTCTTTAAGGAGAAAAATCGCTCGTTGGAACGGATGGACTCGGAAAAGCAAGAGAGGCTTACGATTCTCATGAACGCCAAGGCGGACCTTGAAGCCCAGTTGAGGTCTACTCAACAGTCGTCCTTACAGCTGTCTGATGAAATGGAGGAGAGTATGGTCGCGCTCCGAGCCAACGAAGCAGAGAAAGCTCAGCTCAAAAATGAGCTCGCTGCCTCGGAAGCTCGGGCTGCTGCTCTCGAAGTCGAACTCCGGGAGAGTCGTGGAGCAAAAGCTGAAGCTGAAGCTCGACTGAACGATGATCTCGATAACAGCAACGCACAGCTTCGTGAGATGGAAGCTTCGGTTTCGGCGCTGAAAGGGCTCTTGTCGGCGTCCGAACGATTGAAATCGTCATTATATGGAGAGCTGCAACAAGCTCAGAGGTCCAAGAGTGAGACTGAGCTACGATTGAAGGAGGTTCAGACATTAAAGGCAGACTTGCAGAGACAGTATGACAGCGTTCAGGAGCGCTTGCACGATGTGGAGCGCGAATGTCAGGCGGCGAAGGCGAATGCGGAACAGCTTGGGAAAGACTTGAGCTCAAACCAGACCTCCAAGTCCGAAGTCGAGAGCCGCCTTGAGCGTGCGCAGAAGGAAAGTAAGACCCTCAAGAACCTTGCATCGGAGCTGGAAGCGGCACTCAAAGATAGCCGCGAGGCCAAAGCGAAGGTGGATGAGCGTCTGCGCATCGTGCAGATGGATGGCGAAGCGTCTGGTGTCAAGATCACTGACTTGCGCAATGAGATGAACGACGCGTTGAAAGCCAGAGAGGAGGCCGAAGCCAAAGTCAAAGACCTTAATGTCAAGACTACAGGCTTGGAACGTCAATTAGGCTCGGTGCAGTCGAAGCTGAGTGAGGCCGATCAAGTCGTAATTGATAGCCAAGCAGAGCTTGCTGCCCTGCAAGAGACACTTGCTCAACTTCGCCAAGCTGAGGAAGAAGCCGACAATAGATATGCTACCTTGCAAACTACCAACATTGAGCTTGCAAGCGAGCTACAAGCGACGAAGGTCCGACTTGTCGACAGCGAAGCTGAAGTGCAATCACTTAGCGGAAAGTTATCAACAGTCGAAGAAGAGCTCGCTGGCATCCATCGCAGCAAAGCTTCTGTAGAGCGTGAGCTCGAGAGGTCGACTAAAGCGAATGCAGATCTGGAAACACGACTAAAGGTTGCACAAGAACACAATGTAGATGTTGAAAAGCAGCTGCGCGCTTTGACACTCTCCAACGCGGCGCTCGAGGAAAAGCTTACAGTAATGCAGTCGCGCATGGGCGAGCTTGGTTCGGAGAAGTCTGGGCTTGATGCAAGGCTTGTTGGCGCAGGAGAGGAGTTGGAAGCTCTTCAATGCGCTAAAGCAGGTGTGGATGAGAGTCTCGGCAACGCATTGGAATCCAAAGAATCTCTTGCGAAGGAACTTGACGTGTCTCGATCACGCATTGATGCACTGGAAAAAGAAACGTCGGCGTTGACTTTGAAGCTGGCTAGTACAGATGGCGAGATTCAAGAACTTCGTCAGGCCAGGCTCGATACGGACAACAAGCTTGCAGCATCGATGGCTACCAAGTCTAGACTCGAGCAGGAACTGAGCAACCTCAGATCACAACTGGAGGACACCGCCTCAGAGAACACGGATCTGGCAACCAAGCTAGCCAACGCTGCTCAGGATCTGGCGGAACTGCGTCACGCAAGAATCGATGTAGAGCAGGGGCTCAAGACAAAGCTTTCCAGCGTAGAAGCTGAAGTAGAGGAGCTGGTTAGAGCTAGGACGGCAGGTGAAGAGAATCTCGCTGCTGCGGTCGGTTCAAAGACGAAGCTCCAGCAAGACATACAAGCCCTGCAGACGCGTCTTGTTGAGGGCATGGCAAACAGTGCTGATTTGACCATGAAGCTCGACACCGCAAACAAGAGCTTCGCAGTTTTACAGAGGAGCAAATGCGACTCTGACAAGCAACTTCATACTGCACAGACAGAGTTCGAAAACCTGTTGCAGGTCAAGAGCGAGTTAGAAACTAAGCTTAATGTGGCCACAGCGGAGTCACGTAGCCTGCGACAAGCTAAAGAAACAGCTGAAAGGCAGCTGAAGAGCCTCCATGACGATCTAGGCTCCCTTCAGCAGCTCCAAGATGATACGAAAGCCAAGCTCAGCGATACGAGTCGAGAACTGGCAGAATCTCGCAAGGGCCTGGCTGAAGCTGAAAGCAAACTCACTGCAGCTCTGGATGCAAGTGCAGCTTTCGAGAAAGATATGTATTCGACGCGGACCGCTATGAGCGACGTGGAGTCTCGGAACGGCCGGTTGTTATCGCAGCTTTCGAGCAAGGATGAAGAACTTTTGCTGGTTCAAAAGGACAAGCACAGTGCCGAGCGCCGCCACGATGATATGAGTTCAGCTCATGCACAGCTCGAACGACACCTTGCATCAACCCAGTCGCGACTGGACGATCTAGAGTCGCGAAATCAGACCCTCAAGGAGAAGCTTGCAGTCGCGGTTGAAGGCCTACAGAACATGGGGCACGCCAAAGTACAGCTTGAGACCCAGCTTGCAAGTGTTCTGCACGAAAGCGGCACGGTCGGCAAGGAGCATGATAACCTAGCCCTTCGACTTGGAACACTGGAAGTAGACAAGGCCAGCATCGATGCAGAGCTGGCTCAAAACGTGAAAGAGTTAGATTGTGTGCGACAAGAAAGAGCAAGCCTTCAGGAACAGCTCCAGGATGCATCCCACCAAGCTGAACGACTTCAGTCAGAGTTAGAGTCTGTGCATTCACGCCTCGAAGTCACGGAGAAGGAGAAAGTCGATCTCGCTTCGAGGCTTTCGACCAGCGACGAGGAGCTGTCTATTCTGCGCACAGAACGCGACAACATCGAGCGACAGCACAAGACCGCCGTAGCACAAGGCAAGAGCCTGCGCAGCGAATTGATGTCTTCACAATCACGCGTGACTGAGTTCGAATCTCAGAAGGAGACTCTGACGTCCCAGCTCAGTGACGCCCGCGAAGATCTGGAACGACAACGATCTCACATCGCAGATCTGGAGACCAAGGCTGAAGAGTTTGGATCGGCGCTCGTGAGCATACGTGAGGAATTGGATCAACAACGAGACTCATGCACGAAGCTGGAAAACCACTCCGCAGCATTGTCGCAGCACAACATCGACCTCGAGCGTGATCTGCAGGCGACCCAGATGCGGCTCGACATTGCTGTTTCTGAAAGTCTTGTGCAAGACGCTAGGGGTGTTGAAGCTGATAAGCAGTTCAAAATTCTGCGCGAGACTAACGCCAAACTGGAGGCAAGTGAAAGCGGCCTTCTTCGGCGTCTTGCCTCAGCCGAAGACGACCTGACTAACGTGCGCGAATCAAACACAAAATTAGAGGAGTTCTTGAGCAAGATCAAGTCCGACATGGCCTCGACTGAAGCCGCGTTCGAGGAGAGCGAGAAGCGTCTGGAAAGCTTTGTCCAAGAGTCGGAAGCCAAGCTGGAAGAATCCCGAAATTCGAAGTTGAAGTACAAGCGCAGGCTTACTGAGAGAGAACACGAGATCGAAGATCTGATCAGCCAGAATTCAGATCTTCATCACCAGATCGATGACCAAGAAGAGCAGTTGAGCACCCTCAACAAGGGCAAAGAGAAGGTGACTGAAGAGCTACAAGATAAAGAGCGCTTTCTTCAGGAGCTCAGTTCCTCGAGTGAACAGCGGCTCAAGGAGATCCACACAGCGTACGACAAACTCAGGAGGGACCATGATGACCAATTGCAGAAGGAGCGGCAAGCTAGTGACGATTCGCATAAGCGCAGCAACAGCCATCTGCGAAATGAGATGCATGCAAAGGATGCTACGATCGCGGAGCTTCGACAGAACAAGCACGATTTTGCCGCGTCTTTTGCATCGCTGGAGGAAGAAGTACGGGAGCTTCGTGAGGACAAGAAAGCCTTCGAGGAACTTGTGGTGACATTGCAAGAGAAGATCCGCCACCTTGAGGTTCTCGAAGAATGGCAGAGCTCACCAGACCCAAGTGCGCCTGCCACACCATCGCGAACCAGGGATCATATTGAGTGGGCCACTCCAGCCAAGAACCGTAGCCTCAGCCCAATTCCCAGTAGTACCGGCCGCAGCCTCCGAAGCCAGGGAAGCAGATCGACTGTTGCTAGTATAGGCTCATCACCCGAGGATCTTGATGAGTGGGCGAGAGAAGTGGAACGCATCCGTATGCAACGAGATGAGCAGGCAATTAAGTTGAAGGGCATGCGTAAGGAGCGGGATGAATTGAAGAGGATTCTCAAGGAGAGCGAGCATCAGCTTCATGAGTTGGAGAAGCGAGGACGATCGTAAGTTTTCTCTACACTGCTCCCCAGGCCTCTTCAACTGACAGTCTTTCAGGCAACGTCCTCGTCAGGTGCTTAGGAAGCGATCTGGTCGCCCATCTACTCCTCAATGGGCCGCAGAGGACTTCTTGCAGCCTCCAAAAACGCCCACTCGCGCTCGCCCTTCCACCGCTGGTACACCGAATACTCGCCCGAGTCCGTTCTCCTTCGGCTCCGCCCGCAGCAGGCACAGCAGCTATACATACTCGCCGCCTACGCCATTCTCAGACCGCCCCAGCACAAGCACTGGATCACCGATGAAGGAGCCCAGGCGCTGGACCAGCTTCTACCACCACAACCCACCGCAGAATGTCGATGCACTGGGCATTGCAGAGGAGAGCGAGAAGGAGAATAGGGTCAAGCCGAGCAGGAAACCTATGACGAGCCGCAGCTTCAGATCAATTAAGAGCGCTGCAAAGGAACAGGATAGGCAGAAGCCGAAGCGCAGATGGAGTTCAGGACTTAGGAAGTTGTTCTTGGGCGAGCCATCTGCGCTGCATTAAGTGGTCAGCGATGATCGTTTTGCTTGTTGTCTGTTAGAATACCCCGCTAGCGAGCAAACAAGCTATTATTGATCTTCATCGATCCATGATCCATTCTCATCAAACCGTAAGCCCCACTGCTTTATCTCTTCCATACTCGGCAAAATCTCCATATCTTCCCAAAGACACATGATACTGTCAAAGCGGTCTAGTTTCAGCGGTAAATCGAGCTTATCTCGTGCAAAAGTCTCCACCCAATAAGCAATCCGCTGCCATGCGAATCCGTGACCTTCGAACTGACACACTTCCGCTCTTGAGCATTCAGAGCATGTATACAGTTCTAGAAAGCCATGGCAGATCTCGTGCAGCAACGTGCTAAGCCGACCCACCGAGGCCGCGTTCAACACACGGAACTTTGCGGGTAACTTGCTACACCTGTCGCTGTAAAACACATGATGGAGACGAAGCCGTGCATACCGAACACGTTGGTCATTCTCGTCAGCCCGTACCAGAGCCGTGCAGTCCCCTAGATGTGCTACATTATTGACTGGAAGAAAAGCAAAGTCGAACGGCAGGTCGCAAGGAAAGAAAATCTCGATAAGAACCTTCAACAGGGCTCCATGCTCGTCGGGCTTGACCGCCCGCGCATTTCGCGACCCCAGTCGAGCCATTAAGGTGTCGCTGAGTCTCTTAGTCCTATGTCCCTCGCACGCGCGCTTGAGCTCGAATATTGCCTTGGTGACTGTGGGCAAGGTAGCGCTGCACTGGAGGTGGGTAAGCACCCTGTCGGCGACGGGGTGGGCTTTGTAAGCTGCGATCAGGGACTGTACCGTGGTGGCGTCGTTAAGCTTCATATCAGCATGAGCGTCCCTCTTGAGTGCCATCCGACGGCAGGTTTGACAGTCTGCACTTGCCATCGAGAGGCGGACGTCGTCGATGGAGAAGGTCTGGACGCAATCGTGGTATCTTACCAGCTCTATGAATGCCTCGATTGTGGCAGGGGCACCCGTTTGGGCGATATCATTGCTTCCGGGTTGATGGACGACGTTGCTACACTGATATGTCGCTTCGCGACACATGTTCACGAGAGGATTGGTTGCTACGCGTGATGTATGGTTTTCGCAAAAATATCTTGAGATGGATACATAGCTATGGGTGAAACACGCTTTTCACTGTCATCTTCCTAAAGGCTGTCAGTGAAAAGACTTCTGAACGCATGTTTCGAATGTTTCTGCAGCGGTCATGAATATCTAACCCTGAACAGAGTTCGTCCCACTTGTAGCTTGTCCGAATCGAAGGAGTGCTAGCGAGCATGAAAACTCCAGCACTAAGATGCTTTCTCTCAATATGTTTTTCCTGTAGATATACAGTGTGATTCATTCAAGGGGATCCCTCTATCTCCTTTTTTCCGTTTGCAATGGAAAATAGCCTCATGGCTAAGACATTAAGCAGGTGAGCATAGAATAGCACAAGATGTTATTATTGGGACTTCTGGCGTTCTCCCCTCAAGATACATGCAAAATTGATATCCATAGCCCTCGGTGAGCCTCCTTTGAGACGCCAGCTTTACTGAAATACTGCCTACCTAATTCAGAAGTGTTATTGATACAACCGGACGAAGCCATCCATACAAGTGCCAGTCGCGGGAAGAGACAAGCGAGGCGTAGTCGTACCGGTTCAATCGAAGCTTTGCGTGAGACTTTTCACACTGTTGGCTGGCCTCTTGACCGAATGAGTCATTGAAGAGCTTTCGAGTGACAGTGTGTCTGAGCTAGCCGACTACAACGAGCATTTTTCACCGAGGTCATGGGAAGACTGTTGGTGAAAAGCTTGTCGGATGTTGTCAATCTTGTTGATATATATGCTGTTCCCATACAGAGTCATAGCAAAATAACAGGTATACAGTCTACTAGGTGATCGTGTCACAGTGTAGAAAGTCTCACCACTGTCAAGATGTGTCGCCTTGTCCAGTGTAGATCCTCGCAGCAACCCAGCAAAAGGTCAGCAACCCCCGAGAGTGATTACGAGGCAACAGACACAGACAATGGTAACCAGACAACAGACACCGATGATAGTAACGAGACAACAGACACCGAAGATGGTAGCGAGGCACCATCCACGGTGCAGGAACTCGAGGGACTTGTAGTGGAGGCTTACGAATTGGCAGACGACCCCCAAGCCCCATACAGGAGCTCTGTCCAGCCATGCGAAGAGTGTGCGAGCAGCCAACTGACCGTGAGCCCGGTCATCAACAAGCAGGGCATTGTGATCGAGGTTCCCGTGTTCCATCTCTACAGCCACAATGCATTCCAGATCAGCGACGAGGTGCGAGAGCATCTTGAGCGAAGCCTACAGTACAGCACACCAGAGGTCGTGGAAGCCACAGCTGAGCTGAAACGGGCTCTCACAGGCAAGCAGACTCGGCGGCTGAAGGAAGGTCTACTTCGGCGGCTAGGCGCGTCGGACGCGCGGGAAGTGCAGCCAGCGGAGTACGATGATCTGCTGAACGTGCTCGCAGACATCTTTCTGCCATGCAAGCCTCGGTTCAAATTCGAGTTTTTCTCTGAGGAAGATGAATCGGCGTACGCAGATTCTCTCATCGTTAATGAACACAGCGAGTCAGTTTACGCGCGCATTCGCCTAAACGCCACCTTTCACAGTACGAAGCTCTTGCCACCACCTCAGTATAGACATGTACTCAACGTTGCTTCAATGTACAGGATCAGCAGTCTACTGCATGAAATATGTCATGCTATATTATCTCTATATACCTGCCCCGCTTGTGACGATGATGACATCATCCGGAACCAGTTTGAAGGTCATGGATTCGCGTGGCAGCGGATCGCCTGTTGGGTGGAATTCGCAGCACTGAACGCTTTTGGACTGCCGGTCGACTTGGGTCGCTTTGAGGGCATCAACCTTCATTGGGCTGACCTGCAGCAATTGCCAAATCTGGAAGAGATGGCGAGTTGGGAGTTGCGGGATTCGTGAGAGACGAACATGAGACTGCTCACCACGTTCCTACGGAATTTGGCTCGATCATCATGAGACATGGATCCAACAAGGCCGTTATCACTTTTGTTCCGCTTCGCTCAGCATATCTAACACGAGGATCAGATTAGATCCAGTCTTTGATCTTTTACATAATACCTTGTAGAGAATTCAGAAGTCGCTGGTCGAGAGTTCTGACTAGGAGGAGATAGAGTACGGATTGTGTAATATTATAGGAAAGATGCCATGATATTTGCCAGGCTCGGGGGATCCCTTTGTGACAGGATTGATGTCTCGTACGATTGAAGGCAGAGACAAGTGTTGGGAAGTGAAACTGTGTCCACGGTCCGCGGTAAGCCATTCGAGACATCTCATCTGTTAGTGGTGTCAGGTACAATAGAGTCAGTTGCATCTATATATTACCATCCGGCTGGCTCGAAAGACTCTGCCGCCGCATCATTTGTGACCAGATCACGCGTCGTACTCTGCTTCCCCATCATACCTCGCCAACCATTTTCATGGCATCTCAAACAACAAACACCAAACCAACCTACCAGAGCAAGATGAAAAATGTCCCAACGTCGGTTGCGGAGTTCAAGAACGTCGTGCAGGAGGATTTTCATCGTTTGAAGCGCCTCTCGACTCTGCGATCCGCAAAAGACACCCCCGATGTGAGCAAGATTCAATGCTCACGCTGTCACGATACGATTTTCCGGAATGACAGCGTGAAGAACCAGCCCGACACAGTAGTGGAAGTTCCCACGCTAACGGAACTGCGACACAACGCTATGCAGCTCAGTGACGCAGTGGAGACATTCGCAAGCCGTAGGCTTGCCTACAGGACACCGCTTCAATACGACGCTTTCAGGGAGTTTCAGGGCCTCCTTATGAATCATTCGGAGGATAGCTTGATGCGTCGCCTTGGAGAGATAGACGGCCGAGCAGTCTCAGAGACAGAGTATGTGTACATCTTGCGTCTGCTGTACGTATTATTCTTTCCGGGGACGATACAAATCTCGTTCGCCTTCTACTATAATAACAGCATATATGGTGACACTGGGGTACATGATTGCGATCGTTGGGGAAACGACCAAGCCGTGCTTGTCCGCCTTAATCCGCAATTGGTCGAGGAACTGCATGACAAGCCGCCTCGAGGTAGCGTAGTGAACGATTGGGCTATGTCGCGACTCGGCACTTTACTCCATGAATTATGCCATGCGTTTCTGCTTGTATACGCATGTGAAGAATGCCCATCATGTGATGCCACTGTAGAAAACTTCGAGGGCCATGGTTTTGCATGGCAGCGCATTGCGTATTCGATCGAACTTGCGGCACATGAGGTTCTGGGACTGAAGTTGACCATGGCCCGATTAAGCTCAATCACTACACATTGGGAGTCCCGAACAGTGTTACCTAGCCCAGAAGAAATGGAGCGTTGGCATTTGGTAGATTGGTAAGGATTGGACCGCGCAGAGACAAACCTTTGTCCTTCCATCACAGGTAAGGTCTCAAGAGGGAGCATATCACCTGGACGAGACTACTGCATACTGGATGAATCGGAGTATAGAATATTGGCGGATACGGGAGAATATGGTACTCTTGGAGAGAAGAAATATATCCATTTAAAACGCAAGCATGCAAACGCATTCCATACGCAAGTCGAAATATAGTAGAAGCTTCTTACCCTTAGTGATGACGTGTCCAAGAAGTGTAATATGCGTATTTCTCGACTATAAGGGTACCTTATCTGGTGAAGTACGTTCTAAGCAATAGCCGGCGTGGGTGATCCCAAGCGCGTACCTTTCCGCCATATCTGGAAACTACTTAGTCAATGAATCGTGCAGCAATCAATTTCGGGCGGCTAATATTTCGCCTGGTGCGCTGTAAGAAACACAAGAAAGCTGACCGAAAGGACAATTGTTTACCAACAAAATACAGAAGAGCAGTGCAGAAAGACCACTCAACACGAGAGCTAGCGCTTCTCCTTCTTGATTCAAAGAAGCAGCAGACGTCAGCCAGCCTAACCATGGAATGTATGGGGGTTGACTTCTGAGCCTACGATGGCGGATTCTGCTGGTGTAGCGGAGGTAAGACGCGACGTTCTTTCCGTGCGCGACCCAGTGAGACAGTCAGCCTTAATCTTAGGCGAGTCAAGATACTTTGAGACTTCCGGATGCTTTGAAGTGAGGCAGATGACGGAGCGATTTGTGTAGTCAAGATTGACTGTAGTAGTATTTGTCCACCTACCGAACCGGAGAAACACAATGAGTGCTCTGTGGTCTCAAACTGGTTCTCGTCCTGCGTAGTTGGTCACGTTCTGAGTCCTGCACAAGTGTCTTTGTAGTATTGTGAGACAGTCGACAATTGTGTCAGTGTGTCTAACCCATCTTGATACATCGAGCTGTGTGAACCGGCCAGCAACACACGACTCCCATCCTCATATAAAACCACAAGCCCGCCGTTCAATTCAATATCCCACAAACCAACAAAACTTAGAATGCCGACTTACATCCATTCCTACGGCCCCGAGAACCATCCACGCCACAAGCCAGAGACGGTCTCCGAATTTGAAGCCCTGGTCAAGGAATTCGACGACAACATCGTCCGCCGAGACGAAGACAAGCAGGAATGCTCAAACTGCTCTTCCACACAAGTTCAAGAGACGAAAGAGAGGAATGAATTTGGCTATATGGCATGCGTACGCAGACTAACCCCCGGGCGCCACGAAGCTCTGGACCTCAGCAAGGAGGCAATAAAGACTTTGCGTCTGCGCTTGAAGTGGGCTACAAATACTGAGATCCGTGCATCCAAAGAGCTGAAGTCTTTCTTGTATGATGCTCAGGAACCAGGAAATCTCGTGGAGCGCCTTGCGCAGGGGGATACAACTGACATCCCTACGTCGGAGATGGAGGCGTTGCTTCGGCTCATGTGTGAGGCATTCTTTCCGAGCACAGACCAGCTGGTGTTCGAGTTCAGATGGGTCGAGGAGGAAGGCGTGAACGGGTCTTGTGAAACCGTTGACGGGGTCGCTCGGATAAATCTGAGCCCGCGTACGTGCAGACAATCTCCAGCATGTGGAGGCATCCAAAGAAGAGCGATGGGACGGCTTGGAACATTGCTGCACGAGCTGGTTCACGCGTTCATACAGAAGTTTGCTTGCCAGGGATGTTCTTCGTATGACAGTTTTGTCCGAAATGCTGCTGGGCACGGCCATGTTTGGCAGAGAATAGCGAACTGGGTCGAACGTGCTGCGAAAGAGGCATTGTGTGTTCCGGTTAGCTTGCTTAGGTTCGCGTCGTTACAAGTAAACTGGGACGACATGAAGGAATTGCCAGATCCAGAAGAGGTGGAGTTGTGGGAGCTGAAGGATAAGTGACGTTGCTGGCTGAGCGGTACAACACAGATGATATCCCCTATTTGTGTACCTATAGTCTGAGAACTCAGCTCAGTAGAATAATTCGATTTCTTCAACATTAAATGCAAGACATATATGCAAAAGGGTCAGTCCGTGATAACCAGCGCATGCGTTCGTTAACATATAATCCACTGCTATACTAACAAATTAGCTAGGAAATACAACAAAAATAACACCCACCCAGATAAACACCTATGGTCCGAGAAATGAGCTAAGTGGAGTAGTTCAAACTCTTCAGTCCTAACGTGCAGGCGAAGTAGTCAGTTCATGACAACCAGCGCACCCATTTGTTTGCATGTAATCCATTGCTATAACTAACACAATAGATACCGCTCAGTAGGATATCAGTGACTCACATACTGCTCAGACCCCCTATAGTTTGCAAGATATGCGCTACGAGTAAATCCCGGGCGTCTGAGTGGCTGCATCGATACCAGTATAGTTAACGAGTCTTCGGCTATATAAACCACAACGTACACAGCAACGGGGTAAATCAACTTATTGCGCAGCAAGGGAGCAAATTGATCTCGCGTAACTTTGTCAAATAGTAGGCAAGACTTGTGCGTGTAAGTTCCTGAGTAGTGTAAGCGTGAAGGTACATACAGACCTTAGGAAGCTTCCGCAAACAGAGGCTCTTAACTAACCTTATAGCTTACTATAGCACCTACATAGCTTAACAATGCAGCAGATGTAGCGCAATTATAATGTGCGGTGTTGTAGTGTTAAGCTGCTGCACCTTTAGACTCACTGGCGTTAACAACTATCCTATCAACCCGCAACTCCCCATATCAAAGATTACTGTCAGGCCTTGCCTGCCCGGCAATGACCGGCTGTGCCTGGCTGAGGATATAATACTGTTTCGGCCTTGACTCACTCATGAGAGCGAGTCGTTATACCTTTTGGTTTGCTTGTCTTAGTGGGCCGGAGCTGGGGCTTGACAATTACTACCTTAACAGCACTACAATTTCCCTCTATAGCGCCTACCGAACAACTTACAGCACCTACTTAACAGCGCCTACTTAACAACATAACTATACACTCTTAGCAACGCTAGAGCTCTCAACTATTAAAATTCCCTGCAACCCTACGTAAGCACCAAGCCCAACTGTAATTGCTGTCTTAATTGCTTCACTGCCTCGCTGCGCAATTAGCATTTGCGGGCAAAATGCAGACTCTACCTACACACATCCACATCAACCCCCAACTCCAGCCCGCTGAGGCATACAAGCCACAAAAATATCACCTACAACTCACTCTAATAGCGTGCCTACTACAACTACACATACCTTTACCTAACCCCGAAGTATCTAAACCAAAACCAACATCCCCGACTTACTCTAACACTACACCCCTGCTAGAACATTACTGCATCTTGCATACACCTGCTTCTACACCTATATGTACCATCCCAACCACCCCCGACTCCAAACCATGTTACACACAAAACCCATACTTCACCTTCCAACACCAGACAAGAAAGCACTCAAGCAATCACCTCCCACCCCCCAGCGCACCACGCTCCGCGCATAGCTAGTATAACTACAAACCACCACTCCTGATAAGAACCGCAAAACGCAAGCTACAACATCAACGCTGTAAGATAGGGGACGGCGCTGGGGTGCTGGGAAGGAGTTGTAGTTTATAGATTATGAGGAGAGGATGTGTGTGTCTGTACTGAATAGACTTATATTGTGACGTGTAAGGTGGCAGGGGGAGTGTAAGCGCTGTGTGTGTGTCTGCTCTGTCCTCGTGAGATGAGGATGGTGAGGTGGGTTTGGTATTTGTATCTGCCATTGAGATGGGCGTGTGTGACATGACTAGACGGGACACTTTTGTGTCAGTGGTAGGGTAGTTGAAAGCCAACTCCACAGCGTTCTCCCGACAATCGACGGTGGTTAGACATCCAAGGTTTCAATATCACGTGGCGATATAACTCACAGCCTCACCGGCGGTCCCGAGTCGCGGACACGAGTCGATAGGAAACACTGGGCGTGTTTCGATCTCAAAGTCGCTGCATTGACAGCCACTTCCTCAAAACACAGTGCTATCCGAGTGCGAACATGATCTGCACAGCGTTGATAGGCACTCGGCAAGCCCGACCCAGATGAAGCGGCTGCAGTCTCCACTCCGTCTTCTCGCCGAGGTGTGGGGAATGCTCGGCTCCCGGACAGGGCGATGCGAGCGTGGAGTTGGGATTGGTGGTGTGGATAGGTAGATGGCGTTGGGTGGTTCGCTCAGCTGGGACGCCTTGATCGACAGGTACGAGGTTTGTGGGCTGTGGCAGTCCCGTTTTCTGGAAGACAAGTTGGGTTTGGGCGCGGGGGTTGTGATTGGTGAGCTTGCAGATCTATATCTCGTGCGCATGCTTTGGTTCACGCAGGGTGCGCTTACTATAGCACTGCATGCGAAGATGGAGGTGTGGTGACACAAGGCAGCCGTCCCGCTGAGGCTGATGCTGGGTTCGTGGTGCGTTCTTTACGATGCATCGACTCTTGGTCTGGACTGGGCGCCAACGGCTTTCCGCCAACCTGGTCGGGCAGCCTGTTGAGCGCGCGGAAAGGTTCAGTGGAGTTAGACACGTCAGCGAACGCCTGGCGCGACGACGAACGTAAAGGAGACGTCGTCCGCTCGCCAAAATTTGCAGAAGAGTGTTTGGTGGAAGGCCTAGAGAAGGTCTCGTACACGACAGCCAGCGCAAGCGCGCCGAATCACGAGGTGAGACATTGAAAGGGTCGAGTCGCGGTGCTGTGGCTGACAGGCAGGGGCGCCACGCGTGGAGAACAGCCAGTCTCGCCCTTTGGGACGAAGCGCGTGGATCGCAATGTCGGAACTGCGTTTGGAAACAGGAGAACCGAAATGAGTCTGCGGCTCGAGTACAACGTCCGTCGGTAATGCGACCCAAGACGCAGACCGGGGTGCAAAAAGTAAAACGAGCCGCTCCAGGAGATTGGCTCCGGGGAATAGGAAAGGGGATGCGTGGTTTAACAGGTGTGCTATAGGCTGGTACAGCTGGTTTTCAGAGGTCGGGGCGGCCGTTTCACAGGACAGGTGCTATCATGGCGCTGCTGTTCCCAAGGTGTGGGCTGACAGTGCCTGGATCAGCGAGATGCAGTGTGTTTATTCGACGAGTGTCAAGAGCCACGCGCGTGAAAGGTCAGTCTGAGTCGTGCAGCCACTAACAGCGCGACGATCCGGAAGACAGCAGGGTCTCCAACTGTGCAGCGGCCGCCGAATAGACCGAGCGTACGAGGGCCGCGATGGGCTGTGGATCGAGGGCTGGGAATAACGATGCCTGGAAGCTGAAGTTTGGGTGGATGTGGGGCTCGCACCGCCGGCTCAGATGGAATGGCTGCTTGCGGCGGGATTTTCCTTGAAGGCCTCGCTCGTTGCACTGGTGGGGAGGCGGTTGAAGGAGCGAACAGTCTCCAGATCTGCAGCAGTTGGATGCAACCTGGCTAGCGTCTCGAGCGTCTGCGCGATGCGTGGCCAGCGTAGGATCGGGCGTGGAAGGCTGCCCCTTGTCCGTGAGGCAATATACAGTTATGTGCCATGGATACAGCCTTGCGCTGCGATGCACGCTGTACGCTGTGTGGGCTGCGTTCATGCAGCCCTGCCTGGATGCTCAGCAGTATGCGTGGCCCCATTGATGCCAGAGCAAACACATCGAGGGTCGAAGCTCTCCGAGGCCCCACATGGCCCGCTTCTTTCTACGGGCCCGGCGGTGGCAGATGGCTTGTGATTGGACGAAAAGGAGCTTGGGCGTCATAGCCCGTTGGACCCAGATTCGCGGACACACTTGGCTGCAGGAGCGCTCGCCTTATTACCATGGCCGCCTCCGCACTCTCTGCAGGGCAGCATGTTGATCTCTCCGACTGCCTCGACGATCACATTCCACCCTCACTGCAACACATAGAAGGGCTAAAACACCACATCATCACCATGGCTGCCCTCTTCCGCGACTTCTCCTTCGATGCACCTTCGCCGTCGCTGGCCGACCGTGGAGCCGAGCGAGCCCTCATGAACTACTCACCCACATCGATGCCCACAACGCCCGAACACCCCCACAGCAGACCACCCACGCCTCCGCCCTGTACAATGGGCGACTTGGCGCAGCTCATGGGCGGACAGAATCTCTTCATCAGCACATCGCGGTCGCAGCACATCCCTGCCGCGCCGCCAACGCCTCCCAGTGAGGACGACACATTCTCCACCGAACAGCTGGATCCTCAGGCCCCTCGCCCCACCTACTGCCGTGCCTCCGCCTCCATCATGCGCATGCAGCGACAAGCCAACTCGCGTCTGCAATGCTGCTCGTCTCAAGCCCGTGACATCTCGCGGCTGGTCCGCATGGTCCAGCAACAGGAGCAGTGCAACGTCAGCGACACAGACACCCGCTCCTTATCAGCATCAGCTGCCGTCGCAACGGGAGACGACGAGGGCATCGATATGGACTATGACTGTCCGCTACGCGTAACAGAGCCCCTGTTTTCACGGCCGCTGTATCGCGCTGGGGACCGCCACAACGACAATGCACGTGTCAACAAGACTGTTCGGATGCGCAAGCGGTCGAGCACCGCGCGAGAGACGAAGGAAAGGCGCAAGACCACATGAGTCTTGCCTGCCAAAATTGTGATTTTCAAGCATTGCGACGGCGTTGGCGGCATGTTAGTTTTAATGCTCCCTACGGGTTGAGCCTGGCGTTTACAGTATAGTGCGAGTACATGGCTGCCGCAACCACCTATTGTGTAGCTATCGAATAACACTTTTGGCACCGCACTCCCGTGTCTACATGCATGGACGTTTCTTCGTGACCCAGCTGCCCGGATCCACGTGATACGCGCACCCCAGGATCGCGATCCTTCGGTAAGTTTGCTGACCCACTTTCGGACTTTTGCTGCACCTCAGCATCTCGCGCTTCGTGCACTTCACGCACAACTCCCCCCACCATGTCCGCCCGTAACGTGACAGCACACCTGCCCTCGCGCTCTGTGCATGTGCGCATCGTGCCGCGCCCAGCCAACCTCTCCGAAAGCCGCGAGATCTTCCGCGTGCTGCAGCGCTTCGGCGAGCTCAACACATACAAACACCTGCGCGTCAGTCCTCCCATTGCCGCTGCCACAACGCCCTGCTAACAGCGACACAGTACGAGCACCACAACCCAGCAGATAACGTCGCGCTCGCAATCTACCGCACCTCCGAAGCCGCCCAAAAAGCCCTCAACGCCTCCCCCATCCGCTTCTCCCTCGAACGCGAAACACCCTCCACCACACCCCCCTACACCACCGAGCCCTCAGACGACCTCCCATCCCTTCCCCCCGCACACGACCCCCCCACCCTATCCTCCCCCAGCACCCTCCTCCTCCGCACTCCCACAACCCGCCCCTCTCCCCCTCCACCCCCCTCCACCCCCATGCCCTTCACCCCTCCCGCCCCCAAACCCACAACAACACGCTGGTTCCAAGTCACGCTCGACCGTTCGCGCGCCGTGCACCAAGACTACGTCGAGCGCCAGCCGCTGTGGAAGCAGTTCTCGCCCATGAAGAGCATGGCGCAGGAGGATCTGGCTAAGATTGTGCCCCTGCCGGGGTTGAGCGATGTTAGTCGTAGACCGCCGCATGCGCATCGGACGCCGAATAAGGTGTTGAGGGGGATGGCGGGGTATGTGGAGAGGGGGATGCCGAGTTTGAGGGGGGTGTGGGAGGAGAGGGGGAGGGGGAGGGAGAGGGGGTGAGTGGTGGGGTGGACGGGTGGAGAAGTAAAGAGATGGCTTTGTGGAGAGAGACGTCATGGTCTGGCTGGGAAGATCAAACATCGACCTGGCATGCTCGTACTCGAACCACCCGCAAGGATCGCTTGAATCGCAGGACTTCGAGCGTCGCCGTTTTTTAGCAGACGGCCAACCGCGACGAGTGTCAACACACAGTACTTCAAGCCTGGCGAGTGCACAGCCAGCACTACCTTACCGCTCTCGTCGTCGACCCGGGGAGGTCACCCTTCACCAACTTATTGAGGAAAGAGTGATAACCGCAGCTCGAAGCTCTGCACCTCGCACAGGCTACCACCATTCTCTTCACCCGTCCCGCAAGAGCTGGGCCCCAGCGCAGCTTCAAGCGCTCTCAAACTCGACAGGGAGCCTGCTTTGCAACGTCTGGGCACCCTTTACGCGTACTCGAGCAGGCGGCAAATTGCAACTGCGACTGACCGTCACGCTTCAAGCCAATAGCCTGTCCAAAGCCAAGGTTTGGTATCTTCAAATGCGGCGTCCACACTGAGAAAGACATGGACTGAAGCTCCAAGACCCTCGTTCTGGGCTGACCAAATGTGTTTACGATTCGCCAGTAATCTTACAACGAAGCACCCTGCCTCCTACAACCGCACCGTCTCACCATGCAATTCCTGCGGCCTTGCATTCGACATCAACTCCGCCCGGTACTTCTCCACGGGAGCTTCCACCTTCTGCCCCGCTGCCGGAAGTTCAGCTGGTTCGTTTGGGAACAAGCCCTGCTGCGATCGCGAGCGCCTCCTCCTTCGCAACCACCACGCGCCGACCGCAGCAATGACGATAGCAGCTGCGACCCCCACGCCCACGCCTGCGCCGATCGCAGCGGGCGAGTCGCCAGACTTGGACGGTGTCGATGTCGGTGTTGCGGCAGATGTGCTTGTTGGCGGTGTTGACGACGTAGTCGGAGCGAGGCTTTGAGCTGGTGCGCTCGACGTTCCTGATGCTGTTGCCGTCGCTGAAGCGCTGAGGCTAGGCACGCTGAACACCTCCCCCAGATACGCCGCCGTAGCAACCAGCGATGGACTCGGCGCCGAGAAAGTATACTGCGACATGGTACAACACGTCAAATTCGTCCTATCATACCGCTGCTCCTCCGGCGCCGCACCCCCGTTATTACAGCACCACTCCTCCCCGCCGCACTGCCACACCAACTGATCTTCCCACGGATTCTTGACTACAAATCAATCAGCATGCTCTCAGCAAGCGCGTGGATCAAGTCAACACACGATCGCAGTAGTTCGGGCACGCGGGGTCCTGGAACGACGGATCCGTGCATCCACCTCTCCAGTAAAAAATCGTTTTCGGCGTCGATGTCGCGTTGCGACAGAGCCCGTTGCTCATGCAGAGCTCATCCGATGCGCAGCACGCTGTGTGTTTGCCCTCCGCGACAGCAGTCAGATTGCAGGGCGCGGGTTTGGTTAGCGCTGGATCGCCAGATTTGTAGAAGCATTGCGGCATTGCGGCGTGGTGGTGAGTTGGGTTTGGGTTGAGAGACAGATTGCTCGGGTGGAGAGATAGACGATACTAAGCGCTGTCCTCAGGGGTGCAGAATGGAAAGTCGGCGACTGATATCATACAAACGCCTAGATCGTGTACTACCTCGACGCACCCCTCGTGGATCCATCGGTGTGGCTAATCAGTGGTCGTGGAATCAAGCGGCACGGTGAGAATTCGCCGCTGTATCCCTGTGCGCGTCAGCCAAAACGGCCCCCAAAAAGCTTGTACTTAGCTCCGGAGTGCCACGATCTATCGTGCAAGGATGGAGATGCGGATTTGCTTGGTGTTTAGTTGAGATGAGATGGATTCATTGGCTGGGGAGCGGCGATACATCTGTGTTCTTCAATTGCGTCGAGATTACTGTCCTGTGACTGACAGCGGGAGAGGGAGTCGTGCGTTGGCTGGGGACGAGTGAGAGTGGTGATATGGCAGCCCTGACAGCTGGATTATGATGATTGCATTGTTTTACCATGTGCTGCATGCGAGCGCACTTTCCTTGGAGTAGATGGTTTCGCCTCACCTAAGCGCTGTACAAGACTGCACCAGGCAATAAGCCTTCTACGACAAACCAACAACAGTCCTGCTGACAGGACTTGCACAGTCCGCATCTTTGCCAGTACCGACCACAGGGCACTACAATGCCTGCAATACAGTCGCCGTCATTGCCAAAACCTTCTCTTCCTCAAGCCTCTGCGCAACAAGCTGCAAGCTTACCGGCATCCCGTGCACCGCCTCAGCATCATAACTATCGTGAGCAGCCTGGCAGAATTCGCTCTGCGCCTTATAATCCGCGGCATGCGTATCCACAGCCTTATCCACGGTGACACCGCTGGGGAAGGAAACCGCAGAGTAGTCTACAACGTTATACACACCCGTGTAGCCGACATACTTCAAATCGCCATGCTTTACGCTCGAGTACGGTGTTGTGGGACCTAGAGTCTGGGATCAGCAAGGGCTCTGGTGCGTCTGAGGGGCGACTTACACAGTATGGCATCGAGCCCGTCATAGGAAGTCCATTGCTCGAGATACTGGCGCTGAAGCTCGGTGCGCTCGAGATGCAGCTTCCACATGTCGTGTGTGCCGAGCTCTGCGGCGTCTTCGTACATTTTCATTTCGGGTCGCCAGGGCTCGGCGGTGGGCGCTAGGAGCGCGGCGACGCTCTTGCCGCCGTCTGCGACGAACATGCGGCTCTGTATCGGTCAGCTTTGGAGGGAAATGTGGCGGTGGGGTTCTACCAGTAGTTGGAGTGCTTTGGAGTGCAGCTCCCTGGGGTCCCAATCAACGAGTTCGTGGCCAGCGCTTTTCAGCTTCTGCGCTGTTTCCTGCAGTGCACGCGTCACCGGCGGTGTTGGTGTGCATATCCCGTCGTTCCACATAACCGCAATCTTCAGCTTTTGCTTCGGTTCGACGGGTTGCCACGGTATTGGCAGCATCGTGGGGTCGACCAGCCAGGGTTTCGCGTCGATGACAGCTTTGGAATACAATGTGATGTCCTCCAGTGTCCTTGCCATAGGCCCGTTGACACTCTTAACTGCCTCTTGCCCTGCAAGCCCTGACCGACATCTCTGCGTTGTGAAACGGCCGTGACTCGGGCGGAGCGTGAAGATGCCAGTGCATGCGGCAGGGATGCGTAGACTACCGCCGATGTCTGTGCCTATACCCAGTGGACTGCCTCCGAATGCAATCAGTGCTGACTCTCCGCCAGACGAGCCGCCTGAAGTAAGGGCGCGGTTTAGTGGGTTAACAGTGCGACCGAAGGTGTTGTTGACGGACTCGGCAATCATCATGGCGGTGGGCACATTGGTCTTGCAGTACCGTACTGCGCCCAGTTCCTGCAGTATATCGACAAGCGTGGCATTGTACTCTGCGGGCTGGTTGGCTAGGGAGGTGAAGCCAACGGTGCTGTCTTTGCCCTTGATATTGAAGTTGTCCTTGAGCGAGATGGGAAGGCCGTGAAGGGACCCTACAAGCTTTCCGGTCCGCTGGAGGTGGTCGTCAAGTGCCTCAGCACTTTCGACGGCTTCGTCAAAGAAGACGTCTGTTAAGCAGTTCAGGAGCTGGTGCCCTGCTGCTGCGCGTTTACAGAAGGCTTTGGCAACCTCTGCTGAGGTCCATGCTTTCGACGCGACCTTCTGCAGGATTTCCGACGCTGTGCTATCTGTAATCTCCAGCTCTTTTTCTGTAAACCAGCCTGATATTTTGGGCCATGGTGTAACGTCGAGCTGCGAGTCCGGTGGCAAGAGGTCCTCTGGGATGCGATACTCGGACGGAATGGATTCCGCGAGAGCCGCTTGCTTCGCTTTGGCGATCTTCTCCCAATTTTGCTCAGACATGGTTACGCACAGCTTTGAACACCAACAATTGACAGCAACAGCAGAGTCGCGGTGCTCTACAAGGCTTCTTAAGGAGCGCCAACCTCGGAGGTAAGCTGTCGAGACTACCAGCGTCGAGCGCTCTTCGGCGCGCGAGCTCCCCACCTTTCGGTATAATATGTGACGACAACGCCACTTTCGCTGCCGACTGGCTCAACGCCGATCACCTATCCGAACCCCGCGCGCTGTCATTGATCAGTTCGACTTTGCATCCTGGCACTTGGTCACTGGTGTAGTGGAGCAAGACCCTATCTAACCTTCTCTGGAGATCCTCATCCAGCGTGTCTGCGTTTACAACGACCTCCGATAACGATAGCTGACCAGAAGAAGGAACCCGGAGCTCCGATGTTGCATCGCCAGCGTTCAGTTACAAGATAAGATGCTGGTATCGCATAAAGGTGCCACGAGTCAGCTCCACGCATTACTATCTCTGCCATATCTCGTGCCTGGCGTCTATCAGTAGATCAGCAGCTCACAGGCGGGTGAACTTTACCGAACTCTGCCTCCACCTTGGCGGTCGCGCCGGTCCATATAAGGAAAACTCAAACAGCAGCTCTAGAGAGAGCAGACGTCGAACAGCGGCGGAGTCCTTCAACAACAGCTGCAATGGCAAACGGCTTCATTCAATACTTGCGGGGTGATCAAAATGCGCCTGGCGAGCGCAAGTTGGTGCAGAAGCTCGACTTTTTCATCCTCACCTTTTGCTGCCTCATGTACTTTTTGAACTACCTCGATCGCTCCAACCTCAATAACGCGTACATCTCGGGCATGAGAGAGGAGTTGCACTTCCACGGCAATCAGTTGAACCAGATTAATACTGTCTTCACTGTTGGATATACGGTGGCGCAGGTCCCGTGCAACATCGCTTTGTACTACATCAAGCCTAGATATTTCTTCCCGGCATGTATGGTGAGTACGATCTCAAGACCGAAGATTCCTGAGCTGATCTCATCCAGGTAGCATGGGCGGGTTTGACGATGGTGACGGCTGCAGCGCATAAACCCCAGGATATCATGGCAATCCGCTTCTTCCAGGCTATGTTTGAAGCCTCGACCTTCGTTGGAACCCATTACATCCTTGGCTCCTGGTACACTGAGAAGGAGCTGGGCAAGCGCTCAGGTATCTTCACGGCATCTGGACTTGCCGGTACTATGATCGGAGGTTTCATCCAAACTGGCATCCATTCCAGCATGGACGGGCTGCAAGGTCTGTCAGGATGGCGGTGGCTCTTCATCATCGATGGACTCATCACTTTGCCTGTCGCACTCTACGGTTTCCTTCTGTTTCCCGATACACCGAGGAACACCAAGGCCCCGTACCTGAGTGCAGAAGAGAAGGCTCTCGCAATCTCGCGCGTGCCAGAGGTCTCGGAGCGTACGCCTATCTCTTGGGGCTTCTTGAAGCATTGCTTCTCGACCTGGTACTGGTACTTCTTCGTCATCCTTTGGATCCTCGCAGGCGAAACCGAATCATTCAGCACGAATGCGCTTCTGGCTTTGTACATGAAGTCGCACCCTACCGGTAAAAAGTACACCGTTTCTCAGTTAAACAATTATCCGACTGGTGTTCCCGCGGTTGGCATCGTTTCGACAATTTTCTGGGCAACTCTCACCGACTTCATGGGCGGCAAGCGCTATCTTGGTAAGATTTGATCATGCGCATCTCAAGACGTGGCTGATAGTTTCTTAGTCGGATATTGGATCGGCCTGACTGGTGTCATTACAAGTGCACTCATACTAGCGTACCCACAGAACACTACCATACATTTCGCCATGTACTACTGGGCAGGCAGCGTTTATGCGTGTCAAGCTACTTTCTTCGCGTGGGCAAACGACGTGCTTCGTTACGAAGAAGACAGCTTGCGCGCTGTGGTCATTGCATCGATGAACATGGGCAGTAATGCTGTTAACGCGTGGTGGTCGATCATCTTTTACGGCGCAAACTTCGCGCCATACTTCACACGCGGCATGTGGGCGATGATTGCAGTATCAATTGCAAGTAAGTTCACCGCCCTGATAATCCGCTTTCCCCTGAACCGACACTGATACCCGAAAGTGGCAATTTGGACAGCGTTACTGGTCTGGCAGCAGATGCGGACCGAGAAGAGAAGGGAAAGAGAGACCATTGTAACAACATTTGCTACTAAAGAGCAGGACCTGGATCAACCTGATCATCTGGGTCACACCGTCGAAAAGGTTTGAGGAGGCACATATTGCTAAGATTGCTCCCCATGCGCCCTTCTCTGCATACGTAAGGCAGTACCCCTGCAGTCGACTCTTGGTGGGTATTTCCTATACGAGATGCAGATCCAGAGGTCTTCACGTATTCTTAGAGCAGCGTGGAGTGCATCCAGGCATCGCATGTGGTTTCTAAAATTTCAACACAAACGAGTACGAATATGACTCGTCGAATCACCATCATCATTATTCGACTGCAGACTGTCGCTCTTTTGCAAAGGCTTTCAAATGAGCCCTTCTTGCGATGATCTGGCTGCGGTGGCAATTGAAACACGCCTAACACAATTCTCACCGCGCCTTCTTCGGCCTATCTGCAACCTCACCCGCAATGTCCGATCTCATCGAGGCTCGAGTGGGATCTACATAGGAACGATCCGCTCTCTGGACGATGCGGATGTGGGTGTGCGTCAATCTCAACGTTGCGATCTCTACATACCGGTTCTCGGATGCTTGCGGACTGCGAGGCTGCAAGGCGACAGGTGCAACGTGTCGGCTACGCGTGTACGAACGGCTCGCGATCTCCACCTTCGTCATTGTCGGCCCATCAGAGTGGCTCCTTTTCAAGCCGTTTTACTTTTCCTCGGTGACAGGCACTAGGGTTTGAGGGTAGCCGCATTGCAGGGATGCTCCTCTTTCGTGACGTTGAACACCAGCCTTTAGCGCCTCTGGACCCTGACGATCCTAGCAATCGCTTCAAGTACAAGCGACGTCCTTGTAATTGCAGGTTTAACTTCCAAGGCAATGCTGCATCCCGATTTGGCAGTTTCTCTTTTGGTTCTTACACGATCTCGGCCCTATACAGTCTCCATGCTGTCAATCTCAACGCCTGGGTTGTGCTTGCCTTTCCCGCAGCATTTACCCATGTCTCGATACCCCATATTTCGTCCGTAACAATATTTGCAACGCTGATAGACGTCATCGTCATCTTAGCTTTGACCTCGATGTGCGGATACCTGGGCTCAAATCCCCTTGGCTGCATAGATCGGCGAATCCCGTGCTAAAGGTGAAAGATCGGAACCCTGTTGATATGACATTGAGTCGAAATAGACATGACGAGGGGGTTGGAGAGCTTACTCAGGGTCTGATTTGCTGTTTGAACTGTTGGCTATATCACCTTTGCATAGCCCTCGTGCAGTCCGTTCACAAAACACCCCGAGGTCTCCTCTCCAAATTCAGTGGATCCAGTGTCTCATCCGGAAGTAATAATCAGGACAAGCGAACTTTGCTTTTGATCTCCTAGACATCCTCCTACACCCTGATTGCTTTTGGGGTACCATAGAGGCTCAGCGCAAAAAGCACCATTCCAGCAGACCAATGGCTGCCTCCAACACATTACCACACTACTACGGCCAGCAGCTCCAGGACGGAACTATAATGGAATCCCCTTCTGCTCCGCGTCACTACAGTTCTCGCGAATCTCGAAAACAACTCCTCCAACTGCCATCCCCGGCGCACATTGACCCTGCTCTTGCCCCTGTATCCCCCATGGATCCAACAGATACCTTTGGTCATGCCACCTCATCCGCTCCGCAACAAAGCACAGCCGTGCAAAGAATCCGCGGCCTCTCTGACCCTCGAGATTACCACGAGCGCGCTGCAGCAGACGATTTTGATTACTACCGCCGCTACGAGAAGCGCACCACGCGCCGGGAAGCCCGTCCCCCAGGAAGTAGAATTGCCTACGTGGAGGACTACTCCGACGAAGAAGATGACCCGCGCGCATACCGCCGCCGTCCAAGCCGCCAGCACCGCAGACCACCCGCTACTTACGAGCGCTACGGACCCCCTACCTCTCGCTTCTCTGAAGATGACTCTCCACCTACCGGCAAGGGGTACGCGCTCTACGACTCGGATCACGACACGCCGCGCAAGCGTCTCTACCCCGCCGCCGGCGGAAGCGGCGGCCGCATGCCGCCTCGCTCACCACCCAGCACGACCGAGGTGATGCGGTTACCGTGGACCATGTGGATGAACTCGAACGCGAAGAACCACTTCGTTGCGTTCATCGGCGAGTTCGTGGGGACCACCATGTTCCTCTTCTTTGCGTTTGCCGGGACGCAGGTCGCCAACATTGGATCCGGGGCGGGCGTTGGGAACACGACGACGGGCGCGGCGACGGGGTTCAGTCCCATTGTGTTGCTGTACATCAGCGTGGTGTTTGGGTTCAGTCTGATGGTCAATGTGTGGATTTTCTTCCGCATCAGTGGCGGCTTGTTTAATCCTGCGGTTACGTTTGCGATGATGCTTACGAGGGCTATGAGTCCGATTCGCGCGTCGCTGCTGCTGGTTGCGCAGGTTGCGGGGAGTATTTTTAGTAGTTATGTGGTTAGTATCATGTTCCCTACGACGTTCAATGTCCGGACGACGTTGAGCTCGGGCACGAGTCTGGTTCGTGGCGTGTTCATCGAGGCGGTGCTCACAGCTGAGCTGGTGTTCACGATTTTCATGCTGGCCAAGGAGAAACATAAGGGTATGTTGGATCTCATGTTGTCCTGGGGCGACAGTGGCTAACTTCTACAGCGACCTTCATTGCGCCTATTGGAATCGGTCTTGCTCTGTTCGTTGCAGAGTTGGTTGGTGTGTACTATACTGGCGGATCTTTGAACCCGGCACGATCTTTCGGTCCCTGCGTCGTCACTGGCATCTTTGACGTCGAGCACTGGATCTACTGGGTCGGTCCTGGCTTGGGTGCTATCATAGCAATGGTGTTCTACAAGTTCATCAAGATGCTCGAGTACGAGGTTGCCAATCCTGGGCAGGATGACGACGACAAAGATGAGGAAGTTAAGGGGAAGAGAGAGAAGTCTGAGAAGATTGGGTTGCAAGGGAACGGGATGGAAAGGGTGTGATGAGGCTACGGCGGAATGATGCACATGACAGAATTGCTGTTCTGACTGACGAGGGATGAGGCACGATTGATACATAGAGCACGCGCGCTTTGTTTGATTTACTTGTGCGCCGAGAGGATGACACTCATGATACGAATAATAGATAATGACTCTTCAATGATAATTTCACTCTAGCTCAGTGGGAACAGTACGCATCACGATGCAAATTTGTTAGGGAGGGAGAAACACGTATTATTCGGTACACACGACTTTTCTTCCGTCCAGCGGAATTTGCATAGATCCTCAAACCTTGAGTCCGAAATTAGATTGCCTATTCATGCCGTTCATGCGAACCATGCCTGCGACATCCCCACAATCTCCAAACATCCTCGGCACACGGCCTTGAAACTTGTTCATGACATCATGGGTTCTCTCGAAGCTACTCCTCCACTTTGCTTCATGACTCGCTTTCCTGCCTGACTCGCTTCGCTCGTAGATTCGCTCCGAAACTCCATCGCTCAAACAAAGATTAAGCAATAGTACAGTATATAACATGCAACAGCACACAAAACCACTCATCAGCGTCGACCCATCGACGAAGGTACTTCGCCCGGCCGGATCTCGCTCATAACGTAGCTTGTTCGCCACGCAGGGTGGATACCACTTGGCGGAGGTGCAGGTCCATCCTGGAGCGGCGCAACGCTCCTAGGCGCAGCCTCGGTGATGTAGCTCACACCGTCTTCGCTGACGTAGCTCGGAGGCCGCGGAGCATCGACTTGCTCAGTGGCAGGTGCATCGTGCGTCGAGGCCGCAACGACAGACGTGTTTCTGCTTCGGGGCATGGAGATGGCGGACTGAGCCCTGTTTTCCTCCACGCGCTGCCAGTGCAGTAGGTTTGGGTCGACTCTGACGCTGCTGCGCCACAGTCCATAGGCTGGTGGTGGCGGGGGTAGTTTCTCTTTCTCGGGGTCTTCGAGCTCCAGGTCGTTGTCGGAAGAATCAATGTCGTCATCGCGTGCGAGGCGCACCGGAATGGGAACTATAGGCTGGAAGCCCTCCGGTGCTGTGAGGTTGGGGACGGCTTGGCGCTCTACTTTGCGTGGCGGGTTGAGCATGAGCATGCAGAGGCGGACGAGGGAGTGGCAAAAGAAGATCGTAATACTGAGGAGGATCAGGATGAAGAGTATGTGGATCTCTTGCCCAATGTCTTTGTTTGTCAGGGCAATGCCGAGGTCTAGATGATTGTCAGCCAAATGTCAGGATACTGTTTACTATGCTGGAGCTTACAGGCAGTGAGGACGGTGATGAGAAAGGAGCCGGAGATTGTGCAGGCAATCAGCTTGCCACGCGCCGCTGAGCCGCGATTGAAAGGCTTCTCCTTGCCCTGGTCGCCCTTCCTCCGCTTCCAGTGATCGGCACGGTGCTGCCTTCTCCTCTTACGCCTCCTTTGTCGTCGTGGACCATGATTGATCTCGTCTGCGATCTCCTGAACCTCGGGATCGACAAAGGGATCGTGCTGGGGCAGTGGAACATCTGCCGGGTGACGGTTGTATGCTGCCTCTGGTGTCCGGATGCTTTCTTGTGAGATTGCACCGACGTAGGATGCGGCCGAGTGAGAAGCTAGGTGTGAGTGTGAACCGTTCGACTCGTCAATGACTGTGTCAAGGTCGGCCGACATGGGGCGGCGACCAAACCCTAGTGAGGGCATCTTTGGTGTTTTCCATGCTGGCTGCCCCGGCGTCCGCGAGTAGATTGAAGAGCCAACTATTGTCCTCGCATTGAAAGAGAGCCGGGCGAATCTTGACTGAGGTTGTGGTGCGGGCGAATTCTCCACGGGCAAGGCTGCGGGCAAGGCTGGTACTGGAGGATTCTCAACATCTTGCTCAGGTCGAGGAGTCCTGATGCCAAAGATGGATATTGATGATCGAAACATTGCGCTGTCCTTACGGAAATGTGGAGTCTTCGATGTCCGTGAGTTGGGGATGTTTATTTTCGTGTGGGGTCTCTTATATCAGACGCGTCTTCGTTGTCCAACACGTCGATTGTGCTTATCGTATTTCTCGTCCAATGGTAAATGAATGGTTGGTACTACTGGCCAGGCAGGTACACTTTCGTGGAAAGGAACAGCAACAGGGGTGAATGTAAGGCGAAATGAAGGTATGACTGGAGCCCGCTCGAGTTCATAGGAAGCCTTGCATTACCATGAGGGTGGAACCGTTGGCTGAATCTTAACAAAAGTCTCAACGACGAAACCAAGGAAAGCGTCTATCAGATGTTCGCTGTACAACCGAAAAGAAGAAATAGCGGATAGTCAACCAGAGCCCGTGGACCAAACGAAGGTACGAAATGGAGGGAAGCGAAACAATAGCACGGCTGCCAATGACTGTGAGTTAAGGGTACGAAAGTATAACATGTGGAGGAGGGAGAACCAAAGTTGTACCGAGGGCTGCACCCTGCAGCAAGGACGCCTGAGGTCGAGGGAGCATTGAACGCCAGGCGTTTCTGCGACTGGCAGCGTATCAGGAACAACAAGTGAAACGCCTCCCCACGACAGCAGATCTACACCATGTCAAAGACCGGTTCGCGCACACGGCTGCGTCAGAATAGCAATTTTTGGCTTTGCTGTCACCAGTAGACGGTCGCGAAGTCGCGATTTTCAGGCATTAACAGCGGGGACGTGAGGTGGTTGGCCAGCGGTCAGCGAACAGCAGAAAGACACAAATCACCACAGCCAATCGTTCTGTAGCCCCTGACGAACCTCGCACTGGCGCTGCCAGCGCAGTCGTGCAACATGAACCATAGAACAACAGAAGTACATAAACAACAACCTTGAGCTTGGTGATCTTGTTATTGATTTATTGCCTGACTGCACTGTTTTTGTTGCACAGCAGCTAATTCGGTCGCGCTCATGGCGCGTTCGCCACCTACTGTCCTTACAGCCTCATCGAGACCGAGACCGAGACCAAGACCAAATCCTTCGACCCAGCGTCGCACTGGCGTATCCAACATCAACGCGAATACCGCCTCTGTGACGTGCGCGCGGGCCTGCTGATCCTCCGCTTTAGTCACTCCGGTCCTTTCCCCACGCGAAGAGCGGTGGTTCTATTACAAAGCCGGTAGCCAAGTGATTCAGAGTCCACGCTCTCACCTGCCCAGCTCACCGACCATGAGAGTGCGATCTGACGACGCGGAGACCACTAAAGTTGCCAAGTCAGCCTCATGCTTCGTATCGAAGCGGTCAGAGACGTTGAAACGTTAATGCAATAAAAAACCTCCTGCCCAGTGAAGCGATTACCCGCAATACACGCGCTTCAAGCGCGGTTTTCTGAGGGTCTTGGAAAAGCTTGGGGATGTCGCTGGCTTTGACAAGCGAGTCCTGATCAACCGTCTCCGTTTCCTAGGCTTCCCACGTCGCAAGAAGCGGCGGGTGATGAACGGGGGAGATGATGTGGTGCGCAACAAGGAAAACGTTTGAGACTTACATAGTGGTTCACCCAACGGGTGGAAACGCACATCGTTTACAGCACCGCGGTGGCCAGGAAGCTTATTGAGAAGCTTGCCTGTCCGCGATTCCCAGATGGCCACACTCTGATCTCCGCTGCCAGCTGCGATCTTCTCGCCTTTCGAATCCCAGCTTGCTTTCAGGAGATTGCGCTCCTGACCGGTCGGTGCTCCGTCGTAGGTCATGATGCGGCGGTCCGCAGGCGCAAACGGTCTTACGTCCCATGTTCTGACTGTCGAGTCGTGTGCGTTGGACAATAGCGTCTGGTTGTCGGGAGAGAGTTCTAGCGAGGTCACTGTGTCGGCGTGGCCAATGAGTGTGTATGTGACAGCCTGCTTTCGTAGATCCCAGACCTTGATGTCGTTGTCGATGCCGCCTGTGAACAGCTCGTTCCCAGCTTCCGCTAGGCATATCGCTGTGATTGGGAAGTCTGTGGGAATAAAGGTCACCGCGTCCTTGGTCCTCGTGTCCCAAATCTATGAGCCACGTTAGCAGCATGCCAAGGAGCTCAGACGTTGTCACCTACGCCGATATAGCCATCGTCCGAACCACTGACAAGCATCTCCTCGCCACGCTTGCTCACGTCCATGCAATTGATGACCTCCTCGTGTCCAGGATGCCTTCTTATCCTTTCGCCAGTCTCAACGTCCCAACTAGCAAGGTGCATGTCTGCCGACGCAGAGAACAGCACTTTCGAGTCCCGCGACCAGTGGAGATCCAATACTGCCTGCTTGTGCCCACTGAGAATACCGTAGTTTTCGCATGCGCCGGAGCTTCGCCATAGCACTGAGATCTGTTAGCATATGCAGGGGACATGCTTTGACGGGCGTACCGACAGATGGAGCGATCCATGGATCCAGAGGCAATGTATCGACCGGTAGGGTCGAAGCGTGCTGCAAAGACTTCCCCCGAATGACCTGTCAATTCCATGACCGGCGACTGCAGAGCACCGCTTTGCGGTCCCTATAGCTCCTGTCAGCCCAAATCCATGTTCAGCCGGCGTGCAATCTTTTCAAAGATCTAGACATGCACATACCGCACGTATGAGAGCACCATTCTTCCCTGTTCCACTCGAAACGGCGACCGCGGTGCTGTCGAGGTTCGCGTCTGACTTTGCGCGCTTCACGAGCTGGTTCGAGCCGAACGCGTCGTTGGCAGGACGTTTTGCTTGCGACATTTCGATTGGAGCGCGCTCGTTTGCGTCTCGATCTGGTAATTGGTGGGGTGTCGAGATATAATCCTGCGTCAGGGCAGCTCTTGCCTAAACTTTCGTCAAGTTCGCGCCTGCCGCCAAGGATCGACACCGGACTTAGCTCGCGGCGGTATGCGCTCCACCACGGGCATCCCACCACCGCAACGCTCTAGATCAAAGCTAACCCCACATTTGGTCCCCTCGCCTCCTGAAAGAGCTGTAGAGACTCCGAGGGATAGTCTGAAGATCACAGGGTGCGGGGAGAATGGCGTCGTCGACAAAAGCAGCCCGTTTGGGCGAGGAGTGAGCTTCGAATGCCATGACAGTGGCTTGTGACATGTGCTAATATCTACCAGAGTCTGGAAGTAAGTCCAACGCAGAAGCTCCTTGCTCTTATCGTTCTGACAGGCCCAGAACCCGAGTCGACAAGGTCAGCGCCGAGCTCGTCACCCTCACGTACGGCACCATTGTCGCGCAACTATGTAAAGACTACGAATACAACTACCCCGAAGTCAACAAACAGCTAGAGAAGATGGGCTACAACATTGGGATACGGCTGATCGAGGACTTCCTGGCCAAATCAAGCGCACCCACCTGCACCAACTTCCGCGAGGTCGCAGAAATGATCTCAAAGGTAGGGTAGTCGGCATACCACCACAGTTGTGGCAATCACAGCTCATCCGTGTACAGGTTGGCTTCAAGATCTTCTTGAACATCACACCTACGATCACCAACTGGTCCAGCGACAACAAGCAATTCTCCCTTATCTTCGACGAGAACCCCCTTGCCGACTTTGTCGAGTTGCCAGACGACGGCCGCGCGCAGGACGAGCTGTGGTTCTCAAACATACTGGTTGGTGTGCTGCGCGGCGCCTTAGAGATGGTACATACTCGACACTTCGATCAGCTCTCTTGCGCTAACGCAGGTACAGGTCCACATGCAGGTTGAGGCACACTTCATTAGTGACGTTCTTCGAGGCCACGACATCACCGAGATGCGGATATCCCTGGTCCGCTACATTGACGATGAAATGCCACCTGATGACGAATAGATCGTTGTTGCCGCAAGTTTCCACAAATACCCCATTTCTAACTGGTTTGGACAACAGCGGCACTCTTTTCCAAACCGATATATGAACGAGCTTGTTGGTGTTGGATGAAGTGCCGCCCACCATACCCAGCCTTTTCATTCGTATCTCAGACCTTGGGTCATCGGCATGTCGAGCAAACACAGTGCAAGGCTGGCCCACGACCCATATGCCGGGTTGGTCTGACTTGAGTTACGGCCGAAAAGCAAGGCGGTTGACAGGTGGCGCAATCTGTTGCGGTTCTGGTCTACACAAGCGCCTCTGGCAAAAGCAATGTCATCTAGAACGCTAGCCGTACTGCTCACACCGTTCACCGCTGCCAGCCTGCGTCGAAGATCTTGACTGCCTGTGTAACGTTTACAAGTTTTCATGACAATTCCGTGTTGCCAGCACAGAACTCTGTTGGTGTAACCTCATCGGTCCTTCTCTTATTCAATGCAGTCAACTTAGGACATACTCACAATACATGGCAAGTTAACGGACACGGCAACGCAACATTCGTTCTGCTTTCGAGGTTGTACTATGCACGTCCGGCAGGGCTGAATGACAGACGTAAGGATCGGCTCCTCAAGCGCAGGGCTCCGTAGCGGGGTCTGCCACTATCTGCCAACGCCAGTTCGTGACCGAGGCTCGCAGCTTGGAACGCTTCCTCTGTGTAGGCTTAAAGCTGAGGATCGTGATGTGTAGCGCAATAGCAATGCGCAACGGCAATAATGCTGCATGTCGCAATACTCGCGCCGTGGTTTCAATTTCGAGTGGTTGGGTAAGGAGTAACACGTGACGCGATTCATGTCTTGGCCCTGAAATGAGAGAACCTCTCCTTATGGCTGCGACAGGTAATTTCATCTGCACAGTGAATATCCTCAGGCTGTTCATCCTGACGCGCTCCATTGCGCATCGCGCCATATTGCATCTGTGGTTGTGGACTTGGACTGCCGGCCTCCAACCAGATCGTTCGCAGAACCCACCACCGGGCTTCTCCTCAGCCTAAACCCTGCCACGCACCGCCGCCCATCGTCCATCGCAGCGCATCCTCGACACTGCCCGTCCGCGCCCTCTCTTGTCGCCCGCGCACCATCGACACGGCGCCTGACGACCAGCACTCGGTGCCCACACTCTCGTTGCCAGCGACTTGCCGCAGCGCCACTTGATGCGCTCGTAGCATCGCGCCCGCCTGCAGCTCCACTGGGGATCGACGACACGACACGGCCGCGTGTAGTGCTACGCCCGCCACCAGCGCGCCCATCACCAGCTCCGCACCCTTCCGTCGACTGCGCTCTGACGCAGCCGGCCTTCTCCGACCTGCGTCGCGATGCAGAACCAGCAGATGCAGATGGCCATGAACGCGAACGGCGGCCCGGTCAATGGCACGCCCGTCATGGCCAACATGAACATCCCCGGCCAGCACCAACAGCAGCAGCAGCAGCAGATGGATCCGCGCGAGCAGCTCAACACGTACATCTACGACTACTTCCTGCGGAACAACCACAACCGCCTGGCGCGGGCCATGGTCGAGTGCGACATGAAGATGTCCACCCAGCCGGCGCAGAAGACCAGTCCCGGCAACAAGCCCAATGGCATTGATTCCATGGACGAAGACTCGACCAACGGTCTGCCAATCCCGCTGCTGCCCAAGAACCAGATGGCCGACAACTCGTTCCTGCTCGACTGGTGGGTCCAGTTCTGGGATATTTATCAAGCCACCAAGGTCCGCTCCGGCCAGCCCAGCAAGGGCGCGCAATACATCCAGCACACACGGGTAAGCGTACTGGGTTGCTGTCGACGGCAGCATGCTAACAGTGGCCTAGCACATCACACAGATGCAGAACGAGCAGCGCAACCAGCGCATGATGATGAGCAACCCCATGAGCGCTCAGTACCAGAACGCTGGAGTTATGATGCGCGGCAACATGCCTAACGGAGTCGCGCAGAACGACCTCAAGCGTGCTGCCCTCCAGAACAATCGTCCGTACGTCAATGGTACTCGCGTCACGACGACAGCACCCTGCTAACCTCCAAAAGCAACGGCAATCCCATGGCCAACATGGGCCAGATGAACAAGCCTAACATGATGGGCGCCCAGATGCAACGAGACGGCTCGCAGATGGACATGAACGGCCAGCGAGCCCCCTCACCCAACTCGAATGAGAACGCCCCGTCTCCGAACAAGCGACCTCGCGTTGAGGGCAAGTCCTCCCCAGACCGGCCCTATATACACCTGCTAATCTTGGAGACACAGGTGCCATGAACAATAACATGCCCAACGCTCAATTCAACGAGTTTGGCCAACAAGCCAATAATGCGCAGGCAAAGAACATCGAGGTATACGCCCAAGGCCTGGCCCAAGCCCACAGAGTAGCACTGAATAACACTGCCTCCCCCCAGGCTATGACCCAGGGCTCTCCCATGAACCAAGGCCTAGACGGTCAGGAAATCATGTTTGCTGCTGCGCCGGGCCAACCTCGACCCGGCATGCCCCCTCAGCAGCCCGGCGGCACGCCTCAGCAGGGCAGCCACGCCCTCCAGGATTATCAGATGCAGCTCATGTTATTGGAACAACAGAACAAGAAGCGGTTACTTATGGCGAGGCAAGAGCAGGACAACATGTCTGGTCCTCATCAGCAGGGCCAGGGCCAGTTCCCACCGGCCATGTCGCCCTCCGGGGCTCGACCTGGGCCCTCGCCGAATCCAGCGGACATGAAGGGCCGGACACCAAAGCTTGGCCAGCAAGGACTGCCGGGCTCGCCCATGCCTGAGGGTGTGATGCAGCAACAGCGCGGTTCGCCTGCACCCAACATGAACTTCCCCGACCCCAACAACCTGCCTCCAGGCATGCCACCACAGTTCTACCCGCAGATGCCCAACAACCCTATGATGCGCCCGCCGAGTTCGCACCCTGGCGCCAACTTTAATGGCCAGCCGCAAATGTCGCAGCAGCAACTGGACGCCATGCGCAGCGGTCAGATGAACGGCCAATGGCGTGGTGGGCCACCGCAACCTGGAATGCCTCAGCAGATGATGCAGGGTGGTCCCATGGCCGGCGGTCCCCAGCAGCGGGGCCCAGGTCAGATGCCTCCCCCCCCGGCGCCTGCGAACGAGCAAAGGCCTGAGGCGTCTCCTGCAATGTCAAACCAGGCACCCCCGACACCAAACCAGGCGAACAAAGCAGCTCCCAAGAAGAAGGGGACCAAAGACAATAAGGTAAAGTTATTCGTCCTCCGCCTTCGATCCACATTGATATTGATTTCAGAAGGCCGCACAAAAGAAAGGGCCGAACGCAGGTACAACTCCAGCGGCCTCAGCCGGCGAAGAAGCTCCCACACCAACACCGTCTACGCCGATCACGCCGATGCACGCAAAGTCCTTCAACCCGAATGGCCAGCCTCAGCAGGCCCCACAGCCGGCACAACCTCCGACCCAGCAACAGCAGCCCATGGGGAACGACGCTCCGTTTGGCGACCTCGCAGACTCGAACGCTTTCGACCTCGGCCTCAACTTCGGAGACGGCGACCAGGCGCTCGAGAACTTCGACTTCGACTCCTTCCTACATACCGGCGACGACTCGGGCAGCCTGGGCGCCTTCGGCTTTGAAGACTTCACAAACAGTGTCGAGGCTGGCGATGGTATATAGGGCATCGATTCGTCAGTCCTGGACGAGTGGAACTGCCAGGATATCATGCAACCGCCACGAACCGCGTGCTTTACCAGTCCTGTGGTGCTCGAGATTGGCCTCAGCTGGGTCAGCGAGTTACTAAAGGGCTCGTCACACACTGTTGTTGCTGTACGGCGGCCACAATTGCAGCCGCTGCTGCCTTTTCGACGTGCGCATGGACATTTGCTTTTGGCCAAAGCTACGGCACAAGAGGTATGGCGGCGCGGGACGGAGTCTCATCTTCACACAACAAAAACCATTATATACCCATCTTTCTCGCTCCGGATCGGCTTCCGCTCGGAGCATTGCGGCTTTGGTCGGGATTGGACTTGGACATCTCATTGCTTCTCGATTGGATATCCGAGAGCCGGCGTTCTTCTGCTTCTTCACCTCGCCAACGAGCACACACACGACACAACACACGCTCTCGACTCTGTTCTGGCCCCCGAGTCTGCCAGGACCTCTCTTTGTAACATTCGCTACCATACCTTCGCCTTTGTCGAGTGCGCTGGCACGGAGTTCTTTTGTATCTTCTGTCGTTTCTAGGGAAGAGGTTTCGCCGCTGCTTATAACAGGAGATGGAGCGGGTGGAGTGCGATCAATCTGCTTATACCATATTTTTTATACCTGTTCTTTCTTTTTTTGGCTGCGATAAAGTGTGCAAGACCTCTAAGATAACGTTCAGACGGATAATTTCGAGAAGTGCTGGGTGGCGGCGTGCGGCGAGGCCGAGTGGGTTTGTATAGGCGTTTTCGAATAACAGACTTTTACTTTCCTACAAATGTCAATGTGTCCGAGAGGTGTTGCTGACGGTCCGGACAGCATGCAAGACAAGTGTGTTGATGTGGTGACGGGGTCGAGCCTGGATGTGCTCGGCTCGACAGATCAATCTAACACTGCACGAAGTACAACACCCCCATAACAACAGCGCTACAACGAGCCGTGGGTTCGTAAACAGACCCAGAAGCATGCACAACCGAATCCCCTACTTCAGCTCCACTTATCTCCTCACACGCTCGCCCGCAAAGCAATCCTCCTCTCCTCACGTTAGAAGAAGAAAACAGCATCACCCCGTCTCACACATCCACATATATCTCACGCCACCACCCTCTCCTCCTTCCTGCGCTCTGGTACTTCACCCTTCCTTCCCTCTTTCTTTTGCGCCCTGTTGTACGCCCATTCCCTCCTTTCCAACACTGTATCCCCTGCACTCCTCCTATCCTGGTTTACAAGGAAGGGGGCGGTGGTGAATACTCCTGCATGGCTGACTACGGGCACCTCTGGTTGGGGTAGGTAGGTAGGTAGGTAGGTATTACAAAATAGACTTATTGGTTATGGTAGATGTGTTTGTGGAGACTGGAATATGATTGCTGGGACCAAGAGGCGTATTAGGGACGCGAGTACAGGAAGATGGGGCGGGATGGTTACATACAAGGTGTTGCTAGATTAAATATCTAAAAAGGAGTACCACGCTAAGCGCTGGGAGGTATGTGGTTAGGATAGGATCCCGAGGTTGTTTGTCTCGTGGCTGGGGGGGATGGGGGGATGTGAGGAAGGAAGGAAGGAAGTGGTGAGGGGTCTCGAGGGTGTGGGTTAGCGAGAGGTAGGGGGTGCTGCGTTGAGGGGTTCTGTGGTGGTGGCGTTGCAGCGGCGTTGTGGTTGGAGAACGAGGAACAGAGGGAAGGGGATAGATAGATACAATGAGTTGATTTTACGCGTGGTAGGGAAGTAAGGAAGCGCACGTTTTATTGCTGGCGGTACTGGCGCTGTCTAGATACAGCTCTGCTTGACGACGGACATGAGACGTTGAAGTCATACACTGCCAGACTGTTGAATAAAAGTCCAAGCACTGCATCACTTCTTCATCTTTATCTCCACCCAGTCACCCTAAACCTCCCTCCCCCTCTCCACCTCCTGGCTGCCGCCCCTACCAACAATCTACCCACTCCCCCATCAGCTGTCGACACCTCACACCCCCATCCTCGCACCCATCCTCTTCCTCACCCCCAGACCCCAGACGTGAATTCTCCTCCCACCCACCAGCGCGCCACGCAGTCAACCCCGGGAAAATCGTAATCCTCACCAGCCCCTCCCGCTCATCTATAGAACACCCTCCACGGGGCGGTGTTGCAGATCCTTCTTCTCCAACGGGCGGGGCGAAGCGGTACACGGTGTGCATATCGATGCGCATTGACAGGCTCAGGAGGGCGGCGTAGATAGTGATGGGGTGGAGGGAGGAGATTAAAGAGGATACTGCGAGGGATTGTGCGGGGGGAGTGGGGTGGTGGAGGGCGAGGATGGGGGTTAGGTGTGTGAGGAGGGCGGCAGTGATGTGGGTTGTGTGGGGGGTGAATGTGGGTGGGAGGTGGAGGGTGTGTGTAGTTGTTTTGTGCGTGGCTGGGTTGGGGGCGAGGAAGTTGCGGATCGCGGATGCGTGGAGGGTGTTGAGGGTGAAGTCTGGTGGTGTTAGGGTTGGGGGATTGCGAGGTGTAGAGGGAGGGGGCTTACTGTTGGGGTGTTGGGTTTCAGCGAGCTGTTTGATTTGCGATTGTGTCCCGCCGAAGAATATGTGCTGGAAGACTTGCTCGATGAGGACGTTGCTGATGAGGGCGCAGATGAGTGCTTGACGCTTGTCGCTGTCGAGAAAGATGTCGTCCCAGCCGCTGGCGCCGGCGCGGCCATTGGATGTAACATAATCAATGATCTTGACGGTCTCCTCTGGCATACTTTCAAAGGCGGTTTGTAAGCGTGTCTTGTCTTTGAGCTCGAAGCCAAAGTGCTCTCTTGCGAGGGTCTCGATTTGGTCCATCATCTGCACGACTCGGTCGCGGATTTCGATGTCGCGACAGGCGTACTCGGGCTCTTTCAGATCTTCCAGAATTGCGGCGGGGCTATTGAAGTTTTGTTTGAGAAGTTGTCTCGCTCGCGTATTCGGCTTGTCTGCCCACTGCGGCATTGAAGTATCCACGGTTGGCTCGAAGGTGACATGCCGTGTCTCAGAAACCACTTTCGTTCTTCCCGCTGTTGCTGGCTTCTCTTGAGGCTGGACATCATCAACATACTCCTGACGCGACTCCTCCTCCAGCTGTTCCTGGATGTGCTTCTCATCAATTCCTGCCGAGGAACCAGCATCAGAGTCAGTCTCACCACTGCTGGATAACTCGCTGTCGTAGTCCGTTGACTCGTCGACATCCTCGTCCACCCACCTCACAGTCTTGCGCTTACCAACAGGAGGAGAGGAGGTAATCCACTGGCTCAATTTAGTTATACTTTCAGTAAGAAGACTCATGCTGGGCTCTTTGTCGGTGTCAATCTCAACAGCGAAGGGGTAATTTGGGTACAAGAGGGGATAGAATGACTGGGGAAGCGGCGGCTAGGTATTGCTCAAATATGAAAGCGGGTAGCCTGCTTTGTCTGAACTTTCTCACGTTCTAATGCTATGGTCTTTGTTCTACAGTGTTCCAGGCGGCGTCGCACGGGAAGGATTGTGATAGCCTTCTGATAAAAGCTTTGAGCGTTGGTGGATTCATGGGGTGGATCGGGTTGAAAGCATTCAAGTCTTAAGTCTCCCTGTTGATAGAAGAAAGGAGTGCGAGGTGTGGGTTAGGATGCCGGCAACAGATGGGCTGGTTGGGGGGATGTCTTTGATGGGTTGGAGCAGCCCTTTCTGTGGCTAGTACAGTGACGTTGTGATGGCGCAGTCTTTACCTATGAGATCCGGGCGGTTGTCCAAAAATCCATGTGAGCAAGGTATATGTTGTGGTGGAAGGGCGGTACGCGAGTCATGCGCCTCATCAACCATGTCGTCAGCCCTCGCCCTCGACCTCGGAACAACACAGCCCTCGAATGTAGCCGCGATGATAACCTCTCCATTGCCCCTCGGGCTACCCACCATTACTCCCATGTCTAACCAGCGTCTTCTCTCCGTGCCATCCGTATCCATAGCCGCACCATGCTCCACCTCCCCGACGAGCTGATCCTCCAAATCATCGCATGTGCGTCCACATCCCCAATCGATAACCCCCACAATCCTAACCCCCAACCCAGACCTCGAGCCCTCGGAGCTCGTCAGCCTCGCCCACGTCTCGCGGCAGTTCCTCAACCTCAGCCGCGACAACAAGCTCTGGAAACAGCTATGCTTTGCGCACTCGTACACGGAGCGGCGTCGGCGCCGCCTCGAGATCACGCCTGCTGAGACGGATCCGCGGCTCGCCGAGCTTATTGAAGCGACCAACAGCCTCGCGGGCTCGTTTGATATCGCCGTCCAGAATCCCCGCGCGCCTGGTGCGGAGGCGCAGGTGAATCGGAATAAAGAGAAGAGGCGGGCGGCGCTGCTGCACAATTGGGATCCCAGCGGGCCTGGAGAGAGGGTTAATTGGTATCACGAGTTTGTGCAGCGCCATGCGCCGCCGCGGCTGAGCTGGTTCCAGGACGCAGGGCCTGGTGATGAGGACGAGGCACGGCGCGAAGCGACAGGCGCGGGTATCCTGTACGACACCGAGGGGCGCGCCTCGCGACTCATCGCGCCGCTGGACGACGGCAGCATCAAGATCTGGGACGCGGACGCCCACAGCGACACCGTCGGGCGGTCTGTCGCAACGAGCGCCGTCGGGCTGCTGACCAACAGCGGTCCCTCCCTCGACCGCGCCACGCGTCTCGCGCAGAGCCAGGCCATGATGACCTCGACCGGCGCCGTGGAATGCGTCAGCATCGACAGCGCAGCACAGCGCGCCTTCTTCGCCGTGCAAAACACCCTCATGGAAATCGACCTCGCCACCCTCCAACCCATCACACGCACAACCTACCCCTTCCCCGTCACCGCCCTCAGCGAAGCACACCCCACCACCCCCCTCACCATCGGCACAACCTGGACTCTGCACCTGCACGACCCCCGCCAGCGCCCTCCCGCCTCGTCCATCGACCTCCCCACCGCAAGCTCCACCCTGATCTCGCGCCTCGCCACCGACCCCCTCGAATCCCACGCCTCCCTCACCCAACCAGGCCCCCTATCCATCCTCCACACGCCCCCCTCGCTGGCGGACGGAAACGGCAACATATGGGTCTCCGGGCGCTTCACCTCCCTGCTAAACTTCGACCGCCGCTACTTCCCGCGCCTCCGCGGGACCCTGTTCAGCGGGGCCCGCATAGCCAGCACCTGCCTCATCCCCACCCCATTCATACCATCCACCCTGCGCCACGCATCCTCGGGTGCACTAACCGCAGCGCGGGAAACGCGCGGCATTACCCTCGCCGCGGCGGGCGAGTACAAGGGCAAGGGGAGTTTGGAGATGTACTCGCTCTCGCCTGAGCCAGGTGCGGGGGTTAACACCGCGGAGAGCAGGACCGGGGGGGATGAGCGCGTGTGTTTTCGGAATCGGCAGACGTGCAGTGCGTCGCGGGTGATGTGTGTAGCGGGGCAGGGGACTAGGGTTGTGTTTGGGGACGGGGAGGGGAATGTGAAGTGGGTTGAGCGGGATGGGGGGACGCCTGTGCGGGGGTTTAATGTGAGTGATGTTGGGGGGGGAGAGGGGGATATCGTGCAGCGGATTTTGCCTACCATGTCGCCGTCGCTGCTGGACCCTGCTTCCTGTGTGGAGACGGGGGAGCTGCATGTTCAGAATCTGGCTGTGTGGACGGGCGATGGGAGGCTGGGTATGGTGACATTTGGCGCGCGTGATGTGTTCGATGTTGATACGTTTGAGGACGCGCTCGAGCACCAGGTCGATGGTGATGAGGCGGACACGAGGGCTATGCAGAGAGAGTATAGCATGGAAATGCGCAAGGCGCTCGAGCAGCAGGCGAGGGAACTGAGGTGGATGAGGGGGTATGGGTTGTAAGTCTCTCCTGTTCTACCATAGAGCATAGCGTACAGCCTTCAGCAAAACGGGCGAAACAAAGCATCCAAGAGCTGTCGCCATGTATTGACACCTTCTACCAAACACCCACTAAACGCCCCCATGATCCGTGCAGATCGGGTATCGAGAACAACTAACACACTGATCGTGAATGCAAACGCCGTCTGTAAAGCAGTCCAAGGGCTGGCTACTGCCCAGCGAAACGTTTCGTCGTGAAATACTATCGTACAACCACACATCGTGGCGACCCTCCCCAAGGCAATGGACGATGAATCAGCAGAAAGACCATGCCTCTCACTGGCCCATCCCAAACAGGAAACGAAGCTCTCGCACGTTGAGTCTTGTCAGGCTCTTGCCGCTGCTCTCGTCCAGAGCAGTGTCAATCATCTCGCGCTTCCTGTCCTGGATCTCGCAGATCCGATCCTCCACAGTCTCTGGAACAAGAACTCGGTGCACCGTAACCTCCCGGTCCTGAGGCATGCGGTGAGCCCGGTCGATGGCCTGCTCCTCGACATACGGGTTCCAAAATGGATCCAGGAGGATCACCTGTGACGCCTTGGCGAGATTCAGGCCGGCGTTGCCTGCTTTCAGCGACAACAGCATAATCCTCTCCTCAGGACTGTCCATGAACTTCTCCACGGCGTCGGCTCGATCGCTCATCGACATAGATCCGTCGTACCGCTGATACTTGAGCTTCCGCTCGTACATTGGCACCTCGAGCAAATCGAGAAGCGATGTGAACTGGCTGAAGATAAGAATCTTCTCAGTAGGGTCTTTCGCAGCGATGTCGCTAACGAGCTCCATCGTCTTCTCAATCTTGGCAGATGTGATCCAGTTCTTGCGCAGTCGACGCAGATATTTCTCCTTAGCGGCCTTGCTGCGAAGCGAGTCTTTCTTCAGTTGCGCCAGAGTGATCCTGGGCTTCGCTTTCGCTTTGCCCTTGCCCTTATCCTTGACGCGCTTCTTCTTGCTCTTCGACTTCGTAGGGGGACCCGGCTGAGATGCTTCATCCTCTTCGGCAGACTGTGAGGCCTCAGATCCGGAGCCTTCATCGTCGTCGATCACAAAGTCCGCAAGGTTGCATTTTGCGTCAACCTCTTCATCCCCTTCCATTTCGTCCTCGTCCTCCGAATCAGAATCAACACTGACTTCCTCGGGTGTGGCGCGGTCAGCGTCCGAAAGCTTATCTGGTGCATGCACCTTACAAAAGTGCTTATAGTCGGTTATATTTGCCACCTTCAACTCTCCCCTGCACTGAGGACACTTCGCTGTGCCGGCGTTCTCGCGACCATCTCTAAGGCTGCGAAGGGGGTCGACGAGTTTCTGGACGCACTCGCCGCAGACTGTGTGCCCACATGGGACGATGATCGTGGGGTTGGTGTCCGCATCAAAACACACCGGGCACTCGAAGTCCTGTGCGATTCTCAGACGATGTATAACGTCTGGATGAAGGTCTTGCGCGCGACTCAGCAAGTCATCTTCTGCAATATGCTCGGTAGCTGGCTGGCTCAGGTCCTTGATCAAATGTGGATGGCAGCATGCTTGGCGGAGCCGGAGAAGAAGCACGAGGATGTTCGCGTAATTGGCTGTATGAAAATGTCAGAAACGAGGCACGGGCGGGCGAAAGAGACTGCTTACCAGACACCCTATCATCTTTGATGTACTTGTTCAGCGTAATCTGGGCCTTGTTCTCAAGAGCCTTGTAGACGACCATCTCGTCATCTGAGAACTCAACGGTTTCTTTGGAAAGATGCTTGGGCGGTAGGTTGCACACGATCTGACCATCGACCACCGAGTCCTTTTGGCGGCGGAGCATTAATGACTTCAAGAGAACTTGTACGCGCTGCATAGCACGCTTCCTAGTGTCGGGGTGGTTGGCTCGGATAGGCTTTCCAAAGTCTTGGTTGAATCTCGACCAGTCGTTGCTAAATCTTGTTAGTGAAGTACTTGCATTCTGCATCAGAGCACTTACTATGGTGGAATGCCGAGGAAGCGGATCAAAGGGTAGAGCTCATCGATATTGTTCATCATGGGTGTTCCCGTCATAACCAAACGGTGCATAGCCATCAGGTCGTGAGCTGCCTTGGATCCCACGGTCTGCCTGTTCTTTATGCATTGCGCTTCGTCAAGGATGACACGGTACCTGTGGTTGTAAGTTACGTGCCTCTCAGCGGATCCGCAAATACTCACCACATGCATTCGGCACCCAGTACAGCGAGCTTCTCTTTCGCCTTGCGTCGAACTCCCGTCCGCTGCTCCGCCTCATCACGCATGGACTCTTTGCGAGTCTCCTTTTGCTTGTACTCGGATGTAATGATTCCATAAGTGGTAAGCACCACATCGTACTGGCGGAGTTTTGCAAAATCTGCGTTCTTGCCGTTACCGTGGTAGATGTAGGCCCTCAAACGGTGACGAGGATGGATGTGACGCTCGATCTCCTTCTCCCATTGCCGCATAAGAGCAACAGGGGCGACGATGAGTGTAGTCTTCCGGCGTGGGTCGTCCGAGGGGCGCGCGCAGATGAGCGAGATGGCTTGTACTGTCTTTCCCAGACCCATACCATCCGCCAGAATACCGCCTTTGTTGGTGCCCGTTTCCATCTGCATGTAAGATTAGTATCGCTGCGCCACAGATTTCAAGCCTTCAGTACCTTGATGAGCCACGTTAACCCGATTTTCTGATACTCCTTCAGCTGAGAACACATGGTGCTCGGTGTCTGTTCACGACGCTCCGGCGCGTCCTCCGCGTCGTGCGCCGCAACGTTTCCGAGAAGGTTCTCAACAGCCTGCGCCTCGTCACATGTGAGAGGCTGCCCGTACTCGTCTTCTTGATCAGAAGGTGCCCATGGCGCTCCAGCATTGCCTATGTAGAGCGGGACTTCTGGGGCTTCATACGCGCCATAAGTCGGCTCAGAAACAAACGGCTGCTGAACTTGGGTCTGCTGGAAAGTATAGCCTGTTCCAGCTAGAGTAGGGGCCATCAGGAATTGCGCAAGCTCATTCGCAGCTATGAAGCCTTGCAGATTTGTATCAGCAGGCTGAGGCATTCCCGGCATGAACGCAGTGCCTAGCTCAGAAAACGGATCCGGGGTCGGCGAGTTCGACTCTGTGAGGTCAATCACGTTTGATGGTGCCTGAGGGCGGCTCTGCCCATATGGTAGAGTCGTTTGACGGTAGACCGGAGCTCCATGATCTGGAAAGTACTGATAGGATGCTGGCTGGAGGTAATCCGACATCTGAGGAAGAGGCAATTGGCGACTCGAGCTAGCAAACGATTGCAGGTAGGCAGGTGGATCCGAGTATATAGAGTTCGGGGTGTTTGGTGTGAGTGGACTCGGGTTTACGCTCGGCCGTTTAGAGTCTGGGTACATGGCGCTGTGCCCGAGGCTTCGCTTTCGTGAAGCACCTGATGAGGATGCAGGCGAGACAGGCTGCGCCGGCTGAGGCGCGCTGAGATTCATATTGTTCTCAGGTTGTTGGACGTTCGAGGTCACCTGACCTTGCTGTACGAGTCGCAATTCTTCATACTGCTCATCAAGCATCTGCAAGTAAAAATCGCGGTCTTGGTAGTCTGGACCGTTCTGCAGTAGGAGGTCCTCGATCAAATTGATATTATCTTGAAGTTGGGTCGCCGAAACCCAGTCAGTCGCCATTTTTGTAGCCGAGCTCGCCGCTCACTCAGACGTGGGGGGTGAAGTTGGTCAGTGGTCGGTTCAAACCGCGCAGCTGCGCGTTTGGTCTTGTGATGTATCAGAGGTAGCGACTGAGCGAGCGAGCAAACGGGACAAAAGCTGCGGTGAAGTGAGAGGTGATGAGTCTTAGCGCATCTGTTCTCTAGGCTACTGCGCCGTCTCCGTGAAGGAGCATGAGGTGAGGAAGGAGCCCTGGAGGAAGTTGTGATCACCGGACGGCGGAGCCTTGGGTCGCAAGGCGTTGACCTCGCAAAAAGAAAGGTGTTACATGCGAAGACCCAGACAACGGGCCTGACAGGCGGGGCGGTCTTCTACACCAAAGGCATCATTCCTAGCCTTGTGACGAAGCGCCGTTGGAGTGCAATGTAGTGAAGCGACGCGACATGTCCGCTCTTCAGTATCGATAGGGCAACCACGGTTGGCTGAGCTAAGAATATTGCATCATCAACCAATAAACGTCCTCTCTTGCGCAGGCTGAGATATACCAAGCGGTCAGGGGCTAGCTGAAAGGCTGGCAGTGTGCACAAGGATCTGGCAACATGTCCACGAGGCTGAGTCCTTCGCCTTTGTTCCGGTGAGATCAAACGATGTGGTGCGCAGTTGTACAACCGCGCTTGTATTGATTCGCGCGCTCACGTGCTAGCTCGACTCGACCCCCGTTTGACTGTTTTGCTTCTGTGACGTAGCATATTGAGACTGACTCGAACTGTACAGAAAGCTGTTATGCATTGAACTGTTAAGTGGAGTCAAATGTTGCAAAGAATGCTCAGGGTGTATGGATGGCATCAACCGCTCTATTCATCTCCAGTATATACACATCCCTTGAAAGCGAACAAAGATGAAGTAGGAAATCTTTCTTTCTCAGATTCAGCTAAGTGTACACAAAATACAGTCGCCGCCTAACGCTCAGCCAACTCTCTACTCTCCACGTCTATGCACATCCCCTGCTTACGACAGCATCCTGCTCATGTCGCCACGGATACGGTTGTAGTCAAGAAGACCCTCAATCTGGCCAACAGCCGAGACAGCGATATCACGGTCCCAGAGCTTCTTCTGGGCAAAGGCCATGACGTCCTTCTCGGTGATGCGGCCAACGACGCGCTCGACCTCCTCAGGCGATAACCTGCGGCCGGTGGTGATGATCTGGCGACCGATGTCCTCAGCGACAGCGGTTGTGCCGTCGAGGGCGAGGAGAAGAGAAGCCTTGAGCTGGGACTTGGCGCGCTCGACCTCGGCGGAGGAAACGTTCATGGACAGACGGGACCATTCGCGAAGGGTGAAGTGGACGAGGTCGTCAATCTGGGTGACGTTGTTGGTAGTCAGGTAAATACCCCACAGACTAGGAATGGTAAGCTATTGCAAGTATGCGTATCAACAGATGGTCTTACCCAGTGTCCGAGTACGATGTGGAGAAGGACATGAAGCTGTTGGCGAGGTTGTGCTGCGAGACGAAAGAGCTGAGCTTGCTGCCGAGGTAGGCAGAGTTGCCCATGGAACGGTCCCAGTTACCAACAATGGCCTGGGTGACGAGTGCGGTGAAGTAGTCGGGGTCGCTCCAGCTGACACCCTCGACAGCGATGGCAATGTTGGCGGTGCCCATGGTGTCGTCACGGAGACGGACCTCAGAACCAATGAACTCGGGCTTGGCCTTCTGCTCCTGAGCGATGACCTTGTTGGAGTAGTCCTGGGGCTCGGAGGGCAGGTTGGCGAAGTGCTTCTCGGCGAGCTCGACGAGCTGCTGGTGGGGAATGCCACCGGCACCGACGAGAACCATGCGGTCGGCGGTGTAGTTGGTCTTGATGTAGTTCTCGAGGTCGGTGCGCTGGATGCTCTCAATGTTCTCCTTGGGGCCGAGGATGGTGCGGCCGAGGGACTGGCCCTGGTAGGCGGTAGCGTGGAGGTGGTCGAAGACAACCTCCTCAAGCTGCTTGTCAACCTCCTCCTGCTCGCGGAGGATGACGTCGCGCTCGCGCTCGATGGCGGCGTTCTCGAGCTTGGAGTTCTGGAGGATGTCGGAGAGAATGTCAACTGCGGCGGGGACATCGTTGTTGAAGGCCTTGGCGTAGTAGACGGTGTTCTCGCGCTGCAGATCCATCAGTATCCGTCCCATGCATGATCCCATCCGCTTCCGGGACGTACAGAAGTGTAGGCGTTCAGGTGACCGCCCATGTTCTCAATCTCGAGCTCGAGCTGCTGCTGGGTGCGCTTCTCGGTTCCCTGTCCCAACAATTAGCATCCGCCTCCATCGCGCGCCGGTTGGGTCTGCATACCTTGAAGGCAAGGTGCTCAAGGAAATGCGCGGTGCCGTTGGTCTTGTCGGTCTCAGCGCGAGAACCGGCATCGATCCACACACCGACGGTCGATGTCTGGGCCCATGGGGAGTGCTCGGTAGCGATCTGCGCACGAGGGTCAATTGCAGTCCGGGTGTTTCCTAGAGAACCGCCCATACCGTGAAGCCGTTGCTGAGGGTGGTGCTCTCGGTCTTGGAGCCGTAGGTGACGGGTGTCGCAAGGCCTCTTGTCAAGGGTGACGCCTTCTGCGCCTTGACGCTGTTGATGGCGGCGCGAGAGCGCAAGCTCCGCTGGAAGTTCAATGCGAGCTGCCTGGAAGCCATTGCGTCGGCTCGCTGTGGAGGGAGAGGATGACGGGCGGTGGGGGGCGGGTTGGATGATGATCCAAAGCTTCAAATCGTCAAGATTGAAGTTCACCAGCAGGATCCACGTGACCGCAAAAGCAGAGGAAAGAGCGCCTTAGCCCTAGGGCAGGAGCGACCGGCTCTGTCATTAAGCTGATTCTGATTGGTCGGCCGCGGCTCCACAGCTATCCTCGGCCATTGAGACATCATCGACGAACATCTCCCGGGTGAACGCACTGAAGGCCTCCACGCACCTGCACGACCACCACCACAGCAATGGCATCCATCATGCGCCCCTTCGTCTTTCGCCAGGCGCCCACTGCCTCGCAGCGCGTCATGTCCGCCTTCGTGCGCCCCAGCGCCGCCATGGCCCAGTTCAAGCCCGCCTTCCAGAACTCCACACGTGTCGCTGCATTCCACGCATCGCAGAGGAAGCAGATCTTGCCTCCGCTGCCGCAGAAGATCATTGGCACCGCAAACGTAAATATGAGAGCTACAGCGCAGTGAGCGGCTTCTAAGACATGTGACAGGACCCCGTCCCGGTCCCCAACCCCGACTACACCCACGGATCCTACCACTGGAGCTTCGAGAGGTGGGTAGTTCCTTTCGCTACATCACGAAGGCTGGAGATCGGGAATGAGCAGGCAGCTGTGAAGCTGCCACCGTGAAGTTGCCATGCGGTTGAACACATAGCCGGATTCCTTTTCCGGCTACATGGAAAGACGAGCAGAAAGGAACGGCGACTGCGAGCAGAGCTGACAGTGTTTGTAGGATCGTCTCCGCAGGTCTCATTCCCCTCACAATTGCTCCCTTCGCCGCCGGCTCATTGAACCCCGTCACCGACTCGATCCTTTGCGCTCTCCTCGTTGTCCATTCGCACATCGGTTTCGAATCCTGCATCATCGACTACTTCCCCAAGAAGCGCGTGCCCAAGGTCCGCAGCGCGGCCATGTGGGCGCTCCGTGGCGGAACTGTCCTCCTCGGTGTTGCGCTGTACTCTTTCGAGACAAATGATGTCGGTATCACAGAGGCTATTCGCCAGCTCTGGACAGCATAGATGACTTTTGAGATGGAGGTTCTGGAGGCGATGCGGTGGCTTGTGTGGAATAGATGTGCTATTAGGATCAATTGACTGTGCAAAGTTCACGCCTGATCACTGCCTATGTCAAGTGATACTGACCACGATTGCATGACCGAAACTAGCTGGAACCGGCTTTTCCACGTTGTGTCTTCTTTCCTAGACCACCCACTACACTGCCAGCGCAATCCCCTCTCCCTCGCCATACTTTTGTTCGACAACCTGCCTGTAGCCTCACAGCTGTGGATTGCGGTGCGCAGCGTCCAGCACCGGATGGTCAGTTTCAGCAGTGCTGATCGCAAGAGGACGGTATTCCAGCAGACCAGGCATCCCACTGTTCGCCATTTATTAGGTCGACCTTAAAAATCCAGCCTCCAAAAGAGGGTGGCAGAATCATTCCTCACTTTCCTCACCCTCGAGACCCAGGATAAAAACTCTTGTCTGTCCCAAGCGGTCTATCCGACCATCATGGACGAAAGTTGTACTTCCACACTGGTACTCATTTAGCTTGTGGTACATTCAGTGACAGACCGCAAGGATTCGCCCGGTTTACTATGAAGCTACCATATAATAGTGAGGGAGGTGATCTCCTATGAGGCTATCCACCTACTTGGTGAGGCACTCCTGCAGAGACTTGTGGATATCAAACGAATTAGGAGGTGACGGTGCATTTGCAAACAAGTCTTATTCAGCTGTTTGGATTCAAACAAAAAGGGCTCCTGTTACGAAGAAGCTGAAGAAGCCTGGAGAAGTGTCCGTATGCCTGAGTGGCTGCGCCACATCTCATGCCCAATCGAGACCAACCTTCATCACTTCTGTGCCTAAGCCGCTCACCTACCATGCTCCAGACCAGTTTTTACCTCACAATTCCCCTTCCCCTCCCCCCTCCTTAGAGAAGGCAAAGTCGTCAACGCGCTTGCCAGACCAGCAGGCCCTACATTCGCACCGCACAAGATTCTCCTCGTCCTCCGCCAAACCAAGCAGCTGCAACTCCTTCGGTCTCAATACTTTAGCCAACATGCTCACGCTCTCATCAACATCTGTCAACAACCCATGGGGCAGCATGCGTCCGTAGAGTCCAGTTCGAGGAAGCCGATATCGAGTGCTGCAGAGCGATCACGCGGATTGTACAGCTGGCGAAACAATTGCAGCCAGCAAAAGGCTGACTTCGTCTTGCAGACCGTGTGAGTAGCTTCGTCAAGTCGGTCAGCCTCTATGTCGCGGGCGTTGAAGTGTGAGCAACATCAACTGCTGAAGCAAATGCTGGTACCCATGATGCGTGGTAGTGTACAGGCTGAAAATAACGACCTCAGGCGGGTACGCGTCTATTGGAGGTTGCTGGAAGGAGGACAGCAATACCAAACGAAAAACTTATTCGACGCATGGATGGGCTCAGCTTCCTCTCAGATCTGTTTGCAAGCATGCAGTATATGCAGTGCGAGTGCGCCGAAGGCATCTAGATCCTCGAATCTGAGCTTGAAGTATGTGGCGTATCGCTCAGGGTGTACAACACCTTTCCGATCACGACTGGAGGTATTCGAAAATGCAAGCTCGCACCTCGAATGGCAGATCGAGGAATGGAAGCGTTTAGTGCGTGGAGCGGCTACTTTGCATTGTGTCAACGAACCACTATCTCGGCAGCCATGGGCTCAGAGACCGTATGACAGAGCCAATTGGGTTTCCGAAGTGACTACGGGTGAAGGTACGTATAGCTATTGTGCTGGGGGCGAGCAGTGCTTCATGCGTTTGCTAGTAGGCAACAAGTGGCCGGCCGAGCGTCCACGAACAGCTTGCCATCAGACTCACAAAGAAGAAGTACAGCGCCTCTTTTGAAGTTTTAAGGGGGTTTCGATGAAGTATGAAGGTTCTGAGAACGACGCTTCGCTGTAGTAGTGTGGCAGCGTCTTCCAGAATCTCCTGTTAAGTGCAGGCAGACTCATCAACAACAAACAGGCGACTTTATCGGACATCACACAGATCTAAAGCGAAGGCGGCTGTGGTAAGGCTATATGGTCGATCAAAGCGTTAGCGTCGAGTGATTGGATGTCGCGTAGATGAGCTTGGAGAAGTCCTTGCGAACTCTATGTATATGGAATCTTTTTGCGGTAATCAATCAGGGATTGTAAGAAATTGGACATCTAGCTCTCGTGCTCCAGACACGCCGCCATTTGCGCAGAGAAATCAAGCCATAAACCCGTCAGACGTGATCCTCGAGGAAATAGGCCCTTGACAATGTACCAAAAGGCCGAGCAAACTTCTAAGGAGCAGCGGGGATTGGTGGGTGAAGGATGTGATGACATGATGAAGATTTTGGGAATCTAACAAAGAGCGGAAGCTCCTAGCGCCCTGAGGCACGTTTCACGCCATTAGGGACGATGAACCAGACATCGTTACCCATACCAAAATGCACCACGAATTCCGAGCTTTTTACTTCATGTTGATTCTGACATGATTTATGCCTTGGCCTCAGCAGGTGCCTCAGCGCTGGCCTCGGCCTTGGGTGCCTCGGAGGCAGGCTCGGCAGCGGGCGCATCGGCAGAGGGCTCAGCCTCGGAGGAGGTCCAGAGAGTCTGTAGCATTTTAGTACGATAGATGGCAAGCTTTGCTTCCTGCACTTACCAGGTTGTCCCTCAGGAGCTGCATAATCAAAGTAGAGTCCTTGTAGCTCTCCTCGGAAAGGGTGTCAAGCTCAGCGATGGCATCGTCGAAAGCCTGCTTGGCGAGCTGGCAAGCCTGGTCGGGCGAGTTGAGGATCTCGTAGTAGAAGACGGAGAAGTTGAGGGCGAGACCAAGACGGATGGGGTGGGTAGGAGCCAGGTTCTGGGCAGCGACTTCGGTGGCAGCCTTGTAAGCCTCGAGGGACTTGTCGGCGGACGTCTTGCGCTTGTCGCCAACAGCGAACTCAGCAAGGTAGCGGTGGTAGTCACCCTTCCTATAAGTCGCAGGCGGTTAGCAGGATGTTGAAACGGATGCGCAGAATTCATACATCTTGTGGTAGAAGACCTTGGACTCGCCGCTCTCAGCAGAGGGGATAAGGTGGCCGTCAAGGCACTCGAGGATGTCCTCGCAGATCTTGGCAAGCTCGGCCTCAATCTTCTGGCGGTACTCCTTGATAAGAGCGACCTGGGTCTCGTTGCCCTTGGACTCCTCTTTCTGCTCGATCGAGGTGACGATTCTCCATGAGGCACGGCGGGCACCAATGACGTTCTTGTAGGCGACGGACAGGAGGTTACGCTCCTCAACGGAGAGCTCCTGGTCTGCCGAGGCAACCGCCTTCATGTTCTCGACCATCTCTGTGCGTGCGAATCAGCTGGCATACTCGCCGCTCTTAGAATGTGAGCTTACCCTCATAGCGCTCGGCCTGCTCGGCCAGCTTGGCCAGGTAGACGGAGTCCTCGTAACCCATTGTGAAGTGTGGATCTGCAGATTTCGATGGTTAGCAAAATTGAACTGTTGCGCAATGCGCGTAATTCGCCATAAAAGGCGGTGCGGGAGGCGCAGCCAGCCAGTCAGCCCCTCAATGTGCGCTGCTGTGCTCGCGGTCGGTCTCGGATGCCAAGGTGCGTCTGCCGCATTTATAATTTGCCCAGGGTATCGCGACTGAAGACAGAGGTAGCAGAACGATTGCCGCGGCGTCGACAGCATGGGTTGACGTTGGGCTCAGGGACGGCGGTAGAGGGTGAAAGGAGGGGTGGCTTGTGCGGTGCAGTGCGCTACCACGACCAATACTGATCTCATTGCAAAGACGGTATCGACTGCGAATGCGACGTGCGAGGCGATGGTACTGGAGGCGAGAACTGATCTGATGGCGCTGGCTGGCTGGCTGTTGTTGGGATCGTCCACGGCGCAGCTCGTTCACCCCATGGTAGGCGCTGAAGGTAACAACACAGCACGAGTGACAACTTACAAAAAACGGTGAAGTGGGAGAACGTGAGAGGTTTTGAAAGACGAAGTTTCGCGGTGGCGGTGAGTAAGACGGTGGTGTTGAGTCGATGTGGAGGAGTGTTTATCAAGAGCCCTGGAGGGGGTTTGGGCAAGCGCTAGCCCCGTTCACGCTGATCATGCCTGCCTTGCGTTTCACTCCTTCCAGGCCTGCCTCCACCGATCTGCTTTGACAGGTGCTGAGGTCTGCTACTTGCAAGCCCTTGACCTGATCTGTGAATTCATTCACTACCGTGAAAGTGCACACAGTGATTGTTGTTTGCTCCTTCCACTCCGTGACTTCGTATCGCTGCCCCGCATTTCCTCAACCATAACTGCTACTTGATGAACAATGTGCAACGGTCGTTGGGCGCCGCATTGCTGCTTTTGACTTGCGTTGAGCTACAGTCTCAGACCGGATGGGAAGCCCTGCCATCTGTGAACGCTGCGTTGGGCAGTGGCGTTGCAGATAGGAGAGGCTACGCCTTTGTCGTTCGTCGACAGCAAGTACCATTTTGCCCTCACTCATCATGTGCTGTAGCATAAGCTTCGTGTATCCAGTGTCGCACATGCTGCACTTATCACTCCCGAGGTCTGCAATTGAACACTGCGAAAGCTTGGGTGTCTGGTACAGTAGGCTTACGATTACTGGCCGTGGACCCCAACATGAGGTTCAGAACGATGTACATCGGTTTGACAGCACGCCATACCAGACGTCTCCCTCGCTTTCGATCTCAGTCTGCATATGAGTGCATTTGACAGGCGGCATGTCACGTGCAGTGATAGCTTTAACAATTGTGTCATAGGTTGACAGCTTGGACCGAGCTTCCCAGCTTGCCGTCAGACCACCAAATCATCCATCTGCACATCTCCAGACTTCCTGATCTACACCCGCAAACTACGTATCACAATGCTTCGCACATCCATCATCAAGAGCGCGCGCGCCGTCGCCGCTCCCCGCTACTTCTCTGCCTCTGCTTTCCGCATGGCTGAGGGTGCTACCGGCTCCGGTGCCTCCAGGCCTACCGGTTCTCTTGGAGGGTGAGTCTGCTCTACATACGTCAATTAGGTATGCCCGTAGACGTCAGAGCTAACGTTACCCCAGTGATGCCTTCACCAAGCGTGAGGCCGCCTCCGAGGCCAAATATATCCGTGACGAGGAGAGGGCCAAGTACGGATAGTCCTGCATCGCCCAATGGCTGTCTTCATATCCCATAACGGATGGAGGACGCAACAAGGCAATCATGAACATAGTTAACGCATAACCAGGCTCCTCGCCATCAAGGAGAAGCTGAAGCAGCAGCGCCAGCATATCGAGGACCTCGACAAGCACATGTCAGTACCCACGAACATACCCCAGCCGCACGCACGGCACTGACAACACAACAGTGACGATGTTATCAAGGACGGCAAGGAGTCCGGCCAGGGCGAGCAGAAGTAAGCACTCAGTGCGATCTTTATGTCTCTGTTCCTTCTCTCTGTTAGATATACTGTAGAATGCGTCGGGCTGACGTCTCGGTCTCGTACAGCTACTAAATGAACATTATCGGACCAGATCAACCTTTTGTGTCTACGGCTACCTGTCCTAACGTCGAGTTGCTCGGAGTGAATCCCATGTTATTAAACTTGCACTACAAAGTTGCGTGCGCTGTCTCAAGCAATTTAAACACTACTCGTATGCACAGAGATGGATCTCTAGGTTTCGCGGAGCTGCCTGTCAGCTCACGTATTACACCCTCGTTTTGTTCTTTTAACTTGCGTCGTCATAACGAGTGGCTGTGTGTTCTTATCATAGCGAATTTTGAAGCACTATGAATGTTGCAGAGTAAAGCTGAGGGTCTCCTCTATAATCATGTGTCACTTCTTGCGTGCAAATTGGCATGTCTTCTTCTCTATCTCGAGGAGGCTGTATGTAGTTTCGTATGGACGGGAGTCCGAATTCGTTGCTGCCCAGATACATGTGTCCAGCTTCCCTGTCTATCTCTGCGAGAAACGCCTGGAATTGACAATAATGGCAGAGGGTAGTCATTGCAGCTGTTCGAACAGCAGACTTTCCTGCTGTTCGTAATAATTGGGCGTGATGAAGTCCCTACCGACTATCATAAGCATCTCGTAGATTTCGACGCCCCAGCAGGAGGTCCGTGGAGCAGAAGGGTTATGTCCTACGTACCGGATGCCGAAAGGTTGTTATTGGGCTTGTCTGTTGATTTTTTCGTACTCAGGTGCGCTGAGGTCGGTCGCGCGTGATTGTGAAGAAAGCGTGAGCTTTCGCCAAAATGATGAAATCTTCAGTGTAGTCGACGCGGCGAGTGCATGTCAAGGCAACGATGTGGTCGATGACTCAGTGGAGCTTGACAGTAGAAGCACAGTGACAAGGAATCGCAGGTGGGGAGTGTAAGAAGTAAAGGCGAGAGTCGCGTGTAGGGTTGAACTATTAGAGGCAAGTGCAGCGTTTAGGTGGTCTTCAGAACATCCACCCACTCTGCAGGTCGTAGCTTCCCTCCCGCGTAGCCATCATGCAACCATTTCTCGCCATCGAATCCAAACTCAATCAAGGCATCCTCACTCCCCCATTCGCCCTGGCCACTGAGTCCGATAGGCACCTTGCCCGTACCTTTGTTCTTCTGACCGTCCACGTATGCAACGGGAAACTGGATGCAAGGTATGCCAGTGAAGTTTGCAAGCCATACGTACTCCATATTCTTGAGCTGCATGTTCGCATTCGTCATGCCATGAGCCAAATCAGCTTCCTCGATAGGCCAGCCAGCGTTGGGAGTTGTGGGTGTGACAATGATAAGACCTGGATGCTTCTTGAAGAGATAAGCAAGATGCTCCATGATGATGTTACGAACTCGCTGGGCGAGCAGGAAGTCGGTGGCTGGAGTCTGACGTGCCACACTCATAAGAATCCTGTTGGCGGGCGTGAGCTCGTAGATCGAGGTTTTGTGGCTGGCAGCGCCTTCTGCTAGGATGGTCATGGCGTGTGCGAGCTGTCCTTGGTGGAGCAAGGGGATGGTGATATCGATGACTTGATAGCCAAGCTCAGACTGAAGAAATTGCAGAGCTGAGTGGCAGGCTTCCTGAACTAGAGGATCGGCACGGTCGAACCACGGCTTGTAGATTCCGAGCACCTTGTTTCGCGGTCCTGTGAGAGCTCGAGGTGGACTAAATACAGCAGAGGGATAGTTGGTAGGATCAGGCTGTGCAAGGACACGGTAGGAGACCTCAAGATCGGCCATACTGCTTGCCAGAGGACCCCTCACTGTTACAGACTTGCCAGCATTGGCCATTGGTGCTGTAGACACTCTATTGTGGGACGTCTTGAGGCCGTAGAGACCGCAGTAATTTGACGGGATTCGTACTGAGCCTCCACCATCCGAACCTATTGCGAAGGGTACCAAGCCAGCCGCAACAGCAGATGCTGCACCTCCGGACGAACCACCAGTGTAATACTGTGGGTGGTAAGGGTTCAACGGCGTACCCCAAATTGGGTTATTGTTCGTAGTATCCATTCCCAACTCGTGCATGGTCAGCTTGCCTACAAGAACAGCACCTTGCTCTTCGACCTTCTTCACACACCAACTCGTCTCCGCTTCATACTCCTTGCCGTCGGTATAATCATGGCTGGTGCCAATGTACCTCTTGTATCCGTTGACCTCGAGGTCGTCCTTCACCGCAAATGGCACGCCGTCCAGTATGCTTAGCGTCTTGCCAGCCTTCCATCTCTCTGTCGATGCCGCTGCCGCTCGTTTGACGAACTCAGCTGGCCCAGGCATGAACGAGGTTGAATGGCGCGAGCGCTGCGCAACATCTCTTCGTATAAGGGGCAGTAGGGTCTCCACGACGTCGGTAGGTGTGTGCGTGCCGCTTCTGTAGGCATTGTGGAAGTCGGCAATCGTATAGAATTGATTCTGGGCGCCCGTGAATGTCGTTCGAAGCTCGTTTATGCTTTCAGGCAAGCTGGACGTGCTCTCGCTGGAGTCTGAGATCGGAATGACGGTCGGATCGTAACGGGGATTTACGCCATCCAGCTCCTTGAGGTTGCGCAAAGAGCTGAAGCCTGCGTTGTTCCATAACAAGTACGGCAGCCCAGGTACGGCAGCAACACTGCAATCGTCAGTATGTTTTCCGTATCGCGGTGCCAATATGTCTTACAGGCTTCCAAGATAGTTCAATGGTGCACCTTTGATTACAGGGTTTTTTGCTGCAGGTGGAGCTGTGTAGGGAGCTTCGCGGGCAATTGGTGTGGGGTAGTTCAGGAAGCGCGCGGTCGACTCGTTGTTTGACATCGTTCAAGAGGGTTTAACTGCAATTCTCAAATAGGAGATTACAGCTGCTTGAATTCAAAAAGCTTAGTTTCGCTGTCGACGTCAAGGTGTGCTTCGAGAGCTGGGTTGCGCTACAGTGTCCGTGCACCTCGTGCACGGTTTCATCTTGTGCACGCGAAAACCACCTTTGGCAACCACCAAAATGAGGTTGTAGAGCCACACACAAAAGCTATTATATAGAGATTTTTTATCGTAACAGTCTACTAACTCTTACGATGCTTGCCCTGCTCCCATTTTTTGTTTGGGCGCGTGGTGCGGCCGCTGCGTGTAGTAATTGGTGGAGGTGTTGGGGAAGGCGACGCCTCTACCACAACCCGTGTAGCACCACGCACACGCTGTTTTTTGGCTGCAGGTTCTGTAGGTACCTTTTGTAAGGCCTTGCGCCTGCCTGTTTGGGATAATTGGATAGATTTGGCAGCGTCGCTCTCTTGTTTTCTTCGTTGTTTCTTGGCTTTCTCAGCGGCCTCCCTGAGGGCTTTCTCTTCCTTTATCCTCGCTCGCTCCACCTTCCGCTGCTCCTTCTCTCGCTCCTTCTGAAGCTTCTTCTCAGCTGCCTCTGCCTTACTGCGAGCTTTTGCAGCAGCTTCCTCAGCTTGTTGGCGGGTATTTTGACGCAGCTGAGCTTTGGCTTCATCCACCTTCGTTGGAGACCACAACATCGCGTTGGAAGTATAAGACTTGGAGGTCTGTAGCGGTAGTACTTGGCGGTACCTCCGGGAGGTCTTCTGGGTATCAATTTGGTTGCGTAGGCCTTCATTTTCTACCTCTAGAAGGGAGTTGCGAGCTGCCAAGTAGTTCAACGTGCGAACCAGCTTCCGCGCCTCATACCTTGTAGGGTCCCTCACTGTTTCGTTGCAAAACCGTTCGATCGCGATCCTATTGACGTCAAGCAATGGAGATGGGGTTCGTGGCAGCTCGCTGAGCTTCTTCTCAAATCTATTGAGTATAGTAGGTGGGTTCAGTGGTGAGATACCTGTGGCTTGGAACGCGCTCAGCACAAGCTCAGAGGTAAACGTTTGGTACCAGGCAGCTCGGAATAGCTTGTAGAAGTGATGCTTTTTGATGCCAGTTAAGGCCTGGCTTTGGTGGAGCTGTTTGGTGACTTCTTTGGAGTAGTTGGTACCAAAAGGTGAGAAGCAACCCACATCAAGCGGCTGCAACGTCTGGGTACTGTGAGGTGGGTAGATGAGTAGCAGGATCTTATGGCAACGACAATAGTCAATAAAAGCCATTGTTATGTGAGAGCCGTGGCCGTCAAGTAGGAGTAGGCGCCAGCTACTGCGAGTCTTACTCTCAGTCTCCTGCTCAAACACTTGTTCAAGCCAGGCAAGACCAACCTCATCGTTCGTCCAGCCAGAGGGCGTCGCAGTACTATAGGTAGAGTCTTTTCCTGCGTCCAGGTCCTCCATCCAGGACGATTGTAGAGCGTTTGGCTGGCCAGCGAAGATAAGGACTGGCGGCAACGTTGAACCATCAGCGCAGATAGTTGCAATAATCGTTACCCATTCTCTATTGCTATCCTGCAAGCTCTGGCGCTTGCCTTTTGCCTTCCAGCTTGCCTTACTAAACACCCTCTTGCTTTTATTCACCAATCCAATCGCGAGGCCCTTCTCATCCATATTGTACGTGTGCCGTGGCTCGATAGAGTATTCTTCGATTTTGGAACGTAGTAGGTTGAAATAGTATAAGTACTTTTCGCTATCGTCAGCGTTATGGCGTGTAGCGTCCATGGCGGAGGTCCATTTGTATATGAGCTTATCGTGGTGACGGTGCAGGAACTGAGTAACCCAGGCATCTCCAATAGGACTGTGAGCAACTTCGGAGGCGAAATTTCGTACCATTTGCCTTGTAGGCGATAGGCCTTGGCTTGAAAGGTCTATTATATAATTACAGAGCTCATCTTCTTGTTGTGGGGTGATCTTCTGCTGTTTGAAGTAACCGTGTTCACGCGACGCGCATACGCCTCGGTGCCGCCACGACAGGGTGGATCGCGACACTGAAAACTGTTCAGCAATTTTAGTATAGGAAAGTTCATCAGCTGCATCTGCTGCGTCACAGGCTTCAAGCGCAGCTTCTAAATCCATGTCGTTGTTGAGTTATCGCGTTGAGGAAATTGACGCGTTATGGTGTTGGCGTGCACGAGATGAAACCGTGCACGAGGTGCACGGACACTGTAAATGGATGTGCCTAGGCAAGACAGCATGTGACACCGCGAGGATCGCCGACAGGCATATCACGCCTACACAGGTACGAAAACATGGATGTCAGGAATAAGTGTACTGCTCCGTTCAACGCTAACGCAATGCTTGAATAGTGTCATGCCAGAGCCCAACACAATCGAAAATAAGATCACAACCGTGTGTTGCTACACGTTGTACAATACTACGCCACGGAGGTCGCCAATTCCTACTCGGCTCATGGAGGTGTGCTTCCATTCCGAGAGCATAAGACGTCGTAGGTGCTGCTCATGCGGCTCCATCCGCGCAGATCTGCCTAGAGCGTCATCTGACAAAGTTGCTCGGTAGTAGACGTAGCGGCTACTTGGCAGAGACCTGGTCGCCCATGCGGTTGTACTCCTTCTGCATCTGCTCAACCTGCTTCTTCAGGTTCTCCATGTCACGGTCCTTGGCAGCCAACTCGTTCTTGAGCTTGCCAACCTCGCCGGCGCCGCCTTGGACATCCTTGAGAGAAGAGCCCTTCTTGGTGCCGGTCTCGCCTTTGTATGTCTTGAGTTCTTCCTCGAGGCGAAGGACATCGAGGATCATGACGTAGGTGCGGTTGAGGATGAGGGAGAGGAACAGTGTGAAACCGCAGAGGTACATATTGCGCTGCGAGTAGAACTTGCGGGCCTGAACCTCCATGCGCTCAATGCCACCAAGGCTAGCTTGTCTGCGGGATTTATCAGGTCATGTTGTTGCTTCGGATAGTTGTATGACTTACCCTCCCTGCTGAGAGTTCCCGCCGAAGCTGGACAGCTCGACCTGAACACGGTAGACGCGGTTGACGCTGTCTACGAAGAGGATGAGAATGAAGATGAAAGTAATCTGCATGCAAATTAGGGAGGCTCCTGGCAGGGGATAGTAAGATATACCTTCATGCCATATTGTAATTTGGCGACTATGGGGCTCTCCGAGATGAAGGTAAAGAGCTTGCGGCGCCATGTAAACGGCAGCGGGACGATTAGAGCGCAGAAGATGAGCATCTCCGTCACCAGGAGGAGGAAGACCTGGGATACGAGCATAAGTCAGCACGTGGGCCAAATTTCATCGCTGGCGGGGACCAGCGGGAAGAACACGCGAGCGTTGCTACACAGAAAACCGCCATTGATGGGGGTCCTGGTAGGGTCTGCTGTCTGCTGGATGTCTGCGAGGGATGCGATGACTTACAAGGCTGTAGTAGAGTGTCATATTTGCAACGTAGCTCTATTCTCACAAGGGGGTTGTATGTAACGGCGTTGCACGGAGAGTAGGTGAGAGGTTATTGATGACTTCCCTGAGGGAGATCGGTGCTTGTTTATAAACGGGTGGTGCGGGTTGAGGGGGAGAAGAAGGGACAGGAACGCGAATGCAAGCTTATGTGGTGCCTGTTTAGCTCGTGAATTCGCATCTACGTCAGCGGAGTGGCCCGTGCTGTGGCTTGCCAGTCTAGACCGCTTCCAGCAATCGTCAAATTCGCTTTTCTCAAGTCGACCACCAGCAACACCCGTGAGGTCAGCGTGCAGCAATAATCGACTAGAATTAGCTGCAATGGACGGAGGAAATGTCGAAAGTGTCTCTGGTGAGCCATTACCTGGTGCGACCATTCCGCTGGATTCCAATGGCGCACACAGTGGCGACAGCGAAGTGAAGAAACGCGCGAGAAGCAACAGCCCCAATGGTGAAGTTACTGAAGGTCCCACAAAGCGCGTTAAGGGCGTTGCTCCCATCAAGGCCGAGTAAGTAAAATTCTCAAGAGGATTTTGAGATTGTGTGCTAAATCTCAAGGTATTTGATCCACCGTAGCGATGCAAAAGTTGAGACCAAAGATGCGGTTGTCGACGATGATGCAGCTGAGGCAGCGGATGACCGCTATCACAAAGGTGATTCGCGCGATGCCCGCGACGGCGGAGGCAAAGGCAAGAAGGGCAAGAAAGAGAAGAAGCAGAAAGGTGGCCAGAACACTAGCAGAACGTTTGGAAGCTCACGCGACAAATTGCCTCTTTGCTCAACGAGAATGCTCAGTAACGAATTCTCGCCACAGGAGTGCGGCTTTGGCGACAAGTGCCGCTTCGAACACGATCTTCGCAAATACTTGAAGGAAGGCCGTCGTGAGGATCTTACCACCTTCAACGGCAAATGCCCCATTCACGAAGTTAAGGGCTACTGTCATCTTGGCTGGAAATGCCGTTTCGTTGGCAGCCACTCGAAGGAGCGCGACACCGAGGATGGCCAAAAAGAGTTGGTCCTCATTGAGGATTCTGAGCGCACATCGACAATGGTCAACCTCGAAGACGAGGTCGACGTAGCAAACGTTGTGTCTAAGGACGTCAAGATAGGCCTCGCAAAACGGAAAATCGCAACACCGCGCTCAGACCAGTACATGAAATGGATCGACTCAAACAAGGGCAACGAGCGCGCTATGTTTGATTCGGCAGCTGGCGATAACGATGCACTGAGAGAGGAGAAAGAGGCACGGAGGGCAGAGTTCGTGGAAGCGCCATTCAGACCATCCGAAAAACGCAGGCTGTACTATGGACCCGAAACACCAAGTCTGGCACCTCTCACGACTCAAGGAAATATGCCCTACCGCAGACTTTGCGTGGATCTCGGGTGTCAAGTTACATGGAGTGAGATGGCTATGGGTATGCCTCTCATTCAGGGCGAAAGAGGCGAGTGGGCGCTGATGAAGGCACATGAGTCTGAGATTAGCCCACCCAAGTTCCTCCAAAAGAACACAGTCGTTCAAGGCTATGACAATGCCAGCGACATGAAGTTCGGCGCTCAGATTGCGGCAAACAAGCCCTGGCTGGCTGCGAAGACTGTCGAAGTCCTGACCGATCACTGCCCAAAGCTGCGAGCTATTGACTTGAATTGCGGATGCCCTATCAACCTAGTTTGCGAGAAGGGGGCTGGCTCTGCTCTGCTTGATCAGGATTCCAAGTTGGAGAGCATCTTGCGCGGCATGGCCTACGTCTCGAAGGAGACCCCCATCACTGTCAAGATCCGCATGGGCACCAAGGACAACAACCCGACTGCTACTAAGTTGATCAGGCGTCTTGTTCTTGGTGGCTACGAGGCTGTACAGTCCGGCAAAGGTACATCCGGTATTGCAGCCATCACAATTCATGGCAGAAGTAAGCAGCAACGCTACTCCCGAAGTGCAGACTGGTCGTACATCGCTGAATGTGCGTCGCTCATCAAGCGCCTCAAGAGCGAGAAGGATGCTCGAACAGACACAATAGCTGAGGCTGATCCTCGTGATCTTGCCAACGGCGGCCATGTCTATTTCATTGGTAATGGCGATTGCTACTCCCATGAGGACTATTACAACAATGTCAACAATGCTGGCGTCGACTCTGTGTTGATTGGTCGCGGCGCGCTGATCAAGCCTTGGATCTTTGAAGAGATTGAGAAAGGCCAGTACCTCGATAAGTCTGCCTCCGAACGTCTCACCTACATCGAGAAATTTGCCAAGTATGGTCTGCAGACCTGGGGATCCGATGAGATGGGTATTGGTACGACACGTCGATTCTTGCTCGAGTGGCTCAGCTTTGCTCATCGATATGTGCCTCACGGTCTCTTGGAGCACCTACCTCCTAACATTCAGGATCGCCCTCCGAAATTCAGGGGCAGGAACGACTTGGAGACGTTGATGGCTAGTGAAAATTATAAGGACTGGATCAAGCTCAGTGAGATGTTCTTGGGCCCTGCACATCCCAACTTCAAGTTCGAGCCTAAGCACAAGTCGAACGCTTACGAGATTGAGGCTGAAGGTTGAATGAAATGGGGTTGGGATATCTCGAATCGAAGTCTCTCCTTTCAGTCATAAACTATCTCCGGAGGATTGAATGCGTCTGCGAAGATTTCGATCTTGAGCGTACTGCACCTGGAATGGGCGACGGAAAGATCAAGCTCTAATCATTACAAAAAAAGAGTTTCGTTTCAGGATATACTCCACATTCACTCGTCTCCAAACGACTTCAGAACGTGTACTCGATTTGCCAATTGATGCTAGTGACATTGGCGTCGCGCCTAAACGTTTCCAGCCTCATGTTTTTGCGATGTCGTCACCGAGCTTGGGCCAATCAAGCGCTCAGCGAAACCTTGGATGCAGGACTCGCCGAAAACTTACATTGCGTCGCAGAGCTGCATCAGCATCCGTCGTGCACGTGAGGCTATCACCTGCAAAGAGAGATCGTATTTGTCTCTCTTCACTGTCATTCCCGTTGCTACGCGCGTTCTGTACTTCCATACACAGCCATGCACGGACTTCTGGAGCTGTCCCTGCAGCTTCTCAATTTCAGGTATGCTATGATTCGAGACATTGTCGCCACAATGTCTCAGTTGGCAGTCCACTGACCATTTCAAAAGGGGTTCCACCGATGCGCAGACGCCTTTGCTCGGAGAACACGCTGCTTTGAAGCGTGAGTACTCTGAAAGTCAGTCATTCGTACGATAGCTGAGCCAAATCAAGCCACACCAACTACCAAGTCTTCTCGTATTCCAGACTACTTTGTCACCGATGATGGTCATTTCGCAGGTAAGTGATTCTGCTTTTCCGTCGTTTTCCTGCTCATGCATGGATAGGACCCACGCAAACCGGCGATGCACCATATCTTGCTCAGACCAATATAGCACCTTTCATTGGAGTGTCTTATATCCCTAATGCACCTCTTGAGACCCAGGTACCTATTGCGAACGCTGAAGGACGGAATATCTTTCAGAGCCTGGCAAACCTTAGTCCTTACTTCCCCAACCCTCGCGGCTTTGGTGTTGACGAGTATGCCATCCCGCCTGGCTCCAACGTGACATGGCTGAATATGGTACATCGCCATGGCAGCCGCTACCCTGAATTCAGTGGTGATGCGGCCGAAATGACCCTTGGTAGAAAACTGACAGCTGCCGCTGGAAAATTCACCGGTCATGGTGCCTTAGACTTCCTTAATTACTGGAAATGGCAACTTGGTGGCGAGATTCTTGTACCCATGGGCAAGCAGGAGCTCTTCAACTCTGGGACCTTGCACTACTACCAATACGGCCACCTATATCCCAACAATGGCAGCAAGATCGTAGTCCGTAGCACCACACAGCGCCGCATGTATGAGTCTGCGGAGTACTTCATGGCGGGCTTCTTCGGACTCGGCTGGGCTCAGAACGCGACCCTGGAGCTTGCAATCGAATCCCCAGGCTACAACAATACTCTCGCCGGATACAAGCAGTGCAATCACTCGAGCTGGGGCATGGCGAGAGACGCACTCATGGAGTGGGTCAATGTGTACCTCGTCGATGCCCACAAGCGTTTCACAGACAACATCACCGGCGATCTCGACTGGACTATCGAAGACACATATAATTCTCAAGCGCTGTGCGCTTACGAGACAGTCGGGCTCGGCTTCTCTCACTGGTGCAGCCTGTTCACGTACGAGGAATGGGAAGGCTATGAATACGCCCTCGACATTGGCTTCACAGCAGGGACAGCCTTTGCTTCGCCGGTCGGACGGGCCATCGGCATTGGCTATGTGCAGGAAGTACTTGCACGTATGCAGCACCACGTCATTGTTGACCAGAGCGCGCAAATCAATATCACTCTTGACAACAATACCGCCACGTTCCCGGTCGATCAGAACCTGAACCTCGATTTCAGCCACGATGCAAACATCATCAGCATCTTAGCTGCATTCGGTCTGACCCAGTTCGCGGAGCACTTACCCACCGATGCTATCAAGAAGGACCGTGAGTTCATTCTGAGCTACATCGAGCCTTTCGCTGGCCGTCTCGATATCGAAGTTATCAAAGCACCTGCCCCGGTCAACCCCGACCGCCACTCAAAAGATATTTATCTTGACGGCGAACCCACAAGTTACGTGCACTTCATCCTGAACCAGCGTACGATTCCCCTGGGAAAGAGTCTGAACGCGTGCGGAGACCGTGAGGATGGATGGTGTGACATGGAGACATTCCTAAAGGTGCAAAAGGAGCAGATTGAATTGGCAGACTACGACTACGCCTGCTTTGGCGACTATGAAAATCCCAAGTATGGAGACGTCACGGACGGTAGACCACCTAAATAGGAGTAGATGATGCCCTTATTACAGTGCAGGGTGCGGTGGAGTCGCGTGCGAGAGACGAGTTGGAATACATAGGCGCAGAAGAGATGTAAAGAGTTCCGAGGTTGTGGTCTTGTAATATCGAGCACTACTTCGTCAAGCAGATAAGCTTTCTGAAGACCGTTCTATCTTTTGTCACTTGCGTCCTGTGTTTGCAGTCCTCTGCCGTTCGTGCTCGTCTTGTCTGACATCATCATCCGTTCTTGTTTTTCGTCGGCCTCACTTCGCTCGTCTCCCCACATTCTCTTCATTCCAGCACCATTCCTTTCGGACCGCCGACCTCGCTTCACTGGGGTATTGAATCAACACCCGGTTCTTACCGTTTCCGCACACGCGAAGGTCGGACGCTGCTTATCCGGTGCTATCACAGTACACGCGTGGATAATGGTAGGCTAGTTGACTCGGACCAATCCACTCTGGCTTTCGGATAAATCATCACAGTCTCAGCCCTGTCAGAACAAGACGGGCATGGGAGGGCTAGCGCAATTGCGACGAGAGCGGGAATCGCCCGGTGTCAAGTGTTTGGTGCAGAGTGCCAGTGTTGGCAGGGTCCTTGGTCAGGTACGCTCGGTGAAGTAGAAGAAGCACCGAAGCACAATCGGAGCATGGTGTCTGCTACGAAGAAGGTAGGTGGACGAGAGGAGACGCGTAAGTTAGACGTCATTGCAGGGTATGTGGAAGCGAAGCCTGCGTTTACGTTGTGGGGACAGTATTGATTTGGGGAGGAGCGTTGCTTTGAATAGGACCGCAAAGGCCTTTTTGGGGCAGTGTAGAGCAGAGTGGTACGATTTCTGTTATAAAAATGACTCGACGTCTATTGCCCCTCAGAAATTGTGATGAAGTTGCGCCAGTCTTGTCGACAGTGAAGGGTAGGCCAGGAGGTTGACAGTGTGGAGAGATGAGAGGGTATCTGCGGTGTCGAAGTGACTGCTCATTTCAGCAAGCACGTGGCAGGTGCGACTACGCTAGGAGAGAACACCATGAAATACTACTCTGTACACGCAATGATCTGCCTCTTGACCTTCTCGCCTGCACGTACGTGTTTCAGTTCACTATTGACTTCGGTGGGACGATACCGTTAACCGTCCTTTCATCCAGTCATCGTTGCATGGTGAAGGATCACAACAGTAGCTTTAGTTTCACTCAGCTGATAAAATATGCCGACTGTTGGATTCCTCTTGTATTCGGAGGCAGTTCCGAGTAGTAGTCTCTGCCAGATGATACGTCGGAGATTATCCATACGAGGAAATTACCAAGGCCATGGCTTCAATTGTAATCCGCGCAAGCATCCCGTTGGCGGGACTGATATGCACTGCACGTCCACCTGTATTTGCAGCTTCAGTTTACCAGCTGGGTAGACTATTGCGGAGAAGTTCCACGAATGGCCGATGAAGTCAACATTTGTCCCGGCTACATGGTCAGCTGCCTATTGAACGATCACTTCGGGCCGGTTTGAGATGCGTGAAACATGATCCCAGGCACCTCCTCTAACCTTAATGTCGATGTCAGCCAAAGACGGCAAGGCTGCTATGCCTATACTCGCACAGACCCCACCTTTCGTAAGATCGCCTTCGAGTAGAAAGGCGGTGTCTTTGCTCGGAGCTTAATGCACGGCCTAACCCGTACGAAGAATCATCTAAGACAGGACGGTCTGGGGTTCAGCCAAAGAGAAAAGGTGCTGAGTGTCAGGCCGTCGTCAAGTGAGACGTGGATGTCAAGCTTTCCGGAATGCAACGTCATTAACGTGATGATCAACGTGGCTCAAACGCTCAGACAAAAGTGAAAGAAAAGTTTGTGCGGCAGTGCATTGCGACATTGCGACATTGCGACATTTCTTCCATGGACAGGGGAGTCGGGAGACATTCCTTCCAGCGGCATAGTGCTCACTCCACGAGTTTGCAAGGCCTTGGCTCGGCGACAAGGGCTTTCTCGTGTGAAAGGGACGATAATCGTACACGAACTTTAGTGATTGGTTACTGGATTTTGAAAAGAAGGTTGTGGAGGTTGTCAGAACGGTGAGTATCTGGGGTGTTGTGTGAGAGGCTGCTGAATACAGAAGCGATGCTGCATTGTCCAGATAGAGAAAGCACGAATAGATCCTCTGTAACAGCATTGTCAGGAGTGGTGAGTTGGGTGACAGGGAGTGCCGCAGGGTCCAGCTTATGTGACGATCCTATACGAATTGCGATGAAAGAAAGCAGGCGGCGGCGGAGATCTGCGCTCATAGCCAACGGCGACGATACGGCTGAGGTGAGGGGCGCATGGACACTGTGGCCCATATTTGTGGCAGTCAACAGACAATGCAGAACAAAATCTGTCTGTGGTAGCGACGGTAGTGCGCAGAGAATACGGTACTCCCAGCGTCGGCAGAGTGGGATGAGTTCTCGCTTTGGTGTTGTAGTGAAGGCTTGGTGGGCAACAACGTCCCAAGGAGGAAAGAGCGTTGTTACGAGCCCCGCCGAGCATCATCATCTCAGCCAGCGCGACTCGCACGACGACGATTGGCACGCAACCTTGAAGCCGTACGCAGGTCAGCGCACGTCCTTGTCGTCTTTGCCGGCCAAGCGATGATGTCAATTCGTCGCCTGGTGCGACAGGCGTGGTTGCGGCGCCGCTGTGGGGACCGTCCGACCGTGGACAAGGGCAAGGTTGGGAGCCAATCTTGCATTGTTTGCGGCTAGCAAAGGTAATCCCGCAGACGTCATTGCCGCTCAGCCTTCACAACTGCGGTTGCAAGCACTGGCGATCAGGACGCACCCAGCGGCTGCCTTCTTGCGGGCAGAAACACCACCTGGCGCAGCGCAGCCCGCCCAGCTGTAACCGTCGTCAGACGCCCCGTTCCGCGGGCTCAGTGGCCACCTGCGCTGCTATTGACTCGACACTAGCTTGCCGCCGGTCGTCCTTCAGCCCCTCAGAGTGGGCTCTGCGCTTGGTGCTGAGGGCGATCGACACGATCAAACCATGGAGTCGCAGCGTTGGGGAGCGGTTGCCTTTGCATGACTATGCCGGTGCGGCAGCGTGAACAATTGACACCAACTTCTCTTCCTCTTCCACGTCCAAACTGCAGTCGCATCTCAGAGTTCAGTCCGAACGCTTCTTTTTCGGTCAAACCCAGCAGCTGCAGCCACCACGAGGACGCCGGGCTCGGCAACGCAGCGTCATCGCATTCCTGCACCAGCCTATCCACATTCCACCCCTCGCCCGAGGCTCCGACAGCGCCTCGCAGGGGTTGTATCCGATTTTCTGCCAGCAGAGGACCCTTGATATTACAAGTGGCATAGCGCTTCCAGCGGGGCTTCCTAACAAGTCCTCATCCCTCGACATCGCCCACTTTACCACTTGGCGCCTGTCCACTTGATCTAACGGCGCCGTTCCTGCCGAATCTTGTGCACCTCTTCAACTCATACTACAGAGCCGCATCGCAGCCTGTTACTGAGATGTCGGAGCAATTGTCTTCTGTCCCTTACCCGACTGTCGCAGTCTTCGACGTTGACCGCCGGTCCTCGTATCCAGACGACATGAGCACCACCAGCAGCACCGGCTCTGTCAGTGACCAGGACGGCCCCAAGGCCGGCGACCCTACGCTGCGCCCGCGCCTAGGAAGCAGGAAGTCCAGCGGCACCATCATAATACCGCGCGACAGCCCGCACGTCGAGCTCAAGGAAGAAGAGTACGACGACGGTGATGCCAGGACCATGAGCCCTCGACGGAGCAGCGAGGAGATTGAGAAGATGGGCCAGGATGCCCGTCAGGCCCTGATAGAGTAAGTTGCTACCGAGAATCCACCATCACTGCCGCTCGACGATTGCATGAGGCGCAAGGGCGACATCAGCGACCGCCATCTTCGTGTGGCACACCGCCTGTCGTGTCGCAGCAACCTGTCGTCTACCGATCGCAACTCAATGACTAACATATTCTCCAGACAAGCCAAGCAGCTCCAAGCAAGCCTTATGGAAATTGTAGACCGCGTAGAGGTCGTCAAGTCGGAACATGAGAAGCTCGAAGGCGGCAACAAGTTTCTGCAGTCGTACGTATTGTCGACCATGCTTTGTGACTTTCCCTAACACGCTGCAGATACATCGGCGAGCTCATGCAAACCAGCAAGCTCACCTCGTCTGGTGCTGGCAAATCGACCAAAGTCAAAGGCAAAGGCAGAATCATCAAATAACAACCAGTGCTCCCAGCCCCTAGGTTGATCGCCTACAATGATGGCTGGGGTCACGGAGCGTACCAAGTCGGCATTCCACCAGGACCTCATCGCATCATCGACGCGACACGCCTCACCAACCCCCACTATACGAGCATCATGATCATTTACTGCCTCACACATTAAAAACACCGCACACACCGACTCACATCGACTGATTGCGTTCACAAGCGTTGCATAACGGCATGGGTCCGTCGGCGTTTTTCACTTCGTTCGATTCAGCACACCTGCTACTGTGTTACCACTGTTCATCACCTAACTTCTTTTTCGACAATCCCTACGGGATCTGGCTTTGCCGAGCCATTGTTTCACTGCTCGCTTAAACACCTATACCACGGCACTTCGAGTGCTACCGCGTTTGCTTTACACCACGGCGACATTGGCGTTCCGGAGTTTGGACGCTTTTGATGTCATTGGCCTTGGGCTATGGTCTGGAAAGATGGAAAGAAGACGTTCAGCGTCTAGTCTATAGCACAGCGAGTGTGACATGTTTGCGCTCGTTAGCTATGTAAGGCTGTTGGAATGCTGAAATTGCTTCCATTTGGCAGGAGGAAGTCGCTAACCCTGAAATGTGTCAGTAGACAACTTAGAGGTCCGCATTACATAGTTCAATCGATCGCACTGTCCACACGCAATTTCGCCATCAATCTTCGCCTCCCACTCTCCGCGCCAACATCTATTGATTCAATCTCACCAGGCGCATCAACGGTCTACGTTGGAACATCGTACTCGGCGCCTACCGAATGATTTTCGTCGAACCCGTTTCTGGCATCAGGGAAATAGTGATAGTCACATAGCACCACCGATCGCAATCTCTGTACCGTCAATCAGAGTTCCGCATCGAGCTTCCACCGGCAGAAGGTCCACGCTGGAACCCTGCGTCGTAGCAAACCTCCGAGACGGCATCCATTCGAATCGCAGCCGAATCGAGATAGTCCCGAGGAGGACGCAGGAGTTGGCAGTGGGCACAGCAGCTGTGGGTCAGGGACAAGTTTTGGTGCTACCGACCCACACGAAGACTCGCTCACAGCTGCCAGCAAGTGTTTCGTTTCATGTCATGCGCACCTGCTGCAGCGAAAAGGCGCCGTGCACACGCATTGGGTGAACAAAGCCTCTGTTCCACTTGCTTGCCGCAAATCGTTCCGCTGCGCTTCCGCTGCCAGTTCACCTCCAAGGATGAGACAGTCTCGCAAGCTTCCGCGCAACACACGTTTTGTGCGCTGATTCGTCTGCTGTCTTGCTGTCTAGCTGTCATGTGGACTACGCAGTAACCTCAGCTCGTTTACTCGGAGCCTACCGCGCAGCAATCCAGCATCGCCTCCACCCCAGCACCCACAGCTTCATCCGAAATCCCAAACCTCCCGCACGTTATCGTGCTGCTGTGTCGGCGTGCGTGATTAGGCCTCACCGCCACGTTGGCCTTGCTGCCTTCCTTGCATTACTACTCATGCAACTGCTGCAACGGGGTCGTGCAAAATACTGAAGTCAGCACTGTGCCCTAGGGCCCGCCTTTCCTGCCTAGCGTGGCGCCGTGCAAAGTCACGGGTGCGATGCACGGCGGATGCACCTTCTGCAGCCGGTGCCACGTGCTTGGGGCCGATATGCACGGCGAGTCAAGGCGTGGAAGGTTGGCTTTGTTCCGTGCGTTGACAGCTGGGCTACCTTCCTGATCTTGCTCGAAGTAATTGAAATTGATTCACACCCTCAGGTTTCTTGTCTCGCTGTTTGGTTTCCGCAAGCGTAGCATACCGCCCCGGTGCTGTTCAGCACCGTCGCCATTCCCGTCTGAGGATTTGATTTCCCTTGGCTGAATCGCGTGCTCCCCCTCCCACCTGTAAACCCACTCCATACACTAGAAAATTATGTCTTCCCTCGCCAAAGCCCGCAACCCCATACCGCCTCCCAAGCGCTCTTTGCTCGGTACTCGGTAGGCCTACTATCCTTAGCGTGGCATTTTCCTCGTAGAGCATCATGGGTGACTCGAGCGGGTAAGCTCGCCGGAAGCGCAAGATCTTTACACATCCTGCAGCTAATCAAGGCTTTGGTACCTGCAAGAAGGCTGTGGTTGTTGAGTAGAAGGGGTTTTGCGCGTCTTTTCGGCGAGGGAGGTTTGGTGGAATGGGTACTTTGCGGGTTATGCTGCAAGATTATGCTGGAGCGTAGGTGGTAGACAGACGGGGATATGGCTGTTAGTATGGCATCGCACTGCGAGGTGGCCAGGAAGTGGATTCCCATCGTGAGACTACGAGGTGCAGCCCCGTCAGCAAGCGCGAGCATTGCGATAATCTCGCTGGACACTGCTGATGGGAATCGTCGATGGCATGGTACTCCCTTAGCCTGTACCCTCCACGCTGCGGAACTAATGCGTCAAAGTCATCAACGATGCACAATGAGGCTGCCGTGTCCTACGCTCAATGCAGTGATCTGCGGATAAACTCTAAACAAACGACTTGCGTCTCGCGCGGGAGGTGCGGTGAGCGATGGTGATTTTGCGGATGGGATGTTTGGAACGCTAGATCGCAGCTGTTCAAGCTGTGGAAGGTGTGCTGTTAATGAAGCGTCACGGACGCGGGTCTGTCTCAGCTATCAGCCAGACCTCGACATAGCGTGACTGATAGTAGAGGAAGAAGAAGCACGTGAGAACCAAATGAGTGTCAAAAAATAGAATAAACAATAGAGTAAGCTATGAGCCATCCGCGCGAAACAAAAACTCCGCGCGATATGCAATACAAAACAGGATGAAAGGGATGGGATGTACCCACGCTCCCCTGTACCAATGCCGCCACGACAACAAGCACAACAACGCCGACTCGCCAATGGCGCCAACGACAAAAGCCCCTCGAGTGACTTTCCAGCCACACGACCTCCGTTAACGCGATCCAAGATGCTCACGCCTGGGGTATCCTCCCTCTGAAATACAGCTTCTATACACGACAAGAGGAAGAGCCACTACTACTCGGTCTTGTCAACTCTGCTCCTCTTAGTCTCCGGGCCAGCCTCGTCTTTCTTCTTCCTCTTCCTCTTGTCCGTGGATAGTCAACTGCTATGACTCCTCAGAAGCAACTGCGCCCGTCAGTTTCGCTGCTATTTCATATCAGACATGGATCTCAACAGTACCCCTTGTATAGACTCATCCGTCTGGTCGGCAGCGAGGAGTTTTGGGCTTCCGGCGGCGGCGGGCCCGCGCTCGGTGAAGCCGCGGGCCTCGAGCTGCGGGCGCTTCGACGGCGTCGACGAGGGGGATGTAGATGGTGCGCCGAGCTGGGGTGTTTGCAGGTTGTCTTTGGAGTGCGAGGCGTCGTAGAGACCGCCGCCCATTGTGGCACATCGGAGGATAGTCTGGATGAGCTGGTTTTGGCGGAGCGGTTTGGAGAGGTAGTCCTGTTGCTGTTAGTGGCTTCATGTGAGATGAGGTGTGCAATTGACTTACGTCCATCTGTGCCGCGAGACACTTCTCGCGGTCACCAACCATGGCGTGTGCAGTAAGCGCGATGACCGCTGTGGAGGGAATGCCATTTTCACGTTCCCATTCACGGATCTTGGCTGTGGCTTCGAATCCACCCATGACGGGCATCTGCACGTCCATCAGAACGCAGTCGTAGCGCTTCTTTTGGATGTGTTCAAACGCCTCAAGACCGTTGTTGGCCACGGTGACCCTGTGGTGGTATTTCTCGAGGATACGGACTGCGAGCTTTTGGTTGACAGCGTTGTCTTCAGCCAGCAGAATGTTGAACGACTTGGAGTGATCAGAGACCAAGGGTGCGGCACGTCCGTCCAGAGCTGGTATCAACGCGTTCCCCAGGTCGATAGGTAGACAAGGAGTGGTCATGTAGCTGGAGATACCGTTCTCCAGGGCAGACCTTAGGCTTATCGCGACATGTGGTGTGAGCATGACGAGCGGAATGTACTTGAAGCGGTCCTCGCCCCTCAACTCTCGAGCCGTGGCGTCGTTATCGACAATGACGCAATCGTAAGCAATGTTAGTCCTCTTGTCCGATGCCGGCACTTCTTCGACGGAGCCGACAACCATGGGCACGAGATTGAGGGCCTTGAGGTGCGAGACAACTTCTTCGGAGAAGTTGGTGTGGCTCTGATCGATGAAGATGACAGTGTGGCCGTTGTAAGCCCTGAGGTTAGGCTGGATGGCGCTGATATCGGGGTTGCCGAGGCGAACTCTGCAGGTGAAGTAGAACACACTGCCCTTGCCAAAGTCGGACTCGACCCACATGCGACCACCCATGAGCGTCACGAGACGTTTTGAGATCGACAATCCAAGACCAGTACCACCGAACTTCCTGGTCGTCGAACCGTCGGCCTGCTGGAAGGTGTCGAAGATCAAGTTGAGCTTGTCGCCGCGGATACCTATGCCGGTGTCGGAGACTGCAAACTGGAAGACGTACTGGTCCGGACCACATTCCTGCTCTTGCGCCATACTGATGGCAACCTTGACTTCTCCGCGCTCAGTGAACTTGATGGCGTTTCCGACGAGGTTGAGGATAATCTGCCTCAACCTGAAGGAATCACCAATGACATAGTCCGGCACCCTGAAGGAGACATCGTAGGCTAAATTGAGCTTGCGTTCGTTCGCCCTCGAAGCCAAGGACTTGAGTGCGTTGAAGATGGTACCACGGATCGAGAAAGGAATCTCCTCCATGACCATGCGGTTTGCTTCGATCTTGGAGATATCGAGAATATCATCGATAATGGTCAAAAGCTGACCGGCCAAGTTGTGGACGATCGTCAGCATCTCGCGCTGAGCATGCGTAAGGTCGGTATCGAGTGTAAGCTGTGTCATACCAATGATACCGTTCATGGGTGTTCGAATCTCGTGGGACATGTTGGCGAGGAACTCGGACTTGGTCTTGTTGGCCAGCTCGGCGGCCTCCCTGGCAGCTGTGTTCCTCTGAATGGACTCGCGCAAGCTGGACACCATCTGGTTGATCTTCCTCTTCAGTTCGTCCATCTCACCAGATGCTTCGACTGTGATCTGTGTGAACTTGCCCTCCATGGCCGCATTGGTGATATCGCCGAAAGCGCGCACCTGCGAGGTCAAATTTTGGGCCATCGTGTTGACGTCGGTAGTAATCTCTTTCCACCGACCATCAATATCCCGGATGTCTGCTTGTCCGCCCATCTTTCCGTCGACACCGACATCGCGGGCTACGCGCTTCACAGCAAGCGACCACTCGTCAAGTCTCATGACCATGTCGTTGATGGTGTCCTTCAGCAGACGAATCTCTCCTTCGGCATCCACGTGTACTCTCCTGCTCATATCTCCCTTGGCGATAGCCTGTGTGACTTCTGAGATACTTCGTACCTGTAATGTCAGGTTCTGCGCCATGGTGTTGACGTTGTTTGTAAGGTCCTTCCATTTTCCTTCAACGTTGTCGACTTGCGCTTGTCCACCGAGGATACCGTCGGTTCCGACTTCACGAGCGACCTTGCTGACCTCCTGGGCAAATGTGTTCAAACGGTCCACCATGGTGTTGATGGTGATCTTCAGGGAAAGAATCTCACCCTGGACTTCAGCCTTGACCTTGCGACTGAGATCTCCTCTTGCTACAGCGGTAGTAACCTCGGCGATCTCTCGTACTTGTGTAGTCAGGTTCATGGCCATACCGTTCACATTCTCAGTGAGGTCCTTCCAAGTTCCTTCGACCCCATGGACAGTAGCCTGGCCACCCAATCTGCCTTCAGATCCGACTTCTCTTGCGATCTTCGTGACTTCATGCGCAAATTGTTGCAGTTGGTCAACCATGCGGTTGATCGTGTTCTTGAGTTCCAGAATTTCGCCCTTGCACTCGGCCTCAACCTTCCGAGTGAGATTACCTTGTGCGACAGCCGTTGTTACTTGAGCAATATCTCGCACTTGGGTTGTGAGATTCTGCGCCATGGCGTTCACGTTGACGGTCAGCTCGTTCCACATGCCCTTAACACCAGCGATCTCTGCCTGACCACCAAGCTTTCCCTCGGTACCGACGTCTCTGGCCACTTTCGTGACCTCTGTCGCAAACGATTGCAGCTGGTCCACCATGGTGTTGATCGTCTGTTGGAGCTGGAGGATTTCTCCCCTCGCCGGACGCTCGATCTTTCTGCTCAAGTCGCCGTGGGCGACAGCGGTTGTAACAACGGCGATTTCTCGCACCTGCTCGGTAAGGTTCTTGGCCATGTCGTTGACTGCGCGTGTCAGTAGACGGCCCGATTGCGACTACATCATCGATAACTTACCAGAGTCGGTCAACTCTGCCCAAATACCATCTACGCCTGGCAGGTTAGCCTGCCCACCAAGTCTGCCCTCGGTTCCGACTTCTCGGGCCAGGAAGGTGACCTGACTGGCAAACTCCTGCAACTGGTCCACCATGGTATTGATGGTGCGTTTGAACAGGGTGATTTCGGGATCCATTTCCTTAGCATGAATCAAAACCTTCTTGCTCAGATCGCCCATAGCGACGGCTGTGACAATGGCACCGATTTCACGCAGGGCCTTCTGGAAAGCCAGGTTGGCCTGCTGGTGCTTGCCAAGCTCACGCTTCAGGGCGCCAATGTCCTCGATTCCATGCTCAAACACCATGTTCTGGTTGCTCAGCTGCTTGTTAACCTCGGCGCTCAGGTTGTCAATGTGCTCGCGCTGGTTTTTAATCTGGTCGGCCTGCTTGTTCAGGTGGTCGCGCAGGTAGTTGAGCTGCTCCTCGGTGAGGGCAGCCGCGGGCTCTTGGGCGTGGTCGCCGTTGCTCTCCTTCGCAGCGAGCCAGTTGCTGACCCAGAGCGCGCGCTGCTCCTTGGTCGAGCCGCGGCGGTCGTATGGTGCGCTGGGCTTGGCGAAGGGCCCGGCTGATGTGTAGACGAGGCCCTCTTCGGCAGGCTCGCCGGCAGGCGTAATGGGCAGGGCGCCCGGGTTGATGGCAGCATTGCTCTTGTGCTCGAGGAAGTCTATGCGTGCGCAGAGAGCGGCCATCTCTCGCTGGAGCGCGGCCTTTTCGTCGCAGTCGGGGCCGGGCAGATGGATGGCATTTGCAGCGAAGCTCGCGCCGTTGGCGGCGATCTGGGCCTTGAAGGAGGCATCGCGGGCCGGGTCGTGGGCTCTCGCGAGGTTCTTGATGTAGTCGGTGAGCCCGGCGTAGGTTTCGGCAGCCATGGCTGCGGGCAGGAAGCAGGTGTCGACGGGCTATGTGTGCAGCATTGAGGACGGGCAGGGTAGACGCGTGCAGCCTCGGGGTCGCAACAGAGAGTGTAGAGGCAGCGGAGGGTGCAAGGCTGCGAGGGCGGATGCTGCTGGCGTTAGGAGTGCGCGGGCGCTGGGTCGGTGCACTGGCGGTCGACGAGGAGGTCCCCGCTGAGCGATGGGAGCGCTGTCCAAAGCGGATTGGCACCCGCGGCGAGTATGCGTGCGTGCGGGCGTGCGGGCGTGCGGGCGTGCGGGCGTGCGGGCGTGCGAGACGGGCAGCGCAGAGGAGGCAGTCTGGACGGAACAGCACGCAGCAGCAGGCAGCAAAAGCGTGGAAGGAGCGGGTAGCAGAGCAGACACAACACCAGGGTCGACGAGAGAGCCTTCACAAGCAACCAGACGTCTCTGTGATAAAAGATCGCCGGTAATTATGCTGCTAACTGGATGGACGCTGCTAGCCTTGAAATGACAGGCGTTAGGGAGCTCGCCCTGGTCTCCACCACTGGACGCTGCCACGGCCATGCGCGATGCCTGCACTGCTGGCCCGCCGTCGCCGGCACCCTGAACATGCCAGACAAAGGCGCCAGCACGCGTGGATGACTCGGCGGACGTTGGCAGCTTCGGCGCCGCATCGCAATCACCTCACACGGCGTCACGGCGTGTACCAAACAATGGCTCCTTTGACTCTGTCGCCCGCTGTTTGAGCGTCGCCACGACGCGAAGGGAGGCTACCAGCCGGCACGCCGGTCATGTGGCTGCTCCTCCCAATCCATAGGTCACGCCAGGCCAGCACCAACCTTGCCAGCGTATCGAGCGCCGCAACACCGTTTCCACACACACACCCAACTGCTCACCACACACACACACACTCGACTGCTCACCACACACACACACTCAACTACCGCTACGGCAGCAACATGGATGAGGAATATGCCGTGACAGCAAACACAAACGTTCCCTCGCCCCAGTCCCAGGGCGTCGAATAGGGGTAATTCGTCGCCACGGCTTCGCTCTCTGATACGGAGCCTTCTGGTGAGGTGGAAACACCAACGCCCGCCAGGGTCTGCTTGGTGGTGCCCTAGTTGCTGGATACGGCCAAGTTTGCCGCGGTACCCAGTGTAACCAAGTGTAGCACTTGCTAGCGTACATTTCTCGTAACCGCGCTGCACGTTTCGGCCAGCATCGAATTTCCACCCTTGCCCATGTGCGTCGCTGCTGTCCGTGTGTGCTGAGCGCGCCCGCAGCGGCATCGCAGCGGCACACGCCGGATCTCATCTTACCCTCCGCGCCGCTGACCATGTGCATCTGCTCTCCTGTTTGATCGTCCCTCGCACGACGAGCAGTCGTCGACGGGCAGCGATGCAGCGTATCGGACCGCGCGCGCGTTGGTTCGCGGGGCTGCCAACGGGCTCACAGCACGCTGCTCACGCACCAATGGGCGCTGGCGGCCTGGAGATGCCATCTGCCTGCCCCACTGCGATCTTCACTCCCAAATCACTGTCTGCGTTCGACAGCGCCTGATACCCCTCCGAGTCGGCTGTTCGACGGCTCAACATATATGAAAGAGTACGCACGCGTGGAAAGGCTGACAAACACGCCTCATCTCGATCCAGCGCTGCGCTTCATTCAAAAGTTAATAGTAGTGGGGTGGTGAACAGGCTGGCAGACCTCTGCTTCGCGGCCCACAAGTGGTTTGGATTCAGGGTCCAATAGCTCGTTTCACTTGGCCGAGATGGGCGGCTCGCTTTCACGTGGAGAGCAGGGGAGCGGATGGATGGTTCCTGGTACGCCTGAACCTCGAACCCAGGGTGAACGATGTTTTGCTCGATGGGGTATCGACGTTGGGAACAATATTTAAACAAAATGCATTAATAAGAAGATTATGCATTACTACTTCTTCATTTCTCTTCATTCCTATTAAAGCCACCATATCTCGATCGAGGGACGCTATCTGAGCTTCTTCGCGTGCGCGACCAGGCTCTCGATGACCTGCTCGAAAGCGTCTTTGTCGCCTAGTGCGCTCTCCAGCTGTTTCTGCCAGTACTCAAACACCTGCTCTGCTTTTGTCTGCAATCCCTTGAGGTTTTCAACGTGTTTGCTCAGCTCGTCGTCCGTGAAGTTCCGCAACGCCGCCTCAGTCGTCGCGCACAGCATCGACGTAGCGCTGAGATCCAACTCTGGTGGAGGCGGCGGTCCCTTGCGCGGCCGCTCCGACTTGGATTTGGACGAGTCCACGGACGTGTTCGAGGCGTTTTCGCGCTTCACGCGGTCGAGTGCGTTGTTGCGGCCGTCTGAGGACGGACGAGGTGATCGTTCGCCGGGGATGTTGATCGATGGAAGGATAAGCTTCTTTTGTTTCGATGCGGGTAAGATCTCGTCCAGATCGACCGGGACTCCAAGCGAGACGAGGAATAGCCGCCGTATCCTGGACCTTACCCAGTCCGGTGGTTGAAGCGGTGGAGGCGCCACTAATTGCGTCCATAATGAATGGCTCCTCTCAGAGTGGAAAATGGAGCGGGTGCCTTCGTTTGTGGATATGCTAGGGAGGTCTTGTGGGGTAGGATAGATCTCATCGACATAGGGCTGTGTTGCTTCAACGATGGCTTCCAGGGAGGTGAGTTCGGCAAAATCGAGGACAGGCTGCGTGCTTCATCGTCAGTCCACACGTCAACGCGATATGCTCCAGTGGGGAACATAGTATGGTTTGGGCTAGATCTGGTGCACTTACGGGACCTGGCGGTGCTTGTGGAGGGGCGGGCACGGGAGTTTGATTTTGGGGGCTGTCAAATGTAGTCTCTGCCTGTTCCTCGCCTTGCTGAAACCCATCATCAAAGTCCCCAAAGTCGTCGTCGCCTTCGCCGCCCTCTTCGAATTCGTCGAAATCGCCGAACCCATCGTCGTCCTCTGCGTCACCGCCTTCCGAAGCATCCTGCATGGATTCTTGTGTGTCTTCTGGAAAGTCTTCTGCTTCGTTCGGCGCATTGTTCTCGGCGAAATGGTCGTCGTCGTTGATTAGGGACCTGTCAATGGAGGTTGTTGGCGATCCTTCTTCCGTCAACGGCACGCAGGGAGGCACCCGAGAAATGCCTTACGTACCTAGGTTGTCCCGCTTGGGAGGCTCAGGCACCTTGACAATAATGTCAGGCGCAGCATCGGCGCGGCGTTGCTCGTAAGCAAGTGTCCCAGGCACTTCGCCGTGGGCGGGCTCGTCGTCGACTCTCTCTACAACCATCTTTGGGACGGGTGTGCCTCCAGGTGTGAGGGGTCGATCGCTTGCGCTTACTCTTGAAGTACTGCGGCTGCGCTGGCCATCTGGCACAATTTCGACTTCGTCTGGCACGGCATCCTGTGTCCGCATGTTGTAGGCTGCGGTGCCGGGGACCTCGCCGTGAGCAGGCTCGTCGTCTACACGTTCGACTCGAGTGATGGGAATTGGTGATGTTGCCTCAGCCCTGCTCTGCTCGAGACCCTTGTCCAGACCCTTGTCGAGTACTCGGCCCTCTGAGGCATCTGAGAAGTGCTCGTTGTCTGAATCGACTATGGTTGCAGTTAGAAGTGGATCGGACTGGAGGACAGTTCAAGACGTACCAAGCTCCTTCGCACCAGGGTCTTCCAATTCAACGCTCTTGCGAGGCGGTGCAAGCTCGTCAACCATCCTGAATCAGTACTCTTCTTGGTCCGGTTGTTTTTGACGTATGCGAGCGGTGGGAAGCGGTCCCAATGCGTAATACAGGAGTTGCAGGAAGAAAGACGGCGAATGGGGAGGTTAGAGGTGATAAGCAAATCAGAGCAGGTGCTGCGCCTCGCTCTTGTGCCTGCAATACGTCGTCGTCGTCGAGTTTCAAGCACGCGGGGGATTGGAGCGCTCGAGACCACGACCCGCTGTAGCTTGAGCTGGATCACGTGCGGCCCATGCAGCTGTCAGCCCAAGTTTTGGTCGCAACATCGACGCGCCTGTGAAAGACGCCGAGCACAGCATTGCGCGAGCCTTCACTGCCGTCACTTGATTTTGCGCGCCCTGATCCGTCTAGTCTTCTTTGACGCGACCGTGATTATATTGCGCCAATTGCGCACTGTACACAGCTTTCCGCAAAAGTAAACAGCATCCTCCTACCACCACACTCCGTCAGCACCGCGGCCCACCCTCTGCATAGCCGACGTCTTTGCGCGCAACCATGTCTGGTTTCACGTTCGGACAGCCGGCCGGCAGCAATGCCAACAACACCGCATCAAAGCCTGCAGGCGGACTGTTTGGCAGCGCAGGCACCACATCGGGCGCAGCATCACCGTCTCTCTTCGGCGCTGCAGCTCCGGCATCCAGCACACCGGGAGGAGGACTTTTTGGTGGCGGAGGGGCAAGTGCTGGAGGCTCGGGTCTTTTTGGTGGAGGAGCATCCAGCACACCAGCAAGCAAGCCTGCAGGAGGCCTCTTTGGCGGTGGAGCCACAGCAGGCGCCTCTTCGACACCGGGCTTTGGCTTTGGCTCAGCAGCAAAGACCGGTGACGCGGCGAAGCCGTCTCTGTTTGGAGGTGCGTCGACGGGAGCTGCTCCGGCTGCGTCGGCGGGCTCCACTCCAGCCTTTGGATTTGGCACAGCAGGTACGTTTCCCACTGTCTGGACGACTATGGGTGGATGCTAACATCGCACGACAGCCTCCTCGACACCCGCTGCAACACCCGCGCCCAACAAGACCTTCTCCCTCCCCTCGACCACGCCCGCCGGCCCGCCCCCAGGCCCAGGCTTGTTCGGACAAACTCCTGCGCCCGCGTCCACTTTCTCCCTAGGCGGAAACAACAACCAGTCGAGCGGGACTACCGGCGGAGGTCTCTTTGGAGGAAACGCGGCCTCGAAGCCTGCGGCACCAGCATCTGGCACGACATCGAGCCTGTTTGGAGCCAAACCTGCAGGCGCGTCCACACCCACGAGCGGCCTGTTTGGTGGCGGAGCTGCCGCGAGCGATGCAAACAAGAGCGCTGCTCCCTCGACTCCGGGTCTCTTCGGTGCTGCTCCTGCAGCTGGAGCCAGCTCGCAGGACACACCCAAGCCTGCTGGAGGTCTTTTCGGCGGGGGTGGTCTGTCTAGCACACCCGCAAGCAAGCCGCCAGCATTCAGCTTAGGAGGATTCACACCGGCCACGCAACCAGCGTCTTCGCAGCCAGCCGCAACGCCTTCGTTGGGAGGCTTTAGCCTGGGTGGAGGAGACAAAGACAAGCCCGCCGCTTCTTCAGCAGCAGCAACCCCCAGCCTATTCGGCGCTGCGAAACCATCTACACCCGCCTCCGCACTTTTCAGAAAAGAAGAAGGACCTGGTACACCAACATCTGCCACGCCCGCAAGCGGGGCTGCGACAGCAGCAGCGAGCGGCACAGCCGCCACTGCTACAAGTGGGGCACCATCGTTGTTCGGTGCCGCAGGTACAAGCTCTGCGACCCCGGCGTCCTCCGCAGCACCAGCATCAGGAACAACAGGAGGCCTCTTTGGCGGCGGCTTGGGCGGAGCTAGCTCGAAACCCGCCTCGACCACAGCACCAGCCTCGACTTCTGCTCAGCCTGCATCTACTCTCGGCGGTACCCCTGCAGCTTCCGGCGATGCAGCCAAGAGCGGACTCGCAAATTCTACTGCTGGCCCAGCGCCCTCGGCACAGTCACGTCTCAAAAACAAGTCGATGGACGAAATCATCACGCGATGGGCCGCTGACCTGTCCAAGTACCAAAAGGAGTTCCAGTCGCAAGCCGAGACAGTTGCCCAGTGGGACCGAGCATTGGTCGAGAACTCCGACAAAGTCCGTCAGCTGTACTCCAAGACCTTCCAGGCTGAGCGCGATGCTGCTGAGGTTGAGAGGCAGCTGACCATGATGGAGGAGAACCAGCAGGAGCTCGACTCTTACCTCGACCGTTACGAGAAGGAAATCGAGAACCTGATGAAGATGCATGGTGTCTCTGGCCGGTCTGACGGTCTGCGCGGCCCCGATCAGGAGCGCGAAAAGACATACAAGCTCGCCGAGAAGCTGCAAGACCGCCTCAACGAGCTCAACAAGGATCTCACAGAGATGATCGAGGAGATCAACACCACATCCCAAACCCTCAGCAAGACCGGCAAGCCAGACGATCCTGTACGTATTACATCCTCTCCCCTACTGCACACAGCCACGCTAACATTCAACAGCTTACAAAGGTCGTCCGAGTGCTCAACACCCAGCTCTCGCAGCTCCAGCTCATCGACTCCGGCGCTTCGCAGCTGCAGGACAAGATCAACAAGGCGCAGAAGGAGAGCCGCGCTGTTGGCGCCAACGGATGGAATGGGCTGGGCACCGATCCTGCGGATGACTTCTACAGGAGCTTCCGTGGCAACAGGGTCGAGAGGTACGGTGGTCACGCGTAGATCTGCTGATCTGGTATGGGTTGGACAGGTGGTATTGAATGCATGAACTGGCGTTCTTTGGCGTCGATTTGGTCAGTGGATCGAATTTCATGTAATAAAAGCATGGAAATGTACGAGGAGCGATTTGTGGCTACACTGTGTCGGTGAGGACTTAGATGGTCTTCGGCCGTTGAAGTAGCACTTCAGAATGCCCAGACTGCTGGCACGAATGTGAGGATTTTGTGGAAGCTTTGCCATGTCTATGGAAGCTTGTGTTTACAGTCGGCAAGACCAGCTCAGACTAAACAGTGACGTAGAGACAGCCCTTCTGTAAGGTAGGCCCGCATGTGCGTCGCTAAATTGCACTTTCCTTGTTTGGCTGCTCTCACCTCACCATGAGTCTGCCAGACTGTGACAGTTCTTCCTGCACTCACTTTCACTTACATCTCGCTTATTTCTCTTACTTTTCTCGCACTCTTCTGTCACTTTTCTCATTTCTCACTCCAAATCGCTTTTCAAATCGCTTTTCAATCACTTGTCACTCGCTTTCAACTCACTTTCAACTCACTTTCAACTCACTTTTGAGAGTTTTGACTCACTTATCGCTCAGAGCCCATGTCAGCAACGAACACGCATCTACAATGTCTTCCAGCAATCCAGCAACGCCGTTCCGCTTCATGGACCTTCCACCAGAGCTCCGAATTCACGTCTACGAGAAGCTTCTTGTGGTGGGCAGAATCTTCTACACGCCCGACACGTACGACATGGATGAAGGCTGCCGCTTTGACGATTATGACACAGTTCCCAAACCATCCTTATCGATACTACGTGTATCCAAAGCAGTCTGCGAGGAGGCTGAGGAAGTGTATTTGGGTCGCAACACATTCGTGCTTCCCTCTTTCTGGGACTCGTTCCTGCCTTTCAGCACCGATCCGGATATCTGGTTCCCGGGTCGCCTTGGACGAGCCAACAGCTCTATGTTCTCGACCAAAGCATTCGAGAAGCTGAGACATATCAGCATCGCTCTATGCGTTCGCGCATCGAACTTCCCCGTGGTCATGGGCCACAGTGACTGGGGCGATGATAGAATCCTTGAACAGATGACAGCAACTGAGAGGGTGACCCACGCACATGAGAAAGCTCACAAATTTCTGAACAGCAGTCGTCAAGATCAATGCGAGAACTTGGCCTACATGGAGAATCTGCAGTCTATCGAGATTGACTTCACGAACGCCTATTGCCCGCTTGGGAGCTGTCGACATCTGAACTTTTCGTGGGATATGCTTTCAGAACAGGTGCAGAAGTTCCGGATGATTGGTCTCAGACGTGGAGAGAAGGATGAGATCCTGCAGCACTGGGAATATCTGACCGACCTGTCAGCAGACCAGATTGAGCAGCAGTTCCAAATAGACTGCGAGTATACATATTCTGAGTTCTCGGGCTAGAGTTATGGTTCAGGGGGCTTCTACTGGCTTCACTGAATGTACTTCGAGGCCAGCACGACTTACAGTAAGGATCATAACATCAAAAGAAACAAGTTGGTTACGAGCAGTGCACACATGTAGAGCCCCAGGCCTCTTCACAACTCGGTTTTGGCTGTCGTATCCTCAGTGATGCCGCGCAAACGGCGTTTTCCCCACGTCGACACATGTTTCCTTTTGTGACTGCCCTCACCTCGCCGTCTCGCTTGAACAGGTTCCGCACGCTTCACTCTCCGCAGGTGCCACGGTCCGAAGGCCTTCCTCCGCTATGTTACATACAGATCACAGCCTCTTACGGCGACAACTCTGAGCAGCAACAACAAAAAGCCGGCGCAAATCGCTGCTCACTCGCACTCTGAGGAAGTATACTAACAACGGAAAAGTGCACTCCAGCGCTGCAGCCAGTCACTGGGCCTGACACTCGGCAAAGCCCTTATCAGTGAGATACCAGCACAGCTGCTCGGCGAACAGTGTTCGCGGCTATGTGGCTCTTCTTTGCAGAGGTTGCTCTGATGCGTCCCATCCAGAACCTACCTGCAACACCCTTCCGCTCTATGGATTTTGTGGGCGAGCTCCGAATCATCGGCTATGCATACATGGTTGTCTTCGACAAAGTCTCTTTTCACTCTGAGCAGGACTCTGTGTATAATACCTGTTTGGTCAAGGGTTACGAAGTGTATCAAGCGCCTGACTTGACGATGCTGTGAGTATCACACGTGGTTTACAGCGAAGTTGAGGCGTTGTACCTGAGCATACGCAGACTCTGCCGGCCGTGTTGTGTTCTTGGGATCGGCACTGGACGGGGTAGAGCATATCCGTATCGGTTTGGACTGCCGCGAAGAGTACTTTGCTAGCAGACTTCCGAGAAAGTCCTTAGACGAGATACCTGATGGCCAGAGATTTGAGAGGGCTCACGATCACACGCATGACATGCATTTTGTCCGCCGCTGTTGCATGCCGGGCGAGATTGCTAAGTTTGGGCGTTTAGAGTCTCGTAAAGCCGACTGTACCGTTGCTTGTTGTCTGATGGGATTATCGCTATCTCAGTCTCAGACGCTCTGTTATGTGTTACGAAACTCAATGTGTTGGGTTTAGGAACGACGGCGAGAGAGTGGAGATGATAGAGCATAGCAAGAGGACCGCGCTTTCCTATATGTAGTTAGTGCCAAAGAATGACGCGCTAGTCTGAAGCTTGAGCTTCGCGATTGAAGATGCGAGAGCAAAGCCAAGTTGCAGACAAAGCCTGAACCTTACTCTTTCCTTTTTTCCGTTCGGCGCTACCTATACGTAACATGACAAGCATAGACGACCTTTTCAAAAGCCATAATGGCACGAAACGCAAGTTCGAGAACCCAATCGAAGCCGACCCGTCGCAAGCGTACAAATCCGTGAAACTACAAGATAGCAGCGACGTCAAGCGCTCGGCGCAAGTAGAGGACGAAGAGGATGACGATGAAGCTGGACCTGCGCTACCTCCCGATTTTGAGGACGAGGAGCCTGGCGACGACGAGGATGGGCGATTCTTTGGTGGTGGACTGGACGAGAATGCGAAAGACGCCATGGACTTCCTAGATGCACAAGACGGCGAAGATGCGATACGGGAAGAGAAGTACGATGCAGCGTGGGTGCGCAAACTGGCGCGCGACTTCGAGAAGAAGGTCAATAAGAACGCTTCGTTGCGCGCAAAGTACGAGAACGACCCCACGAAGTTTATGGGGTCAGAAGGAGATCTGGATGATGGGATAAAGGACCTCAGCATACTTTCAGAGCATGCGGAGCTATATGAGGAGTTTACGAAGACCACAGCGGCGGCGAAGCTAGTCGAGCTGCTGGCGCACGAGAACACGGACATTGCGATTGGAGCGATAGAGATCATATCAGAGCTCACGGACGAGGATGTATCGGCAGAGCAGGAGCAATGGGATGCGCTGGTCGCAGCCTTCCTGGAAGCTGATTTGCTCAGCCTGCTCATCTCCAACTTTTCACGCTTCGACGAAACCGACGCGACCGACGCTTCTGGCGTTTACCACTCTCTCAGTGTCATCGAGAACCTCCTGTCGCAACCATCGAATACAGACATGATCGGGAAAGAGAAGGCGCTCCTCACATGGCTTCTTGAGCGCATACAAAGGCCGGAAAAGCCCACAACACAAAACAAACAATATGCCTCCGAAATCCTCTCCATTCTCACACAATCCTCGCGTCCGAATCGAACACTCGTCGCCGAAGCGAATGGCGTCGAAATCCTCCTCACGAACCTCGCGCCCTACCGACGGGATGACCCCGAAAAGGACAGCGACGAGGAGGAGTATATGGAGAATCTGTTCAACGTCCTTACCTCTGTGGTCGAAGAACCCATCGGTAAGACGAAGTTTCTCGAAGCCGAAGGTACAGAGCTCTGTCTCCTACTCGTACGTGACGGCAAAACCAGCAAGAACCGTGCCTTCAAAGTGCTCGACCATGCAAGCAGCTACGCATCAACGCCCGCATCAGACGACACAGTACCACCGTACGTCGCCGTCTGCGAGGCGCTGATCTCAGCCCGCGGTCTCAAACCTCTCTTCAGCACATTCATGAAAACCAAACGCCCCGACCCAGCCCAAACAGAACACATCCTCGCCCTCTTCACCTCGCTGCTGCGCAGCCTGCCCGGAAACAGCGACGCGCGCATGCGCCTGCTCGCCAAATTCCTCGAGAACGAGTATGCCAAGATTAATAAATTGCTCGCCCTGCGCCGCGACTACGTCACAAGGCTCAGCGCTTTCGACCGCAGCCAGGCAAGTCGCATTCAGGGGCTGAGCGCGCAAGCCAGAGAGGAAGAAGAGGTGGAGAATATCCCCCGACGGCTCAGCGAGGGCCTGTACGCCCTGCAGTGCATCGACGCGACGCTTGCGTGGCTTGTAGCCGAGGACGACGGCGCGAAGAAAGCCATTGTGAGCGGGCTGGCGGATGCGGACGAGTCGCTTGCGAGCGTCAAGGCTACGCTGAAGGCGCAGCTTGATGGTGTGCTGGAGGTTGAGGATGCGGAACGCGAGGTGCTGGAGGCCTTGATTGGGTTCTTGGACTAGATTTATTTTCAGTACGTTTGAGTGAGCGGTGGAACCTATGATATAATCTGCATCGGATTGTTGGGGAGATGACTTCCACTGGACCGTGTTGATGGGAGTGTGTGCAGGATGACAGGCTCGTGTGAAATAATCAACAGGTGTTCAGCCTCTGTGTACTTTACACCCAGAAGAGATATACGGTATCAGGTGACGCTGCTTGGTTCTAACACCTCACGGGACGACAGGCTGCTTTCGGTACACTGCCTATTCCATCTGATGCCTGCCACAATGAGTTCGTTCACTGACAGCTGTCAACTGTATTCAGCTTTGAGCCGACTGCATTCGGTTTTCTCAGACAACATCATGCCCTACGATTTTGCAAACGCTTACTATTGCGTTGACTATTGCTAGCTGCACCTCGCTATCAACCTCAGCGTAGCTAATTCTTGTGAAATGTTAAGCTGTCGTGTGAGATGCAGTTCATACGCTTGTGGCCTTTATGAGCAACATCCAAGCAGAACTTTACACTCAACAATCGACTAGTCAAACGAAATGCAGGCAGGCTGCGAGTCCGAGGTCAAGCGTGAACTCGTCACTGGAATACGGCTGTGGCGGCGTGGACGATGTAGATATTGATGTGTGGACGCCATCCCTTTAGTCATCTTCGTCCGTTCTCCAGCGCCAGCGGAAGCTCTTCTATCGACTCGTCGTGTGCAGATCGACCGCCAGGATGGTTGCGGTCTTACGGCATTGTTATGGGCTGCGAGTTAGGAATCTGACGCGGGACAGATTCTAGTCTCGGGGAGTGCGAATGTGCACATAAGAACAACGGCGGATGTACTGCTGCAGATATCGCAGGGTCGGAAAGTAAATCAAGGTGTTGAAATTTTTAGAGACTCAACTATTAAACAAAAAAAAAGGCAGCAGTGTAAACCTGTAAGTGGGAATGTGGTCCCATACCGCGATGGTCCTGCGAACGACGAGTCAGAAAGAACGATTGTGCTTGCCATCTGTCGAAGTACAACCTCAACGGTGCAGCACTCTCGTGTTTGAGCATCATTGCCGATGTTGATCTTGATACCAGGATCGCTGACCTTGTGAATCTCCGTGTCAGTAGCTTTGGCGACGCCTGTCTCATGACGTCTCTGTTTCCAGTCTTCCTCCATTCTGGGAGTGGCGCCAGATATGAGGGAAGGGCCTTGACATCTTGATCCATCTAGATATGTTTGCTATTCCTCATGCTGGTTGAGGCAGGGTCGAAAGACAAACCAGTGATCGGGGGGCTACGTCAGCGGTCTTCACGATCGTGCAGCGCTGACGGAGCCCGGTCTTGCTTTCCTATAGGAGCAGGTTTGCTGCTCGATTCGTCACTAGCTCTTATCTCTCATCTCTTATTGAAACTTGGTGGGTGATCTCGCCGGCTGGCCTCGATGCTGGCACCTTGATCAGTAATGTGAGACGAGTCAGAGTTGTCGCTCTGCCTTTATATAGTTGAAAGGGCTCAACTAATCAGCGATTGATCCTATGCAGAAGCCGAAGCCGAAGTGCGACCTCCCACCCAAGGTCGAATGTAGAAATTTTCCGAGGCATCAGGAGGCAGCTGTTAGCTATCTGTGGGAGGACCCCCCAACTCGGTCAATATACTCAGGTATCCTGGTATTGTATTCGAATTTTATGTTGTCTGAGAGCGTTACAGCAGAACGCTGTTATAGTCATTGTTGAAGCTGAGAGACGTGGATCAGATCGAACGACATGGGGTAGGAGGTGATGAGATTCCTCTGATCAACGGATCGGTCCAGATACGTGACTATGTACCTGGCTCAGCTAAAATTCGACCATGTGATGCCCGTTGATCCAATTTCCGGATCAGATCAACAGTCTAATCGTTCTCCTCCGCGACACTTATCCAATTGTATACATTAACCATAGACTACCTTCAACATCTGTTATACACATCGCAATAACACTTCTCGTATGTGGGACAACTAGGCAGTCTTAATTAGCAGTAGCGCTTCAAACTCTAGTACATCTAACACTTACTAGACAGGCTCTTGCCCAAAGAAGATGTGCCAAAGATACTCAAGCACCCGCCCACTTACGTCATCCGGGAGTGGAGTCTCCATCAACCACGTATAGTACTTTTTATACTCATCCAGCGACCGCTTGCGCACCTGCTTGCTCGAGACAGCAAATTGAGCACAACAGGGAGTTGCTATTATTTGAGGTACATCCGTAGTATTATCAAACAAGGCTGGCCACGCATCTAGCGTTGCTATTTCAGCCACTCGATGAGGCTCAGGAGGGTCTCGAAATGGCATTACTTCTTGCGGGCAACCTGGGTCATTAACACAACGCAGGTTCGCATAGCCATTGCTCTGGACAAAGTTTATGTTAAGGTTTCGTAGAGAAACTACGTTGGAATGATCATCGTTATCAGTGTGCCAGGCGCCTGGGTAGCCATCTTTGTGTGGGTGAAGGAATACTATTGTTGAAGGGAGGTTGTCGTAGTGCTGCACAATGTATGCAAGGTATGCATTGCCTTCTCTTCCCTTGTTCCGGAGGGTGCGAAGAGTGTTGTCAGTAAGTGGATCCAGCGTGGATTGATTGTGCGGGGTTTCGATATCGATGTCGTACAAAGCCGATTGCCAATCTTGCAACTCCTCATGGACCCAGCGTGTGTCGTCTTCAGGGGTTCGTGCCATCACTATAATGCGATCAGGGAGTGAAAGGCTAGGTGTCGAAATTGCAGTATCCTGAGTAGACGGGGTTGTATGTTGAGGGGTGCTCAATGTTGATGATTGATCTTTGGTGCCACCACGTGCAATGTCCATGATAAGCTCTTCTTCTGCATCGATCGTCTCCTGTTGCCACGGTACTTGTATTATACTAGGCTCTCTAGTCTTCTCTGGAGTGCCGTTGAAGTGGGCATCAAAGAGAAGCCATCCGCAAAGTACGAACACTGCCACCACTGCAAACTCGATTTTCCTGCGAAACTGAATCATCGCTGAACGGAAAGGGGAGAGGGGACGTGGAAGATAGTTGAATTGGACATAGGACAATCTGTTGCGGAGATGTACTCGAAGGAAAAATTATGGAGGCACCATCGCACAAACATGCGCAGGTGGCCGGATGTCCAGAGAAATAATTAAAGCTGCAGCTCGGCGATGTGGCATTGAGGCACAGTTTATCGATTCTAATGAGGAATTTGGGGTTCGGCGCTTACTTGCCTGAGACACACTTGCTGGCTGAAGTTCGTCTGAGCCAATCAGATGTACCTATGTATCAGGAATCACAAACAGGCATTGGACCGATCCATGAAGCGCGGCGGCAAACAATGCGATTCCCACGCTGTCCAAACTTGCCAGCATCCCCGCACCCAGTCTAGAAAATGTGTGGAACATGAAAGCACGAGCAGGCAGCCCCTCTAACTCTGTTGAGGCTGGCAACGCTTAACCACTTCTGTCGATTAGCCCACACCAATCCAGAATCGGCGCGATGGACTTACTGCACCATGGCTGATAGATTCTACGCACATTGTATGAAAAACTAGCAGGAGCCGCCGTGACGGAACTTGATTGGACTTAGTTCCTTGGAAACTTAGCAAATACCGGAGGCGAGCGAATTCCAGACGATTTCACTCGCCGCCATGAATCCTTCGATTCTTGAAAAGGCACAGCCGCGAGTATCAAACGCAGCATGGCATGAAACCCCCAACAATTGCGATGTACACAACAGGCACGACAGGGTCTTACCCGACTGCAGTATTTTACTGCAGCTAAACATGGATCTACTATGCCACTCGTTCACCGTACGTGCGGATCATCACTCGAGATCGCCTTATTTCCTTGTCGTTCCCCTATACTTCACAATATCTATCCATTAGGCCCTCCTTTACTTTTCCACCTTAGTTTCCATCGTTGAAAAGCGCAATGGGTTCGCTGGTAGGCTGATTCCAATTCTTTTTGGGAATTCTACACTTTGTCACCTTCGTGGCGAGCCAGTGTTGGCCTCAGCCTATTGTCGTGCCTATCCCGGACGTCGCCTTGCCTAACGGAGCCTCCGTAAGGGGTGTATACATGACTGTCGGTTTCAACAACTAAAACGTCCCTTTCTTTGCCGCTAGGTAAGTATCGCAGTCCAAATTGCGGTTTCCGAGAGAATCAGATTTTTTATAATTAGATAGGGGCACAGAAAGTACCTGGTTATGGAAGAGCCGTGAGGAATTACTATTGCTAACCAGCACTGCGTACAGTAACAACAACAAGACTTACATTTATGGAGCAGACGGGGTTTGTGCCGCTGATAGAGGGTCTAAAGCATGCATCACATTACGCGGCAGCGCATACGACAAATCGGCATCCTCCACAAAAAAATCGATTGGCAATCAAAATGATGATGGCTTCAAAGCCGGGGTTCCGCAAGTGGATCCTGGCACAGGGCTCTACAGCAGTCAAGCTCAGCTTGGCTGAGGCGGAAATTCGACTTTTCCGCGAGGACTCGCATCTGCTGGTGATATTGGCACAAGAGCTTACTCCTTGTTCTGGGGACTGGTCGGGGTAAACAAATCTAAGGGTCACTGGTTCTTGGCGGCCTGGACAAATTTCTGGTCGCGAACCAAGATGCCAACCTCACGGCAAAGCTGGCTTATACCACCGCGCGTCCGAAAGGCATGCTGGTAAACATTAGCGATATCCTTCTGAACCGGCCAAATGGTACAGATCAAAGTACCTTCGGAGGATCACAATCAGTGGTCATCCGAGCGTGCATCAATCCTGGTTGGTCAGGCCTGATGACGCTTCCGTTAGGCTACTACGAGAGATTTCAGGCGTATGCAGGGGGCACCTCCAGACGGCAAGTTTGAAGCAAGGAACTTCGGCTTCAATTTCTACACGATGGTCTTCAACGCAACCAATATGTAAGTGTCATTCCAAAGGGATCCAGTAATAGACATTTCATCATCACATTTTAGTGACTATGGTGGTCTGACAATCAGTTTCCAAAATGGCACATTGATAAGGGTCCCCAACCCCGAACTAGTCATCTACGACACATCAATCGCCTCTGATGGCTCGGTCCAGATGAACACATCGCTCCGCAACGTAGTGATCAGTTCGCTTCAAGATGTAAACAAAGACGACCTACCAATCCTTGGCCGACTTTCCCTAAGCTCTGCTTACTTGATGGTCAATCAAGAAGCCGGTCGCTTCTCTGTGTGGCAGGCAAACACAGCACCTACGGATTCCGAAGTCGTCGCAATAGACAAAGCAAACAATGAAGTCAGCGAGTTCTGCACGAACTCTACGAGCCCTGCACCTCTATGTTCATCATCCCCCGCGCCCTCGGCACAGAATGAGAATACGAAGTTATCAGGCGGCGCAATTGCTGGGGGAGTTGCAGGTGCGGTAGCAGGTCTCGCCATACTAGGCGCCATCGGCTTCTTGCTCCTTCGGAGACGACGAGGCATTGCTGCACCTCATGCCTCACAGGAAGCAGACGTGCATGAAAGAGATGTGAAACCGCCTTCGTATAGTCCCTATGGTACGGCTTATGAAGAACCTCAGGAACTCCCTGGGCACCGGAACCATGTCACATAGCTGGATGGCAGAGCCGTCGATAGTAACAGGATATAGACTAGGATCGGGATGGTGACGTATTGTACATACCTTGTTTGCTCATAGCCTTCTATAAACGGACGTCGATGCGGCGAGTCTACGAGCTATGATAAGATAATACTGTAGGATACTAATACGTTAACATGGTCGCATCTCACACCCTTACGCCATCCCGCTGCTCTCTCTTGCTCCTCTTGGTCTCACTAACATGACCCCTCTGAATACCGTCTCGTGCTACTACAGGATTACCACTTTAAAGGTTAAATTCTCATTTCTCTCCCGTTTGTCCTGTGGCTAGAGGACCCTAACTTTCCTAGTGCTAAATTCTAATACCCCTGCTTCGCCGTCTCCTACGGATCCGGTGTCGACAATGTCAATTGTATAAGGAGGTGATGATTTGGAGGACATACGAGGATGCGTTTACTTTGAAGTGGAGGAGTTGTGAGATTAATTTAGCTGTGAATGGAAAGGTACTGAACATAGGGCCGGAGGACGCAAGAAGGGAGTTAGAGGATTTAGGTATATTAATAAAGGTTCTAGATAGGTAAGCAGAGTAGTGTAGTTGCTTTCATTACACTATTAACTTAGAGATAGCGACTGCTTGTTACATGCTATACTCATCAGTTCTACGCATTATAATTGGTGTCACTGGGGTACCACTGTCTTAGCCTGTCGACAGAGTCCGCCCTCGAAATATTTGTGAAGGCCACGATCTGTCATGCGGCAAAGTGTATAGTATTATGCTACATATCCCTAAGTTTGTCCAACACTGGTCTCAGCTCATGCCAAGTATCACATGAGCTTTTGGCAAATTTAGCTGCAGTAAATTCAGAAATCGCAACGTCCTTTGGAAGCGGGCATCAGCTTACCATCAGAGGTTCCATCTAGAGCAATTGTGTAGGTAGCGCCAAAAAGATATAGAGTTGCAGGACTTGTTAGAGTATTAGATGTGGAAGGCAGTCCATGAGAGATTGTAAGCCGCGGCAACAGAGTCGGGGCTGCACACGCTGTCAGAAAGCGAAGCCGCGAGTTTGCTACTAAACTTACTGCAGGTGAAGGACTTAGTTGCGTGATCAAAAGTCAATGGCAGGGCATTCTTTCTGGAATGGAATAGCTTCTGACGTATACAAGCCGCGCTGAAAGCGTTACCCACAAGCGGTGGTATCAGTACGTATGCTTCGTGGGGTTCCCCATGCTGGATAGGAACCGCGCATTCCTTCACGCAACCTTTGGCGTCGGTAGTGACAAATTGCGCAGACGCTCTGTGGAAAGATCGACGGGAGACGGATGAGATGGCAAAGAAGACACGGCGATGATTTGACCTCAACGTTATGGTGAGAGGTGCTTGAGGGCACAGGATTGTACTTCGTAGCTCTCCCTGCCGACGATGGTTTTGGAACATACACAGTATATTCCCCGGCTCCCCTAGCGTGTTTTGATCTGGCTAGGGATGCACGGAGCGCAAGTTGCGCTACATGATCCGTGCTCAATATGCAGCACATTCGTAAGCTCTATTCTAATTAGCCAAGCTTCTGCAGCGTAGAAACAAGCGCTGTACTGAACGGATGTGGACACCTCCTGCAGCGCTTAGGGGTTGCGATAAGCTAAGTATAAATTCAGACAAAGACCATAGTCTAAGCTTGAGTACTGAAGAAGTCTCGCCCTGCTTCCGTTTCTTGCTTTCCCACGGCTTGTCTGCAGACTTCACTACAAGAAGGTAACGGCAAATTCGCGAGCAACTCGTACGTCTGTATGCTCATCAAGCTAACAAGCATAGATGTCTGCAATAAAATATTGTTTTCTGACTGCAAATCAAGTGAAGCGACTTTACGTTACGTTCATAGCAAATGTCGAGCCAACTCAACCAACCCTCCTGGAATCAGCAATCTAATCGCTAATGAATATTAAATACTACAACAATCAAAACGATCTGTTTGCCCTTGCTGGGGAATTCTCAGCAAAGATAATAAAAAACCACGCATTTCCAGAGGGCAACAAAAGAATAGCCCTTGTGGCAACAGACATGTTGCTGAAGATGAATGGATATCGACTGCAACGAAAAACCTTTGATGGAACCAATAAAGTAGAGATCGAGCAAGCCCATGTTAAGGTAGTAACCAATTCCTAGTCTGCGGAGGATTTAGGCAAATTCCATGCAAGCATCGCGACTCGATGAATGGACTGAGGACATTGTTAGCTTTCGTAATTAGGCGACAGAGTATTGACAGAAAGGAGCGATAGCACAAATGTGAGACAGTATAACTAGAAACAACAGTCTTAGGGCTTGGAAAAGGTTCTATAGTTACGAGACATTGGTGAAAAATATGTATGCTCTGTTGCACACAACGCTATTTCAAACTAACCCTAGCCATGCAGGAGAACGCTTGTAATTGCCGCTACCAAGCGCCAAAGGCTGTGTTTTGGGCTCTCAGCCGACAACGCCTCCAACCTCGATATCATCTAGCCCTCCATATCAGGCGCCTTGTTGTATTCAGTGACGTAGGCGATGACACAGATGTCTACACACGGAACTAGTTGGCGCAGAGACAGGAGGCTCCTTTTATTTCAGCTCATTGTTCGTTGCCTTATAGTCTCTCCAGACTTTTCCAACGCGTGTACTAAGACAAAATGTCGCTCCTACGCGAAATCTGACTCTACAATGCCATCTTATTATAGAGCTTAACGCGCAGGGCAATCGTTCTAAGAGCAAAGCACTTCAGGCCAAAGCTTGTTGTTCACAGTTGCATAATTGCTTCCTGTTAATAAAGATGCATAGCACGGCAAGGTCAAGGTAGAGATCGCGTTAATCTCACCCGCAATACAGGGTGTCTGTACCCAATGCGCTGTTCCATCTTAGCCGCCAGACAATGCCGCTTCCTGCCCCCCCCCCCCCCCCCTTCTCCCCCCCTTCTCCCCTACATTTATCCTTTCCTCATTTTGTACTTGCTTCAACTCGCTCCCCTAGCCCGCAACCTCTTCTTTAGGGCAATAGAACTACCCTGCATCTTCTAAGTGTCGCAAATTAAAAAAACATTGCCTAGCAACATAGTTACAAAGGCATCAGCGATGGCGAGTTAGAGACACTTCTAGTGCTTAGCAAGAAACTTGTACGTTCCCTGCAGACTAAGATCAAAGCTCGCCTATTGCTGTCTAAGCCATCAAAGGCCGTATTAGAGTGCATAGACAAATTGCACAAGACGACAGAGAAATAGAAGATTGTAGAGCAATTAGACAAGAAAGAGCTCTTAGTCTTACTAATATAACACCTCTAAATACTATCTTGTGCTACTATAGGGTTACTACTCTAAAGGTTAAATCCCCTATTCCTCCCTTGTGTCCTCTAGCTAGAAGACTCAAAATTTCCTAGCGTTAAATTCTAATATTCTACCTCCGCCGTCCCCTATAAATCCGGTGTCGACAATGTCGCCCGAATCGCCGCCTCCATAGAGATCTTTAGCAACAAAAAGACTACCAAACTCTGCATCGGTATTCCCTTCGTCAAGGGGCTACCCACAACGATGGTAGTCAAGGACGCGTTGCCAGATGGAACGTATAGGGAGGCGATCATTTGAAGGACATACGAGGATGCGTTTCTGCCGGACTTGAGTGAGACATAGGAGCGGATTGCGAAAGGAAGGGTGCCGAAGACAGAGCCAGAGGATGCAAGAAGGGAGTTAGAAGATTTAGGTATGTTGATAAAGGTTCTAGATAGGTGAATAGAGTAGTGTGGTTGCTTTCATTACACCATCATGTCACAGATAACAACCGCTTGTTACATGCTATCCTCATCAACTCTGCGCATTCTAATCGGTGTAACAGTATAACAACAAAAAGTAACTTCCTCCCGGTGTGTTGAGAAGTCCTGGGAAGCGAGTACTTTTTTGTAATTTTATCACAACAACCTCCGCTGAGATCGATGCCTGTCCCGGATGGAGGTCAATCTACTTTGGGTGGGGTTCAAAGGGATCGGATCGAATGAAAGGAGGTTCGTGGTATACCCACATGCACTCAAAAGTCAACCCTTGCCTTTTCACGAATCACTTGTCCGGATAAGAGCACAGCGCACTCCCGATTGCGTTTGATACAACCTTAGAGCTTCCGGCTCAAGAGCAAAATGACAACAAAAACATACAACAGCGGGTATTCGCTAGTGGTCACCCACCTAACTACTAATCCGCCGGTACGTTGCTTAAATAGGGCTGAGCGAACGGGAAGCCTTGTTTTCAACGTCCTATGGTCGTATGTAAAAGAAATGAAAGCATATAGAATTAATATTCTGAGTTGCTAACGTCACCGTCACTCTACCTCATCCACCATCACCATCAGTCATCGACTTCCACTCACAATGGCGCTGCAGTCAAATACATCTTGCAGAACACGTAGACTTTGTCTACGATCTGTTGACGAGGCAGTCTATCGCAGTCATGTTTCGTTTTGCATGAGTGGGAAGTGCTCTGCGTAGTTGTATCTGTCTTCACGGCTACGTCAATTGTTGTTTGGAAGAGAATATCTGTTATTAATTGCGAGGATAGCTCACAGTGTGTAGGTGTCTGTTGAAATAAAATTAAAGGCCTCATTTGTTACGGCTTTGCAGCCCGCATCCTGTTCTTTCCAAAAGACAAGATCACTTTTGCCAAGCCCCTACCAAAGTACCCTTTATACACTAATGCCTCAACAACAACCTATTATTAACGCGTCTAAGGAAGCTCAGGTACAGCTTGCGCTTTAAGCTCTTAAACAAGACGCGAATCTCTCCTAGCGACGCGCTGCAGCTATCTATAACGTTCCTTAAGCCACACTAAGCCATCGACTTACTAGACGACCTTCATGAGGCGATACTATGCCTAACTCACGAGGGCTGGACAATTTAGAGGAGCAGGTGATTGTTAAACACATACTTAAGCTAGACAAGCGAGGATTTAGCCCTCAGCTGGCAGATGTGGCTGCTATGGCCAATTCTCTGCGCGCTGAGCGCAATATGGGCCCTGTTAGCACAAACTGGCCCAGTACGTTCGTAAAGCGTTAACTAGAGCTTAAAGTGAAGTTTAATCGCAGGTACGACTATAAGCGAGCCCTCTGCGAGGATTCTGGGGTTGTGCAGGGCTAGTTCAGCCTGGTAGCCAACGTTAAAGCCAAGTATGGCATCTAGGATAACGACACGTACAACTTTGACGAGACAGGCTTTATAATAGGCCAGATCTCCCAAGGAGCAGTTGTCACAGCTTTAGAGAGACGAGGAAGGCTAAAGGCAGTCCAGCCAGGCAACCGGGAGTGGATAACGGTCATACAGGGCATTAATGCGAAAGGATAGGCTATCCCGCCCTTTGTTATCTTTAAGGCGCGCCACTACCTCTCTAGCTAGTATAAGGAGGAAGACCTGCCCTAGGACTAGGTTATTAGAGTCTCTAGTAACAGCTAGACTACTAATAAGCTTAGTTTTAAGTGGTTAAAGCACTTTAATAGGCATACAAAGGAGCGTACTGTTAGTACCTACTAACTGCTGGTTATTAACAGCCACAAGAGCCACAACTCGCTCTAGTTCCAGCAATACTGCAAGGATAACAAGATTGTTACCTTATGTATGCCTCCGCACTCATCACACCTCCTGCAGCCACTTAATGTGGGCTATTTTGCCCCTTTAAAGATAGCGTACGGGCGCTAAGCCAAAATACTTATGCGCAACTGGATTACCTACCTTACAAAGACAGAGTTCCTGCCATGCTTTAAAGCAGCCTATAATGCAGTATTTACTGCTAGCAACATCTAGGGTAGGTTCTAAGGTGCTAGATTAGTCCCCTTTGACCTAGAACAGGTCATATCAGCCCTTAATGTGAAGCTTCGGACTCTATGTTGAAGTTGTACTTTAAGCAAAGCTCGTAAGCACGTGTTCTATTGGTTCTCGAGGATGAGTACGGTGACAGGAGTCCGAGGGGTTGGTTTGCAATGAGGTGTACAGATACGATCTGTCAGTCTCGAAGGCAAGGTAACGATGAGTAGTACAGAGTAGACTGTCTAGCTCGAAGGTTAAGTTTGAGATCCAAAGACAAACTTGATTGACTAGGTTGAACACGAACCATAAGGGTTGTGTTCCTACTTGTTATATACTAAGGGAATATGCAGAGTGCTCAGTTGTACTGATCGTACTGATCGCACTGAGCACTGGTCGGACTGATCACTGATCGTACTGAGCACTGATCATACTGATCATGCCAAGACTGATCACATCACGTGACCCATCGATGATAGCCGAGCAATGACTGCTAACGCTGTGTGGTTGCTTACTTGTAATAACTCCTCCCCTGTGGGTCGACTGTGCCGTACCAGGGTGGTGATCCGCGACGTTTGATACTGTGTTCCTCAGGATCGTAACACTCTATCACCACCACTTCCCGCCAACAACGTGCCCTAGCAGTCCCAAACCCTAAGCAATACCCTAGAATTTGGGTCGCAATCTACTCTAATTCAAGAGAAGTATAAGAAGTAACAAGGTAGCTCACTAAACTCTGTGCTTAGCGCGCTTAAGCACTACGCAAAGGGGGGAGTAATCTTATCCCACAAGCTAGTTTTGGCTTAACAGGAAATTAAGGAGCTTTAAGCGGCTAACGAGGCTGCTACGCGACGAAAATCACACAAAAGAAAGCGGGTTTAGAAGGAAGGGACCCTAATAGTTAAAGATGGGCAGCAACTAGTAGCTCTAAAGGAGTTTAGGGCGCGTGGTGATAGGAAGAGGGCGAAGAAGCAGGTGCGCGCTTAAGAGGGTGAGCTAAGCTAAAGGCGCTGTGGAAGGTGCAATTAGACTAGGCACAATGCGCGAACGTGCAAGATTAATGTAGAAGAGGTCTCTAAATAATACTATGTGCTGTAGTCTGCTATAGAGTGCTAAAGTGTGGTGTTGTAGGCCATAATGGGTCAGGTTTTGGTGGGGGCTTGGCAAAAGTGATTCGCTCGCCCGTTGATCCGCTCGCCCGTGGGGTACGTTACCACATACATGGTATATTACTCGCAGCAATACCCTGGCATCCAAGTATCTGCCTTCGTACAAGTCGATGCATCTTCGATGGTTCGATGTCAGTCGGCTAATCCTCGATTCGATCTCCAAAGCTATGCTAGAAGGCCCGAAAAGGAGCACTTTGACCAATCTCGATCCAGCATTTGCATCCTTCAGAAAATCAAGGCTTGAATTGACAGTACAATTCGGCACTCCCAATAAGGCATTCCGCCTGTCTGTAGAACTCCCATTATGTCTCTTTCGAATACACCCCACAGTGCTTCAGTACCGGTCAGAAGGACGAAGATGTTGAGTTATTGGTCGGTCCGATTGAGGGACTGCTAGAAGGCCGCTAGAATGTGACGAAAACAAGGGCACTGCCTGCCTCTTTGGTGGAGCAAGAGGGTTCTTCGAATCAAAGCGTTCGGCTCGAAAGTACCGGCGGCCATGATTGAGCTGTCCAAAGTGAAGAAATGTGCCTCAGATTGAGCACTAGAATACGATCATTTATTATTCCGGTTCATGAGTCTCCGCCTTCAACGATTGAATCGGTGAGGACAGCACTTGGATGGAGGTGGATCTCTGACGGGCAGCTTCGTAGACTTTGTGGGTTCGCAGGTGGGAAGACTGGATTGCCGGTCGCAGCTTGAAGCTATTGTGCTCCACTACGGTAGCTAGAGTAGCCAATTGTTCGCTTGCAGGCGGGTGCGCCTCAACCGCGCCAACGCGGGAACATGTTGCACGAGTACGGGCGTCGGGAGGAAGGTGCGGCTGCAACGTGGTGGGAGGAATCTGGTAAACGACAGATGAATCTGCATAATGTTGTGTCAGCCCACGTGCGACCATACCCATTCAGCTGATCGACAATGAGCCCAGGGTCAGGCTAAGAATCACGGCGCTGTGGAGATGAGAGAGGTCGATCAATGCTCCATCACCGTTTCAGTGAAGAGATGCAAACCGCGTCCGAAAGTCCAGCTTTCAGTCACCGCTTCTTCTTTTCCATTTGCGACGTCGGTAGTTACAAGTGTAGGCCAATTTCAAAGAAACTTGTGCTAGACCCTGAGTGCGTTGCCATACACAGTAATGCCGTGAACAGGTAAAGTTGGTGCCGGACGGCAGAGCTAACGATGAGCTTGAGCTTCCCAATCCAACCGAGTCGTATCCGGCTTTTACCGACGGAGCTACTACCACAGTAAGACGTCGCCATGACTTGACGACGCATGGATGGTGACGACGGTCGGCAGCACTAGCTCTAAGCGGTGGTGCGGTCCCAACGCGGCGTTTGAACTGGTTGATTAGTGAAGGTGCGTCAGTACATACTTGCCGCACCTACTCTGAATGCCCTGGCTGACATCAGCCTCGCGTGAGGTCATGGAAACCCCGAGGCAGCGCCGTACAATGTTTGTATCGTGACGTTGTCGTGAGAACTCGCATATCGACGGTTGGTGGACGTTGGAGCAGCGAGATGAGATTGCGTATTATGCGCCACCGAACATCAACCGTTCCGGGATGGGCTGGCTTTGGAGCTCTCCGACAGCTTGGCGCCCGCCGAAGAAAGGCGGAAGCCAGTAGCGTCGAGACCTTCTTAATTCCGCCCTATGCTGGGCGGCTGAACGTCGAAGTCGGCATGACGAGGCACCATCACATACATTCCGCAGCGCCGGCCGCGTTCTACCGGAGGCGGAGCAACAGCAGTCTAGCTCCTGTTCAGCGGCGATGCCGTTGTGTAGGTGGTCTGGCTGAGGGTGCGCAGCAGTCAGATGGGCACGCAGATGGTGGGACATTCGTGAAGCACCTGCCGTACTACAAAATACCTATGTGTTCGTTTTGGTCCAAGCGTGGAAGGAGCTGCTGCAGGGTCCAATCAACGGTTGTTTGAGCATGAAATGAGACAAGTTCGCGTGGCACACAGGGACTGTTGGTCGTTATTGGACGGACTTCAAGCACCGCAATGTTCCGACGAGTTATGAGTGGTCACGAGGAGAGGGGAGTTCAATTCGAAAACAGAGGTGAAGTTGGAAATGCTTGACGTGCATACTGTGTAAATGAGTCAACGAGGGACCATGCCGACGTGGGGTTGCGGTGCTTGGTATATGTGAGCGTCATTGCAGGGGTGCCAGCGTCTGCTGTGCTGGTGAAAGTTACCGCCGAGGGGCATGTTGTGTAAGCGCACGGCGGTATCTCGATGGACGATATGCAAGTCAGTGCAGTGCATACTATACCCCAGAATAACTGACAGCGGGCACAGGGAGGACCATCTTATTTAGTCGTCGCTGCGAAATGGTGGTGTGTGCTTGTCCCCACGTTGAGCACTGAGCAGGCGTACCACATCTGAGCCTCAGATTTGGTCCCTTACCGTGGCGCACCTATGACCACGTTGCAATTCAACGGACCACACGTAGCTCAGGGCCTGGACCGTCTGCACGCAACGTCTGAAGCATTCACATAACCGCTTGTTCAAGAGGCTAATGAATGCGGCTGGTGTTGAGTTGTTCGTATGTGTAAGAGTCCACTATGGATAGCCGAAGAAGGCTAAACAACCGAGTAGAAGCTAGAGGTGATGAGAGGGATCCTTGTCGACGCATCCTGCCGAGTTGACCGAAAGCTCGAGGCAACGGGCATGGGCTTGAAACGGAGGCATTGCGAGAAAAGAGGCTGGTTGAGGCGCTCGTCACAGGAGTGTGGATGAAGGGTCTCCAGCTTGCTCGAATTGGGCGCGCAACCGAGGACATGTCCAGCTGCTGCGAGACGCATCGCGGAAAGACAACGGTTGGGTGTACAACTAGACTACTGTGCACACACCGGCAACGGCGCTGCTGGTGCACGTGTGGCGGTACGTCAAGTACTGGGAGGCCTCGAGGCTCCAGTTGTGAACAGCCAGGCAGAGCATTCGTCAAGCGTTGCTGGGTTTGGAGTGGCAGCAGCAGAGGGTGGACTCGCCTGCGACGACCCGAAAGCAGTGAGTGATGTGCCACAGCGGTCCTTCTCCGGCATCTGACGTACAGATTCTATAGAGCCAACATGCTCCACGGGAACTGGGGAACGCAGATGCAATACTGCGCGGTTCGCCCTCAGCAGCGTATCGAGATCTCGCGCCACGCTGGCGGCTCACAAAGCATTCTGCTGCGCCCGGCCTACTGGAAGACAGCATGCGCTCTGGCCGCAAGCAGATGGCCATGCAGCGCCGGACAGTGCTAGGATGCGAGAGAGAAAGGCCACTACCGGTATGGTACCGCTGTGGGTTACGCAGTAGCAGCAGCCGCGGCGTGACAGTAGTGAGTAGTCACCGTACATGCCTGGCCAGTGCGCAGCAGACGATGGCCTCCCATGCTCGGGGGAAATATGGGTGCCTCGGCCGGGTGGTCCGTTCCAAAATCTCATGGCAGAGCGCGCCGCTGGGTTCATAAGGGCAGATGCTTCCAGCCGCAGCCAGCATCTCTCCGGACTCCTTACAACGGTCACCTACCAGTGTATTATCCGCGCCGCCGTATCCGTCGTTGATCACCGTCGTCAGAGTTGCATCTTTCGACCGCCGACGCCAGAGCCACCTTGCTTAGCGCACTTGCCCCATTGGCCGCGCCAGCCCCCAGCACCAAAACGCACCAGGGATCTCGAGGCCCAGCGTCGTAGCGAGTTGAGCCCGTAGCCTGCAGGCCCAATAACTCGACCTTCGTCACCGCAAGTCAATTGCGCAGACAGCGCGGCCATATAGTCCGCAGTCGCCCCGCGAGACGCCAGCATACTGCCACTGCTCTCATTCGAGCTTCAAGTATTCTTCCATCGCTTCCCCAGTGCGCAAGCACCCCGCTGCTCCCACTCTCGCTGCAGCCCTCTGCACAGTCATCTGGAGCCGCGCCCGTACTTGTTTAGCCCATAACGGCTGCCGCCCGCTTGCCAGCCCGCCTGAAACTACATAAGTTCACAGCACTTTCCCTCTATTCTCACCGATCTCACCGTGAAGCTGGATTCCCACGAGACTTCGCCGCCACCCCTCTCCCACTCGCCGCGCGAATCCACCGCAGCGAGCACTCCCGTCACTACCCCCACCCAGCACGCCGTCTCGCCACACTTTGGCCGTGCAACCAAGGACTCTCCCTCGCTCTCCTACGCCTGGCAGCGCAAGCCACACGAGCTCGTGCCCAGCCGTGAGCCCGAATTTGACCTTCTTTTCGAAGACTCGGGCGACTGCAGCTTCCCGTTGTTCCCCGCAAGCCCAGCGCAGCACAGCAGCTTCCTGGGCAACATGGCACAGACCGCCACGCCCATCGACATCCAAACGCCCCCGCGTTATGGCTCCAACTCGCCGCAGAACCAGACCTCTAACCTGACGTCGGCCCTGCGCGAGGCTGAGGCCAATCGCGACTTCAGCCAGACGCCCAACCAGCTCGACCCCAATGGCAACGGCTTCCAGTTCCGCGACGGCCGCCCCAGCATGTCTGAGCGCCACGGCTCCATCAGCAACATGCTTGGCACCTCGTTCTACGGCAGCGGTGCTCGTCCCATCTCCATGCGGGACCGCGGGCGCCGTGAGAGCACCAACATGGGCAGCTTCAACGGAGGCATGAGCTGGGGTGGTGTTTCAGTTGGTTCCTGGATCCGCGATGAGTAAGTTGACCCAGCCAGGCTGCGACCCCGGCGCCACAGCGCTCCACATAAATGTCACCCTGCTAACGGAACGTGCAACAGCATTATGATGGCGGGTACCTCGCCCGCGCCTATGAACATGGGCCAGTCCCCGTCCTTCCACTCTTCCTCGTATCTTCCCAAGATGGAGGCAGCCTTCATGAAGGACTTCACCTGCTGTGGCCTCACACTGGCTTCGTTGCACGACCTGCTCCAGCATTTCGAAGAGACTCACGCCAATGCCCCCGCAGCTCGAAACTCGCAGCCTGCCAACAACGGCATTCCTCAGGTTTCTGGCGCACCCGCACCTTCAATAGCCCCTGGGCAAACACAAGGCGAGCCTGCGATGAACACCCAGATGGGCTTTCACCCTCGCCAAGGCTCCATGGGAGGTCAGCGTCAGCGTCTGAACTCGATCAGCCGCTCCAATCTCTCGACCGTTCAGGACATGGACTCTCTGGATGATATGGAGATGGACATGGATGGCTTTGACAACCTGGCTCCGATTGAAGAAGCACCGTCACAGTTCCCTGTGCAGCAGCCTCAGTTTGGCCAGCAGCAGAATCAGCTGCCTCAGCTCAACGTCAACCTCGCCAACAACATGCAAAACCACCAGGGCCTGAGGACATCGACGCCTTCGACGCCCTCAGCGTCGCAGCAGTTCAACTTCAACAACAACCCCACTGTCTCTTCCGTAAACACCCCCACACTCGGTACTGTTCCCATGCAGAATCACAACCTGACTTCACCTGAATCGTCGCACCCCGGCACACCAGCCGAGCTCGACATGGACTTCAACACCTTCAACCCCATGATGGGCATGGATATGGGCATGAATGGTATGAACGGTATGAACGGTATGAACGGTATGAACGGTATGAACGGTATGAACATGAACTTTGGCAACGGCAATTTCGGCATGTCTGCCTTCGATAACAACGGCACCATTGATCAACCAGGCAAGCGCCTCTTCAGCAAGCAGGGTGGCGGTCTCAACCAGGCTCAGCTACAAGCAGCTCTGAAAAACTACCAGCTTGGTGGTGCTGACCAGAGCGAGCTTGCACGTAGGATACGTGAGCAGCAAATGCTTAACGGAGCAAGCATTCCTCAGTTCCCCTTCCCTGAAGAGGTCAAGCCTTTCAGGTGTCCCGTCATCGGCTGCGAGAAGGCCTACAAGAACCAGAACGGTCTCAAGTACCACAAGCAGCACGGTCACCAAAATCAACAGCTCAAGGAGAACGACGACGGCACATTCTCAATTGTTGACCCGCTCACCTCTATCCCTTACCCCGGTACCGTTGGTATGGAGAAGGAGAAGCCTTACCGCTGCGAAGTATGTGGCAAGCGATACAAGAACCTTAACGGCCTCAAGTACCACCGCTCTCACGCTCCCCACTGCAACCCTGAGCTTGCACTCCAAAAGCTTGGACTAGCGCCCAATATGCAGAGCCTCCAAAACTTGCAGAACGCCAATGTTGCAGGCGCTGGAATGGGCGGCATTGATCCGTCGATGTTTTAGAGCGCATACACCCATCTTGGTTCTTCGTCTTCGCTTGGTCTTTCGTGCAGGCGCGTTGCACCTTCACTTCATAATACCCGATTGCGACGCAAACAGCGCCTTTCACGCATAGATTTGTCATTTATGTCACAGTAGCTGTGGCAATTTCCGGTTCTTCAAAAGCTACGAGCGGTGTGCAGCCCCGCGTTGTTACATCTGCAATCTTACTCTGGATACGTTACCACGTTCTGTATACCGTCCTTCGATTACAGAACATCTGCTTCAAGCTTCATCTCCTTGATCCAGCCTAGTGTTGGTATAGCGACCTGGTTTGCATTAGAATGGTGTTTATGTCGGCTCTGTCTTTTTCTGATTTTGCGGAATATCCCCACGGTCTTTGGGTCTCGATCAGTTTGGGCGATCACTAGAATGGATTTGCGGCGTTACTGGATCCCAAAACAAAAGTTCTGAAGTAGGCTACTCATGTTACGCTGCTTACTACAATCTCATGTCTTCCTTTGCCTAGTAGCGAAGCCTATAGATCTCGGGGTCTCCATGCGGGCTCCCGTTTCAGGAGACGCTCGATTTCCTAATACAATAACACTCTACTTATGAATGACTTCCCTTGGCATAATCCTCCTTGCGTGCATACACCGTTCATCACTTGGCAGGCTTCAATCTCCTTCCTCTAACGGAGACGATCTCCAATCTTGACTTACACTGAAATTACCAGAGCGGGAAGGACATAGACCTGGTGAAACCTCACGATGAATAGACTGGGAGACGTGTCCGAAATGCTCATCTCCCAAACTTCACCACATGACCCGCGGTACGGTACAGGTTGATAGCTTCGTGTCAATAACACGACTAGTACGTCTCATCGCTCTGACAATTTCCTTTGCAGGATTGCCTGGACAACACCGAAGCTTGAATGAAGATCCCGAGGTTCATGCTTCCACGCTATTGTCGATGCTTGACTGGTCTCCCCACATACATCTGTGTTACCGATCACCAGGAGGTCTCGATCCCTCCTGTGCATCAACCACAATTCCGGAACCATCGTTCCTACCACTTCGCCACACTGCGCCTCGGTGGACTATTGTCAGGGTCTATACAGGCCATGCCCACGTGTTGGACCCGCCCCCCTGCCAAAGTGACCCTGCGTCGAGCTTGTGCCATTTGGAGCCGCCTTTCATGCTGTGTGTCGTGCAGCGTGCTGGAGCACGGTCGTAGTCGCGTGTCCCTTGCAGGCTACCGTGGCCAACCAAGCGCTTCTTTTACCACATCGAAACCGGGGTAGCTGCACTACAGCTGCTGCAATACGCTACTTCTGCCGTAACTCCCCGAGACCACGGCCGCAGAGGCTCTGCTAAACATCAACTACCGCTCTTGGCAACCTCACGATACAGACAGCTGACGAGCCATCGGTCGCAGCGAGAGGGTGGCAGAGCCGCAAGCTTGGCTGGCGAACCGTGAGTCTCAGCGGCGGGGCTCGAATCAGGCTAGCACGCGGGAACGCAGATGATTCGGGTGGGCTCGGTAATCAAAGCTCGAGGGATCAGTGGCACGGCTTCCACCAATCTGGTAGTCAAGAGCATATAGCCTGCAGGACAAGCGTATTGCTGGCTTCGAACGGTTGAATGTCACCCGGCACTATCGAAGCAGCCGGCACGCAGATGGAAGCATGCACAGAAGATCTGAGGCGGTGTGTTGGAGAACTGCCGTGTCTTCGTGCCCTTGTACAACAGGTGTGGACAGTCATGGATACGACGCAGATCCACTTGGGCAGGAGAACATGCGCTTTCAGACAAGCGGAGCGGAAATCTCCATGGAGGGCTGGAATTTTGCGATCTGGAGTTCGAGGCTAACTCTGTGGGCGGAGGTGGGCTGCGGTGACGTTTGATTGGCTGCCTGGCAGCCGGCCACCCAGTCGTGGTCTGCTCGAGCCTCCTTTGATCTCAACATCTTTAGAGTAAGCTCTTGTAGAGCGAAACATGCAGTGGCTGCATGTGCAACAAGATACTTGCCGTCAAGTCATTGACAGTCTTGCCTGTACTGGCGCAGAAGCGTTCGCACATGCTCCCTCGGCACGTCTTTGTGGCTGCTTCCAGTCCTGCTCCAGCTGACACCAGTGACACCCCTTTCCCAACAAGCACCCAACCGTCAATGTTACTTCACCTCCAGCCACCCCATCACACAACATTCTTCCACGTTCTTCGTACAACATCCACCTGTTGCTCTGTCCCAGCAGACCGGCGAGCCCGCACGCCATCCCGCCGTCAGTCAGCCGCTGAGCCCCAACATCGCCACTCCGGCGAACGCACTGCGCGGCATCCAACGCCTCGTGAACGCCGACCAGCATCCTGTCATCCCAACACTTTCTAGTGCCTTGTCATCGCCTCACCCCTCTTTCCCCATTCGAGGAGCACGTCCTAGCGCCCGCTGTCCACGTTTTCTAGAAGCCTTCTAGCGCCCCAGTAGTGGCGTTGTAGTGAACGAAACACCTAGGCTCAAAATGGAGAACGAATTACATCCTGTACAGCGTGTACCCGCGCCCTGGACGCTAAAGGCTGAAAGCTATTTGTTGTTCTTGAAGCTGAGCGAGGTACCGAAGGGTTTGTATGACGAACTTGAGGGGACGTGGGAAGACGAGGCGTTGGGAAGGTTTGAGGGTGGATTGGGCGCGGTGATGATCGTGAGATACACTGATACACCTGTTGGTAGGTCGTCTCTTCTTGAGCAGATTTCTTTGCATGTGGTCTGTGTCCTTGTCTTGATATCTATGATGGAGCCATTTCAGCCTCGGAGTCGTGACCTCTTTACGTGTAAAGTCTTGCGAAGTGTGCTCTAATTCGTCCGTTTTCTTTTTCATATCTCCGTCAAGAAGACATAATCCATGGTATTTGACCTGGACAGTCGCTCTATGACTCTTCATGTGGATCGTGAGAAGAAAGTTGGACATCTCGCTCTTCTGTTTCTAGTTCGAATTACTTCGCATTGCGTGTGTGACACCACGATTGAGATTTTGGATGCTGACATTTCCAGGCCCATATGATGAACTTATGCTCATTCCTGGCAACTTCAGCGTTCCCCATCCCTCAGCCGGCCCACCCAAGATCCCCAAGAAGGCACTCAGAATCGCGCGCATATACGTCTCCCAACGCACCACTACCTACAACGGCCGCCTGAACTGGAACATCCCTAAGCACCTCGCACGGTTCTCGTTCTCAGCCCCGGTCACATCCGCTGGAGCCTCGCTGCCCGAAAATCTCACTGTTAAGGTGTTTCCGCCCGGCACCGAAGAAGGTGATGGCGTGCACCCGTTCTTTGCATGTAAAATGACCCCTTGGCGGTGGATGCCGTCTGTGCCTGTAAACATGGGCTGGGTGCCTATTAGTATGAAGCATGTTCAGCCGCCCCTTCCGGAACCGGCGGGGCATGAGAGAGCTGTTGCTGCCGAGCTGGAGGACAGGAAGATTGGAGTGAACATTGATGCGTATAACATCAGTCCCAAGAACGAGGTCGCGGTTGCAGCAGGAACGGACAGGTGGTGTGTATTTGACATCGGCGGTAAGGTGCAGAGAGCGAGGGGTTGCTGGGTCGAGATTTTACAAGCTGGCGTTGGTGGTGATGAGCAGGAGAGGTACTGGCCCAAGGACGTAAAGCCATGGGGCTTTGGTGGGTGGATGGAAGATGCAGTGTTGGAGATTGAAAAACCTCTGGAATGGAAGCTGTAGGTATTTGGAGGAGACGCCCTGCGCTATTCATGTCGATGCTAGCACGTGCAACTCAGGATGTGAAGTGAAGGGACTGGTGGTGCAGTTCACTTCCCCACAAGGGTCTGCACTGCACCATTTGCTTTAATATCCCTCTCGCTCCCCTGTTCCTTCCTGCTTTCACGACTACCACTACTGCCATACAGCCCTTACCTCTTGTGATCTCCAGCCACACCTGGCGTTGTCCAATCCAGATCACCTTTTTCAACCCGAAATAGGATGTTACCTGCACCATACGATCTGCGCTGGACTTGCAAGCTCATTCGTCGCGACCTGAAAGGTCTAGCAGCTCGATGTAATAACAGAATCCGCAGTGTGCTCTCAAATATCCCTGGCGTACCTGACCACACTGTGCGCATTGAAACACCCGCGTGTGCGCCACCTCAATGGAACGAAGTCGATACCGGGCCCCCGATCGACATTGAACCTCTTTGCATAATGCCTTCATCTTCGTGTCGCACTGCGTCAGACAGCAATTCGACGCTGCCCACCGAAGCATCTCAGGCCATGCCGGAGCGCCCTGCCACTTTATACAGTCTCCTTGGCCAGAAGCTTAAGGATCTGTATGCCTCTAGAGAGCGCGATTTGCCGCATGTCGAGCGTTGGACCTTCCGTGGCGCTTGGCTGATTCTTCATATGGCGACACAGTACTGCGCTTCCAACCCTGCCCATGGCATCCTCAATCCGGGCTGTTCGGATTTGGATGAGACTGCCCTGTTGTTCGAGATTCTCCGTAGGTACGCCTCTTTATCCAAGTGTCAGTTGCTAACCTGGGGTATAGGGTACAGCACCTCGAACCCTGTCGAGCCATGTACATCTCGAGTCAGCCTCATGCCTTCAATGCCTTTCGCAAAGAGCGATGTGGCCTCCAGACGCCACGATTCCGTTTTGGACACGATTTCGATGAAACGAATCTCGAATCGCACACCAGCGCTGTACTGGTACATCATCTTTGTTGGAGCCACAGATCAAACAAAGACAATCCAGGCCGCCGAGTATCTTCTCGAGCATATTTGGCCAGAAAAGGATGCAAGCGCAATACTTGAGATAGTAGGAAATCCCGCGAAAGTCCTATCGGAAGACGAAAACAACGAGTTCCGGATGCGACTCGGCCCTATGCTTTTCCCAAAGTACAATGCGCTTTGTTGACACCCGTTGACATCATGCAAGGACAATTCTGACGCCCTGCGTCTGTAAAGCCAGCACGTCTCCAAGTCGACACCGCTGTGCATTCTAGTATTGACTCTTTTCTTTGCAATATCGCATCATTCATGGCGTTCCTGCCCTCAGCATCGCTGCGATTGGTTATGCAAATTCGTCTTCGTGTTCGGCAACATCGCCCAATCACAAGGGTACGGTACCGTGTCCGTGCGCGCAACGAACATTGTCGCGCAACGACCAATAATTGCCTTAACACTCAGATGCAAATGAGGCTATTGAGCCACCCACAACAGCTATTATCGTGAGTTCTTGTAGTGTAGTAGTAATTAATTGCTTGCGAAAAAGATGTGCTACTTGTATTTACTTGGAAGCGTGACGTTGCGGCCGCGGCGGGTGGTGACGCGTGGGGGAGCTGAGGGAGCCTCCCAGGCTTCGGCATCCCCCCCAGCATTAGCGTCACGCTTTTGACGCTTATCTGTCTGTAAGGGCAGACGTAAGGCTTTTCTCTTGCCCTTTTGGGACAATTGTATAGCTTTTGCAGCGTTGTTGGCTTCCTTCTGACGCTGCTTTTCAGCTGCTCTCTCAGCCTTTACAGCAGCTCTCTCAGCCTTCTCCTTCTCACGTGCTGCACGCTTCTCCTGAGCTACCTTATCCTTATATAGCTTATTAGCGTGCCTCAGCTCACTTATCTCAGCCTTTTTAAGCTTATTTGCCTCTTTCTCCTGTTGTCTAACTCTCTCACGAGCACGTGCTTCTCTTACTTTGCGAGGAGAGTAGAACACTGCTCCCCCATGGTACTCCTTGCGCTGCTGAAGGTCTAGAGGCTTGCTCTTCTTCTTGTAATTCTTCTGAGTCTTGAGTATATCCTTGAGGCCTTCAATCTCATGGTGGAGGACTGAGTTTTGGATAGATATATGGTGGAGTGAGCGTCTGATCTTTTTCAGATCCTTACTGCCTTGATCCTTGGCAACCCCACGCAATAGAGTCTCTATTTTCAGCCAATCCTTGCCAGAGTATACTGACCCAGAGCTGTTGTCTGTATCAGAGCTCTCAGGAGTCCCTTGGCAAATCGATTAAGGATGACGTTGGGTTGAAGAGGAGATATACCTGTTGCTTCAAAGGACTTAAGTATTAACTCCTTAGTAAAGGTACCTATCCAGGCCTTCCAGAACAAGTGAAAGAAGTCTCCTTTCTTGACTACTGATAGTCCTTGGCCCTTGTGAAGGTGTGTTGTGAGCTCCTTTGAGTACGCAGTTGAGAGAGGCTTAAACATCACCACATCCAGTGGCTGCAGCGTATGAGTTGAATGAGGAGGATATACTGCTAGGAGTATCCTATTCTGGTCACAATAGTTGATGAAATCCATCGTTAGGTGAGACCCGTGGCCGTCAAGGATCAGTAGTCTCCACTTTCTCCGGGCTTTCTCCTTAGTGAAGCGATCAAACACCTGTTTAAGCCAGGCAAGGCCTATATCGTTGTTTGTCCATCCTGAAGGAGATGAGGAGATGAGTACTGAGTGCTCTCCTGGCTGGATTTCGTCCACCCAGCTCGATTGGATAGTGCTGTTGGCTGACTCATATAGGAGACCTGGCGGCAATACTGATCCATCGCCACATATACACGCTAGGAGCGTCACCCAAGCTCGATTGCCATCTTGAGTAGTTGCTTTGACTTCTCTCTTATCCCACATTCGTCTACTGAACACGTGTTTTGTCCTGCCTGTGACCCCAATCATGAATCCCTTCTCGTCCATATTGTATATATGACAGCTGTCAATTGAGTATTCGGCGATTTTGCGTTGCAACAGGTTGAAATAGAGCTCGTATTTGGTATAGGAATCAGCGTTGTGGCGAACAGCGTCCATTCCCGTTGAGTATTTGGAGATGAGATGGATTGAATACTTGTTGATGAAGCGAGTAACCCAGCTCTCAGAGACTCTCTCCCGAGCGATAGATGAGGCGAAATTCGCTATCATCTCTCTTGTAGGAGGTAGATAACGAGCAGTAAGCCGCTCTATATAGTCTACGAGCTCTCTCTCCTGTTGTGGGTTGAGTTTCTGTTGATTGAGATCTTTGGCCTCCCGGGACGTTTGAATCTGCTTGTGTCTTCGCGCTAATGTTATACGGCTAACACCATATTGATCTGCAATTTTGTAATATACAAGTTTTTCACCTGGTTTCAGCGCTTCAATTGCTGCAAGCGCTTTGTTGATAGCTGCCATGGTTGTTGAATTATCACGCGTTGAAGTCTGGGGTGGTTGGGGGTTGACTGGTCGTTGCGCGACAATGTTCGTTGCGCGCACGGACACGGTACTTGGAGGGAAAATGTCGTTACAAAAACGTTGCTCGGTAGCGGCCGATACCGCATCACAACCCTTTTCCCGTCGCTTGTTGTGTTCCAAGTGGGCAATCCCGCGTTCCTGCGCCCTACGTACATGTAGAGAAGCTCATAACTGCGTAAAGTCCTGCTGATGGGCATCTTCGGTATGCGGAAAGCCTCCGCAGGCTAGAGACCGGAGACTTGGGTTATCTTTAGCGGCACACCCAAGCGGCACATCCAAGCGGAACATCCAAGCGGAACATCCAAGCGGAACATCCAAGCGGAACATCCAAGCAGTACCGCTGGAAGGATTGGTCATATTTAAGCTACGCCCCCTCACGTATTGGCAAGCGTTCCGCAACACCAAACCGCTCGGGGACTACAGTCATTGGGAACCATAGCTCTCAGGTAGACATCGACGAATATAAGGAACTGGCAAGAGCGCAATCACCTGCGTCACACCACAGCGATCGTCATTGATACAGCTGCTACTTCTTGTCACGACAAATTCCCGTAATACGTCGCTCTCTGCTCTCGCAATTACACCCAAGCTACCCTGAATGAGTAAAGAAGTCAAAGGCAGCACGCCAGGACCAGTTTCAGACAATTGTCAGCTCAAAACCGTCGATTCGTATCCCGCTGCTGAGTTCACAATCCCGCCAGCCGATACTCTATCAAGATACCGCAGTGCCCGAACTCACTCTGTCGATGCCCCGGCACGAGAGAAGTCACGGGCTGAGGGAAGTCGGCACTCCTCTTCAGATGAAGAAAACCGATCACTAGCGCCTCAGGATGAAGTCACGTACCCCGAGGGCGGCCTGGAAGGCTGGCTTTGCATCTTCGGATCTTTCATGGGTCTTCTCGCAGCTCTGGGTATGATGAATTCGGTTGGTGTGTACCAGAGCTACCTCGCCGAGCATCAGCTTCAAGGTTATAGCGAGAGTACGATCTCCTGGATCTTCTCCATGTACATCTTCCTCTCGTTCTTCTGTGGACTACAAATCGGTCCTATCTTCGACACCCATGGCCCAAAGTTGCTTGTACTCGCTGGCAGTATATTGCTGTGTCTATCCATGTTCCTGCTTGGGATCTGCACGCAATACTGGCATTTTTTCCTGGTTTTTGGAGTCTTAGGAGGTCTTGGGACCAGTTTGATCTTCACCCCTGCCTTTGCGGCCGCAAGCCACTTCTTTCTCGTCAAACGTGGGAATGCCACAGGTATTGCCGCTGCTGGAGGGTCCCTAGGAGGTGTCATCTTCCCCTTGGCTCTGCAGCAATTGCTCCCCAAAGTTGGCTTCGAGTGGGCAACACGCGTAATCGCATTCATCGACGTGTTCTGCTGCATCATCGCCTGCTTGTTCATCAAGTCCCGTCTCCCACCTAAGCCAGGAGAGTCAGTTCTGCCTGACTTTCGAATCTTCCGCGACAAGTCTTACCTTCTGCTTACCATGGCCATCTTCCTGATGGAATGGGCACTCTTCGTCCCTATCACGTACCTCACTACTTTCGCGTCCTCGAGCGGCGCAATGTCAGAGGCCTTCTCGTATCAACTCATTGCCATCTTCAACGCAGGCTCCTGCCTCGGGCGCTGGGTGCCCGGACTACTCGCTGACAAACTGGGTCGCTTCAATTGCATGATCGGAGCACTGGCTATCTGCGGCGCGACATCGCTTACCTTCTGGCTACCCGCCACGATCTTGACGCCGGCCACGCCGGACACGGCGACCACCATCAAGGCGCTTGCGATCGTGTACGCTGTCATCTTCGGCTTCGCATCCGGCAGCAATATCAGCTTGACTCCCGTGTGCGTCGGTCAGCTGTGCGAGACGAGCCAGTACGGTCGCTATTATGCGACGTGCTACACGGTTGTGAGCTTCAGCACCCTGACGGGAGTTCCTATCGCGGGCGCCATCTTGGGTCAGACGGCGGGAGGTGCATACTGGGGCGTCGTGATTTGGACAGCGATCTGCTATGTTATTTCCAGCGGCTTGTTTGTGTGGAGCAGGGCACTGCATGTGGGCTGGAAGTTGGTCAAATTTTGAAAGTTGGGAGCTTGAGAGGTGCATTGACGGTGGCGATCGACTCACTGTTGTGGCTACCGAGTCTGCTTTATGAAGGACAACATCGGGTTGACCATGCTGGGCGCGTGGCGAAGGAAGAGGTGTTGATCAATGATGTTCGCGTTATATAGCTGTGGTTACACTCTTGCGCCGAGTCACGCTCATTCAAGAAAGCGCTTTTACTGTACATGTTCTAATGCCTCAGCTTCTGATATAGGTAAACAAGATTGCAACTACTTCCACCCAGGTTCATGATGTCTAAGCTGCCTTTCGTGCTGCGAAGGTAGACTCGGGCAGCCTCAAGAGCTGACGGCGTTGTAGTTGTAGGAGCGCTGTGCGGGTCCTCATCACGCAATTGCCAACCAGATTGGCGCATCCTCGGCGCTTTTCTTCCTTCCACGACTCAACAGAAAAGTGTTCCGAAGCTTGACACCCACAAGCACGGCAACGAAGCTTCTTCAGGCAGTGTCCTAGCTTTCTGAGCCTCGCGTCCGCTACTCCAGTGGACGTCGCTCGCGGTTCTGGGCGCACACCGCGTGTCGATACGGAGCACGCAATATTTCGGTCCTTATCGCAATATCAGCTGAATCGTACAAAACCTGAGCATGCCCGTTGAAAACGGTCGCACACGACCCATTTCACACGGTGATAATGGCGATGATGCGCCTTTGATTGATGCCAGTGCGACGCATAGCCAATACGACACGTTTTCCACCGCACCTTCCTCCAGCACCCCGCACGGCCCAACCAAAAAGAGTACTCCACCTTCGAAGAGCAGGCGCGACACCAACGGCAACATGATCAAATCCGACCTGGATTACGGTGCCAACGCCACCGTATCCCATGGTGCCGACCTCGAAGCCTCATGGAGCCGCCATCACGATCATGAGGGCGACTTCGTCACGGAATTGGAGAACAACAGCCTCGCCCGGGGTCTGCGCCAACGCCACATCCAGATGATAGCCATTGCCGGTGCAATTGGAACTGGACTTTTCCTTGGACTTGGTGGCTCTATCCAGACCGGTGGCCCTCTTGGTGCTTTGCTGGGCTACGCGACTGTCGGACTCATCGTTTGCGCGGTGCAATTCGCGCTTGGAGAAGTCGCTGCGCTGCTCCCTGTCACGGGTTCGTTCGTGCGACACGCAGAATTCCTTGTCGATCCTGCTTTTGGATTTGCGATTGGATTGAACATCGTTTACGGCAACCTGCTGTCTGTTCCTGCGGAGATCTCGGCTATCTGCGTGCTCTTCCAGTACTGGACTGATCTCAATCCTGCGATCTGGATTTGCATCTTCATCGTAATCACTTTTGTGGTCGGCATCTCGTTTGTTGGAATCTACGGAGAAGTCGAATTCTTCTTTGCTTGCCTGAAGATTCTCCTGGTCATCTTCTTGATTATTCTTGGCTTGGTCATTGATCTAGGAGGTATCCCTGGACAGGAACGCATCGGATTTCGGTACTGGAAGCAGCCCGGTCCTTTCGTGGAGTTTATCGCCTCTGGCCCCTGGGGTCAATTCTTAGGCTATTGGGCTGTCATGACCAATGCTGTCTTTAGTTTTGCTGGAGTGGAGTCGTTGGCAATGGCCGCAGCGGAGACGCAGAATCCTCGCCGAAACATTCCCAAGGCTTGTAAGAAGGTCTTCGCTCGTGTACTGATCTTCTACATCCTCGCCGGTATGTTTTGTATCAGGGATGATATTCTGAAATGGCACTAACAGCGTCCAGTACTTATTGTTGGTATGATCGTCTCGAGCGATGATGAGCGACTCAACGACCAGTCCGGTGATGCCACGCAGAGTCCATTCGTCATCGTCGCCGCAGCTGCTGGCATCAAAGCCATCCCGTCCATCGTTAATGCTGTGGTTATTACCTCCGCCTGGTCTTCTTCCAATCAAGCCCTCCTTGCCGGCACTCGAGTCCTTTACGGTCTAGCTATCAAGGGCCAAGCGCCGAAGATCTTCCTTCGTACCTCGTCCTGGGGCGTGCCATACGTCTGCGTCTGCTTCAACACCTGCTTCATGTTCTTGGCTTTCATGGCCCTCTCAAATAGCGCTATGACCGTCTTCTGGTGGTTGGTCGACCTCACGGCGGCTGGTGTATTGGTATCATGGTCATCGATCTTGTTCAACCACATCCGCCTGACTATGGCGTTTAAGAAGCAAGGCATCTCGCGCACCGAGCTACCGTTCTACAACAGCTGGACGCCGTACTCATCGCCTGTGGCGCTGTTCATGTGCCTCACAATCCTGCTTACGGGCGGATTCTCGAACTTCACCAAGGGCGGATGGTCGACGAGCAGTTTCGTGTCATCATACCTGGATATCCCACTTGTGATCGCAGCATTCTTACTCTGGAAGTTCATCAAGAAGACAAAGTTCGTGAATCTTGCGGATGTACCAATTCGAGCGGCGCTGGAGCAGGTTGCTGCAAATCCTGAGCCGGAGGACCCCAAGTCCACAGGCTGGAGGAAGGTTGTAAATTTTCTATGGGATTAGCAGTCTCAAGGCCTGATCATGTTTCAATATACCTCAAAATTCAACATCACTTGCATATTCCAGTTTGCAGGTTCTACCATGATTTTCAAGTACTGTGAGCTTTATATTGCAGTGACAAGGAACTGATAAGCTACGCAAAACGCCAGTCTATGCAGGATACCGTGCCAGCCGGTACCGTCTTTCACAACCTCTATTTCAATCATCGGAATCAGGAATTCTTATTTCCTAGTAACCCGACTCGGCAAGACTGTCGGGCTTCAGAGAAGCTGAGGGCGTAGGAACACCCGAGGCCGTTGACTCTACTGACTTGGATGGCATTGGAGTGGAAGGCTTGCTTGTAGGCGATCCCTCGTCATGCTTGCTGCCATCTCCCTTCCCATCTCTTCCTGATTTATCGTCCTTGCGACCACTGCCTTCCCCGTCTTTGTCCTTGCCGTCCTTGCTGTCCTTGCTATCCTTGCTGCCCTTGCTGTCCTTGCCAGACTTGTTATGATCATGCTCACGATCATCGCTCTTAGTGCGTCCGGGCTGGTCACGATCGGGTCTCTCTGACGCGCCCGAATAGTCGTTGCGCGAATTGTCCGGACTACCTGGCTTTGATGAAGGGCCAGAAGGAGGACCTTGAAGTTGCTCCGAGTAATGGCCCTCATGGCGCTTAGTATACTGTCTGGGCTGGCCGCCAGGCACTGCACCTGGAAGCAGCCGTGGAGGGCTGCTAGGACCACTACTTCCACCGTTGCCGACGCGATGAGGACCAGGTGCCTTGGAAGGATTGACGTGAGGGGGGTGCGGACCATCACGCCTAGAATTCTTGGGACTCTTGGTCTTGGGACGTCGCTGCCCCGTTTGAGAGCTCGATTGGGAGGAATCATATCCTGGTTTCGGAATAGTGGTTTTGTCCGATCGTAGTGCTATGGAGGCATCAGAGTTCTTGGGATTCTTGGTCTTGGGACGTCGCTGCCCTGTTTGAGAGCTCGATTGGGAGGAATCATAACCTCCGGGTCCCTGACTGGTGGAGCTATCCGATCGTAGTGCTATGGAGGCATCGAAACCAGTATCGTCAGCCCGACCTGCGGGATACGCTGCAGCTGTAAGACCGAGAGCGGCGACGAAAACGAGCTTGGAGATAAGCATGGTGAAGTTGTTTGTATGTAATGAAGTACTTGTCTTGGATATGATTGCTGGTGCCTTTGAACTGCGTTACAGAGCTATTTATCTACGATGGTACTGCCGTCGGGCAATGGACTTTATGCTTGATGTTCTCACTGTGCTACAACGGAGATGCTCTTGTGCGAACTCCACTACCTTACTAAGCGCAATTTCTACCAACGGTCTTGGTAACACATCACTTTTCGTTGTCCGTACATGGTAGCGCATGCAGTTAGTTGGCATCCATGCTTGCGCGGAGTTCAGGACCAGACATCGAAGTCCGAAGACCATCAACCCTAAAGCCGCAATATCTTGGAAATCGCCACTTTGTTTCATCACTCAAACGCATACAGCGGATATCTGACAGGTTATACACATCTTTTGACGCGCTGTGAGTATTGAGAGTTCGCAATACCGCTGCTTACACTCCTTCGCCGTTCGCAGGTCTTCTTCGCCCCCACTTCACAAGCTCTTGCCTGAGTCTTTCAGAATGGAAAACAGTATCAAAGGTATCCGCATCTGTGGTTGGATTTATATATCGATGTCGCCTATCCTTAACAGTTCCCAGTACTTGGAGATTCATGCACCTTGGGGATTCCTGCTTAGTCATCTCAGCCTTACCTGAACATCTGCCGCAACGTGCGGTCATCGGTTCGACTACTGACACCAGCGGACCAGCAAGGGTCGCATTCGCGCTGGAACGCATCAACAGCCGTGTTTGGAGGACTCAACACTTGTGATCCGTCGTTGTTACTCGAGCGTTGTTGCGTTTGTCTTGTCAAGGAAGTCGCGTGGTGCCTTGCGGTGACGAACGATGACGTGCCCATGTTACGCCACGGAAGGAGTTTCTGCGAACAAACGAGCTGTAGACAGGTGGTCAGAGCATCAATGCTGTTACCATAGGCTGTTGAACTTTACCACCTCTTCATACTTTTACTAAATACACATCGAAGTAGCTACTCCGAAGCACCTGACCACACGTGGCGTGAACCACAGCTGCAGCATCCATGCAAGCACGACAGGAGCCTGCTCTGGTTGATGAGTTTAAGGTGGGACTCGATCGTGCGAAGATCACGGAGTCGGCACAGATTGAGCTGCCGGAAGCGCACGACTCGCAGAACGAAGACTCGGACGACGATGCGCGACTCGAGAATCCACAGAGCTCTTCACACAAGGTCGTTGATTCTATCAAAAAACGGAAGCATAGAGCAGGATTGAAGATCAGGCAAACGCTACATATTGGGAGAGCGTCAGATGACTTCGCACATACAACAACAGCACTTGCAGGCGCTGGCAGTGAAGATCCAGGGTCACGGTATGTGACCGATGCGCCAGAACCGGATAAACCGACCGTGAAAGACTTGATTCACAACCCCCTCGATACTGTGAAAGCAAAGATTTCGGAGCAGACCGACAAGCAGTCAGCTGGGCAAATCACAGCGAAGGAGGTTCCTCACGGCGATGAAGTGAATCTACTACGCGCCTCCGAGGCAGTTGACACCGCACAAAATGACGCCGAACGACTACTCGCGATCAAAAACCTGTCCCTACTGATGAAGGAACGTCAGGCCACATACGCACGTTGGACCTTCGATCGTCATATCACCAAGATCAGGCGTCTGCCACGAGATGAAGTCAAGCTGCGACCAAGGTCCGATTTCGAGAAATACGATCCTCTAGAAGGCTTGATCATTGACTGGAGAGGGTATGCGCAGAGTGTAGGTTGACTGCTTGCCTGAAACGTTCACTCTTGAATCCAAAGCCGGCTAACTCCAGGTAGCTGCTTGTGTACTACGCACATCAGTACGGGGGTCAGTATATCGGATACGGGTCCGATCCACCAGAGCCTTCGAAGCAGACCATCCTGCCGAATGTAGAACGCGTCCTGATAGCCTCCTCCCCTCTACAGGAGCTTATCATGACTTCGCGGAGGATCTATCGTTGGGAACAACCAGCCACCACGGCGAAGTATTTACTGCTTTACTCGGTACTTTGGTACTTCAATCTATTACTCCCAGGCTGCGTGAGTGCTTGCGACTACTACAAAGATCTTCCGCATGTGCTAAACTGGTCAGCTCACCGCATGCATGTACCTTGTCATTCAACGATGTGCCCACAGCAACACTATAGAAGATTTGCGTGCAGACATCGAACACCGAGAGAACCAACGCAAGACTGCCTTATCATTGACAGAACTCATCATCAAAGAAGGAGAGGAGAGGTGGTCTGACAAGCTTCTCGAAGGCCTAGGGCCATGGCTGATGTTACAGTTGGCAGATTTGGCCAACTTCTTCGAAAGTCTGCGAAAGTGAGTGTCCTCGACTACACATAGAGCAAAACAGCTAATCCACACCAAGTTTCTACGAATGGCGTGTGCCACATCGTACGTCACGTACATTGGTCTTTCTTGGGATACTCACAGTGGCCACTGCGATTGTACCGGTGTGGCTGCTAGTCAAGACTGCGACGTTCGCTGCAGGAGTGACATACTTCGCTCTCTACCCGATTGCCGTTAACTTTCCAGAATACAGATTGTTGGCATCTCCTACCAAACGGTTCTTATGGAACATCCCAACGCATGGTGAGTTGTGAGTATTCCTCGTACACATCTACTGACACCTCTTAGCGGAATGGGCAGTCAAATACGTTCAGGCTGAAGGCACGATACTCGCTCAGAAACCAGCCCCAGTGGTATCAGATGTTATCGGCGCATCTCCTACTTTCGATCCAGATCACGACTACAACAGCTACACCGCAAAGCAGGATAAGGTAACTGGCCGCCTTGTGATTGGCGCCGATGCCATAAGATTTTTGGCAAACCACGGACACAGCGTCCTCTGGAATCTCAAATACGACCAGCTCGAGAGAATCGAAAAGGTGGATCGCATAGTAACGAGGAACATCCCAAGTAAGCTGCAGAAGGACCCAGGGGAGGACTTGAGGTTTGTAGACAGGAGCGGTCGTATAATCTTGTTGAGGGAAATCGACAGGCGTAACGAGGCCTTTTCACAAATTGTTGGATTCTCCAACGTCGCGTGGCAGGTCGTCTGGTGAGGTTGGATGTTTAGTTCCGCTACGGTATGCCTAAACCAGACTGTTTTCTGAAGATCCACACTTCCTTCTTGGCGTACCGTACCCCACTCCTTGCATCCTGCTACTACACTATCTCCGATATCGTTGGCCAGCCACGATAGCCCGACTCAAGCACCGATAAGGCTGGCGTCCGATGCTTGATCACGCCGGCGGTACAGATGCTTAAATATAACCGGTCTTCTCTGATACTGTACTGCACATTCTTTGGGTGAAGCTTTAGACGAGATGACGACCTCCACGCCCGAACGAGAACCCCAAAATGAGTTCGACCAGGATGCGGAGGACCTTGCGAAGCGCGTGCTGCGCAAAATAGACTGGCGACTCATTCCACTCATGTTCATCACGTACAACCTTAACTTCATGGATAAAACAATCCTATCTTCAGCCTCAGTGTTTGGCCTGCGAGAGGACACGGTAGGTTCTCTACACCAATCACGCTTCGATGTCAGCTAAATTATGACAGCACTTGAAAGGCCAACAGTACTCTTGAGCCTCTAGTATCTTCTACTTTGGCTACTTTTTCTGGGAGTACCCTACAACCTTCCTCATCACTCGCCTTCCTGTGGCAAAGTACCTCGCAGCCAACACATTTATTTGGGGCATTGTTGTGGCTCTTACGGCAGCTTGCAGCAACTTTGGTGGCCTCATCACTGTGCGCTTCCTACTTGGTGTTGCAGAAGCAACCATCACCCCAGCCTTTCTGTTCATCACGAGTACATGGTAAGCATCACCTGACTCATAGTAGCAATCAGACACTGACGGCGCACAGGTACACTCGAGATGAAATCCCTACTCGCACAGGGCTTTGGTTTGCTGGTAACTCTGTCGGCAGCCTTGTTGCGTCCTTCCTCGCATACGGTCTAGGCCACATCGAAGACATGCTTGCACCTTGGATATGGATGTACATCATTCTCGGATGTCTAACATTCCTCTGGGGCATCCCCATGCTTCTCTTCTTACCAGATAGTATCGCTCAAGCAAAGTTCCTTACCGAAGAGGAACGCGATGCTGCAGCGCGCCGTGTAGTCCTTGCCGGAACAGGAAGAACCGACAACACCAAGTGGAAGCTGAACCAGGTTGTCGAATGTATTCGCGATCCTAAGACATGGATCATCTTCAGCATGAGTTTGCTCACACAGATCCCTAACGGTGGGACACAGAACTTCGGCAACTTGGTCATCAAGAGCTTTGGCTTCACGAGTCTGCAGTCGACCCTTCTCGTGATTCCTGCATCCGTAATCGCAGCTGGTACAATAGCTGGAACTGGCTACCTTGCCGGTTGCTTCCGCCAGATGAACTGCATCCTCATTATCTGCGTCGTCGTACCCGCCATCATCGGCAGCTCGCTCATCTACGTGCGCCCGAAGACCTCATCTGGCGTCCAGCTCTTCGGCTACTTCCTGCTTTCTACGGGCCCAGGCGCGATCCCATTGCTCATGTCTCTCGTCGGCGCCAACTATAAAGGTGTCACGAAGAAAATGACAATGACTGCGATGCTGTTCATTGCATACTGTGCTGGCAACATAGCTGGGCCACAGTTCTTCCGCGCCGGTGAGGCACCTCACTACAACACCGCGTTCAGAGCAATCCTTGTCTGTTACTGCTTGGTTGTGGGACTGGCAGTTATCTTGAGATGCTACTTGCAGTGGATCAATGCGAAGAGGGAGAAGGAGGAGGGTGTCAAGGGAAGTGCTGGATCAGCTGGTGTGCTCGCGGGTAAGGTTGCTGATACAGCAGAGCCAAGTACGCGAGTGGCCGAGCTGGATTTGCAAGCTGAGGACATCGACGATGTCACGGACTGGGAAACGTTCGGTTTCAGGTATCGTCTTTGAACGAACGGAGTGAACTTCGGCGCGCGTAGTACCCACTAAAGACTGTTGCAGCCATTTATAATTCCTCGAGGCAGCTATTATGCATGTGCGAATATCGGGTAATGATTTGCTAGTACTGCAGCACATTGCGGCTCTCCTCTGGTTCCACAAATATCAGATCTCAATTGGTTGCCAACAGATAATGATCTGGTGATCCCGTTTCTGCATTCGCTGCTCCTCAGGGATGTGAGCGGCAGCTCGACTCCCACGTTTCTTTCTCTCGGCTTAGCATTACCTTGATTGTCACTTCGACTTTTGCAATGGAGGGCCCTTCCCGATACTTTTCAGGACAGTCTCAGATTTTTAGATGAATGGAGTAGCACATATCACAATCTGGCACATTCTGCATAGTCTCAAGTAGCGAAGTAAGTCATTGCTGTATCGCTGACGGTGGTAGGATCTCGGTGCGACTCGGCCTATTATCAGAGCAACGTTTTCAGCCGAGTTGAAGGTACAGTGAGTAGATGACAGAAATCTGCTGTATATTATTGTATCCTTTAACAATAATCAATCTAGCTAGTGCTGCCAATTACCAGAGCTGTCAATATTGGTCAGTCTGCCGAAGTGTGAATGAAAGAAAACGAGCCCTATGTGTTATTCCGTACTCCGCGGCTGTAGCAAAGTATCGATCATACTAGATATGCTCATCATGGTACACTGCTCAATAGTGCGTAGTAATTTAAGGTACCAGTTAGGCGGCTATTACTCCTTAATGGTGAGTTCTGCCGTCGCCTTGTACACTCTCTTCATCGAGAAGGTGTGTTTACCACCGGTCTGCTTGTTGGTCTTGCCGCCGTTGAGCCTTCGCCGCTCGAGCTCAACCTGAATGCCAGGCATTGGTGGCATTGGTGGAACTTCTTCTTTTGCCTTCAGCTTAAGCTTACGAGAGCCGGTCTTCTGCTCAGACTTGCGCTCCGCAGCGAGCTTCTTGCGCTCCGCTGCCTCGGTGCGCTTGCGCTGGATCTGAACCTCGTTGAAAGCGAGGTGCTGGTTGTAGACAGCGTGATCCGCAGGTAATGGCTCACTACTAGCGTTCGCTTCTTCCTCAACTTGCATACGATTGGAAAGGATAGCCTGCTTGTCCTCGTCCTCAGTACTCGAGTGGTGAGCAGCCTGTGCGGCGAGCTCCCCCATATCGTCGAGCTCTGACCACGGAATGGAGTCAAGTTTACCAGATATGAGGTTCTTAACCTTCAGGTTGATGCTGTCGTGCATGTACTTCGCCTTATGCGTGCCACAACCTCCTGAGAGGACTTTGTAACGCGTGCCACATCTGACGACAGAGCCGTCCACAACCATGAACTCGTGGCAGAACGCCTGATGACCTTTGTTGTAGCATGACGTGGTGATAGCATGGTTCTCCCCGTGAGAGCAATGATGAATAGTGCCTCTCATAATCTCTCCCGTGCGGATGTTGGAACATCTGGGATCAAAGTCGCCGACAAAATTTGGACCGTAGAGCACGCGCAGGGCTCTCGGCCAACTGTTGAGGTCGATGCTCGTTTCAGTGTGCTCTTGCACGTATTGATACTTTTTTGTGACGTCCAGCATGATGGGGATCCTTGATCACGACCAATGTCTTGTTCTTGCTGGTATTAGCAGCAGTGAAAACTTACTATATTTCGCGAAGGAGTATTGATAAATGAAGGGTTAAACGTTTGATTGCAGTGATTTGTATATGGTCAGACAGTCGAAATGCTGCCTGGGACCTTTATGCATGGAACGAGCATGGGTGTGAAAGTGCACGTTAGTCATTGTTGATAAACAAAACTTCACTCAGTGCTGCCCAATAATCACGACGTCCTTCCAATAGGCTACTGAAGTGAACAATGTCAAATCGTAATGTTCTTGGATCTCGTGAGCGTCTATTCAGGTCTTGCATAAACGCACTGTCTGGCTGGTAATGCAAGACGGCTTGGATGCACCCTCATACGTACCGCTTCGATCTTTCGCATACGCTCAAGGTGCCTGAAGATTCGGATTACTACCACTCAGCCAAATCAACTTTATCTTATAGAATCTCAGCTATTGCTGCCGGTCACATTAGGGCTCTCATACTGTGATGCTTGCAGCTCTGGAAGTATGCAACACCTGAATGCAATATTTGTCCAGTGGCTAACCGTCGAAGTGTAGGGTCGACAGAATCCGAATAATACTCAGAATTTGCTATATAATGCGTTGGTCTATGGTGTTGGAGTTAATCAGTTCTCTTTCACTGTGCAAACACTATGTGCCTGGACCACCATTGACAATACAAATCCCTCCACGGCCCCGGATCTCTGGTTCCATAGCGTACACTCCCCATTCAAACAAGCGTGAGAAGTCTTTGTTCGGGACAATACCACATCTGCAATGGCTTTTGGTAAGTTGGGATTCAAGGCCACAACGCGTGCATTGTTCAAGCGCGACAAAGAGCAAACTCACGTCGACAGCTCTTTGTCGACAGATTACACAAAGACTTCGTTTGGTCTCGTCGCGAAAGCAAAGGCAAACTTCAACCGCCAATGTCGCAAGACTGCTGCTGCTCTCCATCGTCGTAACAAACGTACTGCAACAGCGACAGAGAAGCCCTGTGCTCCGGAATTCATAATTCCCCCAATCGAGTTCGACGAAACTGACCTGTCTGTTCTTACTGAGGAGACCTTCGAGTCCCTGCAGCATCCCGTTGTGACCGAATCGCCTGAGGCTGATCACGTTGACCGCGGTGACTTCGCTGCTTCGTCTGCACGAATCCGCAAGGTCTCGCAAACGACTTCAGTCACCTACTCGACCGTCCCTTCATCTGCTTCAGCATATAGATTGTCTCGCACAGTGCGCACAGACGACTTGGAGGAAGTCTCTCATACAGCGAGCTCTTCCACCGACACGGCGCTTTCGGTCCACGCCGCAGCTACTCCACAGCCATACCAGTCAGAGAACTCTACAGCTGTCGAGACGGAGTCGACCACCTGCGTCTTGCCACAAATCACCTCATATCCGAAGATAAACCCGGCTCCTATAACCTCTCCAGCTGAGTTTGATACCATGGTCAACAAGGACTCAAAAGGTCAGCAGCAGAAGCTGGCTTGTGTGCTACAAAAGCTCAAGGATAAGCTTTGGCCCTGGAACCACGCCATGGAGGACTCGGGCATCAAGCTCGACATGGTCGAGGATACCGTCGAGGATCCGGTCGAGGACTGTGCCGACCGATGCCAGTGGGACTTTATCAAACAGATCGAACATACTACGGTCCTCAATCTCATGCGCGCCGCACTCACAAGGTACTCATACAGTTATCGCGGCGCCCCAATGGATGTCTTTTCCACTGTAGAAGGCTCTTACCACCTCGTCTTCAAAGTCAAGACCTTTGCGCCTGGTACTCACGACCTCGAAGGCTGGATCATCAAGATTCCCGGTCACGGTACGCCTGATCGCTGGACTCCAGAAGACGAGCATATGCTCCGCAAAGAGGTTGAGACTATGCGCCTCATCGGCGACAACACAGAGATCCCGATCGCTTACCCTATTGCGTACTCCGCGACTCTTGACAACGAGTATGGGTTCCCGTACATCGTCATGAAGGAGCTGCCAGGGGAGTCGGCGACCCAGCTTTGGTTCGAGGAGGTTGGGGAGAACCCAGCGCCGGAGATTGAAGTGAAGCGTTTGAACTTTCTCCGCTCGCTCGCTGGCCACATGACCGAGTTGAATACTTTGCAGTTCGCTCAGATCGGTATGCCGTATCAGGTCGGCGTCGAGCACGAGGATTACTACAGATACTTCGATGACCCCGTCGGCAAGCGACTTCCAGTCGACAAGTACTACGTCTGGCCCTATTGGAACACATACGACCATGATGAGCGAGGGCCATTTGCCTCCACGCAGGCGTACATCAGCAACGCCTGGGATGCGGTTGAAAAGCCCGAGTCAGCGCAGGGTCTGGCCTGGGAAGAAATGATAACCTTAGGCACGCAGAAAACCCTCGAGATCATCCTCTCCCATCCCACATTCCACTCCACCCCAACCGACACATTCACACTCCGCCACTCCGACCTCGACACGCAGAACATCCTAATCGACGACAACGGCAACGTCACCGGAATCCTCGACTGGGACGGCACCCTGGCGATGCCACGCTGCGTAGGCCACGCCGCCGTCCCACACTTCCTAGACCGCGACTGGTACAAGGACGCACTCCTCAAGACACCATTCGCCTTCTGGAAATCCAACCACTACCGCAACATATACGCAGCGGCGATGCTCGAAGCCGGCAACCCCGACGCAAAGTACACGAGCAAGTCGCATATCTACCAAGCGGTGTTCGCGGCGCTGTACGAAGGCGGCGACCCCGTTGATATCGTTGATCGGCTGCTGCGCGCGATTCCTAGCCAGCAGCTTGATATCGACTATGTGAAGTGGTTGGTTGCTAAGGGGTGCAAGGCGACGGTGGAGATGTTGGAGGTGGAGCTTGGCAAGGTGCTTGAGCCTGAGCTGCCGCCGGAGGGGTTTTTGGTGGAGATTGAGAAGCAGCATGCGGCAGCGGCTGTGCGGGACTGGATGAACGGTTTTGCTTGTTTTGAGAAAGACGCTGCGAACGCGGAGTAGATGTGGAGTGTTCAAGTTGTTTCCTGGGGTGTATTGTTATACTGTCGTAATGCTATATCATACAGAGAAAACACAGATTATTCGTGGATGGATCGTGGTGACATGCAGCGCTGTATGCAGGGTGTAAGTGACGTACATAAAAAGAGCAACCTCAGCAACGTTACTATGCCGCCGCTGCCTCTTGCTTGCTTCGCACCTCAATCTTCCGCGGCTTCTTCTTCTCCAACTTTGGCGACTCCTTCCCTTCATCCTGCCCGACCTCACTGACCTGCCGACTCAACTTCCTCGGCTTCCTCCGCTCTTTCTTATCAACACCACCACCACCTTCCGCATTCAAACCACCCCTCTCCCTCTCCTTCCTAATATCCTCCGCAGCCTGCCTCAACACCTCCGGATTCGGCACAGCATCATCAACATCAACCTCTTCAACCTGCGGCCCCTGTTCTTCATTCTCCTTATTCTCGTCGCCCTCGTCGCCCTTCTTCTTCTCGCCCTCCTTACCACCCTTCCCCTCCCCAACCTTCCCCAACCTAATCCAACTCCCATGCCCCAACCCCACCCCTGCGCCCACAAGCCCCCCAACAGCAGTCGCCGGCACCGCCGTCACGGTCCCGACAACAGTCCCAACCACCGTCCCCAGCCCACCCGCTACAACCGCCCCAATCCCCGCACCGCCCACCGTGCCCTGGAACGCGCCTGACTGCAGCATGCGCGCTTTCTTGCTGTTGCCATGGGCTTCGATTTCTTTGTTGTACGCGTCGCGCAGGTACTTTTCGCGTTTTGCTGGGTCGCGGATGGTGTCTGCGGCTGAGCGGAGGGAGGAGGCGGTTTTGTAGGAGGAGAGGGCGGCTTCGGCTTGGGCGGCGGCGGCTTGGAGTTTGTCTTCGGGAGCGGAGGCGTTGGCTGCGATGTCTTTGAGTTCGGCGACGGAGGGCTCTTTTTTTTCGTCGGCCATGGTGGTGTGGTTGCGGTCTGAGTGGCAGATTTGTATATGGTTGTGAGTGTGTGGGATAGAAGGAATTACTGGTGTCGAGGGACAATCCAGCGTAATATGTGGTTATGCCATGTTGATATTGAAGGGATCGATAGTTTTGATGCGGAGTTGAGAAGGAAGCACGCTGACGTCACCCGTTGATGGGTAATGGGAGCTAGCAACGAACAAAACTTGAAATGAGGTGGGACAGGGCACAAGAGCATCATTCATACATCAAATATTGTTGTTCACACATTCTGCGCAAAGGTCGGGGTTGTCATGTTCGCGAGGCATCCTTGAAAGGAACCGTTCTTGATTCCGGCTACCTGGCTCTAAGATCTACCTATGTACATTCCGAGTCTAAGCCCAGCTCAACGTCCAGCTGCCCTGCCACGCGCCACCGCTAGTCAGATCATTAAGATCGTAAAGCTTCAGCGTACTCGCAGTCGCATTGTACGCGATCTTTGACGCGTCAACAGTCAGATCATTCAACTTGACCTGTGTCGGGGCGCTGTGAACACCAAGAATAGTAACATTGCCCAAGACATTTGTGTCCTTGAAGTCGCCCTGAACATCAGCCTTCAACGAGCCGCTGTGCGCCTTGAACGAGATATCCAACGTGCTCTCCTGCTCGATAGACTCGCCATCGTCAACATAGAGGGAGCCGGACGCACTGCCATCCGCAGACAGCGCAACGATAAGACCCCACGGGTTCTTGCGCGACTCGGTCGTAGTGTACCCCGGTTCCTGCGTTGGAAGCACTGCGCCGCCGCGAATGTAAACGGGGATGTGACCCAGAGGAGCAGAAATAGTCGTGTTGACGCCGGCTTCAGCCTGCACTGACTCGCCCGTGTACCAATCGTACCACCTTTCGCCGTCGACGAGGCCGGGGAACACACCACGGACAGTGTCTGCATGCGGCTCTAAAACAGGCGTGACGAGGATGTTGGGACCGAGCAGGAACTGCGTGTCAACACCCGCGAGCTGCGGCTCATTGGGGAACTCCCACGCCAGCGCACGCATGACCGTGGAGCCCGTTGTGTGCGCCTGATGGAAGAGGGTGTATATGTACGGCAGGAGGGAGTAACGGATGTGCATCGCTGTTCTTGAAGCAGAAGCCACGCTCTCCCATCGGTACGGCTCCTGGGATAATCCGGATAGGGTGTTGTGGTTGCGGTAGAAGGGGAAGAAGGCCGAGAGCTGCATCCAGCGCGCGCATAGCTCCGCATCGGTGTTGCCATTGAATCCGCTGTCGGTGTGTTAGCTGGGGTTATATTTCCCTGCAACGAAGCGGTGAGACTTACCAAGTGTCGACGCCGAACATGGGGACACCGTATAGCGAGAATGAGAGTGCCTGCGGGATGGAGGCGAACATGTAGAACCACTTCGATGCGTTGTCACCGCCCCAGTGTCCTGCCCATTTCCCGCTTCCGGCAAAGGTAGAGCGGCCAATGATGAAAGGCCGCTTGCCAGGGAACACAGAGAGGAGACCCTGGTAAGTAGCATTGAGGATCTGGTGGCCCCAGAGGTTGTGAACGTCGTACTCAACCATGCCGTTCTGGTGGGTTGCGTTGGGGCTTACAGCGTGAACAGCAAGATCGCCTTGGATGTTGTCAATCACATACGGCGGGTAGTTGATATTTCTAACGCCCGGAGTAGGTGTGGTGCGAAGGTACGCGACGGAGACCGAGCTGGCAGCGGTTGCAGACGCCGCGGCAGCCTGGCTAGCCGAAAGAGAAGAGGCGATAGCAGCCTCTGTCGCATTGGTGATATTGAAGCCCTCAGGGTAGTCATAGATGACGTTACCCACCTCGCCGGGCAGCGAGAAAGGCGGGTGTACGGGGTTGAGCGTAACGTTACCGGTACCGCAGGAACCGACACAGAACGACGAGACTTCAGACATGTCGATCCAGAACCCACTAAAGGGAACGCTCTTGTGCCACTCGACCATCTCATCGACCCACCACGACACACCGTTCGCGGACATCCAATCCGGGAAGACAGTGTACCCAGGCCAAACCGCACCGATGTACTGGCTACCATCAGGATTCTTGAGGAACACATCAGATCGATTACCCCGGTTGTACACATCGTACGCATCACTAGCGTTCGTCGGATTCGGGATATAAATCGCCGAATCCACAATAGGCACAAAATGCTGATTGTTCCCATGCAACCAGTCGAAAAAATCCTTAACGCCCGAAGCAGGAAACGTAACCGGATCCGTAGTGAAATCGCGATACTGATCCATGTAGTCGATATCAAGCCAGATGGTCTCCATAGGAATACTGAAATGCCGCAGCGTCTCGACGACCTCCCGCAGCTCGGTCCAGTTGCGATACCCCCAGCGGCACTGGTGGTAGCCAAAGGACCAGTACTGCTGCATGGCAGGCAGGCCAATGGCAGAGGTCTGGTATTGTTTGGTGACGTCGGGCTGGGTGGGTCCGTCGAAGAAGAAGAGGTCGATGCTGCCTCCGAGACTCCTCCAAGTTAGGTTTGTGGGCCGGAGAACGACGTCCATGCCGTGCGTGTTGCGGAGGTAGACGCCGTGGGAGTAGGACTTGAATCCGGAGCCCTTGTCACCGGTGGGGTATTCACCGTTTTCGTCGACGATTTCGGATTGCTTGAGCGGCGTCTTGGTGTCGTTGCCGTCTGCTGGGAAGTAGCGGGTTTCCAAGTAGAAGGGGTGGCTTCCGTAGATGTTACGATCGATAGGGTCGCCCACGTCAGCAGCGTAGATGGTAGCCGTAAAGTTGTTGTTCAGGCGAAGGCCGTGTATACGTTCACCAAGACCATAGAGATTGTAGTCCTCGGGCAACGTATTGACAAACTCGATGAACTGATCCTCGTAGACAAGATGCGTGCCTTTGGTAGTGAAGATGACATCGCCAGTAGACTGGCGGGTTACCGTAAACCAAAACGACGGATCATCGCCCCACGCAAACGCAAGATCGAGATCTTCGTGCGAGTCTTCCGCGTGAGGTCTAGGAACCAAGCTTTCGGGGACGATGTAGTGCGAGGAGTTGGATGCATCCTGTACGAGTCAGCTTTCGAACCACTCAGAACTCCTCGCGAGGAACGTACAAGGTATGCTGGTTCGATGCTGACCGCCAATCGATCCTTCGACTGGTACTCAACCTTGACGTTCAACACATCGACATCGTTTCCATAGATATTGCAAGGCGCACCCGCCAAGGTCAAAACAGCACTGATCCCACCATCGGACTCTTTCAAGTGCGACGCCTTGTACCCCGGACAGACATCCTGGGCATCAACAGCTTGAGGATCCTGGATGTTGGGGATAACATCCACCCCTTGATCCGCCGATGCCGGAATCGTGAACACAGGACGGAAAGACGTGGCCGTGCCAGCGAGCGTCGTGCTCCAGCCCGTAGCTGAAGTCGGCGACGCTGTCTGAGCAGCCGCGGCCGCCACCAGCGCTGTCACTGTGGCCGAAGCCTTGAGAAAGCCCTCAGGAGCCATATCTGCTTCTTTATTCAGTTCAACCGCAGGCGGAGCCTTCTCAAACGAGCGCTGGAGATAGTAAATCGAGAAAACACCCAGGGTCGTAACTGCCACTGCTCTCTTCCACGGCAGCGCGGGACGCTTCAACTTATACACATATCCCATCTCGACGGGTTCGCGCTGTTTGTTGACCATCCTCCGTTCCCCGCAGCCTGCGGCAAGTTTTATGACGGTGCGCGCAGGGAAGAGCGGCGGTGATGCACGAATGATGTCCAGTGCACATGATGCGCTTCCACACGCAGCAGTCGTGCCGACAACAGGCCAATCGGCGTCGGGCCGCTAGGCCGAAAGCGAGCGGAGCGAAGTAAAGTCTGGGCGCTAGAAGGTTGGGATACACGCGGGTTGACAGCTTGACCATACAAGACTTGTGCCGTAGGAGCTTGTTTTTGACGATGGCGCTGTTGCATCTCAACGTGCTTGAGCCGCAGGTAGTACAAGTGGAGTGCCCTATGTCCCCCGCATTTGGCACTCTGCGCCTCCGCCTTGCTTCCGAGGAAGTTGACATCTGCTCGACAGGTTTGCAGTGTAGCAAGATGGACTAATCAAATGTGAAGTGATTGTTATATTCGCGTTAGTCCCGCTTATTACCCCGAGTGTCTGACCACTCCTACAAATACAAGAGGCATGAGGCTCAAGTGCGATCCACCATCGCCATCGCGTCGTCGATCGATCACCCGCCGGACAAGCTTCGCGCTCTCCAACATCCCGCAATCCCCACATCCACACCTCCACATGTGCATCTTACGCCCGGCCCGTCCGACATCTCCACACCGGCAAAATAGCGCTAGAAAATAAGTAACGATTGGCTGAAAGTCGGAACGCCTGGTATCTGTTCGAACAAAGGCAAGCGCGTGCTCAGACGGCGCATAGTAAACAGGAAAGCAGAAATGTCTCAGCCTATCGAGGCTCAAAGGTGATGGAGTCTACGCAAGTGGAGAGTAGCTCGTCGGTCTACTTGCCAGTCTCTCACGCTGGAACACTTCAAAAGAGTCCTCTGTGCCTTCGGCCGGCAAATACAATCCGTCGTCTGGCAGCCAACTCCTCGAAAAGCGGCTCTTTTGAGTCGCGGTGGTCAGCGTGCTTTGTGGTCGTGGTGCGCTCTGGCTTTTTGATTTATGAGCAGGGTTGTAGGCTGAGTTAATGGCGGAGTTCCGTGCAGTTGATCGTACGGTTTGCGAAGCTTGACTACCGTCTACTATGCTCGCACGCATTGAGCTGTACATTGGGAATCGTGGAAGGGCTAGGTCCTCCTCGAGGATGTCGAGGTCGTCTTCGGGATACCAGCTGGCGTATCGCGAGTATCGTTGTGAGTATGTTCCCGTCATCATGGTCGTTGTAGTCATCGTTGATGCCTCGCTCACTGGCCGGGTGTTGGGTAAGCTTGGAACTAGCTTCGACACCATATCTCGATTGGGCATCTGGTAAACGGTTGGAGATAAGCGAAAGTTGGGACTTGTCGGGCTTGGGAACTGAGACAGTCTGGCAGAGTTTGGATGTAGGTGTGAGCTCGCTACAGGCGAAGGGAAAGCCGGCGAGAGCGGTTCAGACATCAAGCTAGGGTCCACATCGGGAGGGTTCGAAAGCAGAGGATTCACGCCTCTTGCCGGATGTCGAGTCGGCAGCTCCGGTGTTTTGGGCTGTCCAACTGCCGGCATTTCGTACGATTCTTCAATGGCCGACTGGTCACCACTGATGATATCTTGGTACCAATCGTACGATCGAAAGCTGAAACTAGGACTGGGAGGTGGAAGTTCGGGTAAGGCAGGACCGGCTTCCAGTTTTGCCAGAGCACTGCCCCTACGATCGTAATTCTGCGACCCGACGTGCATGCTGCCAGCATCTGATCTTGAGTTTCTGCTGGATCCGACCTGGTCACTGCCATGAGGATAGTTCTCCAATTCGTACTCTGAGCTCATCGCACTCCCTCTGCTTAAGGTCTTGGTAATGGAAATACGGGGGTTGTTTGCTGGGACGGGAGGGAGGTATTCTTCGAAGCGATATTTTGGCGCGCGCTCCTGCGGCGTCGAGACAGGGCTTGGAGCATAAGCGGCAGCGTTGAAGGCAATATCATCGAAGATCATGCTCTTGTTGATGTTGACGTTGATCGCGTAGCGTTTCTCTCCGGATGGAGGTTCCGGAAGAGCCTTGTCAACAGGCGTTGGTGGCAATTCGTTATCCTGATTTGCTCCGTTACCTCGCCTGTACTCCGCGATGTCCTTCTCGTCATCGATGACTTTCCCTGGCGTTGTGTAGAACTCCGCAGGGAAACCGGGTGTTTGCCTTGTAAATGCGGTATGCTGTGGGCTGTTGGGCAAGGAGGCCACTAGAGTCCTTTGGTCGTTGTCTATCGTCCATCTTGTCGCACTTGACGCCGATCGGTCGCGTGTCGTGGGCGGTGCTTCGGGTGATGTGGTGGGTTGTTGTCGACCCCGTCTGAATTTGAACCAACACAACCCAGCACCTATCATCAATAGAACTAGTGCTGCAACGCCCACCCCAATGCCAATGGCTGCGTTCGTATTCAAGTGTGTTGTTGGTTCTGCGCCCAGGCTTCCAGCAGGTGCGAATAGCGCGGCTTGACTGATACTGGAGCAAGTACCGTTTGAGCAGACATCATCGTCGACACAATCACTATTCGGAGCACAGGTGTGGCTAAGAGCTGTGGATGTGGGTGCCGGCGTAGATGTGAATGCAGAGGCTTGTGAAGCAGGAGTTCCCGTAGACAATATATCTGAAGTAGTTGAAGCGGTCGCAGTTGGTGAAGGAGTCGCGGTATCAATCTCGAGAGTAAAAGCGCGTCTTGCACTGGTAGAAATATCGCGCCGTATACTGGTAGAGACAGCGTGTCTTGTACTGGTAGACATTATGATTAAAGAACGCAAAGAAAAGAACGTAGTGGTTGAGTACTACACGTCGGGGGGTTAGCTGGCTTCTTCCACGCCTGGACGTCAAGAGCATACATGAATATAAAGATCGTTTCGAACGCTTGTAAGTCTGTTAACGAAAGTATGCGATATCCAAAGGCATCAGATCGTGGGGTCGACAAAGGTCCTCACTGCAAACACTGCCTTGCCACAACATCGCGTCCGAAACGGGGGTCTCCCACGTTATTGTACCGGTGACTAGAAGGCGGATACTTTATTGGGAGTAGCCGTAAGTAGATCCGTCTGAACTTGGTGGTTTGATGTTGCGCTAGCCTTGCGCCATCGTCGCATCGTTGCAAACTTTCCACCGAAATCGACTATTCGAGGCAAGTAACAGCGGCCTCACGGCAAAAAAAGCTCGAGGGAAATGAGGTGGACTTAACGGCGAAGGTGTTGCGCATTAGAGCGCGAGCGCGCTCTAATCGTAAACACAAATGCGCGTGTAGAGGCGATTCATGTTGTTGACATGGTGCTCCGGATAAAGGCAACCGACCGCGTAGGATCAGCGTGTCGTCCGTAAAAGGTCGAGTCAAATACGCTAAAGTTCGTGCCTGATACCGCGAAGTGGTTTCAGGAGGTGAGCCTGGTAGTAGAGCCGCTAGTTCCTCTGCGCCAGCCACGCGACCACCTCCTTGGCATTTGCGTCTGGAGGGAAGACCGGATACCAGACCTTGATAATCCGGCCGTCCTCGACAGCGATCGCAAGTCGTTTGATGAGTTTTTTACCTTGCCATTTGAACGTGGGTAGTTTCAAGGCTTCCGTGAAGGAAAGATCGGCGTCAGACAATAGCTCGTACGGGAGATGCACGCGAGCCTTGACCTCGGCTTGGTATGGGGTATCCTGGGTGGAAACGCCAAAAATGGTATTCACGCCTCGGCGGCGCAGCTCGCCCATCTCATTGCGAAAGCTGCAGGCTTGAGGCGTGCAGCCTCGTGCACCTGGGATCACGTTCCACTCATCTGGTATCTGTTCGCCTGGAGCGCCTGTTCGCGGGTAGCAAAAGATAACGGCGAGCCCTACGAGCTTCGACACGTCCACCGAGTCGCCGGAAGTGGACAGTAAGGAGACGGACGGAATCTTGGAACCGTCCAGATGTTTACATGCACCGTCGTCTTGAGGAACAGACAGATCGCTTGGGAAGGACGTGTCTGCTGTCGTCAGCTCAAGTGCGCGGCATGCAGCATGAAACAACTGACTGGCCAACGTGAGCGTGGTACCGCCGACTGTCACCCGCACGTCACCGCTGTCACACCGTCGAAGAGTTCTGTCTTGAACTAGTTTCGCGATCGCTAGAAGCCGGGGTAAACCAAAACGCCTGAACAGCTGTTGACGACACGATAATTAAGAGATTCGATGTTCGATGTTGCCAGGACTGCAAACGTCACTCGGCTCAACGCGTTCCTCCCTTATCGATTGCCGGAGACGCGGTCGTGCTTGCACTTCATGATGTCACCTCAGCAAATCAAGTCGCAATGGAATAAGCGTGGTCAGCAGCCCCGCGATTTGCCAGCAAGCTACTGCGGAGCTCATATACACAGTACCGCCGACAGCCCCCAGTACACGCAATACACCGTTTAATGCAGTCACTACGTCTTCTACGGCCTCTTCGATCTTTGTTACAGCTTCAGTACAAGGCACAATCTAATACAACTTACATCCAAAGAGCTGCATTCAGCACAACTTTCAGAACTATGGCGCAGGAATTCAAGCTCAAGGATGTCACGTCCCTGCAATTGAAGAACGGCGAGAAGAAGGAAGTCGAGGTTGAGGGTGTCGAGGGCGGCAAGGTACTGCTGCTGAAGGTCCAGGACAAGGTTCATGCTACGTCACCCAATTGCACACATTACGGCGCGCCGCTTGCGAAGGGTGTGCTCACACCAGATGGCCGCTTGACGTGTCCATGGCACGGAGGTGCGTAGTGCTCACAGACCTTGAAAGCCATATATTGACATGGCACAGCTTGCTTCAATGTTTCCACCGGTGACGTCGAGGAAGCCCCAGCTCTGGACCCTATTTCCAAGTACGAGGTCTTCGAACGTGATGGAGCTGTCTACGTCAAGACCGATGAAGCCACATTGAAGGCTTCTAGAAGGAGTCTGAACCTCAAGTGCTCGTCAGTGAGTAACGAGAAGGTCCTCGTCATCGGAGGGTATGTATCTCCTGTCGCATCGTGTCGACACGCGCTTACCCAAGCAGTGGCTCCGGAACCCTCGGTGCAGTCGAAGGGCTCCGCGGTGGAGGCTACACGGGCCAGATCACAGTCATCTCGAAGGAGGGCTACCAGCCCATCGACCGAACGAAGCTCTCCAAGGCGCTTCTTGCCGACCTGAGCAAGGCCGCATTCAGGTCGAAGGAGTTTTACAAGGATGCATCCATCGAGTTTGTCGAGGATGAGGCCAAGAGCGTTGACTTCTCGGGCAAGAAGGTGGAGACGAAATCCGGCAAGTCGTACGAGTACTCGAAGCTCGTGTTGGCCACGGGCGGCACACCCAACTTTCTGCCCCTCGAGGGTCTCAAGGGTGACCTAGGCAACACATTCTTGCTGCGTACATTGCCAGACGCACAGAACATCCTGAAGGCCGTCAGTGACAACGGCAAGAAGATTGTCGTCGTCGGTAGCTCTTTCATCGGCATGGAAGTTGGCAATTGCCTCGCTGGCATGAAGAACGACGTTACTGTTGTCGGTATGGAAGAAGAGCCTGTGAGTAATAAAAAAAACATGAGTTTCACTGACAACAGACTAACGTTAACAGATGGAGCGTGTTATGGGCAAGAAGGTAGGCAAGATCTTCCGTGGACTGCTTGAGAAGAACGGGGTCAAATTCAAGATGGGCGCCAGTGTCGAGAAGGCAACACCATCCAAGAGCGACTCATCCAAGGTCGGAGCTGTGCACCTCAAGGATGGCACCACGCTCGAGGCCGACCTTGTCATCGAGGGCGTAGGCGTCAAGCCCGCAACAGAGTACCTGAAAGACAACTCCAGCATTCAGCTGGAGAAGGACGGGTCTCTCAGGACCAACGAGGCCTTTGAGGTCCAGGGACTGAAGGATGTCTTCGCCATTGGCGACATTGCAACGTACCCCTACCACGGACCCGGAGGCAACGGCAAACCCGTTCGCATCGAGCACTGGAACGTTGCACAGAACGCCGGCCGCTCCGTTGCGCAGTCGATCAACGAGCCTGGGTCCAAGCCCAAGGCGTTCATACCCGTCTTCTGGTCAGCCCTCGGGTCGCAACTGCGGTACTGCGGTAACACGGTCAACGGCTACGACGATGTGGTGCTGCAGGGAGATGTCGAGAAGCCCTCGTTTGTGGCTTACTACACGAGCGGAGACGAGGTGGTTGCGGTGGCCTCGATGATGAAGGATCCTTACATGACGCAGGTACGTCAGTCATTTGGAGTGCATTGTCCGGTGGACAAGAAGCGTCTCTGTCAAGTGCTATGCTAACGTATCACAGAGCGCAGAGCTGATGCGGAGAGGCAAGATGCCTGGCAAGAAGGAGCTTCAAAACGGCAAGGACATTCTGGATATCGGGCTCCCAAGCGAGATCAAGATCTAAGAAGCGTAATGCCGTGGAAACGCGGCGGTAGTTGTGTGGCATGGCATAGGGCAGGAGAATACACAGCCGTTCAGGCGAGAGAAATGAGATGAGATGACTCGTTCGCTCAACAAGTGCTTTGTGTGACGTCGACACGAACTCGCCCTCGCTGTGTTAACCACGCATCCCAGTGCTATAAGACATTGGTACGGTGCACAGCTTTGGTCGCAAGCGCGAAGATGGTCGTTGGCCAGCGCTGGGCAGAAAGGCTAAGCGGGAAGGAGTGGGCCAGGTGACACACGGCAAGGGCGATCCAAGCGTCGTCCAATTTCCGAAGACAAGCAGCAGCTGAGAGGCATGGCGCAGGTCAGGCGGGGCTGCGTCATTGTTATTCAAGGTTGGGCTGGAGACGATTGTTTTTCTTCTCTGGCAGCATGGGAGGTGATGTTTTGACAGCTGCTGTCTGTGTGGTTGGGGGAGAGGTCGAGAGGGTTTCGAGTCATGGTGCTGGGCAAGTGGTGATTGGGTCGAGACGCGAGCTGACGGGAGCCATGCAGGGCGCTTCTCCTTGCAGGCTCGCGGGTGAGAGTCTGAGACACGGTGACAGGCAGACTATCGCGAGTCGATGGTCAGCGAGGGCGCGCGCGGGGTGGGCTCAGGGGCAGCAGCGGCGGTGTCAGCATCGCAGAGGCAAAGAGCGTCACGTCATGGATGCAGCAGAAGCAAGTGGGAAAGCGGTGGTGGTCGTCACAGCACGAGGAGCGCGTAGTGCCGCATGAAGTGCAATTTGCGCACTGGATAGGCCGTCGCTGTCTCACGTCGCGCGCAACCCTGCCGTTAATCTGGCGCGGCGTCGAAGGGCGATGGCAAGAGGGGAGCATGGTGCAGCTTGCGCGTGCGTGCCTGGGGAAGGGCAGCGGTGGTGCGCATGCTCGCCAGGACAGACCCGGCGGGGGAGATTGTATGAGAGGCCGGCGGCGGCGGTGGTGCTGGGAAACGCGATGTTTATGTACGGGTGTTGTTAGGCCGAGGGGCGGTGGATGCTCTCCTTTCCTGCCAGCCCAGCCGTCAAGCCGCCGCAAGCTCAATCTCGTTAGTTAGATACGAGTGGCCCCAGCCGCGCCTGACGACTGTCTGCGCTGCATTCGCTCACTTCCTCCACGCACGCCGTGAACACGCCGGGTCTTCTGTCGAGCGTCGTAGCCCGTACTTGAGCTGCCTGCCTGCCTGTCTGCCTGCACCAGCGCTGTCCGCGTCGCGACGATCCACGGTTGCGCTCTGCAGCGTCCGGCTCCCACGTGAAAGGGTTCTGCAGCGTCCAGCGGGCCAGCCAATCGCCCAGCCAGCCGTCCTCGCAGCGCGACCGCGCCCGACCGCGACCCGCTCTCCGTCAACACCAGCCGACAACACCACAGGTTGTGCCAGCGGCCATCGCCTGCCCGCACCGCCTCGCCGCCCGCACCGCCTCGCCGCCCGCACCGCCTCGCCGCCCGCACCGCCTCGCAACCTCTGCGACGGTCCTGCGCCGCGCCTTCTGTGCTGCCCACCAGCGCTCTCGCCTGCCCCCGCGTCGCCCACACCCACATCCACCCGCGGCCCCGACACGGCGCCCTCGCAGAGCATGTCTGCTGCTGTCGCCCCGGCGCATGGCCAGCAGCACTACCAGCAGTCCCCCCGAGCGCGACGACCCTCGACCGGCGCCTCGACCTCCTCGCCCCGCCAACACCCGCCCGCGACCCCCAACGCCGCCCACACCGCCCACACCGCCCCAGCCATGAACAATGCTGCTGCTGCTGCCGCCGCGCCCTCGCCTGGCGGGCCCATGCCTCCCCCGCGCACCTCGTCGCACCGCTCCAGCAACGCCCAGCCCTCGTCCAGCCGCCGCGCCGCCGACACCACCGCGAGCCGCCCGCAGCCAGGCCACAGCCGCTCGGCCACCGCCGTCGGCCAGCCCCCGATCGGCACCTCCCTGCCCCGCGAGGAGAGCACCGTCATCAACCGCATAGGCGTGTCCGACCCCCAGGACGACATCGCCCGCGAGCAGGCCCGCCAGGCCGAGCGCGTGCCCGTCGGCGCCGGAGCCGACCTGACGCCCATCACTGGCCTCGGCCTCGTCGGCAGCGAGGGCGTCGACGACGGTGGCCGCGGTGCTGGCGGCAAGAGCAGGCAGGACCACTCCAAGAGCGAGGGCTCCGCCAAGCGCACCAAGTTTGGCAACTACATCCTGGGCCAGACGCTCGGCGAGGGCGAGTTCGGCAAGGTCAAGATGGGCTGGAAGCGCGACAGCAGCGTCGAGGTCGCCATCAAGCTGATCCGGCGAGAGACGCTGGGCAGCAACTCCAACCGCCTGGCCAAGATCTACCGCGAGATCCACATCCTGCGCGGCCTCGACCACCCCAATATTGTTCGTCTGCACGAGATGGTCGAGACAGAGCGACACATTGGCATCATCCTCGAGTATGCATCGGGCGGCGAGCTGTTCGACTACATCCTCAACCATCGCTACCTCAAGGACGGCCCCGCCCGCAAGCTGTTCGCCCAGCTCATCTCTGGCGTCGGCTACCTCCACAAGAGGGGCATCGTCCACAGAGACCTGAAGCTCGAGAACCTGCTGCTCGACCGCAACAAGAACATCATCATCACCGACTTTGGCTTCGCCAACACCTTCGACCCCAAGGACGAGCTGAGCGAGGACATCGAGTACAGGCTGGGCGACAAGGACTTCATACGGCAGATGGGTCTCGACAACCCCGAGACGCGCCGTGGTGACCTCATGCAGACCAGCTGTGGCAGTCCCTGCTATGCCGCCCCCGAGCTTGTCGTCAGCGACTCTCTCTACACCGGTTGCAAGGTCGATGTGTGGAGTTGCGGTGTCATTCTGGTAAGCTGTCTGGACAATCTCCACCTTTGCAAGCTGACGATCAACAGTACGCCATGTTGGCTGGCTACCTGCCCTTCGACGACGACCCAGCAAATCCCGAGGGAGACAACATCAACCTCCTGTACAAATACATCGTCTCCACTCCCCTCACCTTCCCCGAATACGTCACGCCGCACGCCAGAGATCTTCTCAAGAGGATCCTCGTCCCGGACCCACGCAAGCGCGCCGATTTGTTCGAGGTCGCTCGTCACAGCTGGCTGGCAGACTACGCACATGTTGTTGGCTTCATCACCACAAGCAATGCCGCCGAGGCGCCGCAGCAAGGCTCCGTCTATGCTAGTACGGGATTCCAGTCCTCTCGCCGTGGAAAACATACTGACATTGCCGTAGAAGAGCCGTACGAGCAGCCACCCCCTCTCGCGAGGAGTGCATCCGTCCGCGAACCTACCAAGACCCAGGCACCCCCGTCTGCGCACGGCGGTCTTGCCAACAAGCGAGAGCAGATCAACTCGACAGCTGAGAAGCCAAAGACCTCCCGCGACAACAAGCGCCGAACCGTCCAAGTCGAATACGTTGCCCCGCAATCGCAGACACAGCGTGGCGAAGCGTCACCGCCTGTCGATGCCACGCCAAAGGCTCGTCCTGCCGACCGAGTGCCTGTCGAGGCCACCAACGCGACTACAGACGGCTACCAATCTGCCTCCGGCTCGAGACCTCCTCGTTCTGCAAGCGGTGCAGCACCACCTCAACAAGTCAGGCCAGGCAGTCAGACTCAGAGATCAGTGTCGGATTACACTGCCTTCGGTGCCGCGCCTGCGGCAACGACACGGCCGTCGACAGGCGGCACACTGGGTGGGTCAAGGATGCCATCGCGTGGCAATTCGTACGCGCAGCCAGCGGCAGCTACGGTAGCGCCCACCAACGCTGAAGGTCGCTTCTCGCAACCCCAGAAGAAGAACTACTCCATCTCTGCTCCATACCCTCCCCAGGAGCCTGTGGCCATGGGCGAGCCGAGCATTGGGCAGCCAAGCACTCAGCGCGTGCAGTCTACGCAGATTGGACCCACTGGTGGCCATCCCAAGGGCAGCCACAAGCGCTCAAACACTGTGACAGAGACGCTTGGGCGCATGACATCCATGTTTGGTGGTCGTCAGAATTCTTACACTCAGGACCCCAAGGGATCGTTCACGTCCCAAGACTCTTACAACCAGCATGGTGAGGAGCGCAGGCAGAAGAAGTACCCACCCACGTCGATGCCCGCTGCCATGTCCAACGACAACTCGATAGGATCGTCAGGACCACGGCCTAGCACGGACTCAAGACGCCGCCCGTCCTTCAGCTTCTCCCGCAAGAACACAGACGACGGCACCAAGCCATCTCGCCGCTTCTCCCTGCTTCCGTCTTCTTTCTCCAAGAACTTTGGCTCCCAGAGAGAAAGCATGCCTGCTGATGGATACGGTCAACGCCGCGGATCCAACGCCGGCCGCGCCCGCAACGGCTCTCGCTCCGGCATGGCATTCGGTCGCGGCAACGAGTCCCGTTCTCCTAGTCAGAGCACAATGGGCAGCAGCGCCGTACCTGGGTTTTATGATGGCCAGCAGGACAGCAACTCTCGCATTCGTCACCCCAACGCCAGCACCCACTCCCATAGCGCAGCGGGTCCGTCTTCGGCGCCGCCTCAGCAGACACAATTCAACCACCCCGATCAGGCTGCTACCGGCGATGACAAGTTCCCCAACCCTCGACAGCCCCACCCCAGCCAAGCACCCAACCGACCGTACGGCCAGCATCCCAACGACAGCCAAGCCAGCGAGCAAATGACACCAACCCAGTCCCACGGATCGCAGCCCTCGCGCGCACAGTACCCTCCAGGCATGGGCGGCGAGCCCGAACAGCGCGGCGGCAAGCTCCAGAAGCACAGGAAGTTTGAAGACGCGTACGAGAGCACCGGCGGAAACAAGGGCAGCTCAGGCAGCAGCAAGAAGGTCATGGACTTCTTCCGCCAGATGGGCAGGAGACGAGCAGGGAAATGAAGCGCGTCGGCATACCCAGAACAAAGCCATCATTCTTGACCGTATTGTTCGACTCGACACATCTACCGTACACTGGCAGCACGCGCTGTCAGCACCAAACAACCCCCGACAAGAAGCGCAAAGCACAGACGCAAATCTCGTTTTCTGTCCCAGTGTCTTTTTTTTTTTTGCAAGCATCGCTGGATAGAGCGTTAGCGAAGGAAACGTTTCGATAATATTTGCATCACGGGCGTTTTCCATTCTGGCGAGGCGTTTTTGTCTGTCCAAGTTTTGGGCGCTGCTGCGCCTGTAATCTTTACTTTACTTCTCTTTGTACCTTTTTTTTTTTTTTCTCCCCGAGATTCGATTGCTCAGATGGCGCTAAGCGGTGCTTTTCAGCGAAGCGAAGCGAGGCGGTGCGCGAGGAGGAGGATGGAAATTGATAGGTGTAGGCTAGTTCGTGTACAGATTGGCGAGGGTGGAAGGGAATGGGATATTTCGAACGCTGCATCTTGTCTTGTCTCATCTCCTCTCACTTATCTCATCTCGCCAACACCGCAGACCCTCACTCTCGCTCTACCTCTTCCCAGCGTTTCCTCTTCCTCGTGTCTAGCTCGCTCGCTCCTCCCGTCCTACAACAACACCTCCCATATTTCAACCCGCACTCCACACCTCCACCACGCACATCCTTCTCACAAACAACCCATCCCACACCTAACACCCGCTTCACCCTTCCCCCGCTTCTACCTCCCCCATCCATCACCCCATTCCCCGATTCCAGGCTTGCCTCGCCTTGTCTTGTCTTGCCTTGCTAACCCAACACCCCCCTTCCCAGCGAGGATCGACGGAATGGAAGAAGAGCGGCATGTGCTGGATAAAGCTAGTTGATTGGGTGATGTTTTTGGGGGATAGGTAGCGGGGGTTTGTCGTCCCCTGCTGATGCTGATGCTGATAGAGTGGTTGGGTGGAGTGGATACGCTGATTGTGTGTCTGAAGAAGGGGAGTGAATGTGAATGTTGAGTTATAGTTAAGAAACGTGCCAGCGGGGAGGGGGGTTGATTGGGGGAATTGGGTGGTAGTTTGCGAGGGATAATAGGACGATCAGGATCGGGGAGGGGTTTGCGTACAGCAGCGAGCGAGGTAGGTGAGAGTATGCATGCAGACTTGCCAGGCCAGACAGTCCCGAACTACATCCTGGCCTCAATACACCCCAGGAAACAGCTTCCACCTTACAACCCCGCGGTACTTCTCCCACTGCTCGCCGTACTTGCCCGCAAGATACTCCTCCTTTGCCGGAATTGCATTCGTCGCGAAGTTGCCCACGTATAACGCAATCGGAAACAGCGCAAACAGCGGCCCGCCCGTCGGAAACCCATACGCCGCACCGTACACGACGTTCATGCTGAAATTCGCATGTCTGACAAGCCCCCAGACGCCCGTCGTACACAGCTTTCCCTCGTTTTTAGGCTCGTCCTTGAACGCCTTGCGCTGCAGTTCAGCCGCGAGCTCGACCTGCGCCGCGAGGAAGTGCACTGCCGCGCCCGCGTAGAGCAGCTCTGGACGCCATATGGGGTTTTTGGCTGCGAGGCTGAAGACAAGCGCGCAGATGCCTTCGTAGAGGAAGTCGGCGAGGACGCCGAAGCATGCAAACTGCAGCGTTATGCGCTCGTTGCAGAGGTGGAACATCCAGATGCTCTGCTTGAACACCAGCACGCCTGTCATGGCCAGGAAGAGGGCCAGTGGCTCGGGCACAGGGAGCCGGGAGGGCGCGAATGACGGGTTCAACGGGTGGCTGCGAGGCAGCTGGGAGACGCCGAACGGGTTGTATGCGATGATTGCGTGTTGCAGTGGTATGGAAGCGAGGCGGCCCAGGCAGAAGAAGAGCGGTTCCCGGATAGTCCAGCTGTAGTCCCCGCGCTGGACGCCCATGGGATTCTCAGTACCAGTACTCATGTTCGCAAGCGATGCAAGAGTCGATGTTGGAACACGGACTGGTGAGGTTGATGTTCGACATGTCAGACGGTTTGTTCCTCTGACAACCTAGTGCTGACCCTCTAATTGCTGACATGAACCTCGCTGCTTGGCATGCCGTGTAAGGGAGGTACTCGGGAATCCTGACTATTCTTCCCGCTAGTCGCAGGCTGTTGCTTGATCTGACAAGTGTCGTCGATTGACCTGAATCCCTGCTGGGACAAGATGTTAGAAGGGTTGTTTATCCATCCACCACCCCAGTCCTCCCTCCCGAGGGTAAGCTAGTGCTTACATGGTATTCACTGTAGACAAGTCCAACATGTAACAAACTGTCGTAGAAGCAACACTGTCTCACACTGACACAGCACTGGAAAGAAGCATCTCCAAGCTAAGCATACACCCCCCAACATCCTCACCAACCGCACTGAACCCACAAACCCTCACTCACTCCCCACTCCCCTATCCCACACAGCCCCTCTAATCAACCCTCTTCCAGAAAAGCACCCCCCTATACCCTCCTCCCCTCTCACTCCCAATCCTCAACCACGTCTCCCCTCCTTCTTGAATAACCGTATAATTCCTCCTCTGACTCGTCCCCACCCAAGTCGGCACATTCGCCGCCACAAGCGGCCCATGGAAAACCTGCCCCTCAGTCTTACTCGCAGGCAGCGCCTCATTCACACTAAACGGCCCCGCATACCCAAGACTATGCTTGCCGACGAGCGCCCAGTCCGCGTCTGAATCATTGGCTTGGAACGGGAAGGTTAGGTTGGGGCGCAGCTCCGGTTCGGTGGCGGTGATGGTGGCGCTCATGTAGCCGGAGCGCGAGTAGGTTAGGATGCCGACGGGGGCGGTGCCGTAGGCGGCGTCGGGGATGGGGACGTTGTTTAGGGTGCTGGGGGGGGGGGGTTAGGTTATGTGGGTAAGGGGGAGGGGAGTAGGGACCTGCTGGTGTTGACGAGGGTGTAGGTGCCTGCTAGGGCGTTGATGATGGATTGGGTGTTGGATGGTTTTGAGCCGGAGGGTGGGTTGGGGAGGGCGGAGGTGAGGGTTGCTGTTGCGGCGAGCGCTAGGAGGGTGGGTGTGAGGTGCATGTTTGGGAGTATGTGCGTTTGGGTCTTCGTGAGAGACAATGTGCGCCTCGTTGACTTAGGGATCAGGTTGAGTTGGAGCTTTTTCTCAGCGCAGAGGCTGTGCCTGAGGGTTTATACCCTTTTCCTGGATCCCATGCTTTTTGGCTGTTCGCATTCAAGCCTGTGTTCGTCCGAGTCTTGACCCTGAATAGGAGAGTCAAGGGTCCTGGACGCCATGCTCCTTGGGATCAAGCCGTGATGCCCCTGACACCAATCCGTCGTGTTTCTGGCCGGGGCCGCGTCCCCATTGGTAACATCCAAGAAGTTTCAGGAAAAGTAGATATCTCCGAGAATGGCGCCATGGGTTCGGTCTTACTGTTTCGCGGGGAAACTCTTGGTAGTATCACCGCCGAGACAATCAAATCGGACACGAGGTTTGCTTTTCTGCCCGATGACAGACGCTGGATGGAATTGTAAAAGCGAACGTACGGAATTTTGGGAGCTGAGATCGAGGGTCGCAGGTCTGATTCGAGTGTAACGGGCGGCTTCCGCGCCCCAAGGATGTACCCGGTCCTACCCCACGCTCGCCAACCTAGCCTAACGGTCAAGAGGTGCGCTCCGCGGCCTTGGTACTGCATACGAGTCCGCTCACCTTACAAATCACGTCTGAACGTCGCCAGAGTCGTGCGTAAGGTCTTCAAACAACATGAGCTCCTCGAACTTGTCAGCAAGCTTATTCACCTTCGCGCCACCCTCCTTGCGAATTGCATTCTGAGTCCACATACAAATCCATCAGCACTTCAGACGCGACGCGACGCGACGATGCCTGCTGACAGCCAGGAACGGTTCAAAACTCGAGTCTATATTGTCGTGATAGTGCCAGTCTGCGGCGCAAGAGATAAGTGTGCTGGCACGATGTCAGCGAGACGCTGTAGCAAATGGACACTTCCTCCATATCGTTTAAGCAGAGCTGGGAAAGAAATCTCCAGCTCGGGTCAATCGCAGCTTGATGCACGATGATGTCATTCGAGTGCAGCACCGCAGCATTGAAGATGCAGCCTATGGCGAGCTCGAGAGATAGGTCGGCGCGTAACTGTACATGAGACGCCTTGGCTGCTTAATGGAGGAGGAGAAAATGGTACGAGATGTGCTGTCCGTCCAGGAAAGAGAGTGGAGGTGGATGGTCTTTGGTGGGTCGAGGTAAGGTCGAAAGAAGATGATTGAAATCGTGTGATAGAGGGCTGAACGAGCTTAGAGCGATTCGTATGGAAGTCAAAGTGGTCTGCACTGAAGGAGCGAAGGGTGAGTGGCACTGTTGAGATTGTTGCTGAACGAGTGAGACAGGTCATATGCCCGTGCTAGTAGTTGTTGGTATTTTGCTTCCATGAGCGAAGGTATCATCCGTCCGACCAGAGGCGCGCCGACCTTCGTGTTGTATACTGCCAGGCACTCTCGCGCGAGGGTCGGAAACTTGCTAAAGACTGTAAACATTCCGCCCAGGTAAGTTGACGCCTGTTGCGCGGGCTCGCACGCATCGGGCGTTGCGAAAGTGTCGAATCGGTCGTCGGGAATACGAAAGTTTGGCTGGCATCTGATCGGCGGCTTTTGATAGAAGCTTGCGCGAAACCTGCACGAGGTAAGCGTGCTGTCCGGAAGTCCCAGATTGTAGCCGCCTACGATCGCCAGCCGTAGCTGCCCCAAGCCACGTGTGCCTAGTTCCCCATCTTGTCTTCGTCCAGATCCCTGAAGTGGTCGGTGGAAGACTCTGTCTGCGCAACATCGCAGAGTTGCATTCGCGTTGCCATTGCACGACCGTCGGTGACTAAATGATCGGCCTGTGGAAAAGAATCGATCAAAAGAGTTTTCAATTCAAGTAGGCATGCTGCTCACCCCAAGCTCATTTCTACTATCCCACCCAGTTGCCACAGAAAGGCAGTTGCGGGCGGCTAGTGTTGTGGCTGTGTTGGACGAGCGTTCGGCGTGCCAAAGCTTGATCGCTTCTTCTATGAAGAGGGTGACGAAGGGGTCGACTCGCAAATCCAGGGCACTATACGATTGCTGCGCCTGTCAAATCGCGTTCGTGAGGAGTGGAGCTGGTAGACATACGCAAGCCAGCGACATAACAGAATGAAACAAGAAGGATGAGCAGAAGTTCAAGCCTTGCCCGACCAGGTCGCGGAGGAAGAGATCGGCATCCAAAAAACCAAGCACCGGATGACCAGTCTGCAGGAAGTATGATATCGTTCGAGCTGCGAGCGCATTGTCGATTGGTATTCCGGTCCAATAGCTTACGGTGAGTCGCTCCAGACGAGGATCGCAGTACGTGTTGGGGTCGGAGGGTGATCTTGGAGTGCCACTCGATGATGTGTTCTGAGTGGACCCTCCCAGCAGACTTGCTGACACTATCGACGACGGACTGGGTGACTCTAAGACAGGATACGTCGTCGGTTGGAGCATCGCTAGCTCGAATTCAATGCCAGTTTCGATCGGTGGCAAGGCGGCCCGTGCCGAAGCATGCTCCGGCAGGTGGCTTTGGCCACCCATGCGGCCCTGATACGGTGATATTGCAGCATGGAGGCTCTCGGTCAACCGCAACCGATGAACTATGGCCAAGACCTCGTTGTCTGGTGCGTTTCGGATGGCCTCAATGAAGTCCGTCTGCTCTCGCAGTTGGCGTTGGAGGGTTTCCACCTCGCTCTTGAGCGCCATTGTCGGGGTAGCGTCTGCATCGTCAGACAGATAGATGCATGGCACACAGGACCGCAAGCAACGAGTGCAGGCGGGTCGAGCTCCATCGCACTACGACATGCTGTCAGCGTCCGGAGTTGTTTCCTGACAACAGGCACCACGCAGGTACTAAGGTAAGATGGTGATAGCTCCAGATACGACTCGGGCCTACGTACCCCTACTCTCTTCAGACGGCAGTGATTGCAGGCTAATCGTGCTTTTTTCTTCCTCTTTAGCGGTTCACTGCCGCTGGGTTCTGGCGGTCCGCCTGGTGGTGCAGGAGCAAGGGGTCTGAAGGTAGATTGCATGACTGCTGACATTGATTCATCTGGTCTGATATGTCAAAGGATATGTAGTCGGCACAACTAATCCAGAGATCGATGTCGTCATATTCGATGTCGTCCTGCCGGAGAACGTGTACTTTTGTCTGCACGATTCGTGCCTTCACAGCCTCCTATCAGCCCATATAGCCCAGATGTGAGAGCCGAGCGAGCGAATTGTATGAAAGCGCTTAGTGGATCGATGTAACGAAGCGCTCAACCTTGCAAGAATATAAGGCAAGCGAAACGGCCAGCGCCTGTGGGGTCTGGAAGTGGCGGGACCCGTCATACCAGGAAGCGTTCGCAACGGATCAGAACGCAACGGGATATTGCTGGTAACTCGCTGCTGTCCTGCAGAGCAGCTAGCCTTCACCGAGGTACTTTCGAAGATTTCGAAGAAACGGGTGGACGGCCACAACATCTGCACGAATACAATCGTCCCGAGAGCAGCCGAGACCCTCCGTTAACGGGGAATGACGACACCAGTGGGGCCTGAGGCTGGTTGTCGCGTGAGAAACCCTCGATCTCGTTGTCGAAGGGAGATATGTCTGATATCCCGGGGATTCAAGTGATCCTAGCTGACCTGCATGTTCAGACAGACCCTGCTTGAGTTGAGACCAACTTGGACCATCAGCGACGTCATTCGGCAGCTAAGCAACGCGGCAGGCGGCTACTAAGGGGGTGCATGAATGGACGAGAAAACAAGGGCCGGTGTCGATCGCAGAACAACCAATAAGGGCCGTTCAATATAGGTACTGGCCATTCAGAATCCTAGAGAAATATCTGTGGGGCACCTCGTATTCTCACTCATTCAGGGACTCCTCTTGTACGAACACGTTTCCCCAGATGCAATCATCGCTGGCTTCGTCATTCGGGTTCACATGCGGTCAGCCGGAGGGGTGACGGGAGAGTGGGATTAGCGTGGTGAACAAATGAGGAAGTCGAGGTTGTTTGCCGACTGGCGGGCATATCGCCTGGCTATTCGTGCGCGCGCCGAGTGATGCGCACATACTCCTTCGAAGGATGAAGTGGTGCCATTGCTACAGGAGCGCGCATCCTTTTGAAGATAGAAATCGACTGATGCTCGTTTTCATGGGGCGAGACTGAGATTGTTGTGTTGTGACTGCCAAACTACCTACAGCGCCAGACTTGCACTTGCCTCTCTGACCGATGTTGTCAGGGTCTTTTCCTACTCATCTTGCCTTGAAGTTGCGTTACACTCTCGACCATCATTCGTGCCCTCAATGCTGAGCAGAATATGGGGCCATACGTCCGTCTCAATGGGTTGGTAAGAGGTTCGTGAGGAACCTGGTCGTTCACCTGCACTGCCAGCCTTAGGGAGCGAGTCGCTGACTTCATCACTTCATGTCCACATCTTCGACCCCAGTTTCTTTTTCTTGCTCGGCAACTTCCGTCTTGAGCTGCTCTTCGGCCGCCTTGTCATCCTCGTTCTTTCCCTCTGCATCTTCCATCTTCTCTTCTTTGGGGTCTGCGTCAGAGGCTGTCGCCGGCCCTGGGCTTCTGCTAGAGCGCGTAAGGCTTGGGCGTCCAATTGCCCCTTCAATATCGAGTGATGCAGCTTCTTTCTGCGGCCCGGTATCTTCCAGACCGATAATCTCAGGTCCTCGGGCATGTGGGGCCTCTTCCTTTTCCTCGACCGTTTCGACAACGATACCCCCGCCCTCGTTTTCGCCGAACGTTGTCCGTGTGGGGCTCGTGGTCAGTGAATGGGGGTTGTTGAGTACAATGCCTGCCTGCTGCTCCTGGCGCAGCAGTTCACCCTGAGTGACAGGCCCGGTTGATGGCAGTGTTTCACCGTCAGGGTGCGAGGATGCGATTTGTGAGACTTGAGACGAGGCGGTTGTCTCCTGCCGTGGAGCTTGGCCACTCAACATGCCCACAGTGACGGTCTCGATGCGTCCCGCACCATTAGGCCCATCCACCATCTCTGTGCTTTCTGATATAAGCTCATTCTGTCCTCGACTGTGCAGCCATGGGATGGGTGTGAGGAGGGCGCCGCCAAGCGACTCGTCTGAGCCGAGTGTCGCAGATTGTAGATTTGGCAGTGATGTCGTCCCGTTCAGTAGACCACCGGCACTGGGCAGGACAGCTTGTGGCAGTGGGAAGATAGTAAGGGGCGAAGATACGGAGACGACGCGGTCGAGGGCGCGCAGGTATGGCGAGAGGTACTTGTAACGGCACTTGGGTTCGAGGACCAGCTCAGCCAGACGCTGAATCGTGTGCGGCGGGTGCTTCGCAAAGTTCTTCGACAGTGCGTTGCGTATCGATGCGTAGAATGTGGTCGTGGCCGGAGGTATCGCGGTCGATTCAGGTGCCGCGAAGACTGGCACGGGCGGTGGCCGTTGGGGTGTTGTGGGCGGCGCATTCTCTTTGTCGCCGATTGCAGACTCTTGTGTTGATTCTGCGGCGCTCTCTGGCTTGGGCGCTGCCTCTGCGGTCGATGCTGCGGTCGATGCTACGGTGGTGTCTGCGGGGGGCTTGGGAAACTCGTGGATTATCTGCGCATGTCAGATGTGGAGTTGGAGGCTGGAGCGCGTGGATATATCACCTCATCCAGGCGATCCAAGATATATTGCAGCGTCACAGGCCACTCGGCGCTGCCAGCAACTGTCAGCTACATGTTGTTGCGCCCAGCATGACAGCACTCACGAGTCCAGCGAGCCATCGTCGGCGGCCTTTTGCAGAGTTGCTTGCGCTGTGGGCATCAGTACATGACTTGCATTGCACGGGCATCGCCAAGAGTGGTGTGGTGTACCTACCGGAGGTCATTCTGCAACGATCGGTGCGGTCGTGCGTGGACAGAGCCGCGTGGATGACGATGGACGAATGGTGGAGCTAGCCACACGTTTGGACGAGGAACGCGTCTGCGCCACAGCAAAGACCCACTCTGTCAGCCAGTAGAAGATGTGATTGGCTGCCCAAATTTAGGGCAGCTGAGCGATCCCTGCAGAGAGGCTGAGCCGCACAGCCGTCATCGTCGCAGGTGCTTCCCAGGCGGCCCAGGCCTGCTGGAGGCTTGCAAGGTGCTGCTGGTGCTGTCTCCAATTTCATGCTTGACGTGAAAAGGCAGCCTGCGTGCATGCAACTGCATACTAGTTACCCTCCGTTACTTCCAGGATTGCAGTCATTGTAAGTAGCTGTTATCACTACTTCTGCTCCAGTCTCGTAGCCTTCTGCATGCCCGCCATAGCGTTCCCCGGTCCCAACAGCAGCCAGACGGGAGCCAGCAGTCCCTCAGCCCTGAGCCAGTTTAGGCTTCTCCACAGTGGACATTCGTAGCCCACCCAAGCCCGCGCGCGGACTGCCCATCCCAACGTCGTGTCGAACTCTTAGTCTCTTACTCTGTACATTCTTCTGCTCTTCCACCATATCCCCTCCGCTGTCGCTCGTTCTGCCCAGCCTTTGCTGCGCACCCACACGTCTGCAGTCGGCCTTGTTTTCGTACCAAGACATTCCGCGCTCACCTGTCACTCGGCCTCTCCGCGCGCCCAAGCCCCAGCTCGGTTTCAGTAGCGCTGCGCCAGCTCCCAAACAGCGCGGCGCCTTGCTCTCCCATTTGCCTGGCACTGCCTGGCTCCTGCTGGCACTCTGCGATCCGACTGAGATCCGCCGTCTCAGCTGCCTCAGCGCGACCAAGCTGCTGCATCCTCGTCTCAGCCGTGCACTCAGCCCTGCGACCCGCTCCCACGCACAGCCAGACAGACACACGACACACCGCTGCAGTCGCACAGCCAGCACCCGCCAGACTGCGCCGAGACCCACGTCCCTCGCCTCGCCGCGCCTCATCTCTGACCAGACTTTCTTTATATCCCCGTGTTCCAGCCGCAGTCCGCGGCTGACCCCTTCGCCAAAATTACTCACCACGAGGCGCGCACATCCCTCCTGGGAGGTCAACCGCTCGACGGCGACTACTCCCCTTACAACAACCAGTACGCAGCCCGCCAACCCACCTTCACTGCGCCGCCCGGCGGGTATCACGAGCGCGAAGGCTTTCCGACCACCCTGCCACCACCCGTCCGCCGCGCGCCCAGGATGTACATCCCCAACACCAAGTGGACCTGGTCCTTCACCATCATCGCCATCGTGCAAGCAGTCGTGGCCCTGTCTCTCGAGTCGTAAGTCGTGTTTGGACCCTGATTTCCAACACTGGCACTAACGCTCTGCCAGATACGTTTTCGGCCGCTTTCAGAGCGAGCTGCACTTCGAGGCCCACAATGTCAACAGCGACGCCCGCACCGTCCCCACATATCTCGCCGTCTTCATGTTCGGCTACCTCTACCAGCTGTTCCTTGTCTGGGACGCCCTGCGCCTGAAGAACACCATTCAGGTCATCGGCCTTGTCATCTACAATGTCGGTATCATGGTGTACGCAGCCATCCAGTACGACCAGATCCAGGATGCGTCACTCGCTCTTGACGAGCAGAACTTCATCCCCTCGGATTTCTGGATGGATGTCAAGGCCATGTTGATTGCAGTCCCCGTGCTCATGGCCGCCGCCACCATTGCCTTTGCCTTTGTTGCCTGGAAGCTCTACGACGAATTTGCTTGGACCATCTATAAAAATATCAGTGCTGATCTGCGACTGAAGAGGCGCTATTTGACCTACCAGGTATGCTGCTTGTCACCACATCCCAATCATGAACACTAACATGTCCAGATTTACATTGCGCTACTCAAGTTCGATTTCTTCTTCTTTCTTGCATTTACCGTCCAGTTCCTTGTCGTCGTCGAGAAGACCTCCACCGTGGAAGTCGTCCTCACCGCCGCCGCGCTGGTCATCACCTTTTTCCTGCTCTTTGCCGCTGCTTTCTGGGTACGCCGCGAGTCTATCGCCGGCATGATCGCCTGTATCGTTGTCTACTTCATTGCGCTGGCGTATTTCCTCTTCAAGCTCATCCGCATGTACGTTGCAGATCGCGCACGCCAGGAGGACTACAAGCCTGCCCGGAAGTCGTTGACTGCCTTCGCCATCCTGACCATCATTCTGCTGCTGATGACCATCGTCATTGCGTGCATCTGCACCCATAACTTCAACAAAGGCCTCAAGCCGCACGTCAACAAGAAGTCGGCGACGAGCGATAAGGCGTATGGCACCGAGATGCCCTCTGTTGCTGGACCGCAGCCCAACCAGCGGATGGAGATCGACTAGGTGAAGGCTTGATTTTCACATTCACGAGTCTTCCAATCCATACACAAAACTTCACGACATGACCTCTTCAATACCCTGCTCTGCGTTTCGAGCATATGTTTGATCCATACCCGGCCGAGTGGACACGGGCTGGCTTTGTGGCATTGTAGGATACTTTGGCAACAGCACAGCGAGGCACAGTGACTCCAGGAAAGTCGCGGCTCAGGAGCGAGGATTGCGGCGCATTGCTTAAGCCAGGAGGCACTCACGACGAACGATTGTACAACAATTGTGAGCACTGTAGGGCTCTGGCCATTTTTATACCCACCACACATCGCCGGTACTAGATTGATCAGGCTGTGGAATGCATTGTTTTGTTGTTATCGTTCAGCTCTCAGTTCGTGAAGTTTGCAGTTCACTATGCATGCACAAACCTAAATCCTCTTTCCACGAGATTTGAAGCACACGCCAGCAAGAGTCTCGAACTTGATCGAGATTTATCACAATGCAAACACGTGCGGCTCCCCTGAGTTCTAAATCGGACTTCCCGCTTCCCCAGCGCACGCCCAGCGATCACGAGGTAGCGCCCAAGCACCCCACGCTGCCCACGCAGGGCCCGCAATTTGGCTGCGGTACGACATCATCGGCCCCTAGTTTCTAAGCTCTCTAAAGTTTCCAGCGAGACAAAACCAAAGACACGTCGCGACTCTCCATCCCTTTCTTTTGAATCTCGTGCCTTTGTCGTCGCTCTTTCGAAGCCCTTTTCACCTTCTTTTCGGCTTCATTGTTCAATTGATAGACACAATGGCGTTCCGTTGGTAAGTGCAGAAGGTGTTTTGGCGAGAGGGAGAGTGATGTCTGATAACAGACAGGTACCAAGCGAAGCTCAAGAGCGCACCGCTTGCGACTCAGGCGATTACTACCGCGGTATGACTTCCTCAAATGCTATCCGTCTGCACTCGAGACACGCTTTGCACGCCCTCGCTGTTCGTTATCGCTCGCGACGCGCACTTGCTCTACACCGCTAGACGAGACCTCACCACAGGAAATGCAGGCCTTCGACCATGTTTCCACCGCCTTCCATGGCTATAAAGCCACAGCAAAGCGAAATTGGATATAGCTGATCATGTCGTTCGGTAGATTCTCTTCGGCACAGGCGACGCGATGGCGCAACACCTCGTCGAGAAGCGCGGGCTGAAGAACCACGACCCCTACCGCACGGCGCGCATGGCTGGATACGGCGGGTTGATCTTTGGGCCTGCTGCGACGACATGGTACGGTGTGCTGACCAAGTACGTCAACACGTCGAGCAAGAACGGGACCATCATTGCGCGGGTTGCATGCGATCAGTTTCTGTTTGCGCCCGTGAACATGGGTATGTCTCCGATATCACGGCGTGTTGCTGGAGTACTGCTAAGCGATATGTCCAGGCCTCTTCCTCTCGTCCATGGCCTACCTCGAAGGCTCCTCGGTCCGCGACCGCCTCAACTCCGCCTACGTCCCCGGCCTGACCAAGAACTTCATGGTCTGGCCCTGGGTCCAGTTCGTCAACTTCAAGTACGTGCCCGCCGACCTGCGGGTCCTGGTCGTCAACGTCATCTCGCTCGGGTGGAACTGCTACCTGTCGTTCCTCAACTCTGGTGGGGGCAGCAAGGTAGAGAGCGTGACGCAGAAGGTCAAGGAGGCGACGCAGAAGGGTGGGAGCAGGGAGGGGGGCCAGCTGCCGCCTCAGTAGATGGAAATACTTTTCTTTGTAAAAGTAGGGCAGGCATTGAGGGCGAGGATCGAGTCGGTATAGACCATATAGATTTTGTATGAGATTGTTCATTGCCACCATGCTGTCTGAACCTCGTTCGACCGCCACGTAAACGACTTCGCCCCGAGTTTTACAAGCCACCTCTTTCATCACCAGCTAGCAACAATATAGCGGTGATGAGCGCGTTCTGCGATGGTCCATGACATGGTAATCAGCGCTTGGTCTGTCCAACTTGACAGGATTCAATGAGCTCGAGAAGTTCGGAAGCCCGGCAGGACGCCTACATGCTTGCTACTGGATTGAGCATACACTGCGCACTTGGGACGATGATATCCGGACTGGCACTATCTAGTTCCCCATGGACCACGAACGATCATTGTCTCTGTCAGACTGACCTGCACTTCCTTATTCCCACAGAAGCGAGAGTCAATTTGTGGAAACCACTCGTTGTAAACAAAGGAGATCTGTGCGCGGCATTGAAGGAAAGAGTAGCCGCGAAGAGGCAGCCGCGAAAACGTGCAGTCGTGACAGGTCGTCATCACACTACTCGTCTCGATATTATAACGCTTGGGTCGACTCGTCAAGACCAGACGTATTGCCGCACTTTTCGCAAAGTTCCTCGACCCGCCCACTTTCCAAACGCAAACACGCTCGCTATGCCACCGTGCAGCCTGAACTTGAGCTTCACTAGATGGTCCGCTGCTGTCTCAGCCTCCTGGGAGTCTGCACAGATCCGCTGGTCTTCCTCGACTTAATGGTCACTTGGCAAGCGACTGCGCTGGGGCCCATGTCGATGACCCGAGTGCACTCGAGTGGCATATGAAGACTGCGCGCTCATCTGGTGGAGATCAGCAAGGATATTCCGGTCGCTGAACTTGGCAGCCGAATCCTCAAGGACCGGAGTATGTGTTTGGTCGACTTGGCTTTTCCGAGCTGGACCTTCTAGATTTGACGGATGCTGGTTTTTCCTATCCGCGGACACTTTTACGGAAGGAGTCTGTGAAAATTTCAGCTTCGGGCCGCTTCGTTTCTGGGCTTTCCTTTTCTCGTTCTTGACTCTCTTGGTTTATGGGTCATGTCTCCCTTGCCCTGCCCAAGGTTCTGATCTCGTAAGCTTACTCGCACATGCTTGGGTCGCGACCAACAGCACGCCAGCGAAAACTCTCGGCAGCTCGACATCTCGCTTCCCTCCAGGCCCTTTGTGCTATTCAGCACACGCCTATTCCTTCTTGATAGGCTGCATTGTAGCGTTATAAGGTGGCTATGGCACTCGTCGCTGAGTCTCAGCCAACATCGCAGGTCAGTCATCATCTCGAGTGACGACGCGATAGAGCTTCTCCCATTTCCCTTCATCGCTTTGCTTCAGTACGCGTTGAAATTTATCGCCGATCTTGAGAGAGTCACCTGTAACCATATGCACTTGCTCGCCTACCAGAATGTACCCAACTTTGAAACGCACGTCACAATTGGTAACTGGTTGGAGTTACAAACGAGATAGATGGCCGGTGGAAATAGACTTGGTGTCTGTGGCCGCTGCTGCTTGATGTGGAGTCTGCGCCATTAGGGGGAGTTGGTGTAAACAAAGGGAATCCCGCCACTTGCATTGTGCATATTACTGCTAACCCTACCGAGATTTCACCGTGCGTCGCGAGTCCATTGAGTCGGAAAGAGAGGCAGACAAAGACATGTCAACACTTTTGGGACATAACTCGTTGATAATCCCATTGTTGAGAGGCAAGCCTGGCTTTGTCCAAGATCACTTCTCTTCTCGTTGAGATTGCTCAGAACTATATATCGACACACTCCCAGCTCTCGGCCAAGTTGGCATCGCCAGTTCCCTTGTACTGGTTTCGCTTTGGATACTTGCAGTGCGCACGCTTGAACTCAACACCCAGGCTCTGGGTGTCGTTTACATACTTGGTGCCAATGATGGTCTCAGGGGCGTTGCCCTTCTCTACCCAGTCGACGATGGCCATCAAGATGTTCTCCTTAGGATCGTAGGAAGAGACCTCATCGCTAGCCTGACCAATAACGTGAGCGCCATCTCCGCCACCGCAATGGCCAGTACCACTGACGGTGAAGAAGCGGTAGAACTCGTCGAGCTCATCAGAAGATAGACCCATGGTTCCACTAACGTAGTCGTAGTACCTCGGAGAGTTTGCGCTCGAGATGATGGCATCCATGCCACCGTGCCAATGCAGGATTTTTGAGTTCTTCTTCGCTTCACTTAGGTCACCGTTCCACGTCTGAACGTTTCCAGGGTTGATGCGTGCAGCATTGTCGAAGTCGGTGCCGCTCAGAGTTGTCGGGTCCCAGGTAGTGTCGTTGTAAACAGCGTAGCGGAACCAATCAGCGGTGTAAGGGAAGGGTGTTCCGGCGAGAAGAATGAATCTGGCAAGTATTTCGGCTCCTGGCTGCAGACGAGGGTAGACCAAATCGCCGTTGTCGTTGTATACAGGAGAAAGAACGGTCTTGACAGTCTGGACTTGCTTGGCAGTCAAACAGGTGCTGGCATTGCTGCTTCCAGTGCACTGCAGACCGGAAGGATCGTAGTTGCAGAGTGGAGGATACTCCAAAATGCCATCAGCGTATCCATCGAGGAGATCGCACTGCTTAAGCACATCAGCGTGGACGAGCGCCCACTGAGGGGGAGTAACAAATGTGTCCGAGGTGTTTGTCCCGGTGGCGCGGAAGAACGAGCCTGACCAGCTCGTCAAGTTGTTGAAGGCCACAGCCGGGGCACCAGCAACAATGCCATCGAATTCTTCAGAGAACTCGGATGCCATCTTGAAACCTTGCCGCCCACCAGTAGAGCAGCCGAAATAGTAGGACTTCTTCTGAGCTTTGCCGTAAAAGTCTTTAGTGATTTGCTTGCCAACCAGTGTTCCAGTGTACAGCCTTCAAGAGTTAGCTCTGAAGGAATTTAGAAGTCCGGGAAAGCACCTACGCTCGATACGCGAAATCCTCAACAACGTCTCCGTTCTTGTAGAAGGGCTCACCGCTCGTTCCATTGTGGCCGTTGTTTGTTCCGGCAGCCGCAAAGCCCGCGCCGGTGGTGTACGCTAAATCTTCATACTTGATGCAACCGTTTAAGCCACCATTGCCTGACTACACATTAGCAAAATGCAAACAGTAGAAAGGATACCATTTACCCGTGCTCACGTATCGTCCAGTCCAGTTGGTAGGAAGCCAAGCTTCCATGTTGAACCCAGAGTGATCTGTAGTTGATACATACAGCGAGACGCGGCAGATGTCTGCAGGGACCAGTATGTAAGGCTGCGTGCACGTGGCGTTATTGTCTGGCAGACTCAGATTGGTACCAGCAGCAACGAACTCCGAAAAGTACACGGCTCCGTTCTCAACCTCGAGTCTTGAAGCGAGGGAAGCGCACGTCGAGGTGAAGTTGTTTGGCTTGGTCCCTGTGGAGCATGCGGACGGCTGTGGCTCGGAGGGAGAGGCGTGAGCGAATGACGCACTCAGCAGAGCCGCCCATGCGGGCTGGCTGAACTTCATCTTGTACGGTAAAGAGGAGAGCGAACTTTCGGTGATCTCCTGAAGATTGAGGGGCAAGTCTTGTACTTAAGCTCATCATGTGCATTTTCCCAGGAAGGGGATCATCATTTACCTGCGTACGCAAGTGTATCTTAGCGTCTGCGGTATCATCATCTGCGGGGCCCCGCCCCGTTTCGTGCATCATAGTCTGGGGTGCTCCGGTCTATAGCCTTTCTTCAGCGATAATGTAGTTCTATCCCTGTGGCCCGCTCAAAAGTGGCTGCGGCTGGTCTTCTCGTACCTGCCAAGCGTGTATTAGTGGCCGATGCACCGCGATTGTCTCCAACCAGAACGAATGGGTTATGCATTCATCCAGGCGTGTCAGTGCAGAACACTCAGATAGAGTTGATTTTGAGGCTAAAACAATCTGCCGAAAGAACTGCCGACGGATGGGTAAACCGCGGAGATTACTCTTCGGAACTACAGAAGGCAGTTCCGATTTAGTCACGTGCTGGACCCGTAGTAAACATCCTCGGAACGAGCTCTTGAACAACCGCAGGTTACGAAATTGGACGGCTGCAGCCAACTACACTGACAATCATCAGAGCTCTCGAAACCGATGCGATTGCATTACAACAATCTCTGCCTTGTCTTGACAAGGATTACAGCCTTATCAGCCCGGGCGCATGCGTGGACGCTCGTCTGAAGTCCACCGGTCCCAGCAAGTGGCTCGAGACTCGCATTGATCACGCTCAGCCTCTTCGTGCCAGACACCCTGTTCTGCGTATCCACAACACCGCCATGTCCATGATTCATTGTGGCGGCCGTGCAGCATTGGTCGCTTTGCTTGGTGCGAGCGTGGTCATGCTAGCACCCTCGATCGCATCTCCATCGTTCGCTCCAGGTGCTGGTGCTGTTTCCCACGGAACCGAATACAGCCATGTCTGGCCCTGATACAAGCTTGCGATTCTTCATGTACATTGCATAAAGGACTGCAACTTCCGTGAGGTCTGTGAGCGCCCTGCAATGGATGAGTGGCGCATCGAGGATAGGGATCGAATTGATCTTGGAGTTACAATTGAAAGGCCGAAATATCTAGCTGCTCGTATCTGGGCGGGAGTTCCGGGACGGACCAACAGCCACTACGGAATCGATGTTGCTAAGCACAGGCCTTTGGACCCTCGCAGCATAGCGGGATCCGGGACTCCCTCATGGCAGCGAAGAAGAAACAACCTAAGTTTTGGCAGATTTGGTGGCCGCAGAGCTGTCGTTTATACAGCTGTACAACTGGAACTGCACGATTAGATGTCCGTTCGTAGCAGTGTTGCGTTTTGCGCATTGCTTGCTAGAGCTTGCTGTCAGGCGGCATAGATGGCGTTCGATTGCAGCGGCCCCTGTTCGGACAGTAACTGGAGACATCTGGAGCGTCAGTCTTTAAAAAGGTGATTTGAAGAAAGAGCGCAAATTGTTTACAGTTGTACCTGACCCCCAGTGCTATGTGGTCTTGTAGGTTCTGGCAGACACTAGGAAATTTGACGATAGACTCGATGCTGAGCTTCTCCAGATACCTAGCATCATTCATACCGGATAACTGTAGGAACTGCGGCATGTGGATAGCTCGAGCTGTAGTAACAACTTCCTTCTTCCCAGCACAGAGGCACACGCCAGTCTTACCATTGAAGCGAACGCGGGATACGGCTGTGTTGGCCATAATATGGGTCTGACCGCTTCTTGATCTTGACGGTTCACTCGGGCAGGGGACCTTGTCGGATTATCCGCATCGATTGAGCGTTGCAGGTGGAAAACTCCTTTCGTTTTGCCATTGTTGTATCTGCTGATGATTGTACGCTAATAGTGACAACTCTATTGCACAAGTTTGCTTCTTCACCTGAAGTAGTGCTCTCAAGATAGGCACGATCTTCCTGGTTGTATTGAAGATGTCGTCTCGTGATAGTTACAAACAACATTCGACCGTGTTCGCGTTCGGCGGCCAGAGCACGATCTACTCATCTACCTTCCGCGGCTTCGTAGCTTCTACACTCAGCGCCTTCCATCTCACAAGACGGACAAAGAGGACGACAAGCTATGTCTGCATTTGCAACATGTTTTGGAAAAACCTGTCATTTGAAAAATTGCCGTTCTTTTGATTAGTTCGGGGCGCAAACCTCAAGTTCTTCTCGCTGCGGCTCATGGGTTCCATCATTGAACGACTTCTCATTCCCACAAAAAGCCATCAACAATATAATGCTTTCTTCTGAGCCCAATTCAGGCCTCAACAGCAAGGGCCGAAGGATTCCAATACGAGTCTGAGCATTCATGCATCCATCGTTCTCTACAAAAACTAATCCTAATAAAGCGTGAGCTGCGACGATAAGGCTAGACACTTCAAGACCCGAAATTTGCTCACGGCGAACAGTTGGCAAACGCAGATTCAATCGTTTGGGATTCGAATCGGGCCTCAAACTTGGCCTCGGAACAACTCGCGATAAGCAATGGCGCACTGCCCGGAATGATGTATTCTCGGTGACCTCGGTGAGGAAAGTAATGGATTTGACAGGCGTAGCGAAGCCTGCGATCTACCACAGTAAGTCACTCAACGTCACGTTGAAATAAGCTTCTCCCACTGACACTCGAGGTTTCTCGCCATTACGCGCTTCAGCCAAGGCCTCGAATGTTGTTAACAGCTGTGTAACACATGGGAAGGACTGTCCAATAGCCCAAGCCTCAAGTCATATATCCTCAATTTCGGCCAAACCGAAGTGTGCAGTCGGAGGCTGAGCGCACAAAACCACCGTGACACATGGTTGACCGTGGTCCCGAGCCGGGAACTACGACCACCGGAGTACACTCCTGAAAAACTCATTTGATAGAACAAAACTACAGTGAGTTCGAACTACGACTTCTAACACTGCACACAGTACGCCATACCGCTGGCGCCATGACCACTCAGCTATGAGCGGAACCGCGGATACCGTTGAAGCTACGGATGGAACGTTCCACCCAGACACGTTGATCTACTGTTAAACTCAGCCTGCTTCCCACTTCTCATTTCAACATGACCTCCAAGGATACTGTACATCTCCGCCACAACTACAGCACTGGCGCTTCTGCAGCTCAGCGGCATGTTTGTCGCTGCCTACCCTGTCGAGAAGGGTATCAACATAGCTCGCGACAATGCACCCGCCATTGTGTTAGGTGAGCACGCAAACCACCGCACATCTGTAGTGGTTCTCTGTATGTGCTACGCGTTCTTGCTTGCTCTGGCACAAGGTTTGTCGTCTCCTTCGCGATTGGTACTAGTTGTTAAGTCACTGACGCAACACAGGCTATCGAGCTGGTCGCATGGCTGGACAGAAGACGAGCGCTAGATTCTCCGACACGCTGGTCTACGCTCAAGGCTTTATCAGTACCGCCTTCGTGTTCGCTGTCGGAATCAATAACGCGGGTCTTGGTCTTTCTACAGACAAGCAATGCTATAATGCCATTCGAGTATGCATTGCTATGTATGGGGCAGCAAAGGTTGCACTGTAAGTGGACCATAAAATGGTCGACCACAGTATTTCTGATGCGCTGTCCAGATATTTATTTCTCGTCGAGCGTGTCCGTATAGTCCGCGCACCCTTCATTGACCGTTTCAAAGACCCAGTATGGGTGATCGGCGCAGTCTTGACCGTCACAAGCTGGATTGCAATCATCGGCTATGAGTACATTGCGCCTCGATCTGAACTGTCACGCCTGGACGGTATCTGCCGGATCGGTATTCGACCGGACTCTGCAATCGCTGTGATCATTTTGGATATCGTCGTAAATGTTGTAATGGCTGCAATTTTTATTTGGCAGCTGCGACCGGCTCTTGGCTCAATTGTACATGGGGAATCCAGCGACCCCTCCAAGTTCTCTGCAAGGATATCGACGCTCCTGTCTAACTTCCTCTGGCGAGCCGCTGGCGGACATCGTCCCGCTGCCCGGGTCAACTGCACGCGCAATTTCAAGGCCATGCTCTTGCGCAATGTTGTTGGCTCGTGCCTCCTGCTCTGCGCGCAGATCGCGAACAACGTCCTCTTCCTCACTTGGCCTTTTGCGACACACAGCCATGTCTGCCAGCTCATGTGTTTAACAGACAGTAAGTTGAGAAGCCCGAGTCTGAAGTGACACACTGACACGTATAGTTGTATTGAGTATGCTAGTAACAAATTGGCTGACCGTGCGCTCAACTACGGAAAACGTTGATGTCTCTCAGACCACCAGGACTTCCGGTAGGGCCAGTATTACACCACAAACAACAATGAATTTCTTGATGTCGGATTTTCAGACCTCTCAAACCATTTCGGCAAAGTCGGTGATGACCGATGGTACGGCGCGCGACAACGACTGAAGAAACGCCCTCTTGCCTCCCACGATCAACGTACTTGCATCGCTAAAGCTGCATGCTAACGCTCAGTTGCATCCGCGTCTTTCAGCTCGCCCATCGTGCTCTCTCGAATCGGGGAGTCATCTGTACCATCGTAGTCCGACACCTCCGACTCGTATTCCACCAAATAGCAATTCCCCAGCTCTCTACTCCTCACTTCCGGTCTCGGCACAGATTTAATGTTTATATATCAAGTGCACAGGGGCGTCGACATCGTATTATGCCATGCCTCCGCTGGAAACACGTTCGGCCCACCCAGTCTGTTCACTTTGGCTCTGATTGCCTCGAAGACCTTTACGAGGAAGTCCTGGGTATTGTATCTCTTCTTAGCGGCAAGTACTCTCAGCTTTACGCCACGATGGCTGTGCCAACGAATGGCCGGCTCAAAGGAGCAGCCTGAGATGTCTTGCTTGGATCTCGTTCACCGCAATCATGGAGAATTCATGGTGATCGAAGGTGATCGCGAAGATATCCTTGGCTTCAGAGTTCAGCAGCTGCAGCGTTGCATATGTTTCACCAAAGGCGTACATTGTGATAGGTTCTTTGTATGGGAGCTGTAGCTCAAAAGTGGGGCAGTCGCTGAGCAGCCAGCACTCGGTGACACTATCCTGGAGTCTTCCTCTAAGATTTCGCCAGATAGCCCAAGTGGAATGCAAGACTGTAACATGAGACCCTCACCACGGTACCTAGGTAATATCGTCGAGTAAATTTATCAATATCAAGACGTTGGCATCGTCTGTACCTAGGTTATCCCTTGTCAGCGGTGCTCATGCCAAAGGTGTCGCAGGCATAGTCAGCTGGAATTGGGTGACGCGGTCAGGAAGTAGAGCCCATGCAGCCGCAGACTCATCGCGGTCGCTTTGGGATCAGTGCTGCTACCATCAAAGACAGCGCTGCTGTGCACCAGTCGTGATGCTTCGAACGGTACGCAAAGTTCCCATTGCCTCGGGATTCCCAAGGGCCAACCAAAGTTACGTAGGTGAAGCTGCCCACAGGATATACCCCCATGTGTATATGACAGCCGAACTGGAAGTAGATTTGAGTTCGAAAGTGTTCCTGGTAAAGCAAATATTCGCCATCTCTGAACACGCTTGCCTGCAAGTGTGTAGTAAGGCCAGTGACAGATCATGGCATTTTGCAAGCTTGATTCGGACACTACGGGTAGCCTGGCGAGATGTAACTCGGTAGTCAAGAACATAAGCCGACATTAGACATTATAGCCACCCTTACTCTAAGGCCTTAGTTGCTCCCAGCCCTCCCAACCTGCACTATCCCACACACTCGCGTCCCATCCTCGTTAACAGTAGCCCCCAACACAAACCGCCAATCTCAGGTTCACCATCCCTGCCCGAGCCCCTAATCGCCTTAGACGGAAGGAGAAGCAACAGGCGCTGCACCAACACCATGCTGCTTCTCCACACCACCTGCATGCGCACGCTTAACGCGGTGGCCATGCCAAAGCCGGGCCTCAAGCAAGGTACCCAGCAAGCTCGTGAAGAAAGCAATGAACGCAAAAGCCTCAAGCGTGCGCTTCAAGCTGCACTTGTTGACTCGACTGGGTGAGTTCGCAGCACACCCGCCGTTGTACTCGTAGTCCTGTGCCGCGAAGATGAACGCCGTAAGCCACAGGTACGACAGGATCCATGCCAAGGGGGCGAAGTGGCCCTTGTACTTTTTGATTGCTGGGAGAACGACGGCAGGGAGGTAGAGGAAGGTATCTACTGCAGCCTGGGGGTTGTTGGTAAGTGTTGTTACGTCACGTGGTGGTAGGAATGAGGGGGTGTGGAGTGGGGAGGGAGACGTACCAGAGCGACCCAGTAGCGCAGGTGCGTGTTGTGTGTGTAGTCGTTGATGAAGTACGCTGAGATGCCTAGAACAATAATGGAGGAGATGATGTGCAGAGCGTGGTTGGCGGCGAGAAGAGGGCGGTACACCCTGTCTAAGCGGTCTGCAGGAGTACCATAGTCGGTTCCTGGAGCTGCGGTACGATCCGTATGGGCACTACGTCCGAAAGCCATTGCTGATGTGTGTAGTGTTGATGTTGGTTGTACTTGTTGTTTTGCTTGTGACGATGCTCGTGATGTGCAGATTGGAAGACGTTGACGCTTCTTTATATCTCACATCCCCAAGCAAGCCTGAATGTCACGAGCACGAACTACCACGTCATCACATCTTCAAGCAAGGAGAGCTCAGAGCACGAAGACAAGCCACAGCCCCTGCCTGTACTACCAATTCACTCAAGATGATTTCACATCGCCTTGACGTTTTTCATCAGACCAGCAAATCATGAACGGATCGCAAACCTGTTCTTGGGCGATCGCCGTGAAACTGGACGTCAGGATGCGCCATTCCGGCTCCATCCGGCCGTCAATTTGGCATGTGGTGAGCATATAGGGGTGCTGGAGTGATTAGAGCCAAACGTTCGGCGCGAGGCAATCGCTACTACGCTGGGTCACGAGGGGTGCCGTCATCATCGCTGGTGAGGAGCGACGTGGAAATTCGTGACGGGTGGAGTGATGTTGGCCCTTGTATCGCGAGAAGCATATTGTCTGAACGTGTTCGTGACGCTGGATCATGTGGCTCCTCGGAGGCTGCGGCGCGAGTTGGGCACAAATGATCATTCATCGCGAAGGTCGGGGCATGAGGCCGCGGAAGTGCCATCCGCACAGCGAGAAAGCAGCAACCAACTTTTGTCCATTTGCAAGCGGTACTGACGCCTACAAAGGGGGATGCATGAGTGAGTGAGAATACGACGTGGCCCACAGACGTTTCTCGAGGTTTCTGAATGGCCAATACAATGTAGGTCCTTGAACGAGTGAGAATACGAGCAACCCCACAGACGTTTCTCGAGGTTTCTAAATGGCCAGCTCCTACATTTGCGTGCTCTTTTGATTGTTCTAGGAATAATCGTATTTTCATTCATCCAGGGACCCCTCTTGTACCTACATTGAACGGCTCTTACTGGTTGTTCCGCGATCGACACCGGCCCTTAGAACATTAGCACGTCATGTTTACGTGACTACCGTTTGCGTCAGCATCGAGAAGCGGGCGTCAATGCCTTTGGAAGAGCACGGGGAGCGCACCAAGTCGACGGTGGTTGTTGCAACGAGACGATCGATGTCGGAGAAATAGCTACGATATTCAGACGTTGAAATTGGAGTGCCTTACATGTGTGGCGCAAGCCTTGTGGCTTGCCAGCCTTACCGAGATCCAGAAGCTAAAGCTGCGCCAGCTTACCAATGACCCTACGGATAGCATGACCTTGCTCATCTGACACATTAAATTACGTGTACGCACCCGGGTCCTAGATGGCAAAGGCCCATATTGTTTGTTCCAGTTGACCCGGCGACGGAGTCAGTAACTGTGAGCATGACGTAAGAACCACCACGTTTAAGCCTTCGACAGCCTCACCGTCTGCCTTGAATCTGGACTGCACGGTCTGACGCTATCAAGATCGAACACCTGTCTGGTGCTGCACCTCTGTTCACACCATCACGACGCAGGGACGCTACACATATGACAGGGTCAGACTTACAATGCACCATCTCACAGATAACGCAGCCGCCAATCACGACCCCTCGCAGCTCAAGCAAGCCCAGTCTGCGGCAGGGCTAGCCGCCAGCCTAGCTGCATACACAAACCACGCTCACCGTCGATGCTGGACTTGACAATCAACCGGGAGGTTATAGCTTACCTGCTTGTGCCTGCGGGACAGCACCGTGTCATACAATCGCGGAAGGTGGTTCCTAGACCAGTCATTAGCGCGCTGAGCCGAAAGGAAAAAGCGACTATAGCGTGGCTAGCAAAGTGCATTGCAACAAATCAGGCATGTTGAGAAGATATGGAATTGCTGGTGTGATTAAGCATCGTTCCTGCGACCCTGCGCCCACAAGTGCGGGCGCGGGGGAGGAAGTCATATGGCCCCAGCTTGCTCATCATGGAAACAGTGGAGAGGAGAAAATGCACTTACTACGCGTGTGACGCCGGTGCGAAGGGGTACGGTATCCGTTTCTTGCTTGTGAAGGTCTAGTTTACCAGACCTGGCCTGTATTAGGAAGGAGACAACCCCGTCAGAAATATGCTTCTTCTAACGCGCATGATGAAGCTGGTTATTCGTCCTGCCAAGTGGAGGGCTCATTACGGTCATGCTCCTACATCGAGCAAAGTAGACAAAGTCCCCGTTCTGTAAGAACCGGATCATTGGTGTAAGCTGACGGCCGCCACAAGTTCCGAGTCGGGCATGTGGCGAGTCGGGCGTCCAGTGCGTTGGGAATCCGAACGTGGGCCTGTCCCGCTTTGGTACTATGTGTATAGAGTTTAATGATAGTCTATACTTGCTGACATGACATGGCGAGCATGCTGTCTGTGCTGCGGGGAATTCAAGTACTGGACGAATGGAGCAGACGGGCTGTGGTCTTTGAAGTCGCCGTGGAGGCGACGCGCAACTACTGTGGTACGGCGCGAGTTTTCCAGGCCGTGGCGCGGTCATGCAGGAGGTAGGACGTCGACCAGATGACGGGGTCCGCGACGGTTCAGGGCTTGAACGTTGTTGGGATGGGGTCGCTGTTTCGCAGGTTCGGATTACTACATCTGGCTGACGTGTGGGTTGCGGTGGAGTCGCTGCTGGAGACTGACCGGAGGCAGAGAGTTCAGAACGTGCTCCCACGCTGAGCGCTCTCCACAGGCTGATCCCACCCGGACGGGCAAGAGGTCAGGGAGGGGCAGCGCTCAGCGAATCACGCTCTAGAAGCGGCCTCCTGTAGGGCTGGTCGCCGACTGTCAACCGGCCGGCGCTGTGTTCGCGGGTCGTTGGTGTCAGATAGACGAGATGGCGTCGCGGGTTCGCTTTGCTGGCGAGTGCAAGACGGCGCGCAAAAGACAGCCAGAATGAAAAGCCGAGAAAGGACCGTCAGCGTATACCGGCAACCGGTTGACCGCTAATCGAGAGTAAGGCCAGCAAGTATCGCGAACATGACGCGCCGAAGGATTCTGCAGGAGCAGGAACTGGAAATGGCGAAGCGAGACGGGAGCAGCGGGCGTCTGGCGCAGACTGGCGTTCGGTCGGACTTGGTGGACGCCAAGTTGTTCCAGTTGGTTGGACCGGCCGAAATGCCAGTTGAGCTCCCGCGGCTCCTGGGCGGAATGCCCCTTCGCCAGATTGTGACTTCATCGGCAGATGAATCATGTTAGAGTTTTGGCCCCCAAGCCTGCCCTCGTGTTGACAACCTACGCGCGAGATCAGCGTAGCCGCTCGAGTAAGGGTCGCAGGCGCCAGGTGCTGCGAACGTGAGAGTCGCGCGTCTCCGTTGGTGTTGCTGGTTTGAGAAGTACATCCGTGTTTGTATCGTTGTCCGGTGAAAAGTCGGGAAGGCAACCTAGCGAGGCAGCATGTTCTACGCGCCATTCACGCTGCCGGAGATGCACCAAGAGCACCGCTGATGTGCAGCGCCATTGCGCATACGTTGAGGGCACATAGCTTGTTCCCAAGACGTCATGAGCGACGCGTGGCAATGACACATGCAACGAAGAGTAATGTCCGACTCGTGGCGAGTTGACGTGCAGAACGTCGTGGCGGCCATCAGGTGGAGGTGGGGATCTGCAGCCATCTTCGCGTAGGATCTGGAGATCGTCTGTCGAATCAGCAATGTGCGAATACAACGTCACTGGATATTGGCATAGCAGAATTGGAAGAGCGTATTATTTGTTTGGAGAACAGTATTTATACACTGAAAGCTGGGATGCAATGTCTGGTAATCTGCAGACCAGGGATGCTGGGCGACAAAGTGCGCAGATTGACCCCCTGGCTCTCAAGCCTATCCGCCAGAAACCAGAAGAAGCCTTGCGAAGATGCGAAAACGCTTAGACAACCGACCAGAGCGTAGCCATGGTTGCCATGGTACCGGAAAGAGACTGCAAAATGCGTAGAAAGGCGATATTTGCCCGAAGCACAATCTTGGTCATGTCGTTCAGAGGTCGTAGTAGCAGAATCATGGTATCATACTCCCAAGCATGACCAAACGCCAGAACGATGAGATGTCAAAGAACTCCAGGTTTTCCCGTCGCAAGTAGCGCCGCCAGAATGTGATGATTAATTTTCAAAAACAAAGTGAATTCTGCGTCGAATAGGCGGAGCATGCGCTGACTGCACCGTCTTACGAAACCGCAGGCTCGATCAAAGCAGCGCAGCAGTGGTATGGGCTCGACGCACGGTGGGCCCCCGCTACAATATCGGACCACGGGATTTCTGCAGAGCCGGGTCGGCGTTTGGAGGTTGCAGGCCGGCGTCTCGCATTTCTTCAATGGACCCGAACAACAATCGGAGGAATGCAGTATGGCCCGTTGTTGAATATATCGGCCAGAGCGGGGTCGTGGCAGGTGAACACGACCAGAAATAGCAGCTGCACGAACAGCATTGCAAGTTCAATTTTAGCACATTACAATGCTACTGCTGAGGTCGGCGGGCGGTCCAGATATGACTGTGGAGCAAGGGGTCAGCATTGGGTCGCAACCTCAATGAATTGGTACAACAGGTGACTTACATGTTGTTGTACGCATGAATTTTGCGGTTGCAGATCTCCTTCTTGACGCCCTCGAGGAGCGGCTTAACGTGGGCGTTGAGATCCCACTGGTAGACGCGTGTGAGAGGGGCAAAGGACAGTGCATCCAATCCCTCGGTGATGCCTAGGTTGTACCACCTGCCGATGTCCTTCTGGTGTGGGTCGTTGGGCCACGAGTTGTAAGGAACGCGGATCACTGTCTCCTGGATGTCAATAAAGCCGGCTGCCTGCAGATTCTGGCGCGTCCGGTGGTCGTATGCAATTGGACGCGAGACTCGCCATGTTGCGTCTGCGAGATAGCCGTACCACTGGACGAGCTTGCCCTTGGGATCGAGTGTGCCATCGTCGCAGCGCGGCTGCATATCAATCTCAACGTGCTCGATCCAACCGCTGCCGGGCTTCAGGTGCCTGCAATTATTAGGCTCGATAATGCACGCACAATGGGGGCTACGTACGCAAAGACTTTCTGGTACAGCTCTGGCCAGCTCGTGACGCTGCCGCAGGCCATTCGTAAGTGGATCAGGTCCCAGGAATCCTCGCCTAGCGACCACGGGCTCTCGTAGTCGCGTGGTACACGGAAACGCAGATTCGGGGGGATTCTGCATGGGCGCAGAGTTAGTGCGTGTGCCGGCAGACAGGTGCAAGGGTGGGCACATACCTTTCCGGCTGGATGTTGACCAGATCCAGGCCCAAAACCTGCACGATTATCGTCAGCTGTCTGTCTCATACCGCAATGCAGCACAGAAAAAGCGCGTCTGCATACCTCGGCATTTGTGTATTTGCTGCGCACACGGTTAGCCTTGCACACCACGCAATCTAGTCTCTGCCACTTACTCGGCCATGTCTATCGGCCAGATGCCAGTACCTGTGCCCACATCGAGAATGCGAATTTCTCCGTAGGGTGGCACGGGGGCCTGGTGCAGTGTGTCTCGCCGTGCGACCGAGAACATCTTGTGGTAGATGTCCATGCGGTCCTTTTCAGGCTGGGCGAGTCAATTAGAAAATGGCCTTGGAACTGCCATACTGTCATGGCCTGCTCACCTCGTCGCATGGATATTGGTAGATGCCTCTCCGGTAGCCGTGGTAGTAGCGGCCATTCTCGAGGTAATTGCTGTTTTGAGCGGGCACGGGCAATCTGCGGCCTGGTCAGTTGTCTGCGTTTGCAGGCTCTCCAGTTTTGCTCTGCAGTGGGCGCAGTCCCAGCGGTGCTGCGCATGACGCCAGACTCTTGCTGCGCAGAAGGAGCGCGGGCGCCAACGCGGGACTGGAGGTCGCACAGAGCGGGGAGAAGCAGGAGCAGGGCAAGGACACTCACCCATTCGATGCCATTGTGACCATTGGGGCGATGTTGAGCAGTAAACAGGCCTCGTGGGCGGCAGCGTCGACTAATAAACAGCCTCGTCAGCCGGGCGGGGAACTGGTGCCGTGCGTGAGGGCGCGCTGGTCATAAGACGTGGACGCGGTCGCAGGCTGGTCGTCGAGGCAGCGGCGGGCTGCAGCGTGCAGGCGGGCGGGCAGAGGGCAACACTGTCAGATACGGAGGGTGTCTCCAGCTGGGGGCGCGTATGGGCGTATGGGTAGGGAGGATACGTCCTGCTGGGGGAGCGGCGGCGATGCTGAGTGCGAGTGGTGTCGGTTTTATTAGTAGAGACGGCCTGCCGGGATCGTGGAGCACTACGGTAGGTATAGCACTTAGGCAGGCAGGACGGCCGGGATTCTCTCAGTCATCAGGGCAGGAGCAGCTGCGGGAGGGTTATTTAAGACAGCACTCGCACACCCCTGCTTCAAGCGTCCCTTCGCAGGCGCTGGGCTCTTGCTCTGCGTGCCCGAGCAGAGGCAGCCCGAGGCGGCTGGGTCCACCTGCTGGTGCTTCTGGGAACCACCCGCGCCTTAAGCCATTAACAGCACCACTATTAATTTGAGCCCTGGTCCCTGCAACCTGCGACAGCAAGACGCCCGCCGGTGTGCTCGGAGCGTGTGCGAGAGCGGCCTAGTGCTGGTCCCACTATCCATCCTGTCGGTTCTGCGAATAGCCAGTTCGGCGGATCTCCCCAGTCCGTGTTGTGAGCCCCTCACCCATCGCTGCTGCCAGCTCCCTGCGCGGTCCCGGAGCCAGAGCCAGAGCCACGCCCTGGACGGCCTCCGCTGGCGAGACGGCACCTCGCAGCCCGCCAGCGTCTCGCAGGCGCCCTGAGCCCTGAGGAATGCATGAGCATCGTGCTTGCCTCCTGACGGACGCTGCGCACGCTGCTCGCCCATGCTACCTACCGTGCTGCATCCCGCTCATGCTGCTGCTGCGCTGCGCTGCACTGCGCTGCGCTGCACTGCGCTGCGCTGCTCTGTGCCCTCACCGCTCAGCACACGAAACCCCTAGTGCAGGGTCGTGCGCATGAATGATGCCGCCTCTGCTTTGGCTCGCTGGTGGCTGACGAAGGGACTGCTCTCGCCGGCGCCGAACACCTCTCCAATCGCCGCCGGCTGCTTGGGTCAACGAACCAAGCCCTGCCATCATTCCAGTCGCTGCTATCCACACCGTTTGATGCTGCCATGACAATGTCTCGAGTGGAACCGTGACAGATGCTGCAACCATAGCATGGGGCGATGGAACACGCCCTTCGGCACTTCTGCCAGGGTTGAGCGTCGCTCGGCATGCGCGACGCATTTGCGCAGTCGCCCGTGGTGAGAGTTTGGGTTTGATTCCAGCACGCTGGTACCAATCTCCGCGCTCCCCAGCACAATTCTCAACCGACCCATTGCTGACGCGAGACGCCTGTTCTGGTCAGCGTCAGCGGCACGTCTGTGTAGGAATATAAATGATTCACAACCGTCTCATGAGGCGTACGCCTGGTAAGCCTGTCTTCGGCCTCCTGCATGGCCCGTTGTTGGGATAGCGGCAATCATAGGGAACTTTGGAGAGGGTGCTCAAATCCGTGTATTGATCTGAGCGCGACCGAAATGAGCTGCCATCATGTTTCCGACTTGCAGTACTGAGGCACGGTCACCGCTGCATCAGTGCACCTCCCCTCGCTGCCCGTGCCGGCCCGCAGGCGGTACCGCAAAAGCGCAGCAAGGGGCTGGTGGCAATTGTGTGGAGATGAAATCTGTATATGGTGTGGACACTGGCTTCGTACACAGTAAAGTCGAAAAATCATATCCGGTCTTTCCTGACCTGAACGATGGCCCAGATCTGATAGTACCTAGGCACTGGCGAGACGTAGGGTCAGTTGCGTGAACGGACGTCGCTTGCTTGCAATGACCGATTTTTGGCTCGGCCAATGGTTCTGCCGGATGAGAAGTGCCTGCATGCAGGACACGAGGTTACCCACGACTTGACCCGTATGGCTTATGTGTACGAGCGTAAATTTAGCTGCACAATTGGTCGTCTGAGGGCAATGAGGCGCTCCTCATCCCAGCAAGCTGTGATGGAGGAGTACATGACGTGGAGACGTGTATGTTGCGAGTCGCTGAATCCCAAGAATCTGGTCGTCAGCCTGGGATCACACATCCGGATCATGCGTTAGCTGCCGCATTCCCCTCAATGCCAGAGAGGGGGCCTTTGCACTGATTGGTAAGAGATATGCGTGCGCATGGATTACCGCACTTATCCTGCAAGTTTCGTTTCAATCAGACCGAAAGGCAAGATGCGAGCACGTCGAATCTCCCCTGACAGATCAGATCGTGACAATGCCCAATGAAGACGTATACTTCATGTCATGAGACAAAGTGAAGTTGCTTGGGATGCTGGCAGCAGGAGCAGTTCTGTCTTTCATGACATACAACTGTCTTTGGCGTCCCTAAGCCTGTTCTGTGGCGGTCAGTGGTTCGAGAAGCTTGGAACCGGCTATTGGTGAGGTCTTTCTACACCTTGCGCTAAGCAAAGACTTGTTTGGGTAGGATCTAGTGGGTTTTGGCGTTGGGATTGCCGGAGCAAGAGCCACAAAGCTAATTTTCACCGAGCCTGTGGGAGCAATTGAAGGCTACGAGTCCGCTCTCCTGTAAATCGAGAGAACAGGCTGCTCGTCACTTGCAAATGAAATATCGTATTGGCTTCGACCGTGAGGGCGTACTTCACCTTAACGTGCTCCCTGCTGAGGGCAGCGTGGACAAAGGCAAAAGGTGAAACATGGTAGCCGCTAGGTAGCCGAACCAGCCCCTCGGATTCATGACCGGTAATTTGGGGAAGGCGTGTCCAGTCGTTGAGGCACTTTCTTCTGCTTGCACAGCAACCGCGATCAGCGCGTCAGTGCCAGCTTATTCCTGCCGCGAGTCTAGCCTGTGTCTTCGTTGTGTGGGCATCGACAGGGTAGTCATACTCGTTTTGCAACAGAGGTGCATTCCTTTAGTGGAGTATTTCCGCCAGGATTAGCACGCCAATAGATAACGGTACTCGAAAACATGCAGCGCGACTGCATAAGTGCTCGTGCAGACCACATCTTTTAGACGCAGACAGGCAGTGCTGCGATTCAGACTGACATGGCTGATTACTAGTGCCGACACTATCTGCGCCCTGCCTATAGCAACACTTCCTATAGCGTGGCATGTCTAGTCGCTTTACCTGCACGATTCTTCGCAGTGCACACCGGCCACAGGCGATCTCGCAGCACTCACACGACAGATCGATGAGATTCGTATGTTCGCCGGAAGCAGCAATTAGTTTTCGACTGAACTGGCTTTATGGCTCGCATCATATCTTAAGCTTGTCCACCAAACATGTAACGGTTTTACAGAGCAAAGCCACATTTTCACACGCATCACCTACCTTATGCGAGATCCAAACAGAGTACTCGAACAACTTCAGTGAGTGCGTCCGGTTTCGACGTGTCTGGGAATGTCTGAATTGCAGCTCAAAATGGCGGTGTAAAGGTTTACGTGGACCAAGCAAAGTCAAAGCGCCCTGCCGTCAGCCTCAGAACGTAGGGCCGTCACCCTGAGTATCGTCATACACAAGCACGACAGAACAACCCCCTTCATCTAAATCTTCTAGCATCAGACTCATAAATACCACTTCTCTTGGGGCCTCCCTCGGGTCCCCTGGTCTGGGAAAAGCCTGAAATGGTGATGTTCGCATATACAAGTACACGCTACCAGAGGACCGCAACTCGATTGCACATAATCCGGCTCTTTCGAACATGTGCAATCATACCAGCGAGTCAAGCAAGCGAATTTGCAACAAAGCTATGCAAAAATCTTGGAGCGGTACTCACAGCTCACCAGCATTCAGATTGCCAATTGAGCATAACCCAAGCTTCCACATCATCAGAGGGGTACAATCGGACATGCAAGCATCTGCATGGCTCAGACGCTTCGTGCACCGGCACAGATCAAGACCAGAGCATGTACCCTCGATTCAATCTCAACCCTTAGAAGCGTTACGCCGCGGGCACGGCACTGGAAGCCTAGCTTCGCCCTCCCGCGATAACTTCCGCCATGTCAATGGTGATAACAGTCTCTCTGGTCACTAATATTGGCGTGTTACAAGAGCTACCATCCTGTCGATCGTGGTGGCTTCGCTTAGGGCTATTGCGCTCCAGAAATTGTAACACAGCAAATCGCTCGCTGTCTCCGAGTCACTGGGCGAATACATCGCGGCTTTTGACTCCACAATGGAGATCGTCGACGATGCTACATGCAACTAGAACAAGTCTCCGGCTGAACAAGATCGCCCGACCCCTTTGAACTACCTTCTGCAAGTCATGGACGGAACGGCCAGCAGGTTGGCATCGGGCGTCCCACGGTGGTTCTCCTTCGGCCATTGCACGAGTGGTCGTATCTACGCAGCAGTACAAAGGCAGCGCCCCTCGTCCACGACAGCGTGGAATTTGATTGTATGGTCAATGTTAGAGATGTGCACATCTCGACAGTCGTCGTATGAGGACCGAAAGCGACAGTCACCTTCCAGGCTCTGGGTCGTCGTCAGTTGCACTCGACAGTTTTCTGGATGACGGGCCCGGATGGACACATTTACTCACCGGCAAGTCAGTCAGTTGCCGAGTGAACAATGAATACGATTCATGATGTCCCGCAAAAGGAGAGCACTCGCTAATTATTGCTTGGATTGCCTGGTGAAACACGTTACCGAGAATGTTCGGACCCAAAATTATGGCGGCCGCTTGCAGCCGTCTTTCGTAAAAGCCGTAAATGTCTTCAGAACGCTTCATTTTGGCACCGGTATTACCTCCGGCGCCAATCGGCGATGGCGTATGCTGCTACGTACTACGGCAGTTTAGTCTTGCCGCAGCGGCCGTGATACGAACCATGGAAGGTTGGAAGCCAAACGCATTGGCATCTTGATTCGTTGCTGTCAGACGCTGCCCTAATCGTCTTAGCTCTGAAATGGACGAATCCCGGTACCACGGTCACGCTTCGTATGCGTGGTTTCTGTGGAAGGTTCGATATATTTGAGTGGCTGTGTTAGTCGTCGCCTTAGGTAGATCTTCGGGTCACCTTCTTTCTTCTGTATTTTTTGGGATACTATCCCGTCATCACATGTCCAGCTCTCGCCAGCAATCTCCAATCTAGAAATGACGTTCACGCTACTGTGATATGCGAACGCTCTCTTTGCTTCTATCTGAACGCTGATTGATTGTTTCAGTCCATCAACGTCTAACCGACCTCTTAGGCCCACTGCCAACGCTTTCTTAACCATTGAAGGACGTACACCAGTACCACCAGCACTGGCACTTCGATCAACGGGCCGACAGTGCTCGCCAACGCTTGTCCACTCGATGCACCGTACACCGCAACTACTACGGCAATAGCAAGCTCAAAGTTGTTACTCGCGGCTGTGAACCCCTGGACACAGCTGAGCTTGTAGGCAAAACCCATCTTGTAACAGAACCACACGGTAGCCGAGAAGAGGACTAAGAAGTACACTAACAAGGGCGCACAAACTCGAAGGACGTCGGTGATTTGTCTGACTACATGGGCACCTTGGCTGGCGAATAAGACAATGATCGTGTAGAGAAGGCCGATGAGCGACAGAGGTCCAACGTATCGGAGGAAGCGACGCTGGTATCTCTCCTCGCCAATGATCGCTTTTAGGACCAGCCGCGTGAGAACGGCGGCACCGAGAGGTATACCCAAAAAGACGCCAACGCTCTGGGCGACCTTCTCATATGAGATGCTGGTCTTTGCCCCATGGCTGACGATCTGGACGTAGAAGATTGCCAACGGTGCGAAAAGAACGATTTGCAGTATCGAGTTGAAGGCCACGAGTACCGCGCAGTAGTCTCCATCTCCTTTTGCAAGGTCTGTCCAGATGAGCACCATGGCGATGCAGCGTGCGATGCCGACGAAGATTAATCCTTCTCGTAGATCCTGGCGGTCTGGTAAGAAGGCCCATGCCAGGCCGACCATGAAAAGCGGCGCAATGATCCAGTTCAGAACGAACGAAATGCCGATTTGTATCCAGAGCTCTTTGTGCGAGAGGAGCAGGTGCAATGTTTCGTAGCGAACTTTGCATAAGATGGGGTACATCATGACAAGGAGACCTATGGCTGTCAAGGTTTGTCAGTCAATAACCAGATCTATGAAATTACGAGATTACATACCGATGGGTATGCTAACACTGACAAACTCGCCCCGTTGTAAAGCAGGTCCAGCATTATCGACAGTGTTGCCGATCGCAATGCCAACGCCCATAGCGATGAGAATCCAGAGTACCAGAAATCGGTCAAGGAATGACAGGCCCTTCAGTGGTGGCAGATCGGTTTGCTTCTCGTAGAGCCCTGGTGTGATGTGAGCTCGCGCATCAGATGGCGATAGGAAGGCGTACCCGTTGCCTCGTGGTCTAACGCATTACCTCTCCCCTTCTCGACATCATGGTCGACATTGATCGGTTTATGCACTGTCTCGTGCGCAATTGCGCCTTCTTCGACGGTATTCATGTTCTCAAGGTCTGAAATATGGATCTGGTACCGTTGCATCCTTGCCCTTCCAGTGGTTTATACTGCAAGAATGCGCAGGTTTCTGGCCAATGAGATGTGTGCAGTGACTCTCTCGATGCAAGGGCAGCGCCAAGAACGGGGACATGACTAATCGCCAAATCTGATAACGCACGTGGGCGGTGAGCGCTGGACTGGGCGGATCCAGCTTTGTCATATATGCTCGACCACTATTCCCATCGAATCAATGCGTCTAGATGATTCGCAGTGGCTGGTTCCTGCAGTGACATGCCACCTGGGCAGTTCGAAATGTTGCAACGGGCTGCTCGCTGGTGCGCAGAAACTTCTCGCAGTTGCAAAGACCGGCAGAATCGCCCACGGTCATTCTATGACGCCGAGAAGATCTTACCACGCTGGACTGCGACACAGTACACTAGAAGCTTGTACCGGCAGAAGTTGAGGGAGGTGAACTTACCGGAACCAATTGTGCGTTGGCTCTCCTTGAAGCGTTGAGACAGCCAGCTATGAATGAGGTGATTCCTCGAATTCCACAAGCTAGGTACAATACTAACACTACAAGCATTACAGCGGCCGAAGGACTATTGAAGATAGGGATACTAACTGATGGACATATCTGTACTTCAAACTTTTTGACCAGCCAGTATCTGCAATTGGGAGTTAGCAGTCTCTGCTAGATGGAAGTAGAAGCCATGCTTCTGGATATGACCAAGGAACACCTTGCCGTAGAAGCCTAGAGCTAGGCTCTCCATGACAGTCTCGTTCGAAACAGAGATGTATTTGGCAGGCTCAGCATGCAGACTATGTGAAAGAAGGATATCCACGTCCACGTTGCGATGCTCCACACTAAAACCTGCCAACTCAGTATTGGGCATCCCGCTTTGACGGAGCCTTACCAGACGATGGATTTAGCTGTCAACACCAGAACATCTGCAGGCATTGCGTCGATGTCAGGGCTGATGGCGAACGGCAGCAAGATGACGAGCGTAAAGGCGACACGATTTTTCCAGGTATGCTCTCGAATAACGCGGAGCCGGCGCTTAACAAGCTGGCAAAGAACTAAAATATTGGTGTCATGGAGCGTAAGGCGCTTGCTTTGTGTTGAGGGGCTTATCTGCGCAATTTCCCACCTTCCCAGCGTCTCGCCTCGTACCTTCCCCTTCAACCATGCTAGGCAACCCGCCCGGCCCGTCCCTCGCTGATCGAGAACGTTCCAACGTTGGTCCCGAGTCAACGTTGCCACCAGGGATGGTGATCGTGCATGGGCAGGCGATTTGAGGCTGACGAGGCTGCCATTATATTACTTGGCTCCTGCATCTGAGCCGTTTTGTGGGTTCCTGGACAGCGTCTGCACAGCATGGGCGTCGGATATGCATTTACATTGCGGATAACAGGCTACAGTACTCGGATGACTGGAATCATTGACTGCTGCTTGCAATTTGAGAAACCTCCTCTTCGTTTCATGTGTCTACCATCACTGCTCAGCTCGTGGGTAAAGCAGCCTCGACAATAATGTACTGCTTGGGCATCACTTAGCGATCCTTTCGGTCGCCACGAGCTTGCCAAATCTACGTTTGATCTGTTTGGTGTGTGGATGCTTCTTGCCTCAAATCTCCATTCTCTCTCCTGCCCCTTACGGGCAACCAAAATACGGCAAATCAATTCACCGCCGTGCATTTCCAAGTTTTCTCTGTACTGTTCTTGGGGCCTTCCAACTCTCGATCGTTGCTTCGCGGCAGAGTGATCCACCATCTTGATCTTCGCTACTCCTATCTTCCAAGAGCACGAAATCATCGTCCATCATTATTACTTCTTCGTCACTACTCTTAGCTAACCAGTCGCTATGATGCGAGGTCGTCCAACACGTTGTTGAGGAAGTGCACTGCTGATACGCGGCTGGCGCAAACATATGGCTCACAAAACTGAACAGAAATGCGGAGATATGATGGTGGTCAACTTGACGTGCCGTCTGATGTGCATTCTTGCGTTCTTCTTGGGAAGGTGTTGATGCCGACATTTGGCGATCGCCGAGAAGAGCGGAGCGGGTGGAAGGGTGGAGAACGTTGGGGAAGGGCGACATCGTGTGTTTGAACCGCGGGGACCGAGTTTCGGTTTTCGCGTGCATTGATGTCCTATGTGGGGATGAAATTGTAACACAACGTGTCGACGATGAGCTGTAGTTGCGGGATGAGATTTCTCAAGAATGCGATTATTGTTGTGTTGTGCTGATGAAAGTTGCCTTCACTGATGAATGTGCTGTCCCCGCTTGCCTGCGGTAGTGTCTTTTATTTACGACTCGTTCCATGCAATCGACTTGCAGCAACAGCGGCATCGTAGGTTGTCCTGCGTGGTGTGAGTATCAGCAAACGCAGGGTGGCGTTTGCGTGCGTGGCATCCGCAAACGGCAGACGATCACTCATCATCAGAAGCTGCGACACAGTATCAGTTGACACATCTGCGCAAAAAGGGGGCAGGTGATTCTGTTTTGCCCTTGAACTTTCGTTTATGGAGAGACTGGATGGCGTGACCGATGCCGGACTCTCCCGAGCTCAACATCAAACTTGCTATGCACCTCGACTCCTTCATCCTCCGCATTCGATAGATCTCGAACGCCACGCCGAACAATTTTATCCGGACGAAAACCTGAATATCCGGAGACGACTGGGAGGCGACCAGGGAAGTGGGTTCTGGAAGGCGAATCTCCCCACAATTCTCGTACCTCGTGCCTGTTCTTGACTCGCTAGTCCTGTCGCTTCGTGATCCCCGAGATACCGGCATTGGCTCCGAGTCTATCTTTACCTTAGTCTACACCAGCACGGACTTCTGCTCCATCGTGACCGCAATTTCAGATTTTCGCAGAAGCATTCAAAAGCTCGAGTGCTCCCCAAGTTTCTCTGATTCATCAGTCAATCCATCAATTCATCCATCAATTTCACTCAACCAACCACAACCATCTACACATCAATCAGAATGTCTGCCCAGACCACCATCCCCAAGATCCAGCTCACCGCTGAGGAGATTGCCTTCAAGGCCGAGCACGACGCCATTACCTCTTACGAGGAGGGCTGGGACAACTGGGATGGCCCTCAGTGGCCCATCGGCACCGTTCAGTGCTCCATCCGTACGTTGCAATAATCGCTTTACCCCGTCTACAAGATACTAACAATACCACAGAGGCCAACTGGGAAGACCGCTCCGTTCCCCCTACACCTGCTGTCGAGGCCGACGAGCCCCAGTTCAAGAACTAGAACATCCATCATCCAGCTTCAGCGATGTTACATTAGCACTTCTTCACGTCTATATGGATACGCCACCTTGTTGATACTGGCGCGTTACGATATCGACTTTAATACCGGGCTCGGATTGGGATCATAGGACATTTATGGGAATATTGGCGTACAGGCATAGATATATGGGTGAACCTACGGGACCTACTTTACGAACAGCGAAAAGCTACAATTCATCACACTTCAAACTTCAGTCGACTCCGTTCGCTTTTGACCGTGACTTCTGCTTCTTGCCCAACGTCCAGCCCTCACAACGTGAAACTATCCTAGCCAAAGTCAGCATGATTACTGCCTCGGCCCATTGCTCAGTTCTTTGCAGATACTCGTTATCGCAGATTGTTGATCTTGCGAGTACAATCCTTGTTTGACCTCCCCCTTACGGTTTTGCCACAACAAATTTCGAGGCGGTGAGTTGGGATCTACAGCCGAACGAATAAATAGTGGAGTTTTTGCGGGCTGTGGTGGAGTCGGGTGGAGTTGGGGTGGAGTCAACAGCTGCAATGACTTTTCCACCCGCTGCCGCACCGGTTTGCATGACCCACCTCTTGAGCTTATTCCCTGACAGGAGTCGAGACGGGCTTTAATCACGTGGAGCATGCAAATGAGGTCAAAGTTCAATTTCGAAGTCTGAAGTTGCAGATGTGCATTGATTGTGAAGAAGTTACGACCGACTTTAGCCGGGCATAAGCGGCGTTGTCGGCATTGTGAACGCCTTGCTGTTGATCAGCGTATGCCACCCGAGGCACACCATAACCGTAACGCCTGACATTACGTGCAGCTGCGCGTTGCGCGTTGCGCGCTGCAAACCGAAGGATTGAGGAACCCTATTGAGGGCGTTTCAACTACCAAAACATTGTTCAAGGAACCTGGAACAGACGGAAAAGGATACTGATTGCCATACCACTGGACGGGAGCTAACTGGCCGTCTAGACAGACCAACCCGAAATGCTATTTCTCTGAACGCCATTGAGATGCTCCAGGAAGTGCCAAAACGCGACACCGATGGTAAAAAGTAGGTGAGACGAGATTTATAGAATAGTTGAGACAGATTGCCAGCATCTTGTCGAGGAGTCTGAGCGCAAGTGATGTCGATCACTTTGCTTGGTTAATCTTCATGTCCATGACATACTGCATCAAGCTGCAATCATCGCACTTGACAAGCGCTTGCAGTGCCTTGACTCGTGCTCGTAAGAGGGCATTCTCGTCAGCAAGGGCCTTCTTGTCCTTTTCTTGTTGTTTGATGTGGGCTGTTGCAGAAGCAAGGATGACAGCTTTGCTAGGTTTGGAGGGCGTTGGCAAGTCTTCGATGTCTGCGCCGTCGCACGCGCGTGCATTCGGTTGCAGAGATGGAACGACGCGTCGAAGAGATTCCAGTTGAGTATTGAGCGACTCTCGGTATTTGCGCTCGACCTGATTGTGAGGGAGTCTACGGCGATTCTTGGGTTTATCATCCATCGCAGCGGGTGGTGATTCTTGGACAGGGGAGTCGTTTGTTGTCTCGGTCTTCATACGTTGCTGTGCCTCAGCAACAAGTTCGGCAGCTGTCTTGGCGGGCTGCTGGAATGAACGCCCAGTGGCTTCGCCAGAGGATGTCTCGCTCTCTGAGCGCTTCTTTCGTCGAGGCTGGATCTCCACAACACCATCCTCAGCAGTCACCTCTTGAGGTTCAGTCAGTAGACTATTGATATTCGGCAAGTGGTCTTGATCAGCGAACAGGAACGGAGCGCAACCTCCGCCACAAGAAGACGGGTTGGGTGGCGGTCCGTCTTGGTCGTGATTGGGACATAGCGGTGACGTCCAGCATGCGGACAAGATGTCTGGCTTGTTCTTATTGCGCTTGTTTGTGAGGTCCATAGATGTCCTGGTCCTGTCAAGTGTTGGCTTAGCTGGTGTTGATCGATCGTTGACCCCATTTGGAAAGGTCAAACCCTCTACGAAACCTGTGTCGAGGTTGTTGGGAAACATGGACTCGTAAGCGGGGTTAGGAAGTGTGTTTGCACGCTGGACGGACTGCCTGCGCAGTGATACCATCTGGGGTGACTGATTGGAGTTCGTCGAGATTGATGCGGGGTTCTGGTAAGTGGACAGATTGGCAGCAGCGGTGGAAGGCTCAGGTGAGGACTCTGTCGTTGAATCACCTGCGACGACGATATTGCCATACGGCTGCAGCACCTCAAGATCGCTCAGGAAGTAGTCGTTCGATATGAACAACGAGTCGTCGAAGTAAGGGTCGGATGATGTGCCGCTGAGCAGAGTGTCGAAAGTGGTAGCGTCCTCAGGCGTGGACCCTGAAGTCTGCGAGGAAATGGACTTGGGCATATCAGAAGACGGACGGCCTGTTGTAGGTGCTGAAAGATCGGACCATTGGTCGTGCGGTATATTCAAGCTCTCAGCATTGAGAAATGCATCCCAATCGAGAGTCATGGTGACGGCTGGTGGGTAGGGTGTTGCACGAGAGCGCTCACGCGTTGATCAGGAGATTCCAACACACGAGTCCTGCTAACGTGTCTGAGCCAAGCCAACGATCCGGCTAGATTCCGGATGTAGGCGCCCGACGCAACAGGGGTCGAGAATATAAGCTCAATACTTCCTTTGCAATCCTTTGTTTGAAGATGCAACAGACTTCGCTCAGGACGGCGCCGGGGGCAGAGACAACTTCAAGTACAAGAATTGAGCTACTTCTCATCGACCCGGAAGGAACCGTTGCTTATGACGCTGAGTAAAGGCACGCAAGCGCAAAGACGGGCAATAGCTGGTGACTCTAGGCGAGTTCCCAAGCGGCGGTTGAAGGGGTTCGATACAGTGCAACACACCCGACTGGTCCCGACAGCAGGCGTGCAGAATCGATTGTTGCAGACGGAATGAACACCTGAACGAAAGAACTTTCAATTACTTGGACGGGTATCTCGGTCCCGCAGTGAATCACAAGCTGTCGAGCCCACGGTTTTGGGAGCGTCCAGATAGAATATCAGACCACCACAGGTGGCGTGACATTCAGCTGAGGACCCGCTTTTCCTCGGGCTGCATCCTAGCGAGCAGGCAGATCGTGCGCCATCACCGCGACCATGTGTTAAAGATGACGCCGATGCGCGATGCATTTCTCAGAGACTTTGCGATGGCACAGCATGAAATGGCATGTCGGAGGTCAATGTTGTTGGAGGTAGAGGCTACAGTCGTCCCGGCGCGGGCTCGGGTCGAAGGAAACCGCCCGTCTTTAGCGCATCGACCCTGGCCGGTAGTTCCGTGACGTTTATGAAACAGAAGCTCCACCGAGCTCGTATGGTACAAAAAGGCGAGGCTGAAATAAAGAAACTTGACAAGAAATTTCCTAGAGGGAAACAAATAAGTCTCTATTCGAAGCCTGACTACATAGCGCTTGCGTAGCTTCTGAAGAGGAGCCTCCATAGCACGAGGCGGTAGACATGTCCGATTCTCATCAGCCCATCTGCTAGTGATGCACTTTACAGTACATCTGAGCGGGTAGATCGTATAGTCGGAGATGTGCCTATTATTGTGAGCATACGGGACGACCCGCGCTCTACCAGATCGAGGGACCGGGCTCTGCATTGTATATGCAAGCTGGCGTGGCACCCCCGTATGGAGCATCCGTTTCCCTTGCTGGTGGCTCTTGGTACAGACTAGAGGGCTGGTCGAAGCCAGCTGGGTTGTTGGGCCCCGCTACTCGAGCTCTGTACAATACCTCTCCGCCACTGTCATACACTTGTTTCCGTGTGCTTACATCCAAGATATTTTTGAAATAGCAGAACTTCAGGATGGGAGAGAGTCGTTCGCTTGCTGTGAGTGTCGCATCGTGTTGCGTAGAGTTGTATGTTGGGCCGTCAAGGCCTGTACTCGCTGACGATGTGAGCGAAAGGCGCGTACATAACTATCGCTTTGCAACCTCGCTTTTGCTTGTGCAGCCTGTCTGCTGGACAGTCCCATATGCACGAGGCATGTCATGGATCAACCAGCAGACACGAGATTCGCCAGACGGGTGCTGCTTCTCCGAGAGTACATCAGGAGTTTTTGCAAAAGGCGTGCGGTATGTCCTTCGGGTACTTGTCGCTGTATCTGATATGATAGACTGGTCTGCCAAGGACCAGCACCAAGTCACAACATGCGTGCACGCCGCCACAGACGGGCTTCCAAACGACGTGGCCCTGTTATGCCTTAGTAGATCAGTTTTATCGTTCAACGTAGTACACACGAAGCGCTATACGGGAAGCCGTACCATGAAGGCGACAGGCAACGGCGGCGGTCGCTCCATCATCCTAGCCCGCTTGACTCTTTTTCCTGGTATGATGGTTCTGTGGCAAAGAGGACAGTACTCGTTGTAGCGTCCGAACCACTCGTCGAGACATTGGGTATGGAATGCGTGCGAACATCGCAAACCACGTATTTGGGCGTCTTCATCGAAATCATCAAGACAAATTGCACTGGGCTTCAATCAGTGTGCAGCTACCACTTACTGTACCTGATACTCACCATATGGGATCAGTCGTCAATAGCGAGTCAGGATGTTTCTCTTTCTGTGTAGCCTGCCAGTCGTAGAAAGATTCAGTCTTGATAGATTTTTCGAGCTCTTCCCTTCGCCGTTGCATGCGCTCATCTTGCTGTGCCGTCTCAACATCATGAGACAAACCTGGCAAAAGGTACGTCCTGTGACGACGACTGCTCACAGCTTCAGCATTGATTCCCGGGTCAGAAGACATAAAACCTTACAGTATCAAAAGTGTCATCAACAGGACGATGCAGCAAGCGGGTACTATCATCGCGATGACAATGGTGTTGCCGTTTGCATTCTTTCTCATGTCTGAGTTGTCTGCCATCTTGGACTGACCTGAATCACTCAAGCACGACCTTGGGATTCGTACGTATATAGTGTATCTCGGAGTAGACAGGTCGGCGATTTGTGAGCTTCCAAAATCGCCAAGTCGAGCTTTGCGCAAATGACGGATGTCGCAGCTATACCAAAGCATGCGTTACACGCAAATGGAGGTGCTGTGCTTCTCTTTGAACGACTCAACGACTCAACGACCGCTGACTGCACACCGTAATCCCAGGCCAGCTCGGATACTTTGAGCGATCGAAGGGAGGGACAAGGTTGCGCAGAGCTGGGGATAACGACATGTTCATATGATACAGCACCAAGGCCAGCGGCGTGCAGCTTTATTAAGCTAAGACGGCCCTTTCTGGTTACCCAAGGCTATCGGACCTCTCAAATCACGCGCCTGTTGGCCAAGCGAAAGTTGTCAAAGTTTCGCGAAGCTGTTCCAGGTTTGGTGTTCTTGTGACGCGGGGAAGGCGCTGGGGTTAGATCACCTCATGCTTCAACACTGGTATGGACGAAACCCCTCATTTTTGTGGCACGCTGCGCGCCCCCCCCCGCCGTAATGCCCATGGCTGAGCCCTGCGATACTTTAATACATCTCGGAATCACACGCTGGGCCTCATCGTGAGGTAAGCGGATGACTGTGAGCTATTGTGGCAGAGACATGTACCTTCGCAAACGCTAGCCTTTTTAGTGGTCGATCAGAGCGGGGCCGGCAGGAAGCTCTATTGCTGCTGCACTTCATCACCACCCCATTACGAGAACAACAAGGCCGAATTTGAGATGCAGGAGCTTCGATACAAGATGATGTTCAGAATTAGGCTATAAGATTAAGACTTCTAAAGCTACCGACCTCGACAATGGAGTCTTCAACTCATCAGCTTGGTTCCAGTCGCCGCCACTGTTGTCCTCATCGTCACTGGGCTCGTCAACTGCTTCAGTCTTTGCATCAGCTTTCCGACCAGAGACTACCGCAGTGTTATCTGAGGTGAACACACTGGCTTTGTAGCTATTCAGATGCTTCTCCTCATAAAAGGCCACATGTTCATCAAACGTTGTCCACCATGAATGCATCACTCTCCAAATCATTCAAAAGTCCAGTACGGGGTAGTATTGGCTTGAGAATCTTCTTCAGCTAACGCTCTAGCACCTGGATGGCTGATGGCTAACTTTGTCCCTAGCCTTTCTCGAAGTCTTATGCGTCAATTCAGCACTCAAAGTATGCTGGAGCAGCTTCTCGATTCTTATACTCAGAATCTCCGCCTTCGTAGATGGCGGCCATAGACAACTGGCATTTAGCCAGCTTGAGGGTATATTCGGCGTCAGGCGCACTCACTAGAGCTGCGTAGATCTCGCCGTAGTAGCGCTGGTTCCGCGTCATGTATGGGGCGATACCGAGTTCGTTGATGTATCGCGAAAAACAAACGCTGCGCGGAAAAATGGCAAAAATTGTGACAGCGAGGTAAGACGGTGCTGTATAAGTTTTGTCTTGGTCGATGACACTAGTCTTGTTGCTCTCTTCGTCTGCTAGAATGTTTTGGAAGTCAATGTCCAGCAGAGCAGACATCCCCAAGAAAACAAATATCTGCGCGCTCGTTGACAAAAACGAGAGGTGCTGTGAGAAAGGACAGTCCAATACGACTAAAACCTGGTTCTAGGTCACACCCAACTTCGAGACTCCTGCATTCATAATCCCAAGAAAGTGAAGTCGATTCGGCGTATGACAACACCATCGCTAACCAGCGTCCCCGAACCTACTTCAGACAGTATTCCTCTTGAACTGGCCAGTGTGCCGTAGCGTTTCATCACTGAAAAGAAGTACGCATGAAGTCAACTAACACTTCATGACCATACGGCCGGCGTGCCTATACGGTCGCTTATGTAGCAACCACATAGCATAACCCATCTCTTCCCCCGAACACCTTATCCTCATTACAGTTGATGAAAAGAGATAGTGACGAGTCAACCCGATGCCAGGGCGATGACACTGATGAAAGAAAGCATCTCAAGGAAAATCGTCCTTCAACCGAGCATTGTGCAATAGAGCGTCACCGTCACGCAAGAGCACATATTTCCTTATAGAAGACTGACTATAACCAGTCTTCACAAGTGTGTGCATCGAGTTGTATGATTACGAAGCAATGTTGCCATGCTTGATGTCGTCGTGATGCAAAGTCAGCCAGCTTCGGAGTAAAGTAGGTTTCGGAGTTCGAGGTCCGAGAATGCCGGCGGCAGGTGCGCCCTTTCTGCAGCCAGGGATCGTCGAGTAAATTAGCATCAACGTCTGCAGTCGCAAGGTTTGTCAAATCAACTAGCTCTTAGTGATTATGCTGTCTGTACTACACTATCGCGACGCGCGTCAACAGCAAGGGTATTCAACAATCCGATAAAACCAATCGTTAGGCAGCAGAAACTCGATAGTGATGTGCAAACGCCAACGTTCGCGCAATCCCAAACGCCAAATACATCTGTTGCATAATAACTGACAATGGGTATCCTTAACGAAACAAAGAAAAATGACGTATCTCAGCAATGCGCAGTCTCTGTTGTCTTCTTAAAAGCTTGCCCTAGCTCTTGCCGTCAGTCTGGTGGTCGGTGCAAATGCCGAATAGTCTGGCGGCAGCTCGTCTCGTGGTTGCACATTCACCGAACCATCAAAGTTCGGTAGTGGCCCGCTGCGCGGTGTAAACATGTCCGTAGCGTCACGATACATGACAGCCTCCACGCTCCTGGCCCTCACATTCTCGATGCCAGTATCGCTGCCGTCGGCGCAGATCTGTACCGGCACCTTGAGGCTCAAGCTGGAGCTGCCCTGCGGCGCGAATTCCAATTTAAGCGTGTACGTTCTCGAAATGAGACAAGAGTGAAACGTGGGGACGAAGTTCTTCTTCTCCGTGAGCGCAACTGGGACCAGGATGCACGCGGTGTAGAAAGTGCCGTTCTTGTAATTACTTGATGGTGGCAGCATGCCAGCTGCGAAGGCCTCCACCACGGAGCTGGATGTGCAGCTGTCGGAGACGCCGGAATCGCGGCGCTGTAGCGATTCGGGTAAGGGGTTGGAGGTCGATGTGTGTGATTCCCACTTGGGGTTCGAGATGCAGAGGCTATTCAATGCGATGTTCTCGGCATACACACCCTGAGACATGTCGAATGCTAGATTGTTGCGGGAAGGTAGGTTGTGCCGGGGTGACGTAGCGTAGAAGGTCGTCGCTTTGAGCTTTGTGTGGAGAGAACCGAGGGCCGGTGGCTGCGCTCCTTCTTCAGCTGGATCGAAGCGCAATACTAGCTTAGCGACTGTAGTGATTGGGTTGTTGTTTGTTGTGCGGGCCCCTGGGATGCGGAAAGGTGCTGGTTGCATGGTTCGGGCAGTAAGTGTGCCTAATTTCCCTTTGAACAGCCCTTTTTTGACAGTCTTCTCTTGCTTTGGCTTGTACTCATTGTTACCATCGATATTGAGAGGGGCTTGCTCCTCAAAGGCGGGCTTGACGCGGACTTTCTTCAGGCGCTCGGCGAGGATGTGCACGATGTCGTCAGTGAGCCCTCGCTGAGCAATCCTGACCTTCACAGCATAGGTGATCTTCGACATCTCGGGAGCAAAATCGTCAAGCAAAGTGTTACCAAAGCCAGAAAGCTCTGGGTCACCGAAGCTTGGAGGAAGGATCATGTGCTGGTCGTGAACGTGGCCTGCCGCTACGTCGTGCGTGCATGCCTTGGGTAGAAGCCTTTCTGGGATGTTGAAAGTGAATGGAAACCTGTAGACTTTTCCAGCTTCAAAAATCCTGGGCGTTGGGAAGTCAGATTGGTCCACTGGCTGTCTCAATGTGAGAAACCTGTGCGTGCTCTCGGTTCGTCCCGTCATGGAAGGTGTGGTAGTGACTCTATCAACGTGTGTGGTCGCGGTACCTGCATGTGACATTAGCTCTCGTCTTTGATTCTGGCTAAGCCAACATGTATAGATGACGTGTCCACTCACCGATGAAGGCGATATCAATGTCCTCGAAGCGAGTGTCGGATGGCACAGTGATCTCGATGTGACCTGAAACGGCGTCCATGGTCGAGTAGCTTGGGATACTACGGCGCGGTCCATCGCTGTCATCCATGATGAAATCGATGTTCGGCTGGCCTATATTTGCCAATACTCGGACCTTGCCTGCAACGCCCGCAGCGACTTGGTTGCCCAGGCTGCTCATAGGGTGAGTGCGAGTGCCCGACCTGATCGATGCGCGTGAGGAGGATAGCATCTTAGAGACGAGGTGCGCCTCAAAGCAGAGGGCTGCTGAAGGAATAAGAACAAAGAATGAGGTTGCACAAGACGTTGGAGACCAGAGCTGAGATAAGCTTGTGGATGCGGAGTAGACTTTGGCTAGCTAGGTGGAACAGGAAAAGATCTGTACTGCCTGTTCTTGGTCGTGTGTTGGTCTAGTATGAAGCTGAAAACAAACACCTGGGCTCTGGCCGCCTTATGGACCTCCACGAGATCGTTGCCTGAGTCACCTGCCAAGGGCGTGGCTTGTTCTTTGACACCTACAGGGTGCAGGTGCAGGGAGTGCTGAGAGATCGTGGCACGGACGCGGGAAGGAGAAGCGGGCGTCGCGGGGACTCATCCACCACGCCCTACAAGCGACAGCCAATCGTCTGAGACTTTAGATCGGAATTCATCATCACCACATGTGACCTTCGAATCATTCTCAAGATTCGCGTTCTTTGTCATTGTCGCCTACGGTGAAAACTTCAAATGGATACGGATTGTTGTCTGGAACCAAGTGCTAGCTCGCATGGGAAGAGTGGGGACACCGCACACTGCGGTTCCTCGTCATGCCGCATTCAGCCTTCACTTTTCCACAGCGGTCGCAACCCCAAAGCTAGCAAGCACATTGACAGTGTATGTTAAGTATACACGGCGCGAGGCGCATACTCATCTCGGATCACCAGCTGCCGTGCCATTCAGCTCTTGGAGCCAAGCGAGACCAATGGTCTCCTATAGTTGTGCGCTATGCGCTGTAAGTTGCGATGAGGCTCAACCTACCACGTGCCAACCTTACACGTTACGGAGCCCTGTGCCGCTGAGTAATAAGCTTGGGGTTGCAATAATTTACACAGTACGGTAAGAACTCACGACTGAGTGGAGTCGACGTGTCATTGGCCTTCTTGCAAATTTTATCCACCATGCCATACGATGTTAGACTGAATGATCCAACGCACTCAACGATCGGTGTCCGCCGATGAGCAAATTTTTCTTCATCGTGGTGCAACGACGGGTCGGTATGGACTGCGCGGTGCTCACTGCTCAGTGACAAGTTGCCAAAGACAGGCAGGTGTAGGGCGTGAGGAAAGGGCGTTGCTAACATTATTTAGTGGGCCTTGAATTGACCACTCACAGCACTGCCCGGTATCGCCAATCTTCAGATCGCCGGGTTTGGTTGGATGCCACGAACTCCGAAGCACGTTGTGTGCTTACGATATCCGGAATGACCAAGCAAGTGATCAGGCACAACTCGTGAATTCAAGATCTAGTAATTGTTCGTTTGTCGGTGTCATTACATGTCAACTGGTGGTGATGTGGCCAATATCCTGCGTTGGTGACAAGGACTCAATGCGACCTAAGCCGTGCGGAACAGGCAGCAATTATCCGAAGGTCTGGTAAAGTGCTGCAGAACTATGGAAAGGGGCCCACCTAAGCTCAAACTACTCCGGTAGATAGCGTATTCTAGATCCAAGTACGAATGCGGAGAGATGGGCATGTACTCTCCGCACTCTCCGCGTCGTGACTCAGATACAGCGGTCAAGCACTGCCCTCCTTTCTCGATAGCTGTGAACTCCCCGTTCGGCACGTTGCATCATCTTCTCGTCCAGCGTCTCTCTGTCGAATGTCTTGCCCTGCATGTCTGGATCTCTCCCAGCGTAGAGTGCATTCGGAACGATCTTCATCACTTCCTTAGCTGCCAGGCCCGCATGTTGAAACGTTTTACCTTCTCCCAAATCGCCCCATTGTATCCCACTCGAAGGAAAATCGTCAAGTTGCGTTGTTGCGGCGCAGAGCACTCTGATGCTGCCGTACATCTGTGGGATGAAGCCTTCACGCTTGTATGTGAAGGCCCACCAACACACGCCGGTCATGAGCAGACTCAGGAACGTCGCTGTCCACACCGGGTACGCAGCGTACGTTACCTGAAGATGTCAGCTCTGTCGTCAAGTTTCCAAGGAGCAGACGTACATTGTACCTAGAATGTTCGACGTGGCGACCGTCGGCGTTCTCGAGCCAGATAGCTTCTTGTGTTTGGAGTGCTTCACCAAGCATCCAATGCGTCAAGATGCTGTAGGCCATGGTGGGAAAGAGGATCTTCTTCGGCAGTTGCAGGAGGTAATCCTGCGCGAAACTCTCGCCAGCAACAAGCGTAGTACGCAATCGTTTGCGTCCGTACTCAAGTTTGCCCCAGGTGTGCTCCTGTATCTCATTAGACAGCCTCCAGCGCTATGGAGAATCTCTTGACGAACCTGGCTAATTAGAGTTATATTATAGATCATCATGAGATACAGAAGCGAGTATATAAACTGCGCGCCGTTCGAACTGTCGATTATTAGCGATATTCTTCAAACGATAGTTTTACTCACATCGCAAATGACAAGACCTCGTTGCTCAGACGATCTGGCTCCAGTGCGGCAGCCGTTAAGCTCCTGTTGAAGCCGCCCCAACCGCCAGACAGTTGTTCGATTCGTGCTGTATCCGACAAGGAGCAATATCCGGGTTTATTCTCGCTATCGGAATACCAGATGTTGCAATTCTCTTTTTGGTTCTTATTTGCCATACCCAGACTGGAAGCGTCAGCGGGTACATGCATTACAGATAATGGCACTTACGGCACAGCAATCGCAATCGAGGCACCAACGAGTGCAAGGGTGCACAACATTAGCAGACACATTTGCGTTAACGCAGTGTTACCCAAGTTAGAGATGAGACTCTTCTTGAACTTGGTAGCTATCGTTGGTTGGGGCTCGTTGGAGAACATATCCGTGGTGTTCCATCTCTTGCACTTCTGGCAATGACCAAGTTCATCTGACGCATGTTTTAGCATCGAGGTCTGATAGAGCTAATGACGGGACAACTTACCGCCAGTCTTGGAATCGTCAACACCACGACAATGTTTGTGACAGGTGTGCGTGTTGTGTCTGCGGTAGTTATCTCCGCCATTGACCATACACTCTCTATCAATGCTTAGTAGTGTTCTCAAAATAAACCTGTCTAAATTACCCTTGCACTCTCAGGTCAGGATCTGATGCGGAAGCCACAATGACATCGCCGAACGTGAGACATTGTGACTTCAGCTTTCCCCGAGCTAGGAAATTGACTGAAAGCATGTACGTTGCTTTCAGTGTCAAACACGCTGCAAGAATGAAGGCTGCACTCATGCGAACGTTTAGTCGACACTGACCTTGCCTCTCATCATGGACAGTACAATACACGGAATTGCCCATGACACAGTCGCCATCGCCATAGATGAGCGTATTGGTGATGTTAGCGTTGTAGAAGTAAGATTGCTCCAGGAGTGCAATGTCGGTTGCCGTCTTGACGTAGTTGGTGCAGTTGGCGTCATCGTGGACCTTTATAGTGTCCCATGTTCTGCCAACATCGCCAGAGCTCTTCGTGCCGTACACGTCCCTGGTTGATTCAAGGACACGAAGGCTTTCGGGAAAATGAGGCTTGCCAGTCCGCAGGGCAGACCAGCAAACAAAGGATCCACATCCGTTGATTGTTTCGGAGTCGTACCAGTCGCTGTTCATTCCATTCCTCACCGCAGTCATGTTAGCTACATCATGGAATACCACTTGGCTCGGGAGACTCTGGATGAAAGATGGACCGATCAATGAGTTTGCTGTATTACTGCATCAATTCCTGCTTTGAAGGTATGTTGTCTGCGAGAACTTACCAAGAAAGTGAACTGGCATAGATGTCATGATAAGGAAAAGCCACGCTGCCCACGACCGCTTGCGTCCTTCTCGCTTCTGGTTGATACTAAATGGAGAGTTGGTCCCGACCCTGGAATCTCCAAATTTGCAGAGCACATGCTTGATATCCGTGATTGTAAGAGACGTTACCAACTGCTGGTACGTAGTGCTCATCCCCAAGATCATGGTCGCGCACACATTGATCAATAATAAACACGCTGTGTTGGTCCTTGTCACGGTTTCACAGGAGCTGGCATCACCACCAACTGACGTTGTGTTGATGTTTGCTCGATCGCGGAAGTGGTCGGCGTACAATGCGATCAAAATTATCATACCGATAGCAAGAAAGGTCATTAAAGCAGCCATTTCTCGAATCGATCGGTCAATCAGCAGCTGATCTTTCCAGACGCCCTTCCCAACTCGACTTGGTTCGATCTCGGCAGCAGGGTGCATCCGAATAGACCCTGGCAAGTAGTGTGGAAGAGGCTTCCTTCTGATGCGGTTGCCCAAGTTCTTGAGCTTCTCGAAGCTGCTCGTTGTGGAGGTTACTGAGTTGAACGATTCGAAGCTGTCAACGCTCAGAAACGGCGGTTTCTCATCCATGGCCATGCTGTATGACGGTAACGGCCGGCGAGTAATCCGTCGACTCCATTGTGGGGGATTTAAGGTCGTGTTGCTGGATGCCTCATTTGCATCGGCTGTGTCTTGGGCGTCGTGAACGGTCGCTAAAGGATCGTAGCTGTAGTTTGCAGCCATTGCGATGCGTGAGAGCGCCAGACGCGTTGACTTCCTTTTCTTCCAACCTACGCTCTACTTGTGACTTTGTTGCAAATAAACTCGGAGGTACATGATGGTGCAAGTACAGGAGCAACAGAAATTCAGCAAACCTGAAGTTTCTGGGGCGCTTTCTTGCCCAGAATAGACTTATCCTCATCAAACGCGCGGCGTAAGGCGTCCAGCAAATGCAGATCTATCGCGAGATTTCGAGCAAGTGTTGCAGGGATTCGGAATATTCGAGGTTCCACCATTGGTCAGAAAACATTGAGGTTGTGTCTGGGAGTTGCCGAGCCGGCTATGGCGCCGCGAGCCTGCAGCACAGCATGACAAGACGGGGCTCCTTTTGTGGAGTTCGCTCTGCAGGACGAGGCTGTCGCCTTGCTGTGACCGTTCTGGTGATCCCCACATTTTGTCAGAACGTGCGGTCTGTCAGTGGAAGCGGTGGGTATCGTTGACTGTTGGAAGTTTTCGGTGAATTTTGACCGCCCAAGACGGGAGAACTAGACAATGAGCCACGCCTTCTGCGTGTGCATCGACCATCAGCACTTGCACATGCTATTGAGAATAGTTTCTAGAAGGAATCGCGATCGATGACGGAGCACCGCGTTGAAAACTTGGTGAAGGAGAATAAGATTGTGCTAGAGGCCTGGGATATGGTACCGTTGCTTGGGAGCTCTGGGAGCTTCGACCCCACATTGCGCGGCGGTTTCCCTCAAACGTCATGCCTCGTCCATCAACGCTCTGCGCTGCAACAGACGTAGGCGGTTCCCACGTTCCTGAAGGCTATCTTGAGCCGCATAGAGATTTCATTCTCCTATCGTTACTTTTGCAGTCACTCAGTGTATAATGAAATTTGCAGCCTGCTGCTTACTCGCCAAGGGCCGCTTCTCCTGCGTCCCACCTTGAGCTCACCCACGTTCACGTCTCGTCACCTCATTTGACCCCTCGAGAATGGCTTCAATCGCGAGTCCTCAGCGCACAGATCTGGCGACTCCATCAACCTCATCTGCAGCTGCCTCACAGCACCCTTCGCCCCTACCTCAGCCTCGAAGGCACCCACTGCAGCCTGGCGGCACAAAAGAAAGCGAGCTCATTAGATACCTGGATCACGGCCTGAATCAGATTCAAAAGCGCGTAGATAACCGCGTCACACACAGGAAGACGCCGGCATTGCTAGGCCAGGAGGAGGGCTATCGCGCATTTTGGGAAGTCGCGAAGGACCTCGATGGCCTCGTGGATGTGGTCTGGGTGTCAGGTTCACGTATGTTCTTGTTTCGAAGCCCTTAGAAGCATCGAAACTGGCTGATACAATCCTCCAGCCAACCTGCAAGTACCGTATCTCCTCAACATCGCTGTGCTCGCTATCGACTTCTTGCCGCAGTTCCATAACACTGCCCGCTCCACGCAAGCCACCTTCAGACTCCTCTCGAAGCTCGATTACGCTTTCTCCTCCCTCTTGACCGGGCACGAATCATCAAGCGGCGACGCTCTGCCAGGCTTCGAAGCTGGCCGCTCGGTAGCTACAACGGACAAGGTGCGACTCAAGGGCATTGTAGATCGCACGCGACTCACCGTAGTGCGCGTATTGAGCGGGGATAGCGTAATTGGGGAAGATGAAGAGGAAGCAAACGATGGCGAGGCCAAGGATACAGACACCGAGAGCACTCAGAACGTTGTCAATGGCACGCACCCAGACACCGTTGTCTTCGAAGGCTTCGAGAATAATGACGATGAAGATCAAGACGAGGACTGGGAGGAGCGTAGTATTGGTGGTGTATATGAGAGGACGATAGGGGAGCTAGGAGATGTGCTTGGTGGGCCTCCCATTGGCATCATCACTGATGACTGGGGCGTCAATGGCACCGACAACGAAAGGGAGGAGCAGAAGCTCGTTGAGTCTGGTGCTGTGATTGAGTTCTGAGTATGTTGGGACTCGCAAAGATGGGAACTTTCACCCAGTTTGGCGCGTAGCCTTGGGCATAGGGGGAGGCCGTTTGGGTGGCTTGCCCTCAGGCACTTTACCGCAGGAGTACGCAAGATCGTGAGCAATGCAACGTTACGTAATAGGTCACTCTGGAAGACGACATACCCGCCATCGCGCTCTTCCTTGGATGGAGCAATACATGCTAGCTGACTTTACCTGGTGCCCTCTCAACAGATCCGTTGATGGAGACATGGCATTTGGACTTTACCAATAGCACGGCAAACCTACATGTTCAGTCGTGCAAATTAGCATTGATCGATCAGATCTGCAACAGGCAGATCTGGGCACAGCGGGCAAGAACGTCCGTTTGCTCTTTCCCAAACCGACGCACGCTACGTCACGCGACCACGCGATTGGCTTGGCCGGCTCATGCCCACAGTAGCAATATCGCGACGAGAGAAGAACGATCAGTTTCTACACGCCAGACAGATGGGCGTCACCGGCACCGGTCGTCACATTTCGTTTCACTGCCTGTACAACAGTGTTGCTCAGTGCATCAATTCTTCTACTTCAACCTTTTGCCTTTTCTCAGCATGCCAGTCTATCATGCTCGCAGCATCGCCGTCCGGCTGGGCTCTATACCTCTCGGCGAGACAACTACCAGCGATATTGTCCTTAGGAAGGGCGAAGCAGCCAAACGACAAAGCGAAGCCGCTGAGCAGAAGCTACTGGGCAGTAGCTATCTTAACGAGAGACGTGTGCTGTTCCCAGGTGACCGAGATGGCTTCGAGCTGAATTGGTTGGGCAATGCGCCTTTCATGCAGGCTCAGGTCCATCCTGGTTTTCTTCAATCTCCCGGATCGTACGCCAGCGATCGGAACAAGGATAACATAGCCTCAGAAAACAACCGCCTTCATGCGCTTGCGCTACATGTCAAGCTCTCTGACAAGGCTTTCCTTTCCGGGTTCAGCGGCAAGACACACTTGAAAATCGAAGTACTTTTCAATGGTCAGCTGTCGACATGTTCTCTTATCCACACCAACGATATACGTTCAGGCGTAAAGTCTCTCCACCAGATTTTCGCAGGCTATCGAGTTGACTTCCTCGCGGAGAGACCCTGGGTCTTATTGCCACCTCACACAAACGCAGATGGCGGAACTAGACGTTTCCGGAAGACTATCACATCTACAGAACGCTGGTTAGAAGTCAGTGGTGCGATCCAGAAAGAGGCCGAAGAGCGGGGCACTAACAAGTATGGAGAATCACCACCGTCCGCTACATTTCTGCACGCGCTGGCAAATATGGCAATCCCAGAAGATGTTGCTCTCATGCAGAAGCCTGGTGGCAGGAAGTTTGGTGTTATAGATGTCATTATCACTTCCGGCTATGGCAACAAGATCACTACAGGGACGAGCTACCTGAAGTGTCCTCAACGACTGGGGGATCCGAGTTACGCCGTACGAACCGAGGTCAGAAGCGATGACGACGTAGCCGCAGTTGATTCTGACTCACAAGGTATGGCGAACAGTATTGCCAACGAGGCGAAAGCAGATGTTACTGCTAATGAGGCTGGAGACGAGGAGAGCGACGCAATTGACGAGCGTCCTCGCAAACGCCGAGATTTCAATTCTGTCGAAGGGCTGCCACGGCAATCGCCGAAGAGTTCAGACTTTCATAGCTCCTTTTTGGGCGGGCAGATACCTGTCTTACCTCCCCCAGTTAGGCAAACATTTCAAAGCAACGTTTTGCCAACTGCATGTACGGTCAGTCCGCGGTGTCCGTCGCCGAAACACCGAAGTGATGGGCACAAGCAACCCTTGCCCGCACAGGATCATAATCGCACACAAAGCATGGCCTACGAGAGCGACAACGTACAGGAGTGGAAGAACAATGCCTCTCGCATCTTTCAAGAATACCATTGCTCACCGCCAGACCCTGAGATAAACGCACTGCAAGCAGACTTTACAAACCCCGCGATTACCTGCACACCATTCTCTCAAAGCCCGTTTCTAAGTGGATCAATGGGCGCTCTACAGTTCCCAAGCTCACCTCTGGCTTTGAGTTCAGCGCCACAAGTGCATGGCTATCATATTCCATCTCCGCCACGGTCACTGCATCTCGACCTGGTCGATACAACAGATGTCTCAACTCATCTCGCGCCTTCAACACCATTTGTGGCCCCTACTGCCCTGATGCTTCCAACTCCGCCCAGCTGGTCGGCACCCCCGTCTGCCACGACTCCACCATATCACTACCCTGTGAGCTTTCAGCAGCAGCCTGAATTGAGCTTCTGCTCTTATCCGCCGGCATCATCATCATGTATGCCTCCAAATGGGCTGCCGGACCTTGTGCCGCCGCCACCACCCCGGCACCCACACTCGACGCCTGCGCAATTTACTACTTCGGTCAATCCATCCTCGCCACTCGTGCAGCCGTGGGAAAGGCTGCCCCCAACAGCGATGTTTTCCGTCCCCTTAAAGCCTCGACGAAACTCGTCACCAGACAAAGGCGCTGCCAGGGGCAAAGTCGACGTTTCTTCGAATACTGTTGTGTTCAGCCGTCTGACTATCACAGGCCGAGACGGGAAGGCTATTGTCGATCATACCTGGAGCACACCTCAGCGTATCAGGTGTGCAACTCGGGGTCACATTTCGGGAGACGGTCAGACAAAGCAGTCTACATTGCAACACAGGAGGTGTCTTATTGATCTTCGGATACAGGAGCGGAACGATCCACCTAACAGTAACTCTCCAGACACTCCTGGAGCAGCCTCTCCGAGTAAGCGGTTTCACCTTGATAGTACCGACAATCTTATGTGTGGGCAGAGGCGCGATAGCGTGGCCGAGTGTGCTCTCGAAGTGCGACTGCCTTATCTCAAGAGACATCAGGGACTCAGCCACAAGATTCCTCCAGTTAATTCTAGAATTGACTTACCAGATGATACTGCGCTGTTTGTACCAGCAAGTACACTAGCTATGGCTACGTCGGCTCCAATACCCACGTCTGATACGCCCATACCTTCGCCACCTCCTCGTCCTATCGTGTCACAGCGTCGCACCTTCTCACGCAGCCCACTACCAGGCATACAGGGTCCGAAGGCGGCGACCTTTCTATTCGACGATCCCGAAGAGGTACTGCGCAAAGCAGCAAGGAGGAGACGTTCTACAGTGCCTGCCAAGCCAGCAGCAACGCCTATCGTGCTGCCGACTGCCTCAATTGCTCATGAAGAAGCGAAGTGGCATCAGAAAGCTGAAGGCAGTTCGTCCCCTCTTTCTAGCATACCATCTTCGCCTGTGTCGGAGACGCAAGCTGACATGCACAAAACAGCAGATGCTGCTCTCGTTCAGATCCCGCAACACGATGGCTCACCGCAACGCACGCTTCCTGCTACGTCCCCACGCAAGCTGCTAACGCCATCGTCCAAGAAGCTGTCCGTCGCAGCACCAAAGCTGCAGCACCGAGGTCTTCCAACCTCACAAAACTCAATATTGCCAAACGAGAAGAAAAGAAAAGCGTCTCAATTGTCCCCAGCCAAGCCTCGAAGCCCCAACCGCCTCAAAACTGGGAGCAATCCTTCACTAAACGATGACTGCGTGATGGCACTTGCCGAAAGCATAGACAAGCAAGAAGTAAGGGGAGTCTTGCGACAGATCAAAGGTGAGCGACAGGGCATGTTCAAGGAAGAGTGTGTGGTGCTTGCGGTGCGTTTCTTTATCGCTGGGGACTGAGTCGTCGGCCAATATGGCTCTGGCTGTCTGCACGGATATGCATCGTCGTCAGTGACAGATAGAACATGTAGGAGAGTAAGTACGCGGATGTAGACCGCCGCTGTAGCTGTACCATCTCAATGACGCTGCAGTAGGTTCTTCTGGTGTAGGATGGCAGTATCGAGGCATGTGTTCGTTACATAAAAGTTACCTCATTCAATGCTGCTGCATCCATCATGTGCCCCTGACTCTTCACCCGTCACTGCAGCTTTGCACTGAGAATGTGGGTGAGTATCGGCCTGATCACAAAAGCGCCCCCACAGGCTTAGCAAGAAGAGAACGGCAGGATTGAACCTCGCACATCATTCGACAGGCAGATAAAACAACCAAGGTCATACGCAGATATGAAGTTCCCACTTAAGCGGCCATATCGCGGGTGCTCGTCTACGGCAGCCTTATGCGGCATAGTCGCATCCTTACAGCCACAATCCTGCCTAATACAGTCACCGCAGCCAACGACTCAGCCTCGGCAACAGCCTCGAGTTCGAAAACTACACCGGAAGCATCAGGCTGTCAGTTGGCTGCATACATATAAAGTACTTCGACAAGCATCGCTGTCTGCATCCTTCCCAGCTTCTTCCCTCATCGGCAGCGTGCACTTCTACTTCCCCGTCTCTGTTCCAGACTACTATTTCCACCAACCCGTCCAGCATACCAAGACAATAATGCCTTTTCTCTGCTTCTCCAGGCTGCTTAAAAGACCCAAGCCAGCCCCCAAACCAAGCGTGGTGATCTCTACGCCAGTCACGCCAGTCTCCTCGCCCTCTCCAATCGAGCCCGCAAGCCCCACTCGCCAAACAAACGCATCTCCAGATCTAGAATCTGCGACAGCACGCAATGAAAATCAGCAATATACGCCCAAATATGTTCGCGTAGATCCGCCGAGGCCTGGCGGCTATTCTGGTGGGGGCGGATACAGTGGGTCATATTCCGCGACATATACATCGAGCTATAGTAGCGGAGGAGGCGGAGGCGGGTACAGTGGTGGTGATAGCGGGTGCAGTAGCGGAGGAGACGGAGGTGGTGGAGGAGGTGGAGGCGGCGATGGGGGAGGCGGTTGTTGATGAGTTGGCGGTCAGATTGTAGTCCTGGGAGTTTATGGTGAAGTTGTCGCTCTGTGGTCATAGAATACAATATTTTGAGCAGCACAGCGTTCGTTGAGCAGATCGACTGTTCGTATGCAGCTCAGAAAGCTAATTCCGTTCCATCTCCCACGCTCCCAGGCCACAGGTTCCCTGCGCCGTTCGTTCCCAGATACACGAGATACGGGATTTCGGCGAGCGGCCCACGGACAACATTATCATTACCTCGCGACCAAGCCAGCGCCTGTCTCAGCACTCCTGGTTGACTCCAGCTCAATCCTGGCGTACAGATGAGGCTAACCCCGCCGTCCAAAGGCACTAACTCACCAGGTTTGTACCACGGAAAGTCGCTCGGTGGTCTAGTTATCCGGTGGTGTTGGTCATAGACCCACGGTATACAGTCAAGGCTGATGGTGTTGATGGTCCTGCCTCGCGCGATCTCGGCCTCAAGACGTTTGGAACGCTCGGAAGAGAGACAGCGTTTGCGCAGCGCGAACTCGAATTTTGAGATGAACTCGCGTTCGATCTCAATTTGGTGTGTACTGCGTGCGTTCCAGGTGCGCCAGACGGTATTGCGGATGTGGTTGCTTGGCATGAGGTTCGACGGCGAGCAGAGGGTCCATTGGGTAGAGAACAGGGTGCTGCCTGCATACAGAACGAACCAGTTGAGCCATGAGCAGCCTTGTGCTATGTCTGAGACGATTGTCGACCAGTTTGGATGTGGTATGGAAATGTCCGGTGGAGAGTGCTGTGTGACGTCCAGGTCTGTCACGCCAGGTTTGCGGTAAGGACGAAAGACGTGGAGCAGCAGACGCCACAGGTATACGTAGTCAAGAAGATCTTGATCTGACATGGCTCTCATAAGTGTGAGGCGCTCTTCAAGGATTTGAGCTTCCTTGCGGCGCACTTCTGAAATAGGATATCTCGGGTCTTTACATGCTTCGTTGTGGCTGTTGTGCGAGTTGCGGCGGCTTTTGGTCCCGAATACATGCTTCATGCCATGCTCTGTGCACCCAGCGTACTGACATGAGACTGCTTGCCAGATATGGCTGGTCCGTACGCCTCCACTAACTTTTCGAAACGCGCTCGGTCTTCTGCGTTGATCGTGGGATCTAGAATACGCTCTTGCGGAGATCAGATGAAACGACTGTAAAACGCGCCACCCGTTCGTCAGTCGTTGCCTCCAATACTTTGCTTCCGTACAGCCGCTCTCGCCAGGTATTCCATAGGGAAATCCTGAGTTGATGTAAGGATGGCGGCGTAGCTTGTCCTTGTCAAGCGCTATACTCGCTAGCTGAGCAGGAATCAGGTCGCATAGCCAGCGTACGCTATAACCAGTCTTGGGTGGTGTGAGGAGCAACCTGCAGTTCGGGAAAGTGATGCCTGCGGAGGCAGGCGCGATGGTCTTGATGTACGTGTGTATGACAGCACAAAGAGACGTAGAGGTCAAGCGTAAGTTGAAGAGTGTCTCAATGTCGCAGCTGGAGAAAATAGGTATTAGAATATCGTCTGGCAGCTCGTGCATCCTGATTGTTGAGTGCTTGGCGCATTGGAAGTTGTTGCTTTGGGGACGTTTTGGCTCTATAGCTTGCGGATTTGACGAAGTGAGAACATTTTGACTGGCGACGGCCACTTTAGGACTGCAGAGCTGATGATCACGCTGCATCCTCTAGTGAGCTGTGTGAAGTCGATCAGAATACGTGAAACGGTGATGGAGAATCGCCGCAGACTGCGGGGAAGCGATCTGTTCAAGCACACCATAAGCCAAGACACATGGGCAGGAACGATTGTATTCGTTAGATCTAAGAAAGTCAGCGACGAGGAAGCTCCGATATTGGCGTGTGCAGTTGTGCGTGCGCAAGGGATGGTCGATTCCCTTGGTGGTCTTCTGCTTGGTTGGCAAATCTGGGCCTTCAGCGGCGGCTGCAGCCATCCCTGTCACGCTAGTCTGCATACAGTGCACAGCAGATCAGCTGCGACAAGACGTCGAGCCAAATCTTGGAGGTAGCCATGGTCGTGGCATAAAATTCAAGCTATGATTGGCGTGTTGGTTCAACGTCAATTCTAGGCACGATTGAGCTGCGACTATTCCAGATACGGCAGACATATGCTCCTGGAACCTTAGTAAATTTACGCCACATATGACAGCATATGAAGTTGGGAATGAGTGAATTACAATAGCAGACTGTAATGGTATATGAGAAACCCCCGAAATCTAGCGAACACAGATACAACACAGCAAGATCATAACTAGGCCTGCTTGGTCGAAAGCTCTGTGTGGCCGACGTTCTTCTCCGAGCTGTCAGTGCTCACATGTGCCAACTTTTGCTCGATACCAGAGATCGCACTTTCAACGGCAGCTGGTACGTCAATATGGAAGAACGGCCTGTTCGAGCCGTGAAGTGTTGATACTTTTCCGTTGAAACCCTTCTGTCCACCAACGTTTTGAATCTCATCCTGCGCCTCGACATCTCCAGGGCGCTGGCCGGTTGTGTCCAGAGGCGCGTAGCTGTAGACAGGATTCCAGTGTTGACGGGACGCAAAGCGTTCGCGATCGATATAACCAAAGCCGGCGGTCGTCAAAGCACGCTTGGTCCAGCGGCTGTTGATTGATGCAAAATGCCACTCAACGCTCTCGGGGGCAGCATAACGGTCGAGTTGGGCGCGGACATCGATGAGACCCTGTACGGATGTGACATCAACATTGTTCACAGCGCTGAAGTCTAGAATGATTGCACGAAGAACGGGACGATTGTCGTCGACATTGACTTGCTGGCCACGGCGTGGGCCAGGATCGTTCCAGGGGCGATCACCCAGCTTGGAGTACCGGTCGAGTGTGGTTGGTCTCGCAATGGTCTGGGCGTGATGAACCAACTCGTCCATGTATCCCTGCTGATTGACATATGTATAGCCCTCGCTGAAGCGGAAGATGAGGATACCAGGATACGGGGACTCAATGTCGATGTTCGGGTTTGATCCGTCCTGCCTATTAATAGGAATGAATGCCTCCCTAGTGGAAGGCTCCGCACCATGGGCAAAAGCACCTTCTTCCTTGCGAACGATCGTGTCCGGAGTTGCGCGGTAAACGCGAACTTTGCCAAGCACCTGTCCGTGAGTAAAAAGCTGACGCCATAGCAGTAGGGCGAAAGAAGTTGCGATCGTGACATAGATACCATTCTCGATGTTCGTAAAGATGGTAACGAAAACACCAGCGAAGAAGATGATCACCTCAAGGGGCGAGGTCTCCCAGAATTGATATACCACATTGGGCGGTGTGATAAGATCACCCACAGCGTGAATGATGATAGCTGACAAAGTTGCCATTGGGATGTAGAAGAACATGGACGTCAAGGCATACAAAGCCAGGAGGACGATGATGGCGGTGAAGATTCCAGCAAGAGGCGTTCGTACACCAGCCTTAGACTTGATAGCAGTACGGGAGAAGGAACCGGTCGCAGGATAAGCGCCAAGGAAAGGTCCAATGACGTTTGTGAAGCCTACAGCTACAAGCTCCTGTGATGGGTTGATAACATAGTTGTTAATGCGGCCGAAGGACTTCGAGATGGCAATGTGTTCAAGAATGAGAACGATGATCGTGACAGGAATGTCCGGGGCGATGGCAGAAAGGAGTTCGGTGTTCATCTTCGGTACACCAGCGTGCTGGAAGCCACGAGGAACCTTGCCGAGGAGCTTGAACTTTGCCTTCTTCGCGTCTTTGATGTGGCGGTTGGCGACGTAGCTGATCATGATGTATAAAAGGATGACGAAAGCCATACGCAGTGTATTGATCTAAAGCAGATTAGTAGAGGCATATGCTCGCGACGTATGCACACTTACGAAGAACCACATCTTCTTACGATTGGGCTGCTTCTTCGCCATGAAGTTGCAGAAAGAACGGACGATGTAGAGCATCGCGAGGGCACTCAGGCCCATGGCTGCATCAAGCTTCGTCCGAGGAAGGCCCTTGAGGGTGTCGATGATGACAAGGTAGGTCGGGCCACGAGTGGCGACACCGGTGATACCCATGAGAGCTGGAACTTGACCTGCGCCAATACTGATGGCGGCGCCAGTCATGAAGGAAGTAATGGCGACCAGAGGAATCAGCTCGACAATGCGACCGAGGCGGGTGAGACCGATGAAGAGCAGCACAGATCCAGCAATGACAGACAGAGCTCTGGCGATATCGGGAGCAGTCATCTCGGGATGCTCCTTACGCACCTTGACTACAATGTTCCCGACGATCGTAGACATTACAGCCACTGTGCCAATAGTGATGTCCTTGGATGTTGCAAAAGCCCAATAGAGAATGAAACCAACGAAGCTGGTGTAAAGGCCGTATTCGGCTGGCAATTGCGCCAGCAGAGCATAGGCCATTCCCTGAGGAATGACCACGAAGCCGACAGTAACACCTAAAAGCGTAAGCCTGCAGCCTACTACTGATCAAAAGTGTAGCTTACCGGCAACAACATCACCAAAGAGCCACGTAAAGTTGTAGTGAAAGATCCAGTCCAAAAAGGGGAACAAGCTACGGAGGTAGCGCTTGAATGCTGACAATGATGGGGTGAAACGGGAGAGCCACTCCGCAGCGGTAGGCTCTCGCTCGACGTAGGTATCGACTGAAGATACCAACAAAGCGCCTGAGTTCTCCAGAGGGTCTGCTTCCTTGCGGTAGTCGAGGTCGATACCAAGAACCTTGGCCACGCCTCGCCCAGCTGAAGCCATGCCGGCGATAAGTTGCTGTCGTGTCGCAGCGACGAGCTTTCTTGTCAGAAGCTTGGTGGTAGAGAGGCACTATCCCGGGACTGTTGGGCTAGCGTGTGTTAGAGAAATTTTAACAACGTCTTGTGTTTTTGGGCTTGTCCAGGTATATTGTTCAGGGTCCTGTGCGAGGACGTTCTACCCTTATAGTCTACTCACTCGACACAACCCGACAGCCCGTAGCTGCCGTGGAGGTATCTGAAGTTGCCCATCAAAAGAGACTGCAAGGTTCTAGATCCACACCGGAGCATGACGCCTCATACGCTATGGTTTGATGTGTCCAAGACGTCGGCGCTCAAAAACGCGGCCCTCGTTGTCTTGGCGTGGGAGACGACCTCAGCGCAAAGATTTCCGTTCAATCACATCTCTCAGCAAGCGATGACGTGCTCCGATTGTAGAAGATATTTGGACAAAGCACAAGCAGACGACAAGACATTAGGAAGCCTGGGCTGGCACGGCACTGAGCTTGTGTAGTCTGGGCTAGACGACAACCGGGATGGTTTTGGTGGGCGTCGATAGATTGCATGCGGGATCCATGAACATCGGTTGGCTGACTGTAGCGTTTGCATCTTCATTGCGTACCTGAGGTGCTTAAAGAGCCGACAAAACGAGGGAAGTCTGCATTTGGTGTTGCACTTCCCCAGATTCCGCGGAGACTGCACTAACGAGCATCTGCAGTGGAAACGTACCCGCAATCAGTGTTGCTGGTCTCTGCTGCCGCAAGCGCGAGGCGAGGGTTTGGAGATCGCAATTGTGCCAAGAATGGCGACATCGGTCCACGTCCTTGGCCTGCGATGGAACAGCTAGTGCCTCCACGCCCGATGCGCGCTAGTAAGAATGCGCCTAGCAGTTGATGGACGATGGGGTCACAACGTGGCTGATCCTACCAGGCATGATGATATCTCGACCACAGTAGTGGTAAGATAGAAACATACCTCCGTTGTATGGCGAGCTTTACCATGATCGATGTTCTGATTGAAGGAACAATCTTGAGCTAGAGGACCGAACGGGATGTTATCGAGGCTCGTATCATCTTCACTGAAGGTGCAATATCTCTGAACCATCACCGCTGGACGAGAAGACTCCTACGGTCGGAGATGAGGTTGCAGTCTTTGCTTTTGTTGCCTGGATGCTGGCCGTGCTCGCTTCGCCCTGCTGGCGACGTTCCGAGACTCCTTTGCGAGCACCTCGTACAACAAGCCTCGCGGCCGAGAGCTAAAGACCGCAATGGTACGTATGAAATCCAATAGTATTCATCAGAAGATCCTCATAGAGCGCATCTCGTGATCCAGATCGGCCTTGGCTCAGCCATGTTCCTGGTGACTGGCGCAGCGAGACGCTCCCGAGCTCCGCTAGAAGCGCTTGTGCCTGCAATAAGGCTGGCATCAAAGTACAAGTAGCCTAGTCTCGCATCTGGAACCATGAATCATTATGAAGACAGGCCCTCGAGGCATGGGGGCATGTTGCTGGAGTGGTTGGCTGTGCTAATCAACCACGCACTGAACACACAGCAAGGTCCCCAAACTGCGGGCATGCCGGTCGATCTGTGCGGCGGGAAGCGCCGATAGCGAAGCTCCATAATTGCATGAGACAATTAGGGCTAGAGTACCCAGGTAGTGTTGACGACTCCCGGATGTTGCAATGAAGGTTGTGTCGTCCATGCACCGCATGCGGATCGTCGGTCGGGGGCGTCAGAGAGGCCGTCACCTGGCGCTCTAAGATGAGGCGATCATTTCAGACATGGTTAACCTGATCCCAAGTACGGATGTCGCAAGGGGCGCGCGAGAATGCGCAATCCATAGATCTTGGTACTGAGAAGCTGGGAGTATAATCTCTGTACGTTGACTAGCGCGATCTCATCAGGGTCTTCGTCCTTCCTAGCAACATCACGAGTAAATCATGATCTTCGTGGCGATACAAAGTTAAAGTCGAAAGCAATGCGACTTGGCCTTACAACATTTTCTACCTTTTCGTGCTGTTTTCAATTCAGTAGATAACAGCAGTCTCTTTAGGCCGCTGCAGGTCCATTGAATCATCACAACGGAGCTTAGGCAAGACTTTTGCGACTTTTCCAACTTTTACGACAGCCTGCGCATCAAACGATTGAGTTGATTGCACTCCGGAGCCAAGTGACTTCAGAACTACCTAGGTATATTCCAGGCTCATGCGTTCATACAACATAGCTAGGTATGTAGCTTGACGATACAATTGCCGAAACTTCCAAGCTGGCAGGACGCGTCACTTATTCGCGAACGCGTTGCCTCTGCCTTGCATGTTGCAGATGCCACCGGGATCCGGGACAGGTGACACTCGAATACCAATTGTGAGGGCTCTCAATGTCTACAGTCTCCCCTGGACATACAAGATCTGTACCTCCACCTTATTGGAGACTACAATGTCGAACATCTTATGAAGAAGCTTCTATAACAACCCTCCAAAGGCAACTTAAGGGTAAAACCTAACATTTTCATTATACATGTGTTCGAATTGTTCATCCTAGAAGCGGAGCGTAGGCAAGGTACTAAAGAGCCCCAATGACTTGAAACTCCTAGACGAAAGCTTCGTCATTTTCATCCACGCTTTATCAGGTCCTCGAATGCCGAATTGATTGAGTACGCAGTCACCCATCTCAGCTAGACGCCAGTTCCGAGCCGGGGCTGGCCATGATTCGGCCTTACTGCCTCGAAATATCGTTTCTTGACGGAGGTCTTATGGGCTATTTAATCGGTCTGCAAGGAAATGTAGCCGCTAGAATCAGCCGCTATACTGTCACTAATGGACTAATTTCGCTAAAGCAAGATTGGCCTGTGAAATCCAAGGCGCATACCCAACCACATGAAGCAAGGCAAGGTGCCTCATACAATTCTAGAGAACCTCAGAGTCGAGGCAGCTTTGATTTGGCCATGGTAAGAAGAGTACAACTAAGAAAGATAGGGAACGAGGGTGGCTGTACTTCAGAATGCGTCAAATTAGGCCTTTCCAGATCCGATAACCTAAGTAAAGCTATGGTTGCTGTGGCTAGTTATGGCCTAATCGCTAGTATCGTCCTATTGTTGTACTCCTGCTAGCGTCAATACTGTTTTGGTTAAGAAGAACGAGAGTGGTAGGTTGCGCCCTGTTCGGTTGATGTAGTAGCGCGATAACGCATTGTGTGACTGAGTTGTATCAGGCAACACTGGGGTACTAGGGGGTGTAAAAAACACTGCACACATGCAGTGTTAAGTACACAGAAGAAACCCTGCAGATTACACGGCATTAGGGGTGTATTTTACACCCTAAAAGTATAGATAGTATATTTTACACTAAATAAAGAATATAACAAAATAAGACTTTATTATTCTATCTATACTATCTATACTATCTATACTATCTATACTATCTATACTATCTATACTATCTATACTATCTATACTATCTATACTATCTATACTATCTATACTATCTATACTATCTATACTATCTATACTATCTATACTATCTATACTATCTATACTATCTATACTATCTATACTATCTATACTATCTATGCTATCTTCACTATCTATGCTATCTTTACTATCTATACTATATAAATTATAGGTAGAAAGAGAATAATAATAAAATAGGAGATAGAAAATAGATAATAGATAATAGATAATAGATAATAAGATATATAATAGATAATAAGATAGACAATAGACAATAAGATAGACAATAGACAATAGACAATAGACGATAGACGATAAGATAGACGATAGACAAGAGTTAATAACAAACTACTATAGATAATTAGTTCTAGTATAATCCCACCTATACGTAGTGTAAATAGACTGTTTTACCTAAAAGTGTAGTGTAAAACCACGTTAGCGGTGTCTTTAACACTGCGTCGGTACCCTAGTGCAACCACTCCCATGAAAGCTGGTAACAGTAACGACGAAAGTGCAAGAAGGAATGGGAGTTTTTTTTTCGGAATCTGTCAAGACGCTTTCAAAGCTTTTTCATGTGATTGAATCACGCTCAATAGGTGTGTTGCGATGCGAGCGACGTATTTCAAGACGCTGCTTCTGAGAGTCCGCTCTGTCTGTCCCTGAGTATCCATCCACCTAGCCATAGGCATCCCGGCACAGCGGTAATCGCGGAAAGGATACCTAGTACTAAAGCCATTGTTGCCCAGCCTCTGTCTTCGGCAATGAAACCCGCCAGCAGCGGCCCTACCATACAACCACCAGCAAACGCCATGTTGAACAGACCGTAAGCTTGTGCATATGCGCCACCCGGTCCGAAGCCAGCACGGCCAGTTGCAAGCATGGTCTTCTCCTTCGCTTCGACGACACCCGAGATCTCCGCCATGATCGGTGGGAATGTAAGCGAGAGGAACAAACCGACCAGCGCAAGAAGCGCACATAGAATGACCTTGTCGTTCATCGTGTTCTGGTCAACGAAGCGTAGACAGATCAGCGGCGGGCACGCGCCGAGGAAACCCACAGCAACCAGATATCTTCCACCGTACTTATCACTGAACCATCCGAAAGCCGGAGCGAGGAAGCTCGGTATTACGATTGGCAGAAATAGAAGTGCTGCTCCAGTCGAGGTCCATCCAAATAGGTTAGCGGCGTGTATGGTCAAGACAGAGTCGAAGGATGTGATCAGTGCGGCCTGGATGAGCGCACAGAAAAGCGCAGCGAGAAGCCGGCGAGAGTACAACAGCGCCAAAACTGGAGGTAGATGGTCGCGACGACGATCTCTGAGGACTGTCCCGGTGGGCTGATCCGCGATGACTGGTTTACCAGGCTCGAGACCTTTCTCGGTGTCGGTCGTTTCCTCCTGCGGAGAGTTTGCGTTGTTCGTCGAGTCTGCTGCGTTCTTGGCCTGTAATTCAGCAACCGGATCCCATCTCGCAGCAACCTTCTTCTCGACCAATAGCAGGCGAAGAATGATATCGAGTCCAATCAGGCCATATGCCATGCCAAAAACAGCGTCGTAACCAGCCCTGTCGAATACGATACCACCCAATAGAGGCGCAACTAGAATACCTAGCGACATGCCGAGACTGACGTAACCCATGGCTTGTGCTAGATTCTCTTGAGGCACAGTGTCAGCCAGCAGAGCAAGCCCAATGACCCATCTGTCCGAAGTCAGTTGGCGTTTCTTACAGGTATCAATTACATACACGACTGCTGCAGAAGCTCCTTGTAACACTCTGCCGGCGATAAAAATGCCAGTCGAATTGCCGATTTGCAGAAGCACCGTCGAGCCCAGCAGTGCAAGCAGGCCAAGCAGAAGCGGAGACCTTCGAGACGCTCCTCTGTCTGCGAGCCAACCGCAGACTGGTGAGAATGCAAGCAGTGAAGCCCCGTATATTGCGATCAATACCGATACCCAATACTGTACCCGGTCGTGTTCAACATGACTTCGGCCCTGCAGCGCAAAAGGTATGACAGGAACAATGACCCCGTAAAGAAACATGTCCTATACACAAGTCAGCTTTCCTTGATCTTGCTTTCTCATCTCTCGCAGGAGTTTCTTACGGTAAAAACGGCCAATGCCACAGTTCCAATGATAAAGCCATCTGAGCTTCTGAACTTCAGCATCGCCGGCGGATTGTCGCCATGCTGCGTCAAAGACGCCAGCCAGTTCGGTCGCGCCATGATTGTGAGGCTATGACCTTACAACGACTCTATCATCACAGTACAATCTTCTTGAAGGGTGCTGGGTTGATGGACCAGACAATGACGATATGGAAATCAGAAGATCCGCCACGCCAAGCTCGCGCCCGCCCGCGGGCACCGTTTCTCAGTAGGACCCACATTCCCAACGACCTAGCTGTCGTAAGCCAATCAACTTCATGACTCAAATCTACTCATCACGGAAAAGAGACGGGCAATTCGATGTGTTCATTTTATGTTGTCATTGTTGTTGTTCGTGACTTCTGTTGCACGAAGGGCCTTCGGGATTGACGTGGATAGGCGCGGGTTGCTCCGCGGGCAGGCGAGATTCCGTACCTCGCTTTTGTCCTCAGACCGCCATCTCAACCAAGTACTCTGTCCTTCCTTACTGTCTCTTGCAGCCGGTCTTGTCAGTCAAAGCCGAAGGACATGTGACTTCCTTGAACGAAACATTCGGGTTATCCGCGTTCTTGAACCAGTCGAACCGCCAGTAGCATCCAGCCTTGAGTTTCTGAGGGAACGAGTCACACTCTGAGCGCGAGGAGATGCCTCCGTACTGAGCACCCCAGCCCGTAGACGGGGCTCCGAACTGAGCGGTGCATCCGTTGAAGATTCCAACACCTCCACCGGGCATCTGAATGTCGAAGTGGTTGTCACCGAGATCGCCACCGGTGTTTGTCGCCTGCACAATCATCTTTTGGCCATTTACGGGACCAGACGTGAATGTCAATCTAGGCGACCGGTTAGCGAATTCGCATGAGCAGCTGCTTTGGCAGAACTCACTCGTAGCAGGCACAGCACCAGGAAGACTCGCTTCCGCCTGCAAGCTTGACCGCAGCGAAGCCGTAGGCGAGGTTGTCGTTCACAGCCCAGGGTGACTGGCCGGTGCACATGAACGCAGAGCCCCCTGACTCGCATCCATTCTTGGCGTTCATGTCGGCAAGCGGGTTGTCGCTCTTGTCACAGCTCTTGACAGGTGAGGTCACAGAGGCCTTCCCGGACCATCCGCATGACGGTTTACAGCAGTCCCAGTATCTGGTTGCCTTTCCGGTCTTGGTCTGAGCAACGGCGGAGCCAATTGCCAGGGTGACAATGGCGAGTTGTTGGAGGAGAAGCATATTGGAAATGATAGTGTCGACAGCTCGTAAAGGGTGCCGGTGTTGAACGCCTTGAGTAGACGGCTCTTCAACCCATTATATACGCCCGATACCTAGATTGCAATTTCCTCGACACCGGGCCGTCCTGTTGATCCCAAGAGATCTTCTCCAGTTGGACTGCGGATGTCCAGCGCGCACATCCGGCACGTGGTTTGTGCAGAGGCTCTGCCGCAGATCACCTTCAATTTCACCCGGCGGTACCATGGCGCCTAGTCACTGGCGATTACAACAACATGCGGCTAATCCATTCCAGCCACTCTCGCGTCGTCGCCCTCTGGATCCGGCTCGCCGCGCTCGACCGCTGGATCAAGTGAGTCCGTTCTGCCGTCAGGTCCGCAACAAAGCAATTTACACCTCGTCTGGAACGACGGTAAGCGGAAACCTGGCGTCCGTATTCCGCTCTTCGACATATACTCCAATGGTTATGGACAAGGAACGCAGGTTCTGCAATCCACCGGGACCAGCAGGACGCACGTCAAAAAACGTCCGATGCACAAAGTTTCAGCCAGGGGACCCTGATCTGCGACAGTCGCACAGGGCATACACCCACGTCGTCTCTTGATTGAGCATGATATTGGTAAACACGACGTTAAAGACATTTGATGTTGGTGGGGAAAGTTTGATGGACCCTTCTTTTCTACAGTGTCCGTGCACCTCGTGCACGGTTTCATCTCGTGCACGCCAACACCATAACGCGTCAATTTCCTCAACGCGATAACTCAACAACGACATGGATTTAGAAGCTGCGCTTGAAGCCTGTGACGCAGCAGATGCAGCTGATGAACTTTCCTATACTAAAATTGCTGAACAGTTTTCAGTGTCGCGATCCACCCTGTCGCGGCGGCACCGAGGCGTATGCGCGTCGCGTGAACACGGTTACTTCAAACAGCAGAAGATCACCCCACAACAAGAAGATGAGCTCTGTAATTATATAATAGACCTTTCAAGCCAAGGCCTATCGCCTACAAGGCAAATGGTACAAAATTTCGCCTCCGAAGTTGCTCACAGTCCTATTGGAGATGCCTGGGTTACTCGGTTCCTGCACCGTCACCACGATAAGCTCATATACAAATGGACCTCCGCCATGGACGCTACACGCCATAACGCTGACGATAGCGAAAAGTACTTATACTATTTCAACCTACTACGTTCCAAAATCGAAGAATACTCTATCGAGCCACGGCACACGTACAATATGGATGAGAAGGGCCTTGCGATTGGATTGGTGAATAAAAGCAAGAGGGTGTTTAGTAAGGCAAGCGCCAGAGCTTGCAGGATGGCAATAGAGAATGGGTAACGATTATTGCAACTATCTGCGCTGATAGTTTAACGTTGCCGCCAGTCCTTATCTTCGCTGGCCAGCCAAACGCTCTACAATCGTCCTAGATGGAGGACCTGGACGCAGGAAAAGACTCTACCTATAGTACTGCGACGCCCTCTGGCTGGACGAACGATGAGGTTGGTCTTGCCTGGCTTGAACAAGTGTTTGAGCGGGAGACTGAGAGTAAGACTCGCAGTAGCTGGCGCCTACTCCTACTTGACGGCCACGGCTCTCACATAACAATGGCTTTTATTGACTATTGTCGTTGCCATAAGATCCTGCTACTCATCTACCCACCTCACAGTACCCAGACGTTGCAGCCGCTTAATGTGGGTTGCTTCTCACCTTTTAGTACCAACTACTCCAAAGAAGTCACCAAACAGCTCCACCAAAGCCAGGCCTTAACTGGCATCAAAAAGCATCACTTCTACAAGCTATTCCGAGCTGCCTGGTACCAAACGTTTACCTCTGAGCTTGTGCTGAGCGCGTTCCAAGCCACAGGTATCTCACCACTGAACCCACCTACTATACTCAATAGATTTGAGAAGAAGCTCAGCGAGCTGCCACGAACCCCATCTCCATTGCTTGACGTCAATAGGATCGCGATCGAACGGTTTTGCAACGAAACAGTGAGGGACCCTACAAGGTATGAGGCGCGGAAGCTGGTTCGCACGTTGAACTACTTGGCAGCTCGCAACTCTCTTCTAGAGGTAGAAAATGAAGGCCTACGCAACCAAATTGATACCCAGAAGACCTCCCGGAGGTACCGCCAAGTACTACCGCTACAGACCTCCAAGTCTTATACTTCCAACGCGATGTTGTGGTCTCCAACGAAGGTGGATGAAGCCAAAGCTCAGCTGCGTCAAAATACCCGCCAACAAGCTGAGGAAGCTGCTGCAAAAGCTCGCAGTAAGGCAGAGGCAGCTGAGAAGAAGCTTCAGAAGGAGCGAGAGAAGGAGCAGCGGAAGGTGGAGCGAGCGAGGATAAAGGAAGAGAAAGCCCTCAGGGAGGCCGCTGAGAAAGCCAAGAAACAACGAAGAAAACAAGAGAGCGACGCTGCCAAATCTATCCAATTATCCCAAACAGGCAGGCGCAAGGCCTTACAAAAGGTACCTACAGAACCTGCAGCCAAAAAACAGCGTGTGCGTGGTGCTACACAGGTTGTGGTAGAGGCGTCGCCTTCCCCAACACCTCCACCAATTACTACACGCAGCGGCCGCACCACGCGCCCAAACAAAAAATGGGAGCAGGGCAAGCATCGTAAGAGTTAGTAGACTGTTACGATAAAAAATCTCTATATAATAGCTTTTGTGTGTGGCTCTACAACCTCATTTTAGTGGTTGCCAAAGGTGGTTTTCGCGTGCACAAGATGAAACCGTGCACGAGGTGCACGGACACTGTATTCGAAACACCAGTTCCAAACCATTTTGCCGAGAGCACCGCCTTTATCGTCATGCAGCGTCATAGTCCACCTCTTCCGGCCGAATGAGAACACTGCATAGGGTGTTGAGGCTCCTCATAAGATGCGATCGGTGAACAGGTGCATGTCAAGTCCAAGGACCTGACTTCGCCTCCATAAGCGAAAGATCGAGATCCTGCGATGCTCCGAGGATGTTGCAGCTCATGAGAACTGGTTCTGAGTTATGACTCTGGTCAGACAGGAGCCATCTAAGGGAGCCGGAGTTCGTCATAGATGTTGTTGTTATCCAAGTCTTGAATGACAAAGTGTCAGACAGTTTCCGCTGTTGCGTGAGGGTCATTTTCACAGCTGAGCATTTTGGGCCACGTCAAGGCTGACAGGAAGCGCATCCTTTACCCGATACTGATGTGATGCTTAATGAATTAAACTCTATCATCACTTTACCTAACCGGAGTAGCCATAGAGTGCTCACGTATTTACGACCCGCCCTTCGTGTCCCGCTCTTTGCCTTTCTTTCTCCCTGAAACGGATGTACGTGGTGATCGAAGTTTCAAATCCTCCCCATCGCCCATAAATACCGCATAATTGAGGCATTTACCCATCTCCTCAGGCAGCTGCCAGCCGTTTTCCACCCATATGGTCGACCAGAAGAGGTAGAGTAAGCCCAGGCGCACGGTCATCGTCCCCTTTGCGGCATCGAACGGAGCAGTGAGCTTCATGGGATGCGAGTAGCGGAGCCTGGGCTCGCAGAATAAGGCTTTGCCCTTCTCCGTGACATGTTTGACATCCATTCGGAGATACATGATCTCATCGCTGCTGACGAGAAAGGCGTACCGATGGTTGTTCATGAGCATCCACTGCACAAGGTCGCCTGGATGCTGTCAGTAAATTGACGCTTATCTCTTTGGTGTTCGTCTCTTACCAAGCACACAACGCAGACTACCGTATTTACGGGTATGCCGCAGTTGGTAGGCTTCAGTCAGAGCTCCAGGTCTCCCGGCGAGAAACTCTACGTGGCCAATAAGGCGTGTCTCGGCGTCTTCCTCGCGATCTCCAAACTTGATTACGTAGGAAGGCTGCCACACACAGTTGTCTGTAACAATAGACTCATCTTCAGCGTTGCTGAGGAAGCACCCCAAATTGCTGGTCTGCGCTCTGACTGTGGTAGTCTCGAGAACTATATTTGTCAACCACATGACAGCAGTTAGCGCCTGACACTCAAAGGCTTCTTGAAATCGCTCTGCTTGATCGGCCGACAAGTCGATAGTGGGTTTGAACAGTTCCGTAGGCGTATGCCTCCACCGTAGTTGTGCGAACGCGTTTTTGAACCAAGAGTTCGTCCAAAGATCCACTCCCGATTTGAAGTCTTCCTAAGGTTCCATGAAGCCGGTGTACCACAGTTTCCTGTCCCCATAAGGTGACATGAACTTTGGAATAGTATGAGTATTTGGGCTTGAGGGCGAGAACCGTAATGTGATTGGCTCGAATACGGCGTTTCGTGGGTTCTGCGGCCAGTCTTGATTCTGGCTGTATAAGCGGTGTCGCAATAGCGTCACACGTTGACTGAAAGTAGAGTACTCTTCCTGCAATTGCCTCATTTCGTCTCCAGTGCACCAATTTCGCACGTCTGTACCACCTCGATATCTTGTGCCTGAAGGGGTATACGCCTGTTGTTGCAGGTCTGTACGCATACCGTCTCCATCGCCATCTTCATCTCGCGCATCGCCGCCAAAAATTGCGACAGCTTCGAGAAGGTCCCACTCACACGCTATCAGTGTATCGATTGCGGCACTGAGAGGTTCCTTCGTTGCCGAGACGAGTTGCGCTATGGACTCACGCTGTTCCCCGCTGAGCTTGGCCATGTATTTTGAGAGTGAGTCAGCGTTGCCTGAGGGAGGGCTCGGTACGTAGGTCTTAACGTTGGAGATGACGCTTGAAGGCTGAGTTGCTGTCGGTATGTCTTCTTGCATGGTGACATCTCGACAAGAGCTCTGCTTGGGTGGCGTTACCTCCGCTGGGAACTCCTTCGAAAGTGGGCTTGGGGGTGGAGGCCTCCAGTTGAAAACACGCTCTGCGGCTCTCCCCATGTTCTAAGAATAAAAATGAATGTTGCGTGTCGTTCCTGGTGAGGAGCGATTTCATGTGAACAGTGAGTAGTGAGGTTGTGGGATGTGTAGGACAGCACGTCAGAATATTGCAGACGTCAGAAGCCCACGATGCGTCCTAAGTATGGGAAAGAAGTGCCAAGGCACGTCAAGAGCGCACACTACGAAAGAAGGCAGAACCCTAGCATCTTGTACAGCCATAGATGCCCTGCTGAAGGTCATAGCAACTGAACCAGAAGTTAGAGCGCGTGCTCGGCTCTATGGCACAAGTCGATGTTGGAGATTAGAGACCAATCAGAAAAGGACAGAAGTGAAAGACACCTGACTAAGCACGCCACGTGAGCCGACGGTTGTGATTGGTCTGAGCGCGGAAGCGCATCAACGCATCTCCAGAACTGCCACCAAGCCCACCAAACCGACAATGTTGCCGTCAAGAGTCGGAGCTTCTGCAAGACTCCATCAGTTGTCAGTGGTGCACCACTTGGCACAAGCCAGGTGTCTGGCAGCGGCAGGAACCCGTCACGCACATCTTCGGCCCCAGACAAAACGCGTCGCGAACCTACAATCACGTGCCTTCCATCGCCTGCGAACATTCACTGCAGACCCCATATCATTCCGAGCGACTGAGGCACAAAGAAGACGCCAAGATGGAGCCACTACAGCGACCTTACAATCAGCTTTCCCCAAGAAGACCTTCGCCTTCCTTGTCATCCTTACCGCGCTTGCGTACTACTTTGTCGATGTACGGGATCTGGACTGGACCGATGATGTGATGAACATCTTCGAAGCTGACAAGGCAGAAGCAACAACGCCCCTCCAGTTTTTTGCCAACAAAGATGAACTAGATCACTTCCTGCAACACCACATTCCAGATTCCGGTGAAATCTTCAGGAATCCGGAATTTGCACAATTCCTCAGCGAGCATTTTGACAAGATGGTCGGCGGATGGAAGATGACTGAGAAGGACACCGCAGAAGAGAACATGCCCATCACCCATGGCTGTCGATTCAAGAGCAATGAGCCCTGCGAGGATTTCTTCGCCCTTGGAACGTCCCCCGGCCCTGGCCAGCAACCATGGAATTACTGGAGCATCATGGACGGACACGCCGGTCGCCATACTGCGCTCATACTCCAGTGGACACTGATTCCTTCGCTCTCCAGTGCGCTTCTTACGCTTCCCGCTCATACGTCTCCGTTTGAGATCGAATCCACCATCAAGAATACCTTCTTGCGAGTGGACAAGCAGATCATGGATTCTGCTCGCACAGCGGCAAACTGGTTTCCTGCCGCCAACATCGCCGCCATTTCTGCCCTGATACCCGCGTTCTCAGGCTCCTGTGCACTGCTTGCTGCTTTCGACCCATCCTCATCCGTGCTCCGCGTAGCTTGCACAGGCGACTCGCGCGCCGTACTCGGACGCTGGGATCCCTCCTCCCGCTCGTACACGTGCGTGCCGCTCTCCGAAGACCAGACCGGCTTCAACGAAAAGGAAGTCAAGCGGATCACCGAAGAGCACCCCGACGAGCCCGACATCCTCGACCCCAAAACCGGACGCCTGATGGGCCTAGCCGTCACCCGGGCGTTTGGCGACCACCGCTGGAAATGGGACAACGCCTTCATCAAAACCGTACAAGCCAAATTCTGGGGCTCATCGCCACGGCCCCAATCCAAAACCGCACCCTACCTGACCGCCGAGCCCGAGGTCACAGAGACAGACATCGTGCGCAACCCCGCCGGCGCCGGGAACAGGAGCGACTTCATGATCATGGCGTCCGACGGGCTGTGGGACCGCATCAGCTCCGCGCACGCCGTCGAGTGCGTGCAGCGCTGGCTCGAGGCGCGCGAACGCGGAAACGGACTCGTCCAAAACGACCCCCTCTTGCCGAACACCGCGCCGCAGTTTGAGAACCCGATGAGAGAGGATGAGGGGTTCACGTATAATGCCGAGACGGGCGAGGAGGTGGAGTGGAAGGCAACACCTAAATACTTTGCGATCGAGGACGAGAATGCGGCGGTTTGTCTTTTGAGGAATGCGCTGGGCGGGACGAGGAGGGGGTTGTTTGTGGGTGCGGCCAGTGTGCCGGGGCCGATAGGGAGGCATGCTGTGGATGATACAACGATTATGGTTGTGTTCTTTGATAAGCTGGAGGCGGGCAAGGGAGCGCAGGGCGTGTCCAAGGCGGCGGGAGGGGAGAAGAGGAGCTGGTGGAAGCCCTGGTGAGCGGTCAGAATCTTAGTCGTAGTATTGGACGTGATGTGGTGGAAGGTTCAGCTCTTGGGGTGATCGTAGATTCAACGCCAGTCTTGTCGTCTGGACTTGATGCTGTTCAACAGGTGTAACAATTCATAATGTGAAATCACAGTGCAGCTTAAGGTACGACGTGAAGTTCAACATGGGCCGATTGACATATTGTCTGGGAGTATCGCCATATCATCTTCAACAGTGAGCGATGCGGGCAGATTGTCTTGATGGCTGGCATACGGGCGTCACAAGTACTGCGTAGGCTGGTGGGTGATCCGGACAATCTCGCTGTCTGCGTAATGGGATCAAGGCTGCATCGTGCTCCTACCAAGGACAGCTTATGGTGGCAACTTCATCCGTGTTGACATTGGCTTCGGTGACAATGCTCTTTGCATTGGTGGAGAAGCCGCCAGATTGCTCATTGTCAAGTGACAAGTCTACGATAGCCAGCGTATTCCTGCATGCATGTTAGTTGCACGACGCGGGCGTTGGGCGCCACATTGGGTCAATTCTTGCGCCGTATTGAGAGTCGAACATATGCCTGTTAGCGCTCTAATACGTAGACGATAATTGATCATGTCCCGTTCCTCTAGGTGGCTGGGCTTGTCTCGGGCTTTTTCTGCGACGCAAGAGGCCAGTCGTTTGCTTGCGCGGCATCTCCGAGTTTTTGCACTGGCAGGGAAGTCGTGTGTGGAGATGACACTGCAGTCAGATCGGCTCGATGCTAGAACCAACAACAAATCCTGATGACCGAAGTCCGGGACAAGTGCGGCCAAGAGGCTGCGCCTGGTGTGCAGAAAAGAGTCCGGCTTTTCACGTTACGGAGGCAGTCAAGGTGCCACTAATCGCAGGCTGGTCATCCAGGATAAGAGGCGTGAGTGGACCGTCCATGGCCTCCAGCATGATGGTATCATCAGCTTCCACGATGATTTGAGTAGCAGGCGTCAAAATGCGATGGGCATCGTCACAATAATCAAGTGCACTCTAGGCAGAAGACTGGATAGGGGAGCGTGCAGCACGAAAAACAGTGCAGCGCGTGGTGCTGCGAGTTTGAAGTTCTCGTCGAGCCGAGCAGAGCGAAACCCACCATCCCAAGCAGAGCGTAAGGATGCGGCCGTGGTTGGAATGCACGCGATGACACGGACCCCTTTATCAGCAGAACACCAACGTACCGCAGACGCGCGCCGCGAAGAGATGCAGCACACATAGAAATACAATAAATTGAGGATGGTGCCTTGTATCGTGAGATGGTTGAAGCCGGTCAAGGGTGACTACCCCATGCGGCCTAGCCCGAACGTGATTCGAATGCCTCGCACTCGAATCATCGAACCTCCGCGTGTTACGGCCAGAGCATGGCCACGGCCAGAAGAGGCTGCCGCGCCAGAGATGGCACATCTCTGGTTCAATCTTCAAGGGGGCGCCTCCGCGCAGCTCCGTCTACACATCCACCCATCCTCTTCTCGCCCCCCTTTCCATCGTCTGCATCCCCATCGCCGGCGATTTGCAACGCTGCCATCACGTAGTCGGGCCCTGAAAGCCCTGAAAGCCCTGGGCCACACCACAACCGCCCACCCACGGGAGACGCAAGCGTACCGGCCACGCTGACTACAAGATTGCCCGCGCCCGCAAAGCCACGCCTGCTGCCAACGCTCCTCTTCCCATCACCACCGTGTGCACCCATCACCAACGCCATCGCGGCACCACGTCGCCGGCCCCAGCGTGATTGCAAAAATGTCTACCAAGCCCGCGAAGAGCCTGACTGCCGTCCTCAAGCTTTCGCCCAAGACGCTGTCGCAGTTTCCCCACGAAGCACCGGCACAGCCATCGCCGGCCTCGAAGCCGGCGTCGACGCCAGAAGCCTCACCTGCGCCCATGATGGCAGACTCCGCCGCTGCCGACACGCCCGCCGACACACCCGCTGCCATGAACGGCGCCAGCACACCGTCGTCGCTGGCACCACCGGCACCCGGAAGCAAGCGCAAGGGACCAGCACCCAAGGCTGGCACAAAGCGCGCCGCTTCTGCCATCGAGGGCGCCAGCACGCCCAGGGCCCGCGGCAAGCCTGGACCCAAGAAGCGCAAGCTGTACGTCGCCCTTGTCATCCACCTCGCAGCTCAACATACTAACGTCCAGCAGTGGTGATGCGATCAACGACCCCAATAACAAAACGCCCATCGCTGGGCCCACCCCTATCCAGAAACTCGGCCCCAAGGCCAACCAAGGTGCCATCAACGCTGGCCTGCGCGCTCTCGACCGCACGGGCAAGTTCAAGTGCCGCAAGTGGGAGAAGAAGGGCTTCAAGCTCCGCAGCTTCACCGGCGTCGTCTGGGACGTGCCCTCTTGGAAGGCCCCCAGCCGCAGCTCGGCCTTCTCAGAGGACATCAAGAGCGACTCGACTGGGTCGAGCGACACCAAAGTCAAAGACGAGAGCAGTGCCGTCAGCGAGAAGAGCGGGCTCAACGGCGACGCGTCCACACCGCTGCCACCGCTCATGGAGGGCCTCAACAGCTCGCCAGCCCCTGTGCCTGCTGTCTAGCTCCCAGCTGGCGACCGGTTTTCTTGTCAAGGTCGTTCTATTTTGCATATTGATTAGCATGTCAGGCGTTCAGAGAGTATTTTGTGGGTATACCAAAAGGGACTCGATCCAACGGCGTTTGGATATGGCAGGGGACCGTCTTGTTATGCGGCGCGTGACGTGCTCGACTACAGGTGTGGCGTCAAGGAGATAGCACGCATTATCCGTGCATGCACTGGGAATATCCACGGATTGAATAGTAGTAAATGCTGTTACGCTCATGTGTCATGGCCCAAATTCGTCTTCTCCGCTGCTGTGACCTCTGATGCACGGGTGCGCTATCGATCCCCCGCGATAGAGCTACCGACGTCGCCGAGAGTACCCTCTGCACCCTCACTCCACGCCAGCACCTCTACAAACAGCTGCTAGGCTCACGTCCCCGCTTGTCTCGGCCTGGAGTATGTATGCGTCTGCCATGACACATTGCCGGTGATTCGGCTGTTCCTGCGTCTGGCACTACTCCTCGACGTCCCATACGCCGCATCTCGCCCGCGACATCACTCTCCGCACTCCCCACATCTCGCGGATCCATGCGCAACGCCGCCCGTTTGCCCATCTGAACGCCCCGCCGACTGCACACCCGTGCAAACGCAGCTCGCAAGGCGCGACAGTCGATCGCAGCCGGGACTGTGACCGCTTACAACCGCACCCGTCGTCCCCGGACCCTGACGACACCACCACGACACCATGCGGAGAAGCAGCTATGCAGCCGCCTTGGCTGGCAACACCGGCAGCAGCCCCGCCAACACCGCGCCCACCCGCTCTGGCGCCTTCTCGCATCTCGTCAACAGCTCGACGCCGCACACGATAAGCCAGCACCGCCACTCGCGCTCCATCGACGCCGACGGGCACCACAACAGCATGTCGATGAGCTGGGGACGACCCGGCGCACTGCCGTCGTACTCGAGCCCGACCGGCCACTGGCAGGGGCTGGGAGGGGGGGCCCAGGACATACCGCCGTTCTTCGTACCGTCCTACCTGCGGGGGTCCAAGCATGCCGAGAAGCTGCAGGAAGCGCACAAGGCAAAGGTCGCGGCGCAGCGCGAGTTCAGGTCGACACAGTCCTCGAATGCCGGATCCCTGTCGACAAGCTCGAGCAGCGTGAATCTGCACAAGCTGGCCGGCTCGCACCGTGGTCTGACACACGAGATCATCGAGCGAGCACCAGTATTCGTCGACGAGCCGGTCTCGCCCTGGCCGACCAAGTGGAGCGAGAGCGACAAGTTTGCCCAGCTGGATATCGAAGATGGAGGCAGGCAGGCCAAGTTCTCTGGGTCGCAGAAGACACATGATGAGGCGGCGTCGGTGCGTGCAGACTGTCCCATGCCACGACAGTGCGGCATATACTACTACGAGGTGACGGTGGTCTCCAAGGGGAAGGATGGGTATGATCCCACCGAGCAGCTGTGGCAGACTTGCCGCAAGAAGCACACAATCACTAACAAATGCTCAGGCGTATGATCGGCGTGGGCTTCTCAGGTCCCAAAGTTGCCCTGACTAGGATACCAGGGTGGGAGCCGGACTCCTTTGCATATCATGGCGATGACGGGCAGATCTTCAACAACACGACATCGGGGAAGAACTACGGGCCCAAGTTTGGCACGCTCGATGTGATTGGGTGTGGTATCAACTTTCGCACAAATACAGCATTCTTCACCAAGAACGGTCACATGCTGGGTAAGAGCGCTCACAGCTTTGCTTCAGCACTTGCTGACCACCACAGGAACTGCTTTTCGCGATCTGAAGCCGAACATGCCGTACTATCCTACCATCGGCATGAAGAAGCCCGGCGAGACATTGAGGGCGAATTTCGGCCAGGAGCCGTTCGCCTTTGACATCGACAAAATGATGCAAGACGAGAAAGTCGTCATTCAAGAGGAGATCAACCGGACAAGTTTCACTCCCAGCGCTGCGTCGGCGCCTGATGAGACTCAATTCATTCACCGACTGATCAGCCAATACTTGGCGCACGATGGCTACGTTGAGACGGCACAGGCATTTGCGGAAGAGATTGTCGACGAGGCACGCGCACTCGCCAACGACGATGATGACACAATACCATATCATGAGGCCGTCGAGGACCTGGATGCACTGAATCGTCAAAGTACGCTCGTCACCCTCTTACTATGCCAATACTAATCGTTACCAGAAATACGTGCCGCTATCCTCGAAGGCGATATCGACAAGGCGCTCAAGCACACTCAAGCCTACTATCCCTCCGTACTCCGCGACAACGAAAACATCTACTTCAAGCTGCGGTGCCGGAAATTCATCGAGATGATTCGCGACTGCAACGAACTCACCACCCAATGCCAGTCCACACACACGTCCAAGCACCCTGCATCCAATCCCAACAAGCGCAACTCGACCGCCACAGACGAATACGACTTCCAGATGGAGCTCGACGAGCAATTTGGCGTCAACAACCCCACGCCCAGCCTGGACGACATCGACGACGACCTAGATGACAAGCAAGCCAAGCTGCAGCAGTTGACCGCGAATACAATCTTGTACGGGCAGGAACTCGGCGCCGAGTTCGCCAACGACCCCCGGCGAGAAGTCAAGCAGGCGCTCAAGGACACGTTTGCGCTGATCGCGTACGAGAACGCAAAGGAGAGCAGTCTTGCGCCGTTGCTGGAGACTGACGGTCGTGTCCCGGTAGCCGAGGAGCTGAACAGCGCGATATTGGGTATGTATCTCTGCCAGAAAGCCGCATGGGCAGTTTTGCTAACACACATGACAGTCAGCCTCGGCAAGTCCAGCTCGGCGGCTATCGAGCGCCTCGTTCAGCAGACCGAAGCCCTCGTTGGCGAACTCGCAGAAGACGGCGGTCCCGGTGCGTTTGTCAACGTCCAGAGAGACTTTTTGCAGTAGCTTGGTTCCAAGTCGTTATTCACTCCACGAGGACGCGAGTGCAAGAGGTGCAGGCCTTTGAGGAGATGTGTCCAGTGTCAGGCCCTCAGGTGGCGATCGAGAGGGAAGAAGCGCCGCGTGGAGGTTATTGACGATGTGGAGTCAGATGAGGACCGACGGAGAGTACTAGGCGCGTGGCTGAGTCTGGCAGGACGTGCTGATGAATAGTCTTGTTCTTGTGACAATATACAATAAGGATTGCATACGGGACTGGCGTTCTGGGCGTGCGACACGGGCTTGGGACGGGCGCTGTCCGTGTATTGTAGATAGCATGCGGATCAATCGAACATTCTACACTCAACACCATCCACTCGATCGAATACCTAGATGGCAATATCAGAACCCCCAAACACCCGCTAACCAACACCCTTCCCTACCAAATCCCACCCAGAAACAACCCTACCCCTCAACCCCAACCCTCACCCACCCCCTCACTCCCTCCTTCCCCCCCTCCAAAATCCCCTCATCATCCTCCACCACCCCCTCCCCCTCAACCTCGCGATCCGCCGCGCTCGTAGCCGCGACCTCCACCCCCCTCCCCCTCAGCACCTGCAACATAGCCCTAACATTCAACCTCAGCACGCGCTCCGGCTCCTTACACCCAAACGCCTTGGCCGTCGCCCAGGGGAACAAAATCCCAAAGTCCGACTGCGAGAGGTGCGCCGAGGACGTCGGGTAGAAAATATGCGCCCCCGGTAGCGGGGTGGACGGAGGGGGGGCGAGGAGGGAGAGTGTGGAGGAGAGGTTGGAGGTCCAGTTGTAGAACGCTTCGCTTAGGATTGCGAGGGTGTATGCGCCGCCTGGCCCCGAGGGAGTGTAGCATGGGAGGGGTTTGTTGCGGAGCCAGGCTGTGGCTGGGGAGTTTGTGGGGAGCGTCCAGAGGTCGAGGAGGATGGTGGGTGTATGTGGTGTTATCTGGCGGGCTAGGAGGGAGTCTGGGCGTGGCGTGTAGAGGGGCGTGTATGTCGATGGTGCGGTGGAGGGGGTTTTGTGGTAGAAGACGGATTTTGTGAACTGCAGGGCTGTTGCGGCGCCGAAGGAGTGGCCCGCGAAGGTTATGCTGCCGGGGGAGTGGAGAGAGAGGAGGGAGGAGAATTGCGTTAGGTTTGTGTCCGCGGCGGTGCTGGAGGAGGAGGAGGGGGATACGTTTGGGAGGGGGGCGCGAGAGTCGAGTTTCAGGAGCGCGGAGTGGATTAATCCGAGCTCCCACAAGCGGATGCGTAGTTGTGTGTCCCGCGCGGCGTATACGTCTGGCGAGGGTTTGTGGTCGATGCGCGTGTAGTCCACCCTGCGGGGGTTCTCCTTGGGGTCGGGCGAGTGGATCAAACTGAGCGGCGCGCTGCCGTCGCGGTGGTCGGGCGCGACGACCACGATGCCGTGCGAGGCGAGCGAGCCGCAGATGTGGCTGTATGCGTTTCGGGACCCGCCCAGGCCGTGGGAGAAGATGAGGACGGGCCAGCGTTTGGAGGTGGTGGTTGGCTCGAGGATGGTGGCGTTGGTGTGCACGGGGATCGAGGTGAGCTGAAGTAGCTGGGGGAAGAGACTGGCGGGTGTTAGCTGTGTCTGGCGGTTAGGAAGGTGCACGCACGAGAACATGCTGGCGAATGCGCTGTTTGCGCCGAGGAATCGCGCGTATGCTGCTATGTACTCGCGCTGGGGGCTCGGTATCCAGCGCACGGCCTTCTGCTCGCTGTCTTGTTTGCACGGGTAGAAGACTCGGAAGGCGACTGTGGAAATGTCCGCCGGCGGCGCGTCGTCGCTGGGGTTCTCGAGCTCGCTGGTTGGGATCTCGACGTCTATCGAGCCCACCTTGTGCGGTCCTGTATAGGCCGGAAACGCCGGCGTAGGGTTGATGTTCTTGAGCCACGTCATGTTCGCGAGCGCCGTGGGGTGTACGCCCTTGAGTGGCAGCGAGGACGGTACGGCGGAGCGGAGCGATTGGAAGACTCGTGTGAGCGACAGCTTGGTGTATTGGTGCGGTTGGAGTACGTCTATGGTATACGCGGTGGAGAATCAAGAAACAGACCAAGAGGATTGGAATTAGAAAGAAGAGGATTGGAATTAGAAAGGAAGAACGCGAAGAGACGGCGCTGAATCTAGACAAAAGAAAAGTCATGACATGACGCAAACCACAGCCGCATCGTGGGCACTAAGCCAGGGACCATTCCGAGGCACGCGACACGCGCGAAAAGTTGGCCGGTGACATCGACTCCGGGTGGCGTAGATCGGATCGCCGAGGCATCCGCGGTTTCAACGGCCAGCGGGGATGTGGGCCTCTGGTGGGTGAAATCGTTACCTCGACGCCAACACTTTCTCTGCTTTTCATCGTGAAGTGCCTGAGGTGGGTGGTATTGACATGGTGTCGCGTGCTCAGGGCTTCAACAGCCGCATTCCACGCATGTGGGTGCCGTGACGCTTGTGGATAGCCGGCGCTAGGCTTGGTCCGGTAAGGCTGATAATCTTGACGTTGCTGACATGTGATAGAGGTCGGACGGGTGTTGATGGTCGACGGAATACACATTACATTAAGAAACTCGCTCGCTCACTATGCCAAAGTAGCTCCAGCTCATGTTGAAGGCGTGCACACAGTCATGAACCAATATCCACAGCTTTATGAACCCCGCCTAGCAACACCCTCCGCCCCTTCTCGTGCCGCCGCTTAACCTAAACACCTCTTCCCACTCTGTCCTGGGTTTCTTCTTGCCGCCTCTCCACCTAACAGACCCATTCGGATGTCCGCTCGTGATGCTGCTGGCGCCGTCGTCCCAGCCCAGATCGCCGTACTGGATGCCGCTCTGCGGATCGTCCGGGTCAATCTCGCCCAGCTCGATCTTGGTCAGGATCATGCGGGCCAGCCTGTTGAACAGCTCATCCACGTTCTCGCCGTTCAGCGCAGACACCTCGACCGCGACGGGGATCCCATTTGCGCTGGCCCACCGCGAGGCGGCTTCCTGCGAGACCTCTCTCCCCTCGGGCGCAACCGTGTAGTGGTTGCTCAGGTTGTAGTGCAGCGAGGACTGGCTCGAGGGCGTGGGCGGCGGCAGCCCGTAGTCGGAGCTCGGCGTGCTGGCGTAGCTGTAGCCCACGCCGGGCGGGGGTGCGCCGTCGACAACGTCGCTCTTGTTGCCGGCCAGGATGATGGTGATGTCCGGCCCCGCCAGCGCGCGCGCGTCGTTGAGGAAGGTCTGCAGCTGCTCGAAGCTGCGCCAGCTGCTGACGTCGTAGACGAGGATGGCGCCCGCGGCGCCGCGGTAGTAGGAGCGGCTGACGGAGCGGAAGCGCTCGGTGCCCGCCGTGTCCCAGAGCTGCAGCTTGATGCGCTTGCGGTTCGACAGCGACGACGACTTGCGGTCGGCAATGTGCACAATCTTGGACGAGAACTCGACGCCGATGGTCTGCGACGACAGCACGCGCCACTCGTCGCGCACGAAGCGGTGCAGCAGACACGACTTGCCTGCGCCGCTCGGCCCCAGCAGCACCGTCTTGGCGAGGTAGTCGTACATGCTGCCCAGCTCCTGCGCACCTCGGGTCAGCGACGGCTCTCACGCGTTGCGCCGCCGCGAACCTACTTGCGTCGTCGTCTCGCCACTGCGCGTCGACGCGATCGACGTAGCCCGGTTCCTGCCCATCTTGCTTGCAGTGACACGGTGTGGATGGCCAGAGGGCAGACGGCAGCATGGAGGGGGTCGCAGTTCTATCAGCACCGGCGCTGCGGAGGGGCACTGTCCGGCGTCGACCAAGCGAGCAGCTGGGATCGTGGTGCGGCCGTGTGTTGTTGTCTGCGACGCTTATCTGTGACGTCCAAGCCAACCGCGGCTCGCGACGCACAACCGCCCCGGGTGTCACGCGACGATCCCTAGACGATCCACGACCTAGCCGCTTCTGGGAGACTTTCAGACCGCCAGCGATGCGTTGTCCAGCGGTCAATAGTGACTCGGTCAGTCTTTCACCATACTCCGGCTGAGGTCTGCGACTCGATGCACCGGTGCAGCATGAGACTGCGTAGAAACCAACATGGTAACGAGTATGTATGCCCGTCAATTGTCCGCTGAATTACTACTGGTCAAGAAGAGCGTTTGGGGTGGGTTCCAAAATTGCTTTGCGAGTCATTCTCTTCCCACGACTCCTCTCTCTCAACGCTGATCGATCACGAAAGGTAGGCAAAGACCACGCTCAACGTTTCGCTGTCTTCCAGACATGACAAAGTATCGCACAGCGATTGTTTGCTCTCAAGTAAAAGTTGACCAACCACAAGCCCGCACTAGACACTAGCGCCCTCTTCGCTCTGGCAAACAGCCAACACTCGCGGCGCCTGGCTGCCATAAAACCACAGAGTTCAACTCACATTGCTTATGCACCTCACAAATACCGTGATGGAAGCATCTTCGTATCGGTTACAGCGAATGTAGCAGTTCTTCAACCAGCAGCTTCTAGAACCGTCTTGTGCTTTGATATCACCGACGCAGCACAAGCACCGTAGCACGTGAACACATCAGCCTGGACATTCGCAGCCGCCTTTCTCCTTTACTTATTCACCTCGTCTTCTTCGAGAACTTTAGCTCAATGTCGACGCTAGCAGTCCGCACCAACCCTCACAGCACAAACACATCGCCCACGTCATTCGAACTACCACACCAGCACTACACGGTCTCACCACCGCGCTCCTCCATGGACCGCCCACCTAAAGAGCCATTTCAGGCGTCTCAATGGCTGCTTGAAGCTGCGAGGAAGCGCACCGGCCCATCGACGCCGTCCAAGTCTCTACGAGATGCAATACAGCACGCTCGCGATCGTCCAAGTGATGTGGCGAGGAAGCTGCAAGAAGATGCACTCAAATCTGGACGGGATCCAAGTGCATTGGCCAACTGGATGGCAGAGATGAGCAGGAAGACCCCAGAAACACGATTGGCGCAAAGGTCGAAGCAGCATCCAGCGCAAGCGGCTTCAGATCAGCAAGGAACAGCGGGTGACGGTGAAGAGTCTACTGAAGATGGTGAGATTGTTGACAGTGACGTAGTGCCTAGTCCAGGTCCCGTTGCCGCACCCACGAGCCCTGCGCTGAGAGCTCGTCCCGCATCTTCAGTATCTCAGACAGCTGCACCAAGGACAAAGACCTTAGTCCCCGCATCTGCAACGGCGCAGAGCAGAGTTGGCGCAAAGGGTCAAATCCTGAAGCCGACCCAAGCCAAGAAGCAAAACAGCCAGGTTGGCAGTAAGAAAAGCGCCGGGCGTCAAAAGCCAACAAAGGCTGGGGGATCGCGGAGCTCGAGCAGTGCAGCATCACCCATGGACATCGATACACTCCAGCCTACGGCAGAGTCTTCGGCATCAGGTGCTCGACCCGGGCTGAATAGTGCAGATTCTGTGTCAGCGGTCAGCCCACCAGATGCACAGCCTCATCCGTTCCCTGCTCGCCTGTATTTGCCATCTTGGTATCTCACGGTGAGCAAGCAGAGCTTGGACTTGCTCGAGCGAAAGCGTCCACAAGAGCTGACCGCTATCGACGCTTTGAAAGCCTGCATAGACCGTTGCGAGAAGGAAGCGAAGGAACAGTTGGAAGCCAAGCTCGCAAAGGAGTACAACAATCTGCGTGACCATGTGCACAAAGCCGAGAGCAGTCTCAACATGGATAAGGTCAAGATCAAGAAGACGCGAATTTTGACATCGGCTGGGCTGCCTCGTATCTTCGACGAGCACGGCAAGTTCCCATGGGACCTCAAGGCGGATGCGTGGCATCTGTACGAGAAGTGGATGAATGAAGACTTTTCGCGTGACATCCTCCGCGGCATCGTTACCGTCAAAGGCAAAGATCGCAACGGTGACCGTCTCGACCCGGCATACAGGACTAAGCATCCAAAGGACCCGAAGCAATTCGGCGATAATGGTGCTGTGCTTGGTCAATGGTGGCCGTCGCAGTTGTGCGCTGTCCGCGATGGCATCCACGGAGCGGCGCAAGGCGGAATATACGGTGATAAGGAGCAGGGCGCCTACAGCATTGTTTTATCGAGTGGTGGGTACCACGACAAGGACTTTGGCGACGTCATCGAATACAGCGGTACAGAGGGCAACGATTTCAAGATCAAGGCCGCGACTCAGTCGATGATCACGAGCGCAAAGCTCGGCAATCATATCCGGGTCCTTCGCTCTGCGCAGCTGCCCAAATCGAACAAGTACCGTCCAGACGTTGGACTACGCTATGACGGCTTGTATCAGATCAAGTCGTATAAGGAGATGAATGTCGAGAAACAGGACTATCTGTTCCACCTCGAGAGGATTCCGGGCCAGCAACCTATTCGATTTGAGGGCCATGCCAAACGGCCCACTATATTCGAGATACAGGAATATGAAAGGTGCAAGGGAAGACTGTGATCGTCGGAAAAGTATCATGCGACCGAATGACGCACGGAGGAAAGGCGCTGAGTGCCTCCAGGCCTGTGTCACTCGGTCCCATTTGGTATCTGGAGTCTGGGTTGATGGCGTTTTTGGATAAGGAAATTACGATACCCGCGTTGGTGTTCTCCCTGTTGTCAGCAGCGAGGAGGCCTTTGGTGCTGCTTTGACCGTTTGTATGACGAAGTTCACGGACCAGGTAAGGGCATCTCACAGCCTCTGCTCTTGACGGCGGTCCTTCACAGTTCGAGTAAAATGAGTGTCAGCTACCCGGTCCCTCAACAAATACAATACCGACTACAAATAATGTTTCACAGCTTGACAGGAGGTCACTGCGAGCCCTCGCAGGTCTGCCGGCGCAAGGGACGTGCCATCGGTAAGCGATGCCGAACTCTACTTCGACGACCAACCCCAACTCACCTCACGCTCTAGACATCCTCCAATATGGCGAAGTGGGCTACCAAGACGTCCATCGCGATAATGCCCGGCCACCTCGTTATATCTTCCCACGATAGATACTGGCATGCGACAAGCGTGAGTCTCAAACGTGGAATGCTCGGACGCTATTTTCCCATCTTGACTCTGGAATGCAAACATCGCGTCAATCGTCGCACGGTGTGCGCACGCCTCCCTCGAAAACCCCCAATGAGAATTTAGCGATCCTCGCGTCAGTCATGCAATTTTCGCTTGCCGGTTTGAAGTGTACCTGCATGGCCCGTTGTGGTCACACATTCCTCCCTTGCCCATCCATGTCCACGCATTCGCCACTCCCTTACCTGCACCGCATATATACCACTGTCTGAACTCGAAGACCATTTCTTCATTGTCTTGAACTCTCACCACTTGTCACTCTTTACCACGCTTATCAGCGTCCGGAGCCATCATGTCTCCCTCCAGCTCTCGAGCAGCCATTCGTTTTGTTGTTGCGCTCTTTCTCGCGCAGACTTTCGTTAATGCAGTCGCCGTCCCCCACCCTCACATCCACAAGGTGCTTGATCCCCGCGAGGTAGTCTCACTCCCAGTTGTCGAGCGCCAGGAACCAGCAGAGCCCGAGTCCAAGAATGTCTTTGATGCCATCATCGACACGCTAAAGGGCTACAACGGATGGCAGGTCTTCCAGGACTTCTTCAGGAAGCTGTTCAGCGGCGACCAGGCTCCTGAGGATAACAACGGCGAAGCACCATCTGTTACCATCTCCCTCGCTCCCGTTCCAGTCGCCTCCGAGTCCCCGGTCGACGTGATCAGCGTCATTGCCAGCATCATCAGCGAGGTTGCGAGCGTCACCGAGCCTGTCGTGATTGTTCCCGCTGCTACCGCGTCGGAGACCAGCACCGTCGATGAAATAATGTCTATTCTGCCCATCTTCCCTATCACCACCGCCATCGACCTCTCCGGTGCCCTGGAGACTGTCGTTCCTACCGAATTTCTTTCTTCCGAGCTTGCGGTCTCGACTGAGGTCCCAGAGGTCACGGGTCCGATCGTCATTGTTGTTCCCGACGTCAACTCGACAGCAGTCGTCGTAGTTGCTCCTACGGACATCATTGCGCCCATCGTCACGGCTCCTCTTGTCACAGCTCCTCTCGTTACTGGCCCAATCTCGGCAGTTGCCCCCATTGCCACAGACGTCCCGTTCCCCATCGGAAACGAAACTCTTGTTGCTCCGATTTCCGGCACAGAGGTCCCCGTCGTGATCGTTCTTCCAACTGAAATCTCGGCTCCCATCGAGGCGAATGTTTCCGCCTCTGCTGAAGTCAATGTCACCGTGAGCCTGACCAGCACTGTCGGCGTCACCATCACTGCCGTCGCGCCCATCGGTACCGGTGAACTCCCTTCTGTTGGCACCGGTCTGCCCATCACCATCTCTGAGATCGGAGCCCCCTTCGCCAACGCGACGTCCATCACTCCCACGCTTGTCCTCGTTACAGGAACCGGCGATGTTGTAGGCACAATCGCCCCCACCATCTCGCTCGAGCCTGTCAGCGCGCCTTTCGCCAACTCTTCAGATGCTGCTACCGCCGTTCTCCCCATTGGAACAGCTCTGCCCGCCACTGCTCCCGCCGTCATCGTCGGTACTGGTTTCATCAGCGCTTCGGCGGTTGTCTCGGTGGCGCCTATCGAGACCATCATCCTCGGCACGGGAACTGGCGCTGTGGGAACTGGCGTGCTTACAGCCGTTGCTCCTATCGACACTGCTGTGCCTTTCCCCAACACGACTGCTGTTGAGGTTGTCATCTCGCCTACGTTTGTCTTGCCATCCGGTACTGCTCCCGCTGTTGTTGGTAGCATCAGCGCCGCGCCGATCCCAAGTGATCTTTCTGACCCTCTTTACGCCAACACTACAACGACTACGATCACCAACATCGTTACTCCCATTCTCGGCACTGGTATCTTGACCGCCGTCGCTCCTATCGGAACAGGCATCGAGACTGCTATCGCTCCCATCGTCACTGGTCTTCCCGGCACCATCGTTGTCGTCCCCGGCCCAGGTAGCACTGACGACGCCTACTTCCCCAACATCACCATCACCATCAACGCGACCGCCGACGCCACGCTCTCCGTCGCGCTCCCCATCGCCACCGAGGTCCCCGTCGAGACCACACTCCCCGAGCTCCCCCTCAACATCACGCTCGCGCCTATCGCACCCGTGGAGACTCTGTTCCCTGTCTCCCCCATCGAGACCGTGACGGCTATCGGCCCCATCATCGACCCTATCCCCTCCGACGCTCCAGTCGTTGAGTTCCCGGGTGAGCCTACTCCCGTCCCTCTGCCTTCTCCCATCGGAGAGCCGCTCTTCGAAGTACCCCCCGTTGCGCTGCCCTCGCCTGTCAATGTTACTTTCCCCGAAGCGCCTGTAGACCCCGTTGGTGTCACTCCCGTTCCTCTCCCTTCTCCCATCAACGTTACTTTCCCTGAAGCGCCTGTAGACCCCGTTGGTGTCACTCCCGTTCCTCTTCCCTCTCCTATCGATGTTATCTTCCCTGAAACGACTGTAGACCCCGTTGGAGTCACGCCCGTCCCTCTTCCCTCTCCCATCGATGAGCCACTCCTCGATGTTCCCCCCGTCCCCCTACCCTCGCCTATCGACGTTACCTTCCCCGAGGACTCTCCCATCCCCGTCCTGCCTGTGGACCCGGTCGGTGTCACGCCCGTTGCTCTTCCGTCTCCTATCGATGTCACTTTCCCCGATACTGAGCCGAGCACGACGATCGTCATCCCTGTGCCGGCGCTCACGCTTGACGCTTCGCCCGTCGTGTCCTCTTCAGTCGAAGCGTCAGCGTCCGCTGCAGCGACTGTCGTCCCCGTCGTGCCCATCGTCCCCGTTGTACCGGTCGAGGCATCGGCGTCTGTTGCGGCATCGGCTGCTGCGGAGGCAACCATTGTTCCCGTCGTCAGCGTGGCTCCTGTGGTACCCTCTAGCGCTGCCACGCTGCCTACTGTCGCTGTCGTACCGGTTGCACCTGTGCGTCCGACAAACAGGCCCGCGGCGCCTTTCATCCCTACTTTCCCTCTCCCCGTCGTACCCGTCGCACCTGTAGCACCTGTCAGGCCTGCCGCACCTGGCAGACCCGTCGCACCTGGCAGGTCCCCGCCTCAGTAGACGAGTGAGCGGGCCCGACGCCTCGTCTGTCCCCTCGCACCAGCTTGCTTCGACGCTTTCCTTCGGAGTCATCATGGGTGCGCGCATAATGTCTAGTCCCTTTCCAGTCTGAGAAGCTCATGTGCGATGTTGTTTCATCTCGGTCTCTGCGCTACGAGATACATAGCTGCGCCCGTTACCCGCCTTTCAATCAAGCCAATACTGAGACAATATGTGCGCACCCATAGTGACTCATCATGTATTTCTTTCCTCTCAGCCCCCGTTTTCATTTTACTTTCCACCCATCACAACCCACACAACCACCGCACACAAACACCAGCTAACCACAACCAGGCCTCCTCGCCCTCCGCAGCATCTGCCGCGACCCCACAGTCCACCAACTCACCCTCCCCATCCTCGCCCAATTCTTCGGCCCCTCCGCATACCCCTCGCTCCTTTCCTTCCCCGGCTGCACCGCCCCAAATCCCCGCCAAGCAACACAAGCCCCAGGCCTGCTGAACTGCACCGCCCTCGGCGCCGAAGTGCAAACATGCCAGGCCGCCGGGCGCCGCGTGCTGCTCAGCGTCAAGGGCGCGGGTGCATCCGCAGTCAACAACGCGCTGGATTTCGGCGCGCCGAACGCCACGGCGTGGAATGGATACACCGCAAACGGAACCAGCAAGGAGGGTGTCTTCTTCCCGAACTTGTTCGACACCCGCCACGTCCCCACCGGGTTCGCACTTACCCTATTCTCCCTCTTCGGCGAGGGCCGCACCGAGCGCGCGGATCTGAGGCCGCTGGGCCCTGACGCTGAAGGCGTCGAATGGGTCTCGCGGCCCCTCGGCGAGGAAGTCGTGGTTGATGGGTTCGATGTCCAGGTCCCGCGCGAGTGGGAGGGTACGTTTCAAGAGGGACAGTTTGATAGTCTTGTGGCTAGGCTGGGTGAGCTTAATGATGAGGCGTGGGCGGAGAGCGGGGGGAGGAGGGGTGGGGTGGGGGATTTGGGGGTTGATGGGAAGGGGGTTGTGTTTCAGGGGTGGTTGAGGAAGAGGAGAGTGCAGCGGGTTGTTGTGGTGGGGGGGTTTGAGGTGCTGGTTGAGTAGGGGTGATGGGGAGATTGATGGAGGGGGGTTGTGGAGGTTGGAGAGAGGGGGGGGGGGGGGGGGGTTGCGTGTTCGCGGAATGCGAGATGTATGGATGGAGTTTTGTGTGGTAGAAATGTATTCGAGTAAAAGGTGAGACAGGCTACTACATCTTACGCGTGCTTGACTGGTGGGACCAGGATGGATGCTATCTGGTTCGTGGCTCCTGATACTGACGACGACTTGGTATTTTTTGTAACGTCGTCTTCTTTCACGTCAGCTGCGGATACGATGCAGCCACCAGCGCCGACACCTCGAGGGCACCTCTTGAAGCGATCAGGTAATTGCGGAATTGTTTGCAGAACCGTGCTGTGCAACGTTACGCTGCGTGGTTCAAGTTCCTACTGTGCGCCAACCATGGCTTCGAAACCTATCTTTTCTCTTCGATGTGTTTCCTGGTGTTCATAGAAAGCCACGCTTTGGTCAACGTCAGTCATCGAGGATCAGTCATTGAAATCCAGTCGCCAAAGAGAACACCAGAAGGTCTTGTGTTGAGCGCAAGAAGAGTACGCGGTCACACGAAGTGATCCAATATGGGCCTTGTACCTAAAAGGAGTTGAGCATTTGACGAGTGCCAGCGTAGACAGACTCGAGGTGGATTATACGAGCAAAGGAAGATTCATCTCGCGCAGGCGTGTTTCTTACGGTGCCTACAGGTGACTGTGTCGTGACATGCCACACCCGAGAACGATGGCGGGAAATGTGGCTGAGTCGCATGATGCAGGCCCTTGTTGTGCAGCACTTAGCCACTTGGCGGCACGCAACAGCCTCGGTCAGTAGCCAGCTCTCGAGTGCCTCATTGGCGTGCAATCCCAACACGGTCTTCTTAAGACTGCGCACTGCAGACGAAGATGTTGCTGTTCGTCTGAATAGCCTCAGAGCTACGGAAGCCATTGGGTGTCCTCTGACAGCGGCAGAGAAGCCTCGGTCTAAGTTGGTATCTTGATTGGTGGCATCTTCTGAAGCCACAGTGATGTCTTTGCATGGAAAGAGGCGCGCTATATGGCGCTGCGGTGCAGAGGGCCTGACCTCGAAGCCTCGGTCCCTGATACGATACCTGGTATGTGATTGGCGCGCAGTGCCAGATCTGGGGATTCGCTGATCCGGGGAAGAGCCCCAGCATGACCAAGCGTTTGGGCTCAATACTTGTCGCGTTGGTCTTTGTCAATCCGCCAGGATGGGATGACCATGTGGCATAACGGTTGACGTGCAAGGATTCGGGTAGCCGTGTCTGGACCTTGGCCCATGCTTGGGACCAAAGGGGTTGTCTTGTGATATCTGATTGAGAGGAATGTGGGAGAGAAGCTGTGAAGGATTCCTCCCAAGCGCCTACCAGGAATCGTCTAAGGGAGCGACAGGGTCAGACTGGGCTATGTGCTTACACCAAGTTTCCGCAAGTGCAGCTGCCGTTTGGTCAGTGACTTCGAGTAGCCTGCAAGACAGTACGTTTAGACACACACGGGAAAGAGCATTGTCCACTTGAAAACGTATGAATGGCAGGCGCCAGAATCGTACGGATGTCCACAGCGATGTGTTGTGCGTCAGAAGCACGACGCAAAGCATTCCCCGGCTCGCGGGGCGTGCTGATCTTCCGGCAAAGACACCGCTGCCTCAGCCAAAAGTCTTGGAAGATTGGTCAAAGGCCGCGGACGTCTGCAAGCGCGGAGTCTCGCCTGAAAGCGCATGTTGAGATGCCCATGATGAGTTAAAAACGAGCCGCTAGTACGCGAAAGTCGGATGACCCCTTGCACACTCAAACACAGCGCATGGTGCAACTCGGGATTCCAATCCTTTGTCGATGTGAAGAACGATACGATCATCCTGTACCTGCGCTATCTGCTCGCACAATTCCAGACAATGACGAAGGGTCGTGCATCGCAGATGCTTCTTCAGCAATAAGCACTAGGTGCAGCTTTACGAGGGCGAACAAAGTTGCCAAGCCGGATGTCAAGCCACGGCAGATGGTAAGTGCGTCTTCCGGCGTGGTGCGGCTTGGTGTTGTTGCATCAGGTTATCGAAGCATCGCCTCTCCCATACGCACTACCGGAGGTGTATCCAGAATGGGTAAATCTAGACGTAAATTGTGGAGTGTTGCTACGCCTGTGGATTTACCCCGCGTGAGAGGGCTTGAAACGCAGTGACACGCAGATCATCGACAGTCGAGAGAAGTGACAACGTTGGACGTTAATCGACGTTGAACAAAGAATCGCGCGTTGGCTTGACCTACTGTTAGTTGCATGCCTCTCACACGTGCGAATCGGTGCGATGTCGCCTTGACGTTAGACAAGACTCGAAGAGCTGCGAGCGGACAAGCTTGCGCATTTTACTCCGCGTCTCGATTGGGCCGCATGTGGGCCCACTAGGCGAGAGGCGACCTCTCACATGCGGGGTCCCCATGTGCCAAGACAAACCCCAGAGTTGTCCGCCGCTGAGCGCCCAGAGCGCGTCTCTCTCATTTGGGGCTCTCCAGAATTCTGGAGCAATTGCTGGGGTGAGTGAGATCTCAGCGCTCCAATGGGTAGAATCACCGAAGCCTCGGTATCTTTCCAGATTTTTGATGTCGCGAAAGGGGCCATGGGTTGCTTGGCAGCGTGTACTGGCGTCGTACAGGGGGCAGGTGAACATATAATGCTAACGTGCGATCGCCCATCCGCTGCTGTGCCCAAGCTCCTTGTTTGTCCCTCCCAGCAGACTTGCTGACACCGCAAAGATGGCGAACAACACCGCTGCCCACAACGACTACAGCGTCGACCACGAGAAGGAATATGTGACTCACAACGAGGACATCAACAGCTCCACACACGATGATTACGAGTGCGAGTTCTCTGAGACAGAGCAGAGGAAGATCATTCACCGTGTCGATCGCCGTCTCGTTCTCACAGTGGGCGTGCTTTACTGCATCTCGCTGATGGATCGCACGAACTTGTCGGCCGCCGCCATTGCTGGGTGAGTCAGCGCATTCCTTGCTAGATGTAACGAGCATACTGACAAATCACAAGTATGAATGTCGAATTGAAGCTGAACGTCTTGATGGGTACTGTGTCACGTTACTCAGTCGTGACCCTCGTCTTCTTCACCACATACATCGTCTTTCAGCCACCGTCGACTGTCATCATCCGTTACCTTGGACCTCGCGTACACCTGTCGACCATTGTGACCCTCTGGGGAGCAGTAATGATCGGAATGGGGTTTGCTAAGGACTGGCAGTCCCTTGCCGCGCTGCGAGTGGTACTCGGCATATTAGAGGCTGGTTTCTTCCCGTCCTGCGTCTACTTGATGTCGTGCTGGTATACACGCTACGACATTGGTAAGCGATACAGCGTCTTCTACATCCTTGGAAGCTTGGCATCAGCCTGCGCGGGTATCCTTGCGTACGGCTTGATGCAGTTGCGCGGACGCGAGGGCCTCAGCGGTTGGCGCTGGATCTTCATCATTGAGGGCGCTCTGACTTGCTTCCTCGGCATCGGCGCGTACTGGATGCTGGTCGACTTCCCCGACAAGGCGCACAAGTCATGGAAGTTCTTGACCGAGCGCGAAGCCAAGTTCATCATCAACCGCGTCGACAAGGATCGCGGAGACGCGAAGCCTGAGCCGTGGAACACAAGGAAGTTCTTCAAGGGTGGCCTTGACTTCAAGGTCTGGTGCTACGCTTTGGTAAGTCGGAGTCGATATCTGAATTAAACTCAACCATACTGACTGTTTTAAGATTTTCTTCAACACCACGACAGTCAGCTATGCGCTTGCCTACTTCCTGCCAATCATCCTGCAGCTCAACATGGGCTTCAGCGTCGGCGCTGCCCAGTGCCTCGTTGCACCGCCATACGCCTTCGCAGCCATCGTCATGTACGGATGCGGATGGCTCGGTGACAAGAAGAAGATCCGCGGCCCCATCATCATCTTCAACATGATCCTCTGCTTGATCGGCCTGCCGATTATGGGCTTCGCAAAGTCGCCAGCCGTCAGATACTTCGGTGTGTTCTTGACCACTGCAGGAGCTAACAGTAACGTCCCTGCCACTATGTCTTACCAAGCGAACAACATCCGTGGACAGTGGAAGCGTGCTTTCTGCTCAGCCACGCTTGTTGGTATGGGAGGTGTTGGTGGCATTGCTGGTGGTCTTGTCTTCAGGACTCAGGACTCACCTCACTACCGCCCTGGTATCTACGCCTGCATTGCGACCAGCTGCTTCTCTTTGTTGATTGTGGCCGTCGTTACCATGATCTCGATCGCGCAGAATAAGAAGGCCGATCGCGGCGAGATCGAGCTCGAGTACAATGAGGGTGACCAGAAGGGCTTCAGGTATACCCTTTAAACTTGTCTCCGTGGTTGTATCTGTTCTTGCACTGCGTGCGACATTGACGAATGATAGCCGTGGATGTCTACCCATATCATGTTAATGAAACCCATTTTTTAACCACACCTTCGTGACCTCCTCTTGTATCTTCAGTTGTGGAATCATGCCTACAGGTTTCGAGAGCTGACGAGGTCTTTCCTCCGCACAAGACAAGGTAATTAGCAGGATCCGGTGCTGATATACCACAGTACATCGCTCGGTTACTAAACAATGATTAGTGTCGGCTACACGTGAAGGGCCTCGGCGCCAGCCACCACAGCACCCCGACACCTATCAATCGACCGCAGCGAGTGAGCACGCGCACATCTCGAAAACATCGTACGAACAAATGACAACAAGCGACCGAAGCCCTGGGTCGAGCGCTGACAGTTGAGTGTACGCCTAGGTGGCAACAAATTTTGGCGTTGGAGAAAGGCGTGCCCACTTTTTCGCCTCGTCACGTGCCTCCCTTGACTCGCCCACCTGGGCATTCACGTATGCCATCGCATCTTACTGTCACAGGGCCATACTACTTGACTCGTCAATATTCCTAAATATTCCTTGGACAACTTCTTGATGTCTTCAAATTTGACGCCTCGGCCAGCGCTGAGTGTCCTACCTGATGTAGCTCCAGGGCTTGATTGAATTGATTAACATCCTATAGAAAGCCGGGCTAAGCCCAGTTCCCTTGACCTCCAAGAGGGTAATATGGACGCACTACGCTCTAGTTCAACGCCAGTCTAGTTAGAGGAAGCGAGGGATGTAGTATTAGGGCTGCAGAGTAATGTCGCCTGTCAAGTGGTAATCTGCTGTCGCTTGCAGGTTTCCACGTAGTTCTATGTTCGTGAAGTCAAAGCTTCTGGGCAGTAGAAGATTTAGAGATGGGGATCTTCGGGTTCCCTTACCTGATGTAGCGACGGCTTGTACGAGCTATTTCTTCAGGAGAAACACCTCTGCTCTCCGCTCCTGTCAATTTATCATTCGGAAATTCGAGAACAGTAGTCGTCAGGCAGGCACATCTAGCTTGGAAGCTCAAGGCTTCAACTTGTCACTGAGAACCGAAGAGCATGAATAGCTATGAGGCTGATTAATTTAAGAAGATGAATGTAATATGACCACTGTTATCCGGCAATCTGAACAGGCATATTGATGAAATTCTCGCACAGATTTCCCACCCTATCCCCACCTACGTCCATTTGTGTCACAATGTGCACAGGCTCATTCTTCCGTTGGAAGCTGAACTCCGATGCAATGTCCCTGATCCGAGCTAGAGTTCGAACTATGGATGGGCAGGTCATCCGTTTCTCCAGACAGAATCATCGTGTCGGGCTACTATGCGTCGGTCGTGGTTTGAGTGCCGTCAAATCCTGATCATGGGATCAATTGACGCAGCCTATTCTCCAACGTTGCCGCGGTCGACCGTGCGCGCGGATCAATCATTAACATGTCCGCCACGATGTCAACGGCCTGTTGCAATGGGGCTGTAGCTCGCCTAGAGAGATCGTAGATCTTGTCTGTCACTGCTGCACGGAGTTGAGCTTTTGTCCCGCGCCCGGTTCCTTGGAAGTAGTAAAAGCCTTCATCTTCTTTACCCTCGGGGATCACCACGCCCGTTCGACTTTCACGGAACGAGATCAGCTCTTCGTAGCCGTCGACATGCCACACCAACATTTCCAAAAATTTACAGTTAAGCGTCCAAACCATAGCGGGACGGCCGTATTTATCTGCATTCCAGCACTCTGGTGCCCTGTACGTCGCATTAAGATTGGCGATCGGGGAAGTCCGCTCGCTCTGATAGTGACGTGAGCTGAGAGAAGGAGAATGGATGATCGAGTGATGTAGACGCATTTGAAGACGCAGCAAAGCCCCACCACTCGAGAATACCACAATCTTCAAGGGGTTCGGCTCGGTGGTGATCTGAGCAAGGCGGACTGAAGTGTCAGGCGAAGGTCGACTGGCAAATTGCGGCTTTGCAATAGCTCCTGCAAGTCCAGTTAATTGAGACAGAAAGAATGCGTCATCTAGCGGGGAGAAGGGATTCTGTTGCATATACATTTCCAGATCGGAATCAGCCATCTCGCAAAGCGTGTAAAGAAAGGCTTTCCAGGTGAAAGCTGCGTACGTTGTGACAAGGTAAGGGTGAGCAGTTTCCAAGGCCGCTTTTAAATCAGTGATCTGATCGGAATCAGAGAAACGAGTTATTCGCATGACTACTTGATCCTACACAAGTTAGCGTCATGTGCCCCCAATACAAACGATAGCATACCGAGGGGAAGTCGTGCTGATCTCTGTGGATGCGAACACGATAAAAATTGCCAGACGAGCCTAAGCCTATTGGATGCTCCTTTGCGAAATCGATGGGGATCAAGACTGTTTCCCTCAAGGTTTGTATGGAGCCAAGTTCAAAGTAGGCTACCTCAAACAGATACTGACTCCTGACAAATCTGTGCTGTTTTATAAGCGGTATGGAGGCCAGTACCGTCAAGTTTTCCGGTCTTATAGGGATATCAGAATCGGATACTCCGTCATTCTGCATGGCTCTGAGAACCGTTAGAGGGATCTTGTTGTATACGCTCGTGGCGAACAATTTCCGAGCGCTACTGCAAATGAAGGTAATAAAATCCTGCAGTTCTTTAGGTCCGAGGAAGAGAGTCTGGTCTAGTGCAACCACCCGTCGGATGACAGCCTCGCTAGTCGCTCTGTTGAAGGCCGCAGTTGGCAAATAGTCGCGGGATTCTCCTCCAAACTTCGTCCGGATTAGGTGATCATATATGAAGTCCTGTAATTCATGAAGTTGACTTGGCGCCCAGACTTGTTCATTGGTGATAGCGGTTTCTGATCGGAGGTTCCGTGGGGATGGCGACTTTTTCGATGATATCTGCTGGTGGTCATTCTGCAGGAATGGATCTTCCGCGGTTCCAAAGGTCATCGGATTCGATGAGATGTCAGCACGAGCTTCGTTCATGTCCTGGTGATCGCCTTCTTTAACCACGTTTATGGAATCGGTCTCTGCAAAACGCGCTGTCAGATTGGATCTCGCTTCATCTGTCCCGAGAAGAGATTCGATTGGCACATCTGCGTCCGCAGTACCGAATGATTGGCTCGTTGTCGTTGGTACGGATTGACCGGAATTGGCACGCTCAAACAACTTCTGACGAAGCTCTTCAAGAACGGGATCGGAATCAGTTGACATCTTCTTGCTCTTCATTATGAATGTCAGCAAACTTGGATCTTGCGGTGCTGGCGGTGGAGCCTCCTGTTGAACTTCGGACAATACTCTCTCCCCAGTGTCATCACTATCGTGAGCCCATGTCTCATGAGGTCTTGCAAGAGTATTAACGATAGACTCGTTGTCGTCCGATTCACCGATAAGGCTTGCACTACGATCATCGCGAGCTCTATGGGACGCGTTCGAGTCTACTTCAGAGCTTTCAGAGTCATCGACATGACAGGACAGAACAAAGAGTGATAGCTGCTCCAGATGCTGTGCAATGTGAGGATAGAGGTCCACAAGAGCTAGGTCCGTAGGGCATAATGGACATCGGTTGATGGTCTCCTCGCTCATTGGTCGCTCGGCGAATGCAAGTAGCAAAGGCAATTGTTCTGCTGATACATGCCCTTCGTGGAAGCTTTGCAAGTGCGTCGCAAGCGATTGTCGACTTGGATATGACTGCACGCAATCCAACGGACATACCCATTGGCGTCGATGCATCTGAGTCTCATGGTAGATCCAGTCACGACCAGTGTGGTAGTGTCTGGCAGCATTCACGCATCCGGGAAACGAGCATATGTATGGCCTCAGATCTCGATACACGTGTTCCCTAGATTCCAAGTTAGCTGAGACTACCAGAGATGAGGGTATAGAGAAATCAGGGAGTCTTTCCCTCCAGGTGGGTCTGTGTCTCACTGTAGATGACCTGAGACTCAGCCTGCAATATGGGCATCGAAATTCATCAAGCATGCGAGCTGCATGTGGCACAGAAGGGACCCGCGTTGACTTGAACTTGCCAAGTACCGATTCTTGTTGCAACGACTGAATTGTATCGTCACCGAGTATGTCTTGGCTCTCCGATATGATTGCTGTTGTGAGGGTAGCCTTAGACCCTAGCGTTCGTCCGGCCTCACTTGCAGCAAGAGACTTGTAAGCATCCGAAGCAGCAGCATCATTTGTGGTCGGTGCGAAGGTTTGGGGTATGCCTTCGACCTCGAGTTGGGATTCTGCAACCGCGGCAATGGCTTGTGTGGATACAAAGGTCTCTGCACGCCGACGCCAATGTTGCAATTGTCTGCGTCGCTGTACATTTGCTCTCGCAAGACGAACAACGAGTGCTTCGGAGGTCGGAAGGGCTAGCCCAGTAGGAGAAGGGACAGTAACGTAGTCCGCATCCTGGTTGTACTCTTCCCATTCTCTGTGCCACTGCAGAAGTTTTTCGCGAATGTGACCCTGGTCGAAGGGTATGAACTCCTGAAAAGCATCGACGTCCTCATTCTCCGGTTTGTTTGAGCGAAGATATTTTCCAGCCGACCCTGGTCGTCTGAACATAGCCGAGGCACTATAGAGTAGCTTCAGCTGCTCCGAAATCTGATATGCTAAGGTATCGATACTTGAACCAGTTTTGTCCCGTATATCGCGGGTCGTACCGTCATTGTTGGTACCTTCGGCAGATCTAGCTGACTTCGAAGACGTCAATAGTACGTCCTTTGGCTTATCGCGATCATAACAGTCGGCAACAGCTACGTGGGAGAAGCTGTTAGCACCAGTATTTGCAACTGTGATGCTTCGCGGTGCAACTTGCCTGCTTTCAGAAGTCTCGCAAGCTCTGTAAGCCTACGAGCTAGTATACTCCTCAACCTGGTGCGATCCCGGACAGCTTCATCGAGTGAGTCTCTAGAGTCAGGCGTCAGGTATACACGGGTTTGCTCTCCCCACACCTTCAGCTTTCCATAATCGTCGTGAAGTGTTTCCTTCGAGGGATCGTCATCCGCCAGATCGGTAGAGCGTTTGTTGGTCACAAAGACCAGTAGACTCTCGAAAGAGCATACGCACTGGTCATACAAAGTATTGAGGGAGATCTCCAAGTCGACCGACATGGCGCATACATCCTCAGCAATGCAGGTATCTGTAATCTGGGTGGTGGACAGGTTAGAAAGGTGATTGCTGTGACCTGTTAAGCGGAGGGTTATCGCTTAAATCAGCATCCTTCATGCAGGATCACACAAGCTGCCCCGCTCTGCTCAGCTTTGTCGCATCATCGAAGGTTTGTCTCTTGAACACTCGCCCAAAAGCTCTTGGATCTCATATGGAGACCGTTGGAGTAGTTCTAGGGGGAATTCCCCTAGTGGTGGTCGCCGTGGAGAGGTGGGCAAAGGTAACCTCAGCTCTGAGGGATTACAAGAATCATGAACAAACGCTGTTCAGAACACAGACGAGACTCGATATCCAAGAATACCAGTACGACGAAACACTGGAAAGGTTCGGACTTCAGGACTTGTCTCTAGTGGAGATGGAAACAGAGTTGCGCCAGAAGTATCCAGACAAATCCGCTAAGGTGATTCGCCACATACAAAACATCAACGCCAAATCAGACGCGATTGCAGAAAAGCTCAATTCCAAAGCGTCTGGCAGAGTAAGTAGAGCGCTCTTTGACTGCCTTGCAATGTGCTGACATCTTTTAGCATTTGAAAGCAGAATTGGACAAGATCGTGCTCAGCTTGGACCTACAAGATGGAGAGTTGAACAGATTATTCAGTGACTTAGAGCTTTCGAACAGCGCGTTGCAACGATGTTTCGCGAAGATGGAAGTCCCGTCTGCCGCAACGGTCGAGAACCGAGCAGTCAAGCGTCTACATGCGAAATTTGACGCCGATCGATGTGCCACAGTCAACCAAAACGCCAGAATACTGCATCGTGTCTTGCAAGCAGGTTGGGGATGTCAGTGCCCTATCAACCACAGGGGTAGTCTGCAGTTGAACTGGCACTCGCAGAAGCGACTCTCGGTAACTGAATTCGAAATGGCATTGTCGTATGGAAGCCCATCCGTTAGCTCGCAGCCCGAGGTCTGGAAACGAGTCAGCATGAGCATAGAAGAACCGATGGTGCTTTCGTCGACGTCCGCATCTACAGTCCCAGTCACAGCCGTACCCGACACAAGCAGGTTACGTAACAACATCAGCAAGACTCTCAAACGAGTTAGAATACTGGAAGACATGAGCACCAAATCCAATTCTAAACCGGCTGTTCCAAAAACGACTGGTAAGAGTAGCACTTCTTTGTAGACAGCAACCTAACCCAGATCAGTCATACCCTCAATCCCAGGTCTGGATGTCGCCGCCAGGAATATAACGGCCCTGTGCTCGGAATTACAAGGCTCCGGCTCCGTTGGGACAGACCTTGGCCGTCTAGAGCATCCTGATCCGGCATATGACCGGCATGTTCGAGTGCACACCACATCGACCAAATCGACTGGTAGCATTAGCTGGTGGGTGCTGACAAGCAAGACGAAGAAAGCAGGCTTGACGCGTCAGCGACGGTTTGAAGTAGCAATGGCAGTTTGCTGGGGCGTGCTACTTCTCGCGGATACCGACTGGCTCAGCGAAGATCTTACCGAGGATGAAATCCAGTTGATGACAGATCAATGCAAGGCACATACTGGGGACGACCTGGGAGCAGCATATGTAAACCATTGCTTCAAGCCTAGACTGACGGCTGTCCCACCTCATCTCCCCGAACAAAACAAAGTCCGGAGCTCGATTCGGAACCGGACGCTGTTCGCGCTCGGCATACTGCTGGTGGAACTGAGTCTAAATCGCGAGTACCCGGCCTTGAGGGACGCATTGAAAGGATCGGATTTATCTCAAACCTCGACCGCCTTGACAGAAGATGACATCGAAGAGTGTATAGAGGATGTGTATAACGAGACCGGCAACGAGTACGGCTATGCTGTGCAGAGGTGCCTAAGATGTGAGTTCGAGGGTCCAGATCGTCTGAAAAACTTCCAAAACACATCCTTCCGCACACAATTCTTCGAAACGGTGGTAGCTCCAGTGCAGGCAACGTATGAGATTTGCTACCCAAAGAGCTAGTCGACAAAAGCGCGGGGGCAGAGAGCAGACCTTTATCGTCATCTGATGTCATTGGAAAAGCAAACATGTATCCCGACTGTATGAGGATGTGTAAATCGTCCTCCAAATTGTGCCCGCCACTAAGTGATGCTAGTCCTAATCAAGCGTTAGCGCTTCTCTTATCGATATCAAAAATTCGAGAGCTTCAACTTTCTCGACCGTGACGCCTCGCCCCAAACAAACCCCAGATTCACCTCAAATCTCGCCCATCATGTCGTCGATGCGTAATGCCGTCCAGCGGCGCAACCACAAGGAGCGGGCGCAGCCCGAAGAGCGCAAGAAATGGGGTCTTCTCGAGAAACGAAAGGTACATACAGCCACGAGCCAGCAACATACATGCAAACATACTGACAACATCGTGTAGGACTACAAGCTGCGCGCAGCCGATCACCGACAGAAAAAGCAGAAGCTCAAGCTCCTGTCCGAAAAAGCACGCGACCGCAACCCTGACGAATTTTCCTTCAAAATGATGTCCTCGAGCGTCGACTCCAAGGGCCGTAAGGTTGCAGACCGCGGCAACGAGGCCCTCAGTATGGACGTTGTGAAACTGCTCAAAACTCAGGATGCTGCGTATATCCGCACCATGTTGCAGCAGGTGCGGCGCGAGCGACAGAAGCTCGAGGAGCGGCTGGTGCTGGAGGACCAGGAGGTCAGGGCGCTGAGGGACGGGAGTGAGGAGCGTACGGGCAAACATAGGGTGTTTGTTGAGAACGAGGAGGAGCAGGAGGAGTTTGATGCGGATAGGTGGTTTGGAGAGGGGAGGGCAATGCCGACGGCGAGCCGGCCGGAGGTGCCTGCTGAGTGGGAGGATGACGAGGACGAGGACGAGGACGAAGAGGAGGAGAACAGGCCGCAGAAGAAGACGCTGTCGGCGAAGAAGCTGAAGGAGCAAGAAGAGAAGGCCAAGCGCATGAAGAAATTCGACAAGACACGGTCACGCGCGCAGTCAAGAACAGCGTTCCGCCTGCAGATGGTCAAGAAGAAGGAGCGCGAGCTCGTCGCAGCAGAAGAGGAATTGGAGAAGCAGCGGGCGAAGATGAACAGCAGTGTCGGCGGCGTCAACAAGAACGGCGTCAAGTTTAAGATCAGGGAGCGCAAGCGCTGAGCCCAGATCCATGGCATTTGAATAGAGCAATGATACCCCTACAATCGCGCCGGCATTCTCATCGCGCCATCCAGCCTCAGCACCGTCCCGTTCAGCATCTGATTCCCCACCGCCTCCACCACCAGCCTTGCGAACTCCTCCGGCTCGCCCGCCCGCTTGGGGAACTCCATGCTGCTCTCTAAGCTTTTCTTGACCTTGGCACTCATCATCTTCGTCATGGCGCTGTCAAACATACTCGGCGCGATCGTCACAGCGCGGATGCCGTACTTGCTCAGATCCCTTGCCAGCGGGAGTGTCAGACTTGCAACTGCTCCCTTGGACGCCGCATACGCGACCTGGCCCATCTGGCCATCAAACGCTGCGCTGGACGCAATCATAATAATGACGCCGCGCTCGCCATCAGCACCGTCAGGCGTGTTGAGCGTCATGTGAGGCAGTGCCTGGCGGATGAGATCGAGGGTGCCGCGCAGGTTGATATTGAGCACAAAGTCAATGCTCTCGATGCTCAGCGGCTCGTTTTTCTTGTCGATGATCAGCCCCGGCAGGCCGACGCCTGCGCCAGCTATCACGCCTCCCAGCGGGGCTTTTGTCGACTCGATCCAGGACACGGTGCCGCTGATTGCGGATGCGATGGCGGAGGTCGAGGACACGTCGGTCTCGAAGAACTTGGCTCGTGAGCCCAGCGAGGATACGACTGTGGAGCCGTTGTCGCTGTTGAGGTCGAGAAGTGAGACATAGCCGCCCAGTGCGTGCAGGGCGCGCGCAGTTGCGAGACCGAGGCCAGACACACCGCCGCTGATGATGAATGTGCGGCCCTCGACTTTCATGGTGCTGGGATGTTAGGGTGCTTCGACTTTGAGCGATAGGCGAGTAATATCGATATACAATGCCGGAAGAGGTACAAAATTACTTTGTGGCGTGTTATAGGACTCTGTAGTCGCTCTCTGCTTGCAACGTCAAGGGTGTGCGCAGAAGTGGGAAGAGAAAATATGGAGAGATGTGAAGCATGTGTTTCCCCAATATGACAGCCTCGGCCCACGCATCATCGGCGTTCACGTCCCAAGCCTCCGACGTCGATTGAAGATCCCTGTCAAATCGTCCCAAATCTCGAACCACCGAGCTCCGCATCGCAGCACCGCAGCATCACCATCTACGATTGCAGCGTCGCAGCGTCGACATTCACACTCGCTACCCACCGACCTCCGCCTGCTTACCTATCGACTCCTGACTCAGCAATCGGCGAAACGAGCGAAGCACAGCGCCGCAAGCTTCCTACAGGCATCGAATCATCCAGCCAACTGGGGCTTGCCACGGAATCGCGTCCAGCAGACATGAACGGCACACCAGGCGCCTCAATGCCACCGGCGGCGGGGCCAGGCAACGCAGACAGCTACATCATCGGCAAGAACACACGGCCGGCGAATCCAACGCCGCTTTCTGCGCCGCAGGAGCAGCAAGTGCGAGACCTGTACTACAAGAACGTGCGTGCGAAGTGCGCTGAGGAGATCGAAGGTAGTCCAATTCGCACCTCTCTATGTCCAAATACTAAAGTAATGTGTAGCCTTCGCATCCTGCGCCCTCGGCCGCACGCTCACCATGATCTACGCCTGCCGCGCCCCGCGCCTCGCAATGAACGCCTGCATGCTGCAGTACCAGAACCAGGACGAGCTCGACAAGGCGCGCAGCGAGTGGTTCGAGCTCGCAGAGGAGCGCAGAGCCGCGCGCCTGGCGCACAAGCGGAAGCTCGAGGAGGCGCGCGGGAAGCACAAGGAGTGGTGGAATCTGGACGACACTGGGCGGTTGATGGGGAAGAGGGCCGAGGAGGGCGGGGAGGGTGCGATACGGAGAGAGGAGAATAAGGTGGATTCGAGTGGTGTGAGGAGAGGTGGGGTGTGGGGCGGGACATGAGTGTTGCTGTTGGCGTGTTGGGAATTCCTACAGCGGTGGAGGCCGACGGTGGGCAAGCCTGATGCTGAATACACTATGAGAAGGCTGTTGGTGTGCAACTGCAGACCAGACCTGTAGACGTAAGATGAGACCTGCAGACATTGCATTGAAGGCGTTCTGGAACCATGCAAGATGCTGGCATGTATGTATCGATACTGGAGACAATTGTACAATATGATGAACAGGGGAGCGTGCTACATTGAGAGATCAGCAACACAACGTCAACAGATGTTTCGACGATATATGAAGAAGATTGTGAGCACTCTAAGCAAGAGCTTTGCCCCTGCAAGTGTCAGCGACTCCCTAACCTGCTCTAGCTCACATTTATACAACGACACAATTCTGTCGAGTGCCTTTTTCTTGACAAGCTCTGGTAATCAGCCTCGCGTATCGAACCAGCAAGAACCCCAGCTGGCACCCCAAATCCCAGGACCAAAGCAAAGCTCTAGAGGGCAAAGAGACACATTCTAATGCATTGTAGCCAAGAAGAGTGCTGCAAGATGCCTACGAAATAGCAAAACGTTTAACTAGAGTAAGTCGCAAATACACAAGTGCCTGCACCCCAACCCTTCTCGACACCCGAGCTAGCAACCTGACAAAGAGACAGTACCAGCACACTACCAATCATATTCTCTCCACACCAGCGCTTCACAGCTCGACATGCTCCCAGAATTCGCCTGCAAGTTTTCGCTTTACTTACGCACACATCCTGGCCAACAATCTCCACCTTGTTGATGTGATGAAGAGAAAACAGCAAACGCCCCGCTGTCTTTACATTCACCCATCTTTAACCAGTCACATCCCTCATTTCACGCTACCGATCGCCACGTGCCAGTTCTATCTCGTATCCACCATTCCCCCACATCTTATCCCCCACTCCGCTCCGTTTGTCTGCGTTCCCTACCCGTCCCCGCCGTCTCCTTCCACCCCGCAGGGAGTAGTACGAACATACGGATGGACAGCCACAGCCCTGTGCGAGGAGGTGGGATGGGATGGGATGGGGTGGTGGTGGCGGAATGAGAACAGAGAACAGAGAACAGAGAACAGGGGGATGGTGAGTGGGTGGAAGACGGGGCTAGGGTGGAGAAGAAGGAAGATGGACGGTAGGGGTGGTGGGAATTCTGCATTCTGGGGTGAATCCGGGAAAGGAGGCTGGATGGAGGACTGCTTATTGAGTGAATGGCTCCTGGCTTGTGGGAGGGAGATGCGGTTGCCGGCGTTTTGGTCGGGTAGTGAGTGAGTGGGTTGAAGACGAAGAGTATGTGGGGAACGGTCGGCGAATGAAGAATGTGTCGTGTATTGAGGATACGAATTTTTAGCCCAGCACACTCCTGATCCGAATGGTATCCCCTTTTCCCTGCCAAAACGCCATAAAATGCCTCCCCCTCCCTGCACCGCGCGAATTCACCCCATAACCTCCCTAAACTCATCCTCATCAACCTCCTCCTCCATCCCCCCCATCTCCGCATCCCCATCATCCCCGCCACCAAACCCATCCGTGGCCCCAACCGGCCCCCCATCCCCCATACTCTCATCCCCATCCTCGTCATCCCCAACAACCTCATCCGCCTCCCACGCCTCTTTAACCCCCCACCCCACCCCCGTAAAACAATACCGCTCAGGCGGCAACCTCACCCCAAACTCCCTCTCCACCCGCGGCAAAGCAACGCGATTCCGCTCACTCGCCATCTCCGCCAGAAACTCTTTATTCAGCCCCCCGGACACCGCGGCGCGGGACTGCACGCTTGTTCGCAGCGCATTGAGACTGATGCCCTCGTCGGCTGTGGCGTCGCGTTTTTTCTTCTCGGATTGTGGGAGGGAGGATGGGACGGGGGGCTCGTAGGCGAGTGCGTCGGACAGGATGGAGGATGTGTAGCGGTATGTGTAGTCGAGGAGTTGGAGGGGGACGCGCTCGGTGTAGGCGTGCACGCCCATGTTGGCGAGGAGGAGGTGGATTAAGCGCGCGTCGCGGGGGCGTTTTGTGGTGCCGGTGTCGAGGAGGGAGGTTGGTGGGTAGGCGGTGGAGAGGGTTGTGGGTGTTGTTGTGGGGTGGGCGGCGCTTTGGGGTTGTGAGTGGGAGGCTGGTGGGGAGTTTGTGTGCGCGGCGCTGGCGGTTGCGGGGGGTGTGGAGATGCCGTTTGTGTCTGGGGCGGGCGATGCCATGGTGGGTGGTTGTGTGGTTTGTGGGTGGTGGAGATGTGAGGTGAGGTCGCGTTTGTGTTGCGCTACAAAGGACGCTAAGCAGAGCCGCAGCCAAGATCCGGGGTGAGAACGCCACCAAACGGTCCGCCTCTTCACTGGTCAACTCCAGCTTCAGCCTCAATCAGGCTCGTCTCTAGAATTGAATATGTACACACAATACATCAGCATCAAGTTTACTGCACTACAATTCCGGGTGCAAGAGAAACCCCTTGCTTACAAGAGAACTTTATTATTAAAAAAAAACTACATATGCACCCCAAGACCCTCCGCACCCTCATCATGATGCTCCTCGTCGCCCGTGGCCTCGCTCGCAATACTCTCATGCAGACTGGGCGTCTTATCCTTGCGGCCCATGCGCTTGATGCTGCCCCAGCCCAGCAGACCGCCCTTGTCCTTTGGCGTGCCGATGCTGGGCGAGTTGTGCGTGCTGATGCTCTCTGTGCTTCTACCCAGGCCGAAGAAGCCGCTTGCGTCCTCGTCGGCCTCGTCGGGGGTGCTGGGCACGTCGCCCTTTTTGGCGAACAGCGGGTTTTTCTTGCCAAAGGAGAGGAATTGCGATGTGCTGCCTTTGCGCGTGAGCTTCTGCATGAAGGATTCTTTGCCGAGGGAGCTTGTATGGTCTGATGTAGCCTGGGAGACGCTGCGCTCGAGGGATTCGCGGGGTGAGGCTTCAGATGCGTCGGCTGTGGAGATGATCGAGGGCGTGTCGCGGCTTGGACGGTGGAAGGCTTCGTGTGGGGAAGTTGGGTGACTGCCGTCTGCCGAGGGCTCGAAAGCAACTTGCTTGTCTTTCTCCTTGCCCTTTGACTTTTCGGCGCGCTTCTCCTTCTTTTCGGCCTTCTCCGCCCTCTTGGCTTCCTTTTCTGCCGCACGCTTCGCCTTCTCCTCGTCTGACTTCTTGCCGAGCCCGAGGGTGGAGAAGGTAAAGGTCGCAGCTGTGGGGTTGAGTCCGGTGGGCGGGGTTCCTGGTATGGGTGGGATGTCCCGAGGAGGCATATGCGATGCAGACGACTGGGGCCGTGTGCCGATCGGCGCTTGCATGGGCGAGCGAACGTTGGAGGGAAAGTCTAAGATGTCGTCGTGCATGGAGTCGTCGTTCATGACCAGGTTCGTAGTGGAGCCGTGCTGCACAGAAGGGCGGCGCGATGGCATTCTTGACCACGATGACGTGTTTGTGTTGTTCACGCTCCAGTCTACTCCCAGTGGGCTGCTTCTGGCGCCGAACGCATCGATGCCCCAGCCGAAGCGTGTCTGACTTTCGGTAGAGGGGCGAGGCAGAGCCATGCCCTCCCCAGACTTGGTGGAGCCTTGACGAGGCGACGACGGGCGTGGTTCCTGACCTAGCACCGTGTTCAGCCAAGGGTCGTTCTTGGTACCAAACATGTTGAATGTGCGTTTGCGGGTTGCCACAAGAGCTTTGGGACTACTCGACGACTCTACAGGCTCGGTCTTTGTCCTGATAAACGAGTCGTACCAAGAGCCCTCCGTGCTACCACGGCGTCGCGAGGAGCCCACAGGATCGAGGCCAAATTCTTGTCGAGGCAGAGATTGGCTTTGAGACGACTTTAGGGAGCCCAGCGCAGGGCCTTGTCCTGAGATGGTCTTCCCTCGCTGTCTGTTCAGTCCAAACAAACCGCCGAACCTGCTCTGAGAGTTTATGAATGAGCTCGAGGCTGACTGGATGGAGCGCTTGTCGGGATCGATGTTCTCTGGATTGGGGAAGAACTGGAGTTGGCCACTTTCGCGTGGACTTGCGAAGACGCTGGGTGATGGGCTCTCCGGTGGTGAGACGGGCGTGTACTGCTCGTGGGATGGGTTGACGTGGCCCAGAGCGCCTAGACCAGGAAGGACATTGCGCATATTCGGCGAGGGTTCCAAAGAAGAGAGCCGAGGCGGGCCGATCAGGTCATCGTCTTCGTTGTCCGTGAGACCCAAGTCGTCCCCAAACAAGCCAGCGGGGAGCAGAGCGCCGGCAGTCGGGCTCATTGGAGCTCCACCGGTCAGCGACTCGAGATCTGCTTGAGACATCTGCGAGAGGGAAGGTGTGTGTCCGTGGCCGCGCGGTGGTAGCGCCATGCCGTTGACGGGGTTGAAATAGGGAGTGATGGATGCGAATGGAGGTGAGGACGTCGCGGCCATGGTGTTGAAGGGCGCCGAGGAGGTCTGCACAAAGCCACCGGGAGCGCTGAGCATGCCTTCACGCATGCTGAGAGGACGCTGGCGCTGGCTGTTCCTCCTGACTGGACCGACTCGTGGCACGCTTGGGTCCTCGTAAAGCTGTGGCTGACTCAAGCGGCGCTGCTGCATGTACTGCAGTCGGCTCGCGGCTTCTTGGTTGGCGCGGTCTGCCTCGGTGAACAGCTGCCAGGCTTGTGCGTAGTGCTGCTGCAGCAGTCCCAGGGTCATCTTCCAGCGGTTGTCCTCCTCGCGCTCGGCACTGTCGGTGCCATCTGGGGCCTCGCCACCCTCCTGGCCGTCTTCCAGCTGCTTCCGCTCCTCTTCGAGCGCCTTGATCTGGATTCCCTTTTCGCGAATGGCGTCCTCGAGCAGCTTGTTGGTCTGGATCTCCTCGTCGTACCTGTCCTTGACCTCCTGGATGCGCTTCTTCGATGTCTCCTTGTACTCGTCCTGCTCTTGCTTGATGTTCTCGGCGGTCTCGCGGAGCTCGACAGATTCGCGGGTCCACTTGGCGATGTCGTCCTTCATCTTGTTGCGCTCGGCCTCTTTCTGGCGGAAGACGCGCTCCTGGTTGGTGCGACGCGTCTGGGCAGCTGCGCTCTGGCGTTCGAGGGTGGCCACCTCTTTGCGCAGGTCGCGGCTGGCATCCTCCTTTTCCTTCAGCGCGGCCTTTTTCTCGTCGCGCTTGTCGATGAGGGCGGCCTTCTGGGTGGCAAAGTCGTGGTCCTCGTCCTGGATCTGCCGCTCCATGTCGTCGAGCTCGCGGCGCAGGGCGTCGAGCTTCTCGGTCAGGGCGCGGATGGAGTCGTGGGAGTCGGCGGCGTCGCGTGCGTCGTCTGCCGTCTGCGAGGCGGGCGAGCCCCGGCGGCCAATGCCAGGCCTCACGCGGGCGGTGCTGTTGCTGTGCTCGCGGGTCATGGGCGGGGCGACAAAGGGCGTGGCGACCTCGGCGAGGGTCTTGTTCGGGCGGACGATGGGGGTCGGGTTGGAGCCGTCATTGTCGTTGGCAGCGTGGGCGGCGGGCGGGGTGGAGGCGTAGTGCTGGTCCGAGTCGGCGGGCAGGGTGCGCAGGCGGATGGGGACGCTCGGGGCCTGGAAGTTGGAGGCGTTGAAGGTGACGACGCGGATGGTGTAGTGGCAGTCGGGCTGCAGGTGCTCGATGGTGGCCGACGTCTCGTGCGGGGCGACGTGGCCAATGTCGATGCCGTTGATGCGGATGACATACTTGACCACCGAGGCGCGCTCGGGCGACTTCCAGTGCAGCAGCACGCCGTCGGCCTTGATGCCCGCGAGCGAGACGAGGGGCGCGACGGGCACTTCGAGGCCGAGCACCTGCACGAGCTTCTCGACGGGCTGCGAGAGGACCTGGTATGCGCGGAAGGCGACCCTGGGTAGTCAGCACGGGATATCGAGGGCACGCATCGTCTCCCTCACCAGAACAGGGCGAGCACGATGCAGGCGGTGCGCAGCCAGCCCGACGACGAGAACAGCAGCGTCTCCATGTCATAGCGGGCGACGTCGGGCGGCCAGTACAGCGACGTGGCGGGGTCGGAGAACATGGCAGAATTACGACCACGACCGTCGTCTGGGGAATTATTCTACAAGTCTTCCCCCGAGTGTCGTGTGGTCGTCCTCGAGGCTCGACGAAGACGCACAAAGCGGGCCGGGCTAGTCAAGCCCCAAAGCTTGGCCCAGCGAGGCTGCAGCCTGCAGGCGTCTCCACATGCCGCTTGACACGGATGCTAACTGTTTCTCTGCATGACGTGAACGTTGTGGATGAGCAGGACTGAGCCTCCTCTGCACGTGCAAGCTGTGTCGCTGGGGGAATGAGGGAGACCAGTTGATTCTGCTCTAACCCTCTGGTGGGTCTCGGTGGGAGAGCCGCGGTTGAGCTCAACGCATACCGGTACAGGGCTGGCGGCCAATTGCTGCTGCCTCTGTTGCCCGTGCAGCATGTGAAAGCACATTTTGCGAGGTTTTCCTTTCTTCTCCAGAAAACAAACTCCCTCATTGAACCTTCCGTTCCTCTCGTGCTCACATTGCTTGCGTCCGCGCTGCTCCGGCTTCGTCTCGCACCTGACCCTCCGCTGGCGCCTCGGTCGTTGCTAGGCTAGAGCTGACCGCACTCCGTCATACCCCCAGCGCTCACCAACGCCGACTAGCCGTGGTCGCGACGCCGTGCATGTGAACACAGGTCCATTCCCAAGGACAGCAGCCTACAAGGCACAGCGCCCACCCTCTTTGCCCTCGTTCTCGCCCGCCATGAACTACGTACGCTCCATCGCCGGCGGCGTGTCCAAGGGCTGGAACTCAATCAACCCCGCCACCCTCAGCGGCGCCATCGACACAATCGTCGTCGAGCGCGAGGATGGCACCATGGCCTGCTCGCCCTTCCACGTCCGCTTTGGAAAGTACCAGATCCTGCGGCCCTCGGACAAAAAGGTCGAGTTCAGGGTCAACGGCGAGCTCCAAAACTATGCCATGAAGCTCGGCGAGGGCGGCGAGGCCTTCTTCGTCTTCGAGACGTCCGCCAGCATCCCCGCCGACATGCAGACGTCGCCGCTGGCTTCGCCCACCGCCAGCCCCGAGCAGAAGCCCACCGACACCCCGCCCAACCAGATGCTCGACGACCCCGAGCCCCTCGACCTCGCGAGCGTCGACAGCACCCTGCGCCGCAGAGGCCGCCTGTCCATGTCGGTCCCGCCGTCCGACGTGCAGTACAACGAGGCCGACTTCGAGTGGCCCAAGTCCGGAGACTGGTCGGGCTTCCACGTCCAGCGCTCCCACACAGACGGCCTCGTCTCCGCTGCACACGACGCCTTCCCCGGCCACGTCGACGGCGGGAAAGAACACGGGCCCCTCGAGGTAAGCAGAGAGGATGCCACACGATGGAACCGCTCCGCCCGCTCCGCCAGTCCGCCGCCAGTCTCCCACGCCGAGGCTCTGGCACGCGCCATCAAGCTCTCCAAGAAGCTGTACTCGTCCAACATCCCCAACAAGGTCACCGACAACGGCGACCTCGAGCTGGACATGACCGGCTACAAGAGCAGCGAGCAGGACGCCTTGAGGGCCGAGGTCATTGCGAGGAACATTCTGTCCGACGAGCTGGCCGGCGACTACGATATCGGCGCGCTGATAGGAGCGGACGAGCATGGGAATCTCTGGATCTACAGCAGCGAAGAGGCCAAGGCCGCAGCCATGCAAAAGACTGCCCAGAGCGTCTTCAACGAAGCTTCGCTGGACGCCGTCTCAGACCCCGGCTACCAGAGCGACAGCGGCATTAGCGATACCACGGCCGACTTTCCTCCTCGCAGACGCAACGACTCCGACAGTGCCTTGGGCCTCTCTGTTCCCCACTCGCCCGACCAGCAGCAGAAGAAGACCGAGACCCGCAACTACGCAAAGACGCTGCGACTCACTTCCGACCAGCTGAAAGCCCTCAACCTCAAGCCTGGCCAGAACACAATGTCCTTCACCGTGAATCGCTCCAAGTGCGAGGCCTACATGTTCTACTGGCAGCACGACGTGCCCATTGTCATCTCCGACATCGACGGCACCATCACAAAGTCCGACGCCCTTGGCCACGTCCTCAACATGATCGGCCGCGACTGGACCCACAAGGGTGTCGCAAAGCTGTACACTGACATTGTGAACAACGGCTACAACATCTTCTACCTGACCTCCCGCTCCGTCGGCCAAGCAGATACCACACGCGCCTACCTCAACGGCGTCGTCCAGGAAGACTACAAGCTGCCGCGCGGCCCCGTCATCATGAGCCCAGACCGCACCATCGCCGCGCTGCGCCGCGAAGTATACCTGCGCAAGCCCGAGGTCTTCAAGATGGCCTGTCTGCGCGACATTATGCAACTCTTCGACAAGCCGCCCGGCCAGACGCCCTTCTATGCCGGCTTCGGCAACCGCTTCACAGACGCGCTCAGCTACCGCAGTGTCAACATACCGAGCATCCGCATCTTCACCATCAACTCCAACGCAGAGGTCAGCCTCGATGTGCTCACGCTGAACAGCTACAAGACCGGGTACGCGAGCATGCGCGAGATTGTCGACCACTTTTTCCCGCCCGTGGGCTTGCTTGTCCCGGCCGGCGGTGAGAACTTCACCGACTTCAATTACTGGCGCGACAAACCCCTCGATATTGACGACTTCACCGACTCTGAAGACAGCGACGGCGAGCAGACAGAAGAGGGCTCCTACCGCAGCGAGGACGACGGCGAGCTCGGCGAGGACCTGGAAGCGAGCTACATGACCAACGAGAGCGTCGACGACGAGGGCCCAATGGACGACAGCATCCTCGAGAGCGTCGAGGGCAACGACGGAGAATATCTAGGCGAGGACCTCGACGCCCCGTACGATCCGCAGAACCTCGACCCAACACATCTCCCCGGCCCATACGACAACGACGACGAAGACGACTACACCGAAGAGGAAACAGAAATCGAGGGCCCAATCGCGCAGCGCGACTTGGCTAGACCGCACACCCCCGACCAACCACTCCGAAGCAAACACAGCGTCCCCGAGATCAGCAAGCGCATGGCCGAGCGCGCAGCAGAGCGCATGAGCAAACTCGACCTCCGCGACGACAACCACACACTGCAGGCTAGTCCCCGGCGGTAGTCCGGTCTGGCGGTAGTCCGGTCTGGCGGTAGTCCGGTCTGGCGGTAGTCCGGTCTGGCGGTAGTCAGCCCAGCCTGGCGGTACTCCAGCCTTGCGGTACCCCAGTCCGGCAGTATTACTCCAGTCCGCGGAGCATTCGTTTAGAGTTTCTAGATAGCACGCATACGCGGCGTGCATTTTTAGCATAGCGAGGAGTTGTGGGTTACTATTATATTATATTCCATCATACTTTGTTATGTTGTGTTACACCGTTCGTCTTGCTACGCTGTGTCGATTAACAGCAAGCTAGGATATGGTAGTAATAGACAACTCCCATGTCAATGTTCCGTTGTACTGGTATCCGACGTACTGGTATCCGACGTACTGGTATCCGACGCACAAACTGGTATCCGACGTACTGAGAGCTAAGCTCCTGCCTCCTTGGCAGCCGCGTCGCAAGCTTGCAGTTCCTACTGCTATCCGACCACAGTATATATTGTGAATAGGTCCGGCACAACCGGATGACCTTACTTGTTAGATAACCTCAGATCCTGTCTGCTTTCAGATATAATACAGCACTTAACCCTGCCATCTACCTAAGTTACAGCCTCTAGTCTTGTTGGGCGTTTCCTTCCTCATATGGGCTTAGTAATTAGTGCGTTCATCGGCGCTAGTGGTTGGGTATTTCGGTTCCCCCCTCGATAGGTTACCCTCAATCAACCATACCTTGATATCTAGGACTAGAAAGTATCAAAAACGGATTAGATTAGTGCCTAGGACGACTGGAAAAGACGACTGGAAAAGACGACTGGAAAAGACGACTGGAAAAGACGACTGGAAAAGACGACTGGAAAAGACGACTGAAACCCCTTGTTATCGTCTCTACTCACAATATATACCCAGACTATCACAGTAGGAATACTTCCGAGTCGTTCCGTCCAGCAACCGCACCTTTTGCTAGCATAGACAGTCGTTCCTGCGGCTGCAAGCAAGCGGGGGCGGAGAAAGTAACACTATTAAATGCAAAGTGTAGGCCCTGCTACGATTAGAACCGCGTAGAGCTTTCTCATTGAAATCAATCTTCTTACATCAAGTTGCAGTCGTTTGTTGACATAGACGGCCTGTTCTCTGCGACATGTAAACTTATGGCAAAAGAATGAAGTTCCGACAGTAGTCATGAGTGGGCCCTAATAGCGCCGAGTCTTGGCTACACTATGTGCAATATGTGCGGTAGGTAGTAGCCAAGGTAAACCTAATAGAGTCTTAGGGCTTACCCTGCTGGCTCTAGGCAGTTAAGGTCTCGTATAGCAGACTGTCACTAAACCGCTGAGGAAATACCAGAACGATAGTAGAACGGGATCTACAGTAGATCTCGACCAGAGCGTAGGCCACAGTAAGTTAAACTCTGATCTCTCTAGGACAATACAAGGGGGATATACGAATGAGTGAGATTATGAATGTCTCACGTTTCCCTTTCGAAAGTAGAGATTAACGTCATGCACACATTGATTGGCCCGGAAGGCTCGCAACAGCAACTCGTATTTTCACTCATTCATGTATCCACCTCGTATATTTTTTATCTTGCGCCTCTGTCTACTAACCCCTAACAGTTACAATAAGCAGGAACTGATAGGAGCGATTAGGGATAATCAAGCTTTCTATGTTACCGAAGAGACAACTGCATTTCGCAAAGAGGCCGCATTATACTACGGCAAGTCAGAGTCCAAGGACACTTTCCGCAAATGTGGATTGGACAAAGTCCACAAGAGCTTTGTCTCAAACCACTCTCGTTTCCCCTCCTCAAGCAATCATGTTCGGCACGGTCACTGCTTCCGCCTGATATGCTGGCAAAGCAGTGAGGTCATAGTCTTGAAAGTTACAGACGTCTAGTGAAGCTGCGTAAGCTCCCACAAGCTCCCCAGCTCCCGAGAGCTCCGTGACTCCGTCAGTAGTATAAGAGGCTCACAATCCTCTGTTCAAATAGACACTATCAAACAATCACTTCTTCCATCCGCCAATCGACATCAGCACCAAGTCTCTATCTTCACAAAATGAAAACCTTCTTTGCAGCTCTCTTTTTATTTCTGGCCGCTGGCGTGTTTGCTCAAGAATTTGGTGCAGGTCGACTAAACAAGGCAAAATTAAGAGCTAATACATTGTAGATATGTTTAACCGATATCGAGGGGGGCGTTTGTAGGCTTGAGGATCTTGAATATCCTTGCATAGGAGTATGTTGATACACACTTCGATCGTAATTCGGCATATTTTAACATCAATTCCAGTCAGCGGAATGTACAAGAAACGAAAACACCTGCGCCATTAACCTCGCAGAAAGAACGGGCACCTGTACTTAGACCTGCACCACGCTTGCAATTGTTAATTGTACAAAAGGCAGGAAAGTAGTACACTAGGGTTGTACATGATATTCGTTCATGTGGCTTTCTACCACGGAGGTACAAACTTTCGCCTGTTATAAGAGGTTGGGACAACGTGCTACGGTGTCATCTAGTTCTGAATTCCTCCAATTCGACTATTTGCATTGTGCTGACACCACTCACTCCGCTGTAGGAGGTTGGGATACCGGATGCTGGATAGTTGCTGGTTCCTCTGATTTGATGATCCTTCTAGTGATACGACAGAGGGCTAGTTGCGAAAGTGTGGTAGTAGTGTACTAGGATCGTACATGGCATTTGTTCATGTGGTCTTCCTACCACGGAGCCGGTACAGACTTTCGTGCGCCATGGGAGGTAGGGATACTGTGCTATCTGGTTCCCCATTCCCCCGATCCGAGTTTCATGCATATGATACCAAGAGAGGACTAGTCAACGGACAGCGCAACACGTCGGAGCATATTGCGATCTTGCACGGTATGCGCTCGTGCGTCTCCGGCTCGATCGCGGATCCGGTAGTGCGAATGTGCATCGCCGCAATGCGATGTCTGCACGATGCGCTAGAGCGCCATGCCACCGAGCCGACTACACTGGCCAGGTGTGCCCGTCGTGAGGCTCGCGAGGACGCAGTGTGCTGCTTGCCGGGATCAGCAGAGACAGTTAGTGAAGCGCAATACGAAGATGAGGTCTGGACGAGCTGTCGGAGAGCATCTGTGATGCGCTGCGTTAGTGAGTGCATGACGCCTGGTGAGCAGGGACAGCTGGTGCGGCTACATCTGAGGACGAGGTTCTGAGTGCTTTGAGAAGCATTCGTGATGCGCGTGATTAGTGACTCTGGCAAAGAAGCAGTGTATTACGTGTGCAGACGCTAGGCAGCGGATGCGGCCAAGTGTGAGGCCAAGTCTGGAGGTACTGTTGGTAGGCGGCTACAACTGCGAGGCCGAGGTTCTGAGATACTGTTGATAAGCGTTCGTGATGCGCGGTATTTAGTGATTTACATCTCCTGGCAGTGGTCTGGTCTGATGCCTCCGTGGGTTGTGAGAGGTGAGGTTGGCATGAGTGGTGCGACAAGGTTCGACCAGTGTTTGATGTTGAGAACCTCGAGGCCTGATGTGTGCGGGTGAGGCGATATGCCAACTGTCCAGACCGGATCATGCCCATAGTCATCCATCGCAGACAGCTTGAAGATATCAGCAGATTGCAGATGGGCTCTGATGGTTTGCTACGGCCGTTATCATGGCCATGTTCGGCTGTTGACCTCAGTCGGCCCGTTTCGTCAAGAGCGTTTGTGAGGTTTCATCAGGCGCTCGGCGAGATCAGGCCGATGTGAGGGTGAAGGTGATTTCGATAAAGAGGTGCTGTGGAGGCGACTATCGTGGTGAGGTGGAAAATTGCAAAGCATGCCAATGGCATCGAGAGGTGCCGATCGAGCGACCAATGGCGGCACTTGCCATCGCGAATGTGACGATCCGGGACAGCCTCAGTCTGAAGGCATAACGTGGGTCTAGGGGACGACCCACTTGGGCGTTTCTGGCGATCATGAGGCTGCTCTGGGGATACCGCTGGCCTGGTCTCAGGCCTGTAGCGCGGGTCGACTGCGGAAAGACTAGGCGACATGCGCTCTCGGTCAAAAAGCGACCCAGGATTTGTAACTTAACGTTTGACGGTCATGTCGACGGCCTGGAGTGCGACAGGATGCGGTGCGTGGCCCCCGCGAACCCGAGTCCAGTGTGCGTCGGGCTATGCCGTTCCTTCAAGCATCAAGCCAGAAGCTTGTAACAACGACCCGGACACCAGCAGTGCAGAGCACATCTGTCGTTCGCCGCTGCGTGCGTATCATAGACCGCCCAAGTCTATGTGATCAGGTTGATGTTGGCCGTGTTTGAGATGGCGAAAGATCAACAACGCATGTGCAGGCGTCTGCATGGATGGTCCGGGCGCCGCGTTGCACCTCACGCACGAGCTGAACATCGCACAAGCCTGACTGCTGTTACCGTGAGTCTTGGACGTTGTTGTTGTTGTTGTCGTTGTTGTTGTTTTTGTTGTTTGGCTACGTGACTGACTAGCGTCGATCTGCCGCAATTGTGGAACCAGGTCTTTTTTTCGCGCGGCATCTTCACAAACGGCATAATGTGCAGTCAACACGGTGGTTACCGCGCGCATTGTCCACAGCAGCCACAAGGACCCCAGCAGCCTTAGGTGCATGACATACGTGCATCTGAAACGCTCTTTGCTGTTGCCGAGCACGTTCACAGCCTTAGCCTCGGACGGGATCTCGAACACAAAACCACGCTTGCGCAGATTGGCCGATGGGATGACAATAGATCAGCCCTTTCTTAAACCGGGTCTTTCACGCTTTGCAGAGGATGTACTGTCCCTTGAGATAGCCTACGAGACGTTGCGAAATGGCTAATTCGAAGTAAGCGCCCGTTCTTCCACGTTGGCGGGTGGGGTGCCGAAAAGCATCAGGCTTACACACATTAGGTACGAGTATGTGCGCGCTTTTGAGCAGCCGGATGTGCTGCTGTCGAATACCTGGATAGTCGTCAGGATCGATGGCCGTGGGTTCTCCAAGTACGTAGCTCTTTCGTCAATTTCAGCCGTCATTGTTTTGTCCTTGTCTTGCTGCAGGGACCCTTGAAGTCTCTGACAGCCTCATTCAGAATCTAGAGACGACCAACTCATGCTGACTGCTGCAGATTGACGACCAAGTACGAATTCGAAAAGCCAAATGATCGAGCCGCGCTAGATCTCATGAATGAAGCCGCAAAGGCTGTGATGAAGGAGCTGCCTGATCTGGTCATCGCATACGGCAACAGCGATGAGTACAGGTACGTAAAGATGTAGAGGGGTTTCTCACAGACTGCTGATTGTCCTAGCTTCGTCTTTCACAAAGACTGCATGCTGTTTGAACGAAGAGCCAGGTATGTTAGCCCGGCTTGGCACGAGATTCGTCCTGACAATGCTGTAGCAAGCTTACCACTACCATCGTCTCAACATTCACTTCATACTATGTGTTCCTATGGTCGAATTTCTTACCAGGCAAGCCATTGACACCACCATTACCATCATTCGACGGTCGAGCAGTATGTTACCCAAGCGACTCGAATCTTCGTGACTACATGAGCTGGCGACAGGTTGACTGTGAGTATCGCGATGGCCTAGCTTGTCACATTGACTGAACTCTCTCAGGTCATATTAACAACCTGTACAACACTACCTTCTGGACTCTTGTTCAAAAAGGTGGTATGAGCGCCCAAGATGCGGAGCAAAGACTGTCGGGTACGGTCTCCGCAGACAAGAACGAGATCTTGTTTCAAGAGTTTGGCATTAACTACAACAATGAGCCAGAGTGCTTCAAAAAAGGGACAATTCTCTACCGTGATGTAAGCACTCCTGGTGAACTCTTGTATCCAGTTCTAAGTACTGACAGCAAAGTTTGCTGCAACGGATGATCCGCAACCGACCCAAGCAGCAACAACGGATGCAGTAATTGCGCGACCACAACCAACGCGAACGTCGTCGCGACCGGTATCCCAGGCGCATGATTTGAGAGATCTCAAGCGGGGCGAATCGCCAGTCATCCCCGTATTCTCTGCACAGCAAGGCCCGACCTTCCTCTCAGCAGCTTCGACACCATCACCACCACCTTCACCTCCAAAGCTGCCTGGAGATTATCCGGATCCTCTTCGGTCGAACCCCGTAAGTCCCCGGAACACGACCTATCCACAGAGCACTTTCCCGATTTCGCCGCCTTCTACCGTCACCTCCCCTATGGGCAAGCAGAACTTCACATCGCTCACGCCATTGCCGTTGTCGCCACCAATCCTGAAACCAAGCTCCAAGCCTCCAATGTCTCTTGATGCGCCTAATCCAACAACGCGTGCGAACTTCTCACCAGGAGCTACGCCAGCAGGATTCGCCGACTCATTCGCTGAACGCAACAGGCCAGATGGCATGGCGAAAACAACTTCCCACTCAGCATCGGCATCGATGTCGTTCTCAGGGCCTTCTCAGCTGAAACTGCAGCGGCGCTCGCCAAGTCTGTCGCAAATTCACACATATCTGGCATCGAGCAGCCAAAGTGCAGGGCCACCATCCATACCTCTGCGTATCTCGAGTATACCAGCGAACACAAAACCGCGCAAGCTATCTTTGCAGCATCTGCGATCAAACTCAAACCTCAAAGCAGGCTATGGAGACGAAATCGAGAATTTCGCCAATCCAGCGCAAGATGTCACGACACCCTCAAGAAGCAGCCCGCCTCTAAACACAAACAAGGAACTACCAAGTCCCCCGGTCAGCGAAAGGCGCGTCGTCAGCGACCCGAACAAGAAGAAGGGTAGGAACGGGTGGCAGGAAAATGATCACCCCGGCATCGCTGAGCTGCCAGCCACTTCAGTACGTCACTCACGTCAACAGTCTCAGCCTGCGCCCTCGTCCAGCGAGTGGGGCTCTTATGCGCACTTTTACGATAAGCTGCAGAGCTCCGTGTCTGGCTCGCGATCAGGCGTCGATGAAGTCAGTCAGCCCGCGCTGCCTGCGAAGGATAAGTCACGTTTGAGTGGACACGCACACACTAAGTCAGACGCAAAATTTGAGGTGCGCAAGTCCAAAGATATGTCTAAGTCCGGATCCACCAAGAAGACCCAGGCTCCTGCTACAAACAAGGAAGTTAGTAATGGCAGACCTGTCCAGATGAGTCGGACTCAGAAAGAAAAGGATAGGAAGAAGAGAAGCAAAGCAAAGATTGTGGTGGCACATGTGGACCTGATCAAGGACGAGTTCTGGGAGAACAGGCCCTGGATACTGAGCGGTAAAACGGTATGAGAATAATGTCCTATAATTCCGAACGGTCGTGACTAGTGATCATCCGGCTTCGACCGTTTGCTCACTTTGATACGTTACTCCGAGTTATATTGCGCTGCACACAGAATGATCAATTTATTAACATCAAGAGAGACTCGCCCATGGGTTTTGAAAGAAGGCGGCACACGGACTGTTCCGCCAATAAGCGACTAGGCACCTACTGCTCATGATTGCGATCGGCTTCTCAATACTGGCTGTCAGGGAACATACACTGAGATGTCGCTATCGCCCAAGCGATGCCTGAAAAATTGCAGCTCCCGGCTGTTGCGCATCGGTTGCGTTTGATGCATGTTCTTGAGGCCGAAGGGGTCTGGGTGCCCAGCTACCATACAACACCACTACAATCGTCAACATGTGTACTTTCATTGATGATCAGTCATCCACATGGCTCATTAGACCAGAAACCTTACCCTAAAGGGCAAGCAACGGCCGGCATTATTGACATGACGACTCGCATTGACTATGCTAGGGAGTTTAAGACCTAGTTAAGTATGAGAATCCAGCATCAGGGTCCGTCATTTTTCAGTGTACAGACTGCCGAACCATGGAACAGCCTGTACTCTTGGCACACACACTTCTATATCTCAGCAAAATCGGCTTGCTAACACACTTCCACTGTCTCCATTGCAAAATCTTACCAATGCGACATGGCTTCTAAGATAGACGAAAAGACACCTGCTCAACGCGACGTAAGCTGCCCTTATGTGCACGTAACACCAGAAGATCCTGAGATAGCATTGAGAGCGCGCACCCAAACCTCATTCGAAGAAGACCGCAAATGCACTGACACAGCATGTAAGACTCGGAAGCGCGCCTCGTTGACGGCAGATTGCTCGTTCGAATCCGGCAGAAGCAATCAATTGGGCACTTTGACAACCAGATCCCGTATGAGCTGGAAGATGCGAATCTCGAATTCAACTGCTCTCACGCGCGCGAAACATTCCGCTACGCGTAACACCTCCCTAACGAGACGATCGAAGCGTCTCGACTACTTTGCCGTGATGAGAAGTACAGAGCAAGGTTTGTGCACAAGAGATACAGGTGCAAACAATGCCCAACGGAAACCCTGATCGAGGTCGTACGACGAAGACTTTGAAGGCAAGGACAAAGTTGTATTATGGCCCTACGTACTGTGCCAGTCCAGATACATTGACTTCGGGCGCTGTTGTCTCCCGATGAGATAAAATGGAAAGCCCTCTCGACCTGGCCTGAAGTGCGACCGAACAATGCATGGGGCCACTGGAAAAGGCGGATGACACAAGGTCAGCTGTCGATTTGACAAGCATGCAACTCATTTCTGCTTGTTTTAATGGGTACGCCAATAGCCAGGTGGAGAAGAAGGAAAAGATGCGACCGGTGGAATGGGAGCACAGCAGTGGGAGATGTTTGAGGATGAGGATCTCTCGATACCCTAGAATTCTTAATTAGTAACTTTTTGCAGTTTCAACAAGAGAAGCTGTAAGGCGTTGTGAAGGGACATCTGAAGTCTTTTACTCCCGGGAAAGGTAGCCATATCAGAATGGGCGAGTAAGGGTAGAAAAATTGTAGTCGCTAGAGAATTTCGACTGTGTTTGCTATAACCAACGTCCTAGATAGAAAGGTCTGAAGATATGTGTCATTGGCCCTGAACCGCTTTCGCTGGGCTTTGCGGCCCCGAGTCGTCCCCCGGGATGAGAATGAGAATGAAACTCGAGGTTTTTCATACTGCCGTTAGCTAGACGCAGGGCGCGATTGCCCTTAGTGTAGCGTTGGTGTGCAGGACCCTGCAGTCAACACAATCCCCTCGAGAGGGCAAATTGATGCTAACGAAGTTCCTGCACGGTAGAAGGGCCTGCTCAGTGACACACAACTGTTGAAGGCATATCGATCCTGCAGCGTGGCGGGACGCTGGAACGGCTCCTTGCGCCTGCCGCTTGCCGCTTGCCGCCAGGTGCCTGCGTCCGTTGCACACAGGATGCCTCGTATGCCCTACCCGTGTTGGGCGATCAGCGACGACGCTTGCACTCGCTATCGATAATCTTTTTCGATCGGCGTGCGAGCAAGCTCCGGTCGTTTGTTTACGATTCTCCGTCCGAGACCTGACTTGATCACGTATGGTTTGCACGCTCTTCCTTCTTCTTTTGGATGCGTCGAGCGACATAGACCTCAAGAGTCTGGCCCTTTTCCGCTGCGCGCTTCTGATATATTGCCTTGTCATCAACGCTGAGCTTCGCGATCTTCTTCGCTAGCTTCCTTGCATCTTTGTCCTGTGATGTGCCTTCCTTCTTGCTCTTTGACTTTTTGCTTGCGGTAGCTTCTTTGTCAGGGCCGCGCTTGCGCTTGTTCTTCTTGTCCGCAGACTTCTTCGCTGGCTCGCTGTCCGAGACAGACGTGGCGGGTGTGCTTGTGCCAGAGGGCGCAGCTGAGGCGTCGGTCGGGGCTGCCGAGCTGTCCGAGTCTCCGAGTGTCCCAGCGATCGATTCCCCCTTGACAAAGAACCCATACAGGCCACCACGGTTGATACCCTTCTTTTGAATCTGGCTAAGGGTGCTCTGCGAAACGATCAGGATACGCTGATCACGAGTATGAAGATCATGTATACCTCTTGACCGCTGCCAATGTTCTTCAAGCTGTCGTCAAATGCGCGCATCCACCACTGATCGTCGGTCGTGTATGCTGCCTTCTTCTTGCCGAGGCCGAGCTGATCCTGCTTGTGGGCGATAAGAAGAGGCTTCTTGATGCCGCGGCCCTCTCCATCGAGCGAGTGGCCGGAACCCTGCCATCCCTGCTTACGCAGATATGCTTCTGCGTTCATTGTCGTATGGTTGTCGTAAGTGTCAACGGTTCGGGGGTTTCTTCTCTCCTTCTGTCTCGAACTTATTTGTGGGGTGGTCTTGGCTAACTAGCGCCCGCTAGCGCGACCCTGAGATACGATCAATCGTTCCTGTTCCTTTCGTCGACCTCCAACAACGATCCTGGGCCAAGATAATCAGTGCTTGATGTTCAGTCTTCACGAAGAGAAATCTCTGACATCCTGACCGGAGGATCTGGAATTCTCAAAATAATCATGAAGGCTTGCACTCGCGCGCTAGCCGCATGAGACACGACCTCCGAATCAGCCATTTCCTCACTCCATCACTTCTAGAGCACCGTCTTGCTACTGTGAGAGTTACTACTATGGTCCAGTCTGGAGGTATCCAGCGATTCTCACTTATTTCCCGGCTGCTGCGTTGACCTGAGCACCCCTTCTCTGCCGGTGCTGCTTCTTTCACTTTCATCATGAGATCCACCCACGTGGGCGCTGGTCGCGCCTCCTTCACTTCCGATTCGAGTACGCACGACAATGTTTTCTGCTCGAGGTTTCCACGACTGCGTTCTTACAACCGCCTCCGGACGCTCTCTTGCACTCGTCGCCTAGTGATCGTATCTGCCTTTATCATTGGTTTTGCCTTAACGGCCATCATGAAGTGGGAGCACATCGTCTGGCTTGCAGCATGTACAGCAGGTGCCTCTCCGCTATTGCAGTTTGGTCAAGGTGGTACTTTCGACTACCCGGGACTCCGATTTGGCGCCGACGGGAAATTCTCCATCACCGTGTTCAGCGACATGCATCTTGGCGAGCGTAGGTTCGAGCGCTCTATGGCCTTACAGACCGTACTAACTGCCTCTAGCGGCATGGAGCGGTGCTGGCAAGGGCCCCAAGGCCGACCTGAAGACCATCGGCGTAATCAACTCCGTTCTTGATCATGAGCATTCCAACATGGTAGTCCTCAATGGCGATCTCACATCGTGCGAGTTCGTTGCACCTGAGAACGTCACCACTCTCATGGATCAACTCACCTCCCCTCTTGTAGATCGTAACATGCCTTTCGCCGCCACCTTTGGCAACCACGACATGTCCAAGACGTGCAGCACGCGCATCATGTCCGAGCATATGTGGGACAATATCAAAGGAAAGGATGGCAAAAAACTTTCCTACACCACCTCTTCGGTTTCTGGTCCGTACGAGAAGATTGGCACGAGCAACTACTACATTCCCATCTACAGCTCCAGAGGTGGCGGCAATCCGCACTTGTCCATGATGCTCTGGTTCTTCGACAGTAAGGGTGGACGTGACCTAGCGAAGGTCGACTCCAATGGCAACGATGTGCCTGTCGACAACTGGGTCGACGACAAGGTGAGTTTAGAGCCCTCTATGCCTCCATGCTGGTCTTTCAACAGGTTCCTGTGGCAACACTACTGACATACACCGCAGGTCACAAGCTGGTTTACTCTCACCCGCGACACCGTCAACCAGCAGCAAGGTCGTGTTGTTCCGAGCCTTGCATTCGTACACATCCCACCTCATGCTACACGCGCATACCAAGACAGCAAGCCGAATGCAGCGAACAGACCTGGTCTCAACGAAGAGCTTATCGGCCATCAAGGCGATGTCTGCGATGGCAATAATGACTGCAAGTACTCCGGCGCCGACGCGTACTTTATGAAATCACTTGTCGAAACTGAAAGCCTACTGGGGGTCTTTTCTGGTCACGATCATGGCGTCGATTGGTGTATGAAGTGGTCTAAGGACCTGCCCGATAATTCACCGAAGAATGGAAACGGCTTGAGTTTGTGCTTCAATCGTCACTCTGGCTATGGCGGCTACTCCGAATGGGCTCGTGGAGGTCGTCAGATCACGATCGACGAGACTAAACTTGGTGGTGATAACGCTATAGACACCTGGATTCGCTTGGAGGACGGCAGCATATCCGGTCATGTGGCCCTCAACTCCACTTTCGGACAAGATCAATATCCTACCGTTGTAGCCCTCAAGAGTACTGGCTTGTAGGAGAAGTCGGCTCTGGCAACTTCGAAGGCTTCCAGTCTGTTGAATACGATCAGGGCTGGGCGTAAGAAGCTTGCAAATCTATTCTCGAAACAAATGGACCAAGGCTTATGACTTACGCAAGGAGCTACACTTTTGATGCGCTGAGAGCTACCGGTCGTCTACATTATGGCAGCCATGTACCAAACAAATCAAAAGTACAAATCAAGCTTCTCCCCATTAAAATATTTGCGAAGCGTACTGGGTACCTTCTAGATGACATGGAGATTGAGACATAATGCAGCGCAACTTCAGAAATCAAGCGCCACATTGAGAGGCACGGGTACATTGTGATGTTAAGTTATGATACTACGCTGGCTGCATCCTGGAAGCTGGCTGATCTCAGGCGCAACATCTGCTGCTTCCTGGACCCCCAGAGACATCTCACTACCGTTCAAGCTCTGTGTGAAGAACACTCTACACCTTCACAAGTAGGGCGGGCATTGCCACTTGATACAGGGAACAAAGGCACCCCAGTGAGACTTCCAAGGTCACACGAAAGTCGGGAACAACAAGCAGACATGGTAGAAATGAAACACTCTCGTGCGTGTGAGAATCGGCATGTTCTAAAATGCCTGGACTGAGATATCTGATCAATCCATGGATGGCAAAGGACACAACTTCGTTCAGCCTACGTCTGCGCGTTGGAGCTCGGTGGTGCGGGAAGCGTTGCTGGAGGGCTGTCCTCTCCTCTTAGGTGATCTCTCGGTTGCATAATAGTACGCCGAACTTACGTGCAATCCTTAGGCACGATAGTTGCAATGAAATAACTATCGAGCAGGTACATGCAATGGACTCACTATCGAGCAGATCAGCCATTCGTAACGCATGACCTAAAAAGCTTGGTAACGCGCGTTGATAACAAGGCTATACTCACTAAAGTCATCCATGATCACATCCAGAATGTCATGGCCGGCCCAAACGGCTTATGGAGGGATAAAGTCAGGACCTGAAATGTGGTTAGCGAAGCCATCGGCGATGATGGCAACTTCAAGAACACTCACTTCTGCAAAGGGCTTGAATTAGCGCACATTAGTATTGCATTCCGCGTAGCTCACGATTTAGACCCTGCTGCCAAGCTGTACATCCACGACTACAACCTTGAAGATAACACTTTTGGCCAGCACAAAAGCATGCTAGAGTATGTCAACAGGTGACCGGCTGAAAAGAATTCAACCGCCATCATTGGCTGACGGACACACATAAAGCTCGACGAGCGTGTGTTTCACCACCATCTCCTTGCAGAGCACTTGTGCTTGACGCTCAGATGGTGCCGATAGCTTGGGGATCGCACTGACAGAGCTCGCAGAGATTGATAAGAATCCCGAAAAAGCTATTACAGAGCTTGACTTCCTCGGGCCTGGCACTTCAACATACTAGAAGGCTGTATAAGCCTGCTACCACGTTCCTGGTCGCGCCGGTGTCACAACCTGGGAGGTGAAAGATGAGCGATCCCAACGAGTCCACACTGGACAAGGATCTGTCCAAGCAGAACGACAACCCTAAGGACGCAAATTTTCAGATCGCGGATGATTTCAAGCTTCTGCAGAAGTCATAGACGATCGATGGAGGTACATATCTTAAAAAATATCTGTTGGCATAAACACTGGAACCATATAAGCTGCGCAAAATGCGAAAGCCGAGCGTGAGAACCCTGATTCGCGTCATATGCCTTAAATAGTTGGATGTCCCAGTCGGGAGACGTTGGAGTAAAAAGAAATCTTGCTTATCACAGTTGAGAGATTGCAACTCTGTGTTCATGTACTAATTCTGCGATTCTTATGCGGGAAATTCTATAGCTCACCCTGCTCCTGGGCTCACAGAGTGGGCCTGAAAATAATCTGCATCGCAAAAGAGCTTTCTTCTTCCAAATGTACCGTGGAAGCTGTTGATGATTTACGTAGATGGCGTCGTTGCCTTCATTCCTCCATTCTTTGCCCTGACCATCGCAAAGAGCCTGGCTACCGCAGACACTAGTGCCTCTGCTGGAGTCCCTCAGCTCTATCTCTGTATGCACGTGTCTCGTAGACCACCGACTGTCTGTAGAGCCGGACCAGGACTTTCCTTCTACGCTGTAAGACACACCTCGGCGACTCTCTTGCCAATAGCACAACCCATCGTCGTCGACTTCGACATCTCCCAAGCTACTGCAAGTGATGCCTTGCTGTGTCACATACGTCGAGACGTTTTTACCTTTCCTCTTCATGCAAGCATCGGTGGATTGACCGACGGTTCATTTTACAACGTAGCCATTTCCAGAAACTTCATTCGGCTGGTGAACGCATACCTTCACCTCAGACTCTTATTGCCGCATTAGCTGTACGAAATTTTAGTTATCCACCGGGGAGACTTACTTCCTTTCGAAGCTTCTGTCAGCTGCAACGAAGAAACGCTTACACAAAGGGCTAATGCGGTTGTGAATCTCATGATGCAAAGGCGATTGAGAAGGATATTAGGTCCTGCTTGAGAAGAGTAGAGGTGCGGACACGAATTATTAACTTTCCTCAAAGAATCCGTGTCTTGCACAAGGAAGGCATGGCTGCGCGACTATAGCAACCACTACCACGCCAGTATGTGCAGATGCCATCTGTTGTTCCAGCCGAGGTGTCTCACATGATTCCCTCCTCAGTCGCGCACGCTCGGCGTTTGCCTTCTCCGCAGTGAGATGCAGGTGCGACTGTCATGCGGGTCGTGTGTATTCAGCGACGCCAGCTCCGGTGGAAAAGTCGATGCGGGGCTGGCTGCGCTACGTCGACGTGGCGGCTCGGTGCGGGAGCGGGATGGGTGAGGTTGGCATGTGGTTGGCTGCTGGCGTGCACGAGGCTGAGAGCGACTTGACCACACCAGGAACTTCCCCAGACGTCTCGCACAGCTTCAGCTGGCCACAAACACACTAAGAAATCCCGTGTGCCTTACATATCCCGTCACTACCTATTGCGCCTGTGTCCTGCCCGATCCAGCATTATAGACTCGCGACGCTTCGTGGCAATTCCCAGAACCGGCTCTCGTATATGCAGGAACATCACGCATCGTTCAAATGCAGCTGTTGAGGCTGGCGTTGTAAGCTCTCAAACCGAGCTAGTTAGTCTGTTATCGTGCCCGTGGTCGAAAGACTTCTCCAGGGCTCTCGGACAGCCAGCCTGCAGCCCACCTGTGATCATTCTCGGTCAGCGAAGATGGCGGCAACCATCGCCTTGGCCTGACGTGGCGTCAAATACCTCAGCTAACAATACTCTACAATTCCTTTAGTTCATGTTCAGCACGCCCGATAACTTTCGCCTAGACTCTGTGTATGGCGTACGTGTGTGTGTGTGGAGTATCTGTTCCAGATCAGCCCAGGCGCGGGCGTTCATGCAGGCCTCGAACTCACTGAGACCGCACTGCTCTAGTATAAAAGTGCAGCCTGTGATTGTAGTTCGAATTATATTTTCAATAGCATCTGAGATTACTCCAGGCTAGCTACACGTAATCCAAACACTTTCAGAGCCAGAATGGCTTCCATCCAAGACGATTACTCGTGTTATATCACCATTCAGAATGAATCAAACTCAGACTTCCTCTTAGCAGACTTTGGGATCGACGATAACGAGGGCACATGGCCTATGTATCAGCCGTTCAACACCATCGAAGCCCACTCATCTGGAACAGTACATTTGAAAGACCGCCTGGGTTAGTAGCTATGCATGCGGACAGAGAGACGACACTAACGTATATTAGGTGCTGACGGCTCCAAAGGCTGGGTGCTGTATGAGGTGAAGGTTGGCGATGGAATAGAGCAGTTTCAGCTGAGGTTCAGAGACCCCACTGGCTGGTCGAAGAATCATTTCGAAGCCCGCTCGAGCAATAACGGTCGACTGAACATAGAGGTCAAAAATTGGGAGTCTAGAGGCCATCCTTTCTTCGGTAAGTCTATCCGCTATTTCATGATCACGGCTGACTAAACTCCTTCAGTCACAGTCGTTGTTCGGACCAACCCGCACGCGTTGACTGCCTCGACTCTAATACCGAGGCACGCTGATCAGCGATTTGACGCTTTTGCTGGTGATGGCATGCACGCCAGTTTCGAGATTGGGTTCGACTATCCTGGGCCGGGAGAAAAGCATCCCATCCATGAGAACATTGCTATCGCGGCGTTTCTTAACTCCTCGGTCGTGTTCCCCAAAGCTACGACATACAACAATCTAAATCACAAACAGTGGGAGTACTTCCGCGGTATGATCTGGAACGATGACCCAGAGTGTCTTCTGTTCGAGAAGTCAACCGACGATAATCGCTTGTTTGGCATCGGTGCCGACTGGTACCAGAAGTTCAAGCTCGGCGACGCGAAATGCATGACCCAGAGATCCCACTTTGGCGATCTCCAATTCCTTCACGCAATGGGCGCCGCAGACGGTGAGATGCCACATACCACGCGTGAACGTATGCTCCAATGGATGGGAGTCATGTACAGGCTCTCTTGCGGCAATCAGGGCGTGTCGGAAGATCAGCACCTTCGCGAGCACTTCGACGACTCTATGTTCAATCGCAAGACGGATCCGTCTGGCGGAACCACTCTGAGAGATCTCATACTCGCCGACAGACCAGAGTATAGAGGCAGTAACATCCCGTTGCGAGCATTGGGTATTTGTATGCACATGATACAGGATTCTTACGCCATGGGCCATGTGCAAAGGAGACTCCTGAATCGTTGGGACTTTGAGCGCCGTGATAAAAACGGCTATCTTGTCTTCAGGCCGGGAGCCTGGGCTCAGTGGGGTCCCATAGTCTCGTTCCATACCTACGGCACCCAGGATGAAGACAGACATTCTTTCTACGATGGGTTGGAAGGAGCACACGTCCCGAACCCGAGGGACATTGGATCATTCAACCGTCTGCTCGGTGCACGAGATGCCATCAACGCTTGCATCTTGCTCATCAATGCCTTCGCACGCAAACAGTCGTGGTCTGAGCTCCGCCTGGAGATGGAGACTAGAGTGTTTGCCATTGATCCGAATGCAAAGCCCTGCAACTCGGCGGTCGACAACTCTATCCCAGGTCTTGATTATGCGTATCCTGAAGAGACGTACCGTGCTCCCGAGGGAACAACATACCACACTGGGCTGGCTGAGAAAAGATTGCTTCTAGATCCTGAAGCCGGTATACAGATGGGCGCTGTCATGCAGCAACACGGAAAGATGCAGTGGCTACGTCGCCTTGTACTGACGCTCACCGTTCTAGTCATCTTGCTCTTCGCCATGTGGCTGAAGGACTGCTTTTCTGGTAATCAGACTCACGTGTGAGTTTGGATAAAGATGTTCAAGCGCTGCAGCAAGAGTGGCTTTCATAGATGCGGTAGCTCTAGGCATGTACAACCACTTTCGGCGCAGAATTGAATATGAGTACGATATATACAGGGAACGGGAAAATGATGGGCCTTACTCTGGTCGAAAAGGAGGCATCTGTAAGATCAAGCCGTGTCAAGCATCCGATCGTGCCCACGTCGCAGCTAGAGCCCAACTCGAAATCAAGCGAAGCCAAAGAAGTTCATATCGTCCGCACCCCTGATGGGTACAGTGTGTCCAACGTTCTGCGCGAAGATGCCCTGAACGGAAGCACCGTAGATAGTCTTGGTATAGCCACTCTGAGGGGTGTTAGCTTGTGTGCTCTGCGGCGAATTGTAATTGTAGCCGAAGACCCCGGACCACTCCTTCATAGTCTCCTGGTAGTTCTGGGGAAGAAGGGTTGTATCTGCGCTACCGTGGTAGATCTGCATCTTGGGGCGAGCACCGGCGTAGCCGGGGTACATGTTCTTGACAACGTTCGCCCAGGCCTGAGGAGTAGCAATAGAGTTGCCCTGGGAGCAAGTGCTGTTCCAGGCATCAACCGCACCAGAGGCAGAAACGAAGCAGCCAGCAGGTACGCCAGAGTATACGATGGCCGCCTTGAAAATGTCAGGGTAGGTGGCGGCCATGACATTGGTCATCATGGCGCCACTGCTGGATCCAGTTACGAAGACCTTGGAGGAGTTGACTTTGTACTGCGAGACTGTCCATTTAACCATGTTTGCGATGGTATTGCTGTCTCCGCCTCCGTTGTGAGTCAGGGTTGCCTTGCTGCTCACATCCCAGCAGGTACCGGAGTGAGGAGAGCTAGGGTAGATGACAATGAAGCCGTACTGCTCTGCGAGCTTTGCGTAAGGGCTGCCGGTGTAGTAAGCCTGCGCCGTGCCGGTGCAGTAGTGGATGGCAACGATGACTCCAGGAGAGGCCGCCAGTTTCTTTGGCACATAGATGTAGAATCCGGCGTTGGTTGGCGCAGTCCCGAAAGACGTGACCTGTGACAGCTGGCCAGGTGTTGGCGCACGCTTCCCAAGAGTAGCGGCCGCCGCCACGGAAAGGAACGAAGTGAGAGTGGTGAGGAAGCGCATGTTGTATGTTGTTCAATGGATGTGGGGATCAAAGCCAGTCTCTGAATGCTTCTTGGCGACGTGTCGGCGCACTCATATACATTCTCGAATCGATCCTACGTAATTCAACCTCAGCCACGTAAGAAGTCGTTTTACCCCATGGAATCTATGTGAAACAAACATCTCCACTGCGCAAAGTGGCTCAATTGTCTTAAACGGTACGAGCTCGTTTAACCCAGGAGCGCAAGGCTTCTTACAGGTCGTTCGAATTCGAATTCAACCGTAATTTTGCCTGATCAGCTAAGTCGTTCGTTGCGGCTACCTGCTCCCGCGGCGCTTTGATGTTTCGACAAAGCAATGTTCGTGAGAAGTTCGACGCAATAAACGAGTAATGCCGAAACATTCATTTCCGGGCGATCATGCGTGCGCATCTTCGTCCTCGACCTGGCCATCCCGGGTCTCGATCCTTTGGTCCAGTTAAGGAGAGACTGTTCTTCTATGAAGAAAGCACGTATATGCGACAGCGTCCCTCGCCTAGGTCGTGACTCCCAGCGTGAGTTCCGTATCCTTTGGACAGTGTTATTCTACGTGAGGCTCATGCTGTTACGATGAGCACAGGAGCACTGTGTTCAGGGCGTTTTCACGCCTGTCGTCTCCATGGAAGACTGTTGTTGCTTCGGCTGTTTGACGTGGCGGGCAACACAACTGGCGTCAATGAGTGCGCCGAGGCCACAACACCAATGCGCGAAATAAGTATGCTGAGCCTAGAAACTTTGAGCGAAGATCACCATGTGCTTATACTGTCAATATATGAAATTGAGGCTTGCCATCTACGAACCCAGACATGCAGCGAGCACAGCTCTAATTAGACAAGCTGATATCGGTGGTTCGGTGCTGTTGCCTAAGGTCGCGGAGTCGGATCGGAGGGTGTTGCCGGTGAACGCAGCAAATCGTGTCGCAAAGCTTGACATCGGGTCAGAAGCTTACCCCGAGCCGTTGTGGTGCTTATGCTCTTACAGCCAATCAGGGGGTACTGCTGGCGCCGCAAAGCTTTTAATACATCCAAGCCAACTTGCATTGTCGTTGTGCAGCTTTTTCAGCGGCCGTTCGGTGTTCGTTAGGCAACCACGATGGGCGACAGCTTCGCGATTCTGGCCGGACTCGATGACATCACACGCTGTGATTGGTTAGCATGCCGCCACGAAGAAGACGCGAACAAACACCACAATGCGGGCGATTCGGACGTCTCGGGCTCAGCGTCGAATGGACGGACTTTCGGGGTTTCCTAGCTCAAATTGCGCATAACTATCTGGAGCAGATAAGTATGAATTGCGCCCGGCTTGAGAATATTATAGCAATCGTCAGACTCTGATTGAGGATCTATTGCCGCGAGATCATCATGTCGCAACAACCTTTGAACATTCTCATATCTGGTGGAGGTATCGCTGGTGCTTCGCTGGCATTCGCGCTCGCCCGTCAGCCTGGCTTCAAGATGCAACCCAACATCACTCTCATCGAGAAGGCTCCATCACCCCGCACGACAGGACAGGCTGTAGACATTCGAGGGTCAGGTAAACGATTTTCGGATCTGTCAGTAGGCACATATTGACACCTTGCAGGAGTAGACGTGATCACCAAACTTGGCCTAGAGCCTGCGATCAAAGCCCGACACACCTCGGAGACGGGCATCTCCTTCCTGGATTCCAAAGGTGTTACGGCAGCGATCTTTCCTGCCACTGGCGATGCCAAAAATCAAGGCGCAAGCAGCGAGTACGAGATTTTGCGAGGCGACCTAGCTGGTCTGTTGCTCGATGGAGTCAACGAGGCAAAAGAGAAGGGAGCGAGAGTTAATCTTGTCTACGGTGAGTCCATTGAAAATTTGGAAGAGCACGGTGATGGGTCTGGCGTAGACGTCTATTTCACCAATGGGAAAGTCGACAACCAGAAGTTTGACGTTGTCATTGGTGCAGACGGCATTGCAAGCAAGACCCGCAGCTTGGTATTCGGCAAAGCCGATCTGAAGGAACACATCAAACCGTCTGGCCTTTACATTGCCTTCTTTTCGATCCCACGAATCCCTGAGGATGACTCGCTTTGGCGATGGTGTCAAATACCACCTGTATGTGAAATCTTTGTGAGGATCGTTTAGTGCAGGCTGACCAGTAACAGGGCTTGGGTATGCACCTCAGACCGCATTGCAATAAGAAGACGATGGGTGTGTACCTGTCGATCTGCCACTCAAAGCAAGATTATTTGCCAGAGCTGGAAGATGTTATTCACTCAGACACCGCTACACAGAAGAACTATCTCCGTCAAAGGTTCCAGAACGTTGGGTGGCAAAGTCGACGCTTCCTCGATGGCATGGATGCGACTGATGATTTTTACATGTCACATTGGTAAATCTTGCACGAACATATGCATGCAACGTTACTGACGAAGACAGGTGCCGAGTGGTGACACCGAAGTACACCAAGGGCCATTGCGTAATCCTCGGAGACGCTGCCTTCGCGACTATGGGCATTGGTACAAGTCTAGCAATGACTGGAGCGTACTGCATAGCTGGAGAGCTGTCAAAAATAGAAACTGCGACCCAGGTCCCGGATGCGTTGCAGAAGTACGAGGATCTGGTGCGGCCGTATATCGAAGAGACCACGAACCCTATGGGTAGCAGTGTAGGCATGCAGATTGCCAATCCCCAGACCGCATGGGGCGTATGGGCTTTCCAGATGGTTCTTAAGGTAGTCACACTCTTAAAGATACCACAGCTAATGATGCGTTTCTTTGGCGACGGTGGCAAAGAGGAATGGACAGTGCCAGAGTATGGCTGGTGACCGAAATCTTGATGGATGATCAACTCGTCCACCGCAAAAGATCTCACGACCCTCAACTCATTCACTAGCAATAATTTTGACCATTAATACCCCGACAATTTAGCTCTGATGACGCTGGGCTTGTCTTCTACGCCACCCGTGGGACATTCTTTTGCTCAGCCAACAGCCAGACAAAATTTGCATCTCCTGTGACCTGCTTCGTCTCCCTGTATAGGATCTCAAACCCTGCCTCCTCGAGCATTTTCACGCTGCCAGCTTCACCCCAGCTGCTCCAGTACATCCAGCCCTTTTCCTCGTCAAGCCAATTATCCATGATTGTGGTTTCGGATTCCTCCACTGCAAAGTTAGCGAGCAGCAGACCGCCGGGTTTCAGCCAGCCGGCAATCGTTTTGACTAATTGGGTCTGCTCTTCGCGAGGTAGATGAATGATGCTGTAAAAACCCGTGACAACCTCGAAAGACTGGTCAGGGAACGACAAAGCCAACATGTCACCTTCTACAAGAGTAAGGCGGTCTCTATATTCAGACAATTTCTGGCGGGCGAGGTCGAGTTGGGATGTCGATAGGTCGTTCCCGGTTACATGGAAGACAGGCTCTTTGACGTCTAGGAGGTACTTTGTGGCTGGCACACCAGCACCACAGCCGAGCTCGAGGACTTTCACTGAATCGCCAGGATGTGGCTTCAGATGAGAGAGCAGTATGGCAAGGTAGTTGATTCTGACAGGATCGTCCGGCTTGGTAAACACAGCATTGTACTTGTCTGCTATGGCGTCGTAGGCAGCCTTGAGGCGGACCTTCATGCCTTCGGGTACTGCCGAATCTTAGCATTGACTTTCGAGTATCAGCGACCATACCTTTGTCTGACATGATTGTAGATGAAGGCAAGTCTTTTCGTGTTGATGCGAGAACGCCAGTTGATATGGGCTGATAGCACCTTCTGCATCGGGTTAGTGTGTTCCCAACCGCCCTATGCTGCCTCATGGCAGATATTTGACTCATCGAGCCTGCATGGAATTATATGACGTGCTGTCGGTTGAGAAACGGTACAAATTGTCTGGATCGTAGCCGGTCACCGGAATTGTATGTCGACACATGCAGCCTCAGAAACCTCCAAAGGCCCGCTTTTCGGAAGGCTCGCCTGCTTGACGGCTCCGGCAGCAACGGAGCGCGAACAGACCTTTGGGCTATTAAGCCCAAGACAGCGGCAGACACAAAGTGCTGTGACTATAAACGGCACGCAATGGCACCGGAGTATCCATGTAGGCCCTTAGTGACCTCGGGCTATGATGTGGTTTTCCGGGCTTTGCGGCTTCTGCGGCCTCCGCAACATCTGTGGTGCAACACAACTCATATAAAGCCGCCAGTACAATCTCACAGTTCCGTATTCAATCATACTGATACTTCCTCATTCAGAGCTCCTCAGCGTTCACTCTTCTTCGTCCCTGATATCATGGCTCCCCTGACAGAGGTCATAAAGATGCTAATAGGGCAAGCTTTCGGCCAGCTTCCGATCCCTAACCTGGACCTTACCGGCAAGACTATAATCGTGACCGGCGCCAATACTGGTCTAGGGTTCGAATGCGTCAGACATTTGTATGTACTGTTGTCTATCTAAGCTGTCGGCATTTTGACTAACACCACGAAGAGCACGGCTCAATGCGTCACACATCGTCCTCGCCTGTCGGGATGTTCAGAAGGGCGAATCAGCTATGCAAAGAATAAGAGACGAGGCGAATTGCGGGATAAACACGAAGCTAGAGGCATGGTGCTTGGATCTCAGCTCTTACGACAGCGTCCTGGCATTCAGCGAGCGCATGAGCACTGGACTCCATCGCCTCGATGCTTTTATTGCCAATGCAGGAATGGAAGTTCAAACCTTCCAAGTGGCCGAGGGCATCGAGAAACATCTTACAGTCAATGTTGTCTCGTGCTTCATGAGTGCCATTGCTTGTCTACCGCTGCTTCGAAAGACATCTAAGGACTTCGACACCCAAACCACCCTTACGTTTTGCGGATCGATGTATCACATCTTCGGACCTGACGGTGAATTCGATGCTGGTCTGGATGAGAACGCCGATATGTTCGAATTGCTCAGTGATCCCACCCGCACAGACATTATCTGGAGATATGCGCTGAGCAAGCTCATGGTGCATCAGTGTTTCGATGAACTGGTATCGCGATTGGAACACAATGTGAATCATACGAATTCGCGGGTCACTGTCAACATCGTCAACCCAGGCTGGTGCGGCACGGAGCTCTCGCGTGCGAAACCTTCAAATCTGGGTGAAAAGTTTTGTTTTGCTCTCATGGGGTGGACGGCCGAGAAGGGCAGTCGAATTTACCTCCATGCGCTAGCTGCTGGACGGAGCAGTCATGGACAGTACCTATCAGAAGGCAGCTTCAAAGTTGAATCGCAGTATGTGCGCAGCGAACGCGGCCGACGGATTCAAGCGAAGATGTGGGAGGATCTGATGACCAGATTAGAAAAGGCTGCGCCAGAAGTTGCGAGACTAGTTTCGTAGTGATTAAACTCATTGCGCGTCTTCGGTCGTTTTGTAAATTATCCATTTGGAGTTCGTGGCTTTACATATGCAGTGCTGATTGTCAGAATTACAGTGTTCATTTCAAGGCCAGCCTATAGCTCGGCTAGTTACAGATTGTGCACAATTATGAGCTGTTGAGATTCTTGTAGATTTCGATTGATAGGCCTGCTGCTCCAGACGAACGCTTTGCGCTAAGCTCTGTGCTATCAACACCATGCACTGAGGTCGATGATATCTTCAAGAAACTCATCCCAGATCAGATGCGGATTATCAGAGTCAGATCTGGGAGCGTTAAAAACGCTTTTGTCTCGTTCTGCGCTTTGGTCGTGGACGCTTTGTATCGAACAGTCGAAAGAATGGATGTCGTTTGAGGAAGACTTCTCCAAAAACGCGTATTCCGAGACTAGTCCTAGACCGGACTTCGACGTGTTATGACCTTGAGATGAAATGGATCCTCTGTGTTTCGCGTCATGCACTCGACGCATAAGTCGCGCTATTGGCTTCCACAACAAACCAGACTGAGAATCGGCGACGATGCGGGCATAGTAGCGGTACGCGTCTGAAGCAACTTCGAAAGCTCGGGTTGAAAGGGGATCAGATAGCCTCGTCAGCAATTCGGCGAGGAGAACAGCCAGCGCATGCCATTGCACCCAGTTCTTCCAGGCCCATGGTTTGAGCTCGGATGAGGGAACTTCCAAGTGTAACTCCAGAACTTCTGTTGCAGCTAACATGATGTCAAAGTCATCCGATAAGGGTACACTTCCGTTTGATTGCCGATAAGGTGGCCTTCGCAAAAGCAGCTCGAGACTGCGATGTATTTTACGCCCAGATGTCACAATGAGAACGTGCACGGGTACAAGAGATCTGTTGATCCGTTCCGCTAGCTCGTCAACATGAGTGCCAAAGTCCATAACAAGCTGCTTCCTCTCGGTCCAGGTGCTGGCTCCAAACCTACCCAAGTCATACATCTTGCGTTGACAAAGCATGGCATGGTAAGTCATCATGGAGTGAGTCATGTCCGTAATTGCGGGTCCAGATAGAGCCCCTTCGCCGCCTTCTGGACTGCTGTAGCTATCGTTGATGTCCAAGGGTGGTGTCTGAAACGCACTGGATGGCAGAATGGGTATCGTACCGCGATCGAGAGCAGCATGGGTATCAAGCACGCCGATGGCGTAGAGAGTTCTCCGGCGAGCATCAAGCTCAAGAAACGTGAGCTTAGCTGGATCCTCGTCTCCGAGACGCAATGCGGTCGCGATCCTGGCGGCCACGGCCACCAGTGTCCACGTGGTCGCATTATTTAGACAAGTTCTAAGCCCGATCTAGTAGATGTCAATCCTCGTATCGAGCTGGCTAAAGCGTTTTAACCACTGACCATATATATGACCAGAGCTTGAAGGGTGTGCAGATCGGGGTGACTGAGCAAATTGGAGGATGCCAGGAAACCTTCGGTTGCAACCCGATAGGATCTAAGAAGTTCGCTACGCGAACCAAGACCTGCAACTTCAGCTTCATAGTCATCAATTGTGCATACTGCCATGAAATACATCGCATACTCAAGGGCGAGGATGTTTGCAGTCTGCGCGCCCGTCGAAGAGGCCAGTCTGATCCTGGCGAGGGCTGTTGGCAGGTGGACCACTTTATACACTGTGTCGACACGATCTCTGAATAACTCGAACAGCTTTTCACTGATTGCAGGCGGGGAAGATGGGAATTCCATATCATGACTTTGCATGTTCGGAAAAACCAGGTTCACGCCCACTGAAGCGGTCTCTCCTGGCCCAAATTTTGGCTCCGCATGGACCTCCAGTAAACCTTCCTGTTCATCACTAGAGTCGTCAAGAATCTCTCGAACACCCGAGATGCTCTCAGCTAAAGACGACCAGAAATCCAGAGCCAAGAATTGACTATGATCAGGCTGAAGTTTGGATTGCTCTGTGCAGGTTGATCCCACCACAGTTGCCTAGAAGTAGCAAGTCAGTCGTGTATTGCAGCAATCTGCAGCTCATGCTCAGTTTCACCTTTGTGCCCTGGTCAAGGAGAGCCTCCAGCTGCTTCAAACTTGTCTCCAACGATTTTTTCTGCGTCTGTTTAGACCCACTTTTCCCTCGCGGAAGACGTGCACGTTGCACACTCTGGCAAGCCAGGCCTGCAGCACGGCAGGAGCTGCATGGGGAGCCTTTGTCACAGCGTAGCTTTCTCTGCTTGCACTGCTGACAAGCGAGACGTGGCGCAGGGTCCATTATTCAATTAGGAGCCAGCAATGCGTTAAACTTGTAGCATCAGAAAGCTGAGGACTTGAGACATCACTGTACTGACATACAATTGCGACCTTGCTTGTGAGTTGATGTTGAGGGTTGCGAGCGTGCACAGACTTTAAGGAGACTGCCGGACGCGTTAGACCATGACGTCATGACTTATTCGTCTCTCTGTCCACCGTCAGACACTATCAATCGTCACAGCAAACAGCACTGAAACTGCAGGGAATACGGAAAGTGATGTTTCTTCCAATGACAGATGGCACTTCTATTGATAATGGATCATACGTCTATGCGCACAGCGAAGTCAACACTACCTAACATAGGTAGGTAATTATGCATTGAACAACCCTGGGTCAATTGTCAAGTTTATGAACGGTTGTGAGATTCAAAGTATTAGTATAACTTCGCTGGTTCAGCGAGGAGACAAAAGCTGGCATATCATCAAGCACAAACTTCGCAATGTCTTCTTTCCATGGGATTGCTAAAGCCGACGTCGCGCATCCCTTGATGCGAGGCACCCGAGCAGAAGTGATCACACAGGCCCACAGATCAATACAACTGTAAATGGGCACTGCAGCGGGTATTACCATCAATACTGCTGCGCGTAATATTATCGAATACCAATGTGCATCCACAAACCCCCTGGGAACAACGAAAGATATTCGGGCGGCTCCCACATCATGGTAATTTGAGTGCCTTATCTTCAGGTTTATGTGCTTGTATCTCGTGTCTCGTTACTGCCAGCAACGAAACTCACAGGCTCTCCAGGTTCTCGAGGTTCACACATAGCGAGTTCCACGCCCACGGATCTCCACCAGCTTGAAAAACACGTTGTCAATCCTGCATCTAGACTCAGCGCCGCTGTCAAGCTCCACTACTACCACTTCTGCACTATCATAAACACCCGTAGACGCTCTCACTTTATCTCGAGCAACTCTTCTAATGATAGCTCAGCGTGGTCAGTCTGTCTTCGTTCACCTTTATTCAAGACTCAAAAGGCGTCTTCATCATACTCTTGGCCTGGTTTATTCGCTTGTCTTTCGCATTTTCGCCGGGCGCTCTCCTGAGATCGCACTCAATATCAGCAATTTCCGTGGTTCTCGATGCGTCTTCAGTCGCTCTAGAGATGTCTGAAGAAACGAAGCCCCTCAAATCCGATCACCTTGCGGAACTAGGACATCCTGCAGGCGTAGGAGAGAGCCGCTTTACCCACCATCATCCGAGGAACAGTGTCCACTTCACGGTAGCGATCTACCGCTCCACAAAGCCGCGTACAAAAGGAATGTTCTCTTGTTACCATCGCTTATTTCTAGTTGCGAGGATATAGACGCTCATAGTCATTACAACTGCACGCCATTACATCTTGCGATCCGGGGGAATCATGCAGAGGCCGTTAGTCTACTCCTCTCAGCCGGAGCAGATCCTTCATTAGAAGACAGCATAGACGAAGCGCTGCAGCCACCCCATGATGCCGTGCATCTTACGGCATAGACTGGTGCTCAGCATGCCATTGCGGCTCTGATCGATGCTGAGCTCAAAATTCCACCAAGCGCATTTGAAAGATGCGTGTCCCTCAATTTCGTGGACTTCATGGAGACGAATTTCGACAAGCTTCCCGAGCGTGGCCTCCTGGACGATGCAATAATCGATGGTGTAGCCCCCGCTTCAGCGCAAGCAGCATGTTGTTGGCACTTGGAGGCTGTCAAATTCCTCCTCACGCGTGTGCCTGGCTTTCCCGACAGGAACGCTCCCAAAGGTCAGGCTGCTCTAGGCAACTTATTTGCTTCCGCTTCTGATATGGAGTTCATTCGTATAGATGAGTGCCGCTGGAGGTCCGATGCGAATTCGCAACGCCTGTCCATTATCAGAGAAAACTTGATTGCAGCTGGTGCTAATGTGAACATCAAACGGAACGAAGCACTTTGGAGGTCTGTTATGGACTCCCATACCATCAGGAGTCTTTTAGAGAATGGTTTGCGCCTCGATAGTCAGACTGAAGAAGGGCACACTCCCCTGTTTGGTCTTGTGAGCGACGAGAATGACGACGTCGACCTCGTGACGACGTTCATTGTTGAGGGAGCAGACATCAATCACAGAGATGGAGCACATAGAACACCGATGCACTATGCTGCGAACCAAGCAAAAGCAGAAATTCTTTACCAGCATGGCGCTGACCTATTCACGAAAGACAACCCTGGCACGACACCACTGCATATGGCCTGCGAGGATGACTATCCTCATGTCATTCAGTTCTTGCTTGACAAAGGCGCTGAAGTCGACGATGCTGCTTTCGCCGGTCGCACGCCGCTTCTCTACGTTACCTTCAAAGGAGAGGACGAGCGCGAGACTTTTCCCCTTGCGCCAGTTCCTTACACGAACCATTCACGTCTAGAAGTCGCAAAAATTCTCCTTGACCATGGAGCAAACATATAAGCAGCGACTGCTGCTGGCCAGACAGTATTGCACGGCACAGCTCACTTCCATGATACTGGGTTTGCTCGTTATCTCGTGGAGCACGGTGCAAACATTCACAATATCACCGCCAATGGCGAGACCGCTTTGCACAATGCAGCTCGCATGGCCGATATCGAGGCCGTGCAATATCTTGTTAGCCAAGGTGCGGACGCTCATGCTGTTACTGCAAATGGCGAGACGACAGTACATGCAGCTTGCGCAATGCCTTGTGGCAGGACTTTGCTAACCATTCCACACATTCTGATTACTTTACTTGATCGTGGAGTAGAGGTGAACGCCAAAGAAACGGCAGGCTCGACAGCGCTGCACATGCTGTACGAGCTATGCTATCATCACCACCACTATTGTAATACAGAGGCTTTCAATTTGTTGTTACGAAGGGGTGCCGATAGATTAGTTGCGAACAACAAGAGCGAGAACGTGCAAGAGGTCATCAATAGGGACGATAGGTGGGAGTGCGACACTGGAGGTTTCCTGAAGAAGAAAAAGTAGTTAGCTGGTTACAAGCAGTCATCGGCATTGCGTCCGTGCGGAGTCTCTATGCTCATCTTAGCTATTTTGAGATTGACCCCGTCAAAGCACAAACTGCAATTGCTACAGGAAATACCAGCGCGACGTTCAGAGGCTATAGTAGATCTCCAGTACGATACAAGCGCCCCGTGATGGTTTAGGAAGAACCTAATAACCTAGATCCTACTAACATTAGTTTCGCAGATAGTATACGCAAAATGCTAATTGTCTTGCGTATAGGCGGCAATTTTTCTCTGAAGAGCTAGTCAATATAAACTACAAGGTCTAAATCCTCGTTGTGGGTAATATGCTATTATTGTTTGATCGTCCTTGGCTTGGTCGCTTGCACTAGAAAATCGATTGTTGACGCAACCAAATGCATTCTTAAGGAGTCTTAGGGGTAGGCAGATAATAGAGTCTAGGGTCCCTTCAACCAATAAGTAACGGCACAACAGCATTGTTGATTGATACTATGCGCATCAGCTACCTTTCAGAAATAAGAGGCAGCTACAGCTGCCGCACACGCGTCTTTAAATGCTTCTTCCAGATCCACTGCGTTGTGGAATCATAACGTTCAAGTCCTGTTGTTATTCCAGAGATCGCGTGCAGCACCTAGAGTTAGGCAGCACGCCTCAACGCAGTGTCCACCAATTAAGCGGCTACTGGCTGTACGTTCACCCGAAGATGCTGCCCGTAGAAGAACGGCAGGAATGTGTCCCGAAAAGGTAGCTTGTCTGGCCTGCACAACCTATGTTAGTAGCAGTCGACAGTCATCGGTGTTTTGTTGACTCACATTGGCTCTTGGAGCGAAAGGTCGAACTTGCGCATTGTATGTGCGAAGGCAAGGCGAAGCTCAGCCCACGCAAGACTGCTGGTGTTAGCGCTACATCCGTCATCATGAGATCTGAATGCAAGGCACGTACTTTATACCCAAGCACATGCGCGGGCCACGAGAAAAAGCAACCAGCCAGTTGTCAAGGTCGTTCGATTCGAGCCACCGTTCGGGCTTGAAAGCATTTGGCTCTGGGAAGAGAGTCGCATTGTAATGAACGAATGTACTTCCGCAGGAAACGATAGCCTATGATCATCAGCCAGGCACACCAGTGCTCAACGCTCAGCAAACTTACATTTGCTGGAACACCAATACCGCTGATCGTCGCGCCTGACGACGGTACCACGCGTAGAAGGCCAGACACCACACCGGAAGACATACGCAGTGATTCCTTGACGACCGCGTTGAGACAAGGCAGACTCTCGAGATCGCGCAACTTAGGCTCCTCCATTAGTGCTGGCCATGCAGTTAATAGCTCGGACTTCAGTGCCTGCAGCGCTGCTGGCCGCTGAAGTAGGTAATGAGTCCCTACCATTAGCGTGTTGCCAACAGTATCAGCTCCGCCAAACATCAAAGCTTGGCCTTCTTCGTAGAGAGAACCTGGAGAAGGCACAGTCTTATCACGGAACGCTTCCGGGTCCATCAGGCGATGGTAGATAGTCAGATTGTGAGGTAGTTGCTTCAGTTTTTCCGGGTCGTCAGTCAGGTCATTGATCTGCTGCCTCAAAAGCTGCTGCAGATCTACAAGTCCGGCGGTCGCGGGACTTAGAATTCTCGATAACTTCGGTGGGCAGCTCAAGATCATGTTCTTGTATACTTCCGAGTACTTGAAGCGGATGAAGACCGGTTGCGATGCGTCCATTGCCACCACGATTGGGGCGGCAAAGCCGGGTGCGTCAACTGCGTGAATTGGTTTGCCAAAGCAGAACGTACAAATGATGTCCATGCTCAAGCAACGGAATGCAAAGTACAAGTCTGCACTCTTCGAAGACTTACCGTGCCGGGTGAATGCTGCGCACAACGCTTTCGTTTGCTCGGTGACCAAATTTTCGGCGCCATCTATAGCAGATTGCGAGAAGGAGCGGTTAAGCACATCCTTGCGAACCTAAGTTGATTGTTTAAGTAGCTGACATGTTTTGATGACAAGACCATTCAAAAGGAGTTGCTTACCTTTGCCTCTGCATACGTGAGGAAGCCAAAAGAGGATCTATCTTCGCCGAAGCTCTTGTATAAGCGTGCCTCCTTGTCCCAACGATTTCTATTGTTGTAGATGTCGTGGTAAGCCTTGGGATTAGCAAAATGAAGCTACACAAAAACTGTAAGCGTACGTGGCTCTCAAGGAGCGTCAGGTTCGTACCTCGTTGGGGCCAACGCGGACAACGTCGCCTATCACAGATTAGGAGTTGGTTTGTGCCGAATGTCAATCCACCATACCATGTCGCGCATGCAAATCAACCAACTCGTGACAGAATGACCGATTGGCTATACATTCCACGTAAGCCTTCCAGTACGTGCTGATCGCTGCAAGTGGCGGTCCCGGAAAATGGGCAAGTGGGTGAAAATAGAAGTTGTAGATGATTGTGTACACCACATATGCAACGAAGGTCGCCACCGTCGCCGGTAGGAGAATACTCGCGGTCTCAGTCTCGGAACCCATCATTGTCACTCAAACAAGGCGTAACACGGCGGTGGGTGGAAAGAGCAAGCAGCACGTAAGTACTCATTTCTTTAATGAGCTAACAAATGACCGGCATGATGCCAAACTATCGATCCATTTTGGGTTCCTGAGCCGTGCTCTCCCTGTTTATCGTACGCTCGTATCTTTGTGCTTACGTCTTCGTGCTTCACATATGGTAAGTGTCGAACCAATGGCAGTGATCACATTGGCGGGAAACCACGCCCGACGTTAGCGAGCATCCAAAGGATTGAATGACAGGCGCACCTCTGGCCTTCGTCTGAATCCCATCCCTCTACCGACCAATGATCGAATTTTGGTCCAGTGGGACGCATGTCGCCGCAGCCGGGGTTGGAAAGGGCAGATGTGGGGCGCTTAGCGAGCCGTGCCGTTCGACCCCACTCCTGATAACTGACAGCAAGCCTTTCGCAGATTGGCCTGAGCATCATATTATCTCTTTTCTTTCAATTATGGCCAAATGAAAGACTCAGATGGCAATGATGACGCCTCGTAAGGTCCACGGTCAGTGGGTGTCTTATCTGGACTGACCGCAAATTGCGAAATAACTTCCTTCAAGTCTGCTATGCTTAACTACAGATACCGCAACAGTTGAAGGTACCATGCATAGAAAGAAGGCTCACATTGTTTGTCGCAGCGAACGGTTTAGAACAGGCAGGTCAGTTGGACGTCTCGTTAACGTTCTCCATAGTCCACTTGTCGGTGCACATCCGCTGACCTGTCCAGTCATCACATCTTTTTACTTGTACTGAACAGCGAGTTAAATCTTGCACCGATACCGAAGAATCCCAATTGTTGAGCCTGTGCACTGGCACAGGGCTCTGGGTGATGTGCATATATTCGAGCCATTGCAGTGAATATACCTAGCTTGCGTTCATACGGTGACTTTGCAAACAGATATCCGTCTGCTGAGGTTCGTGTAACATGCGATGACTCGACACCGCACTGACGATACCAGGTGCTTGGGACGGGTCTGATGTTTGTTAGGCCTACGACAAGACGGCAGAGCGACTACTCTCACAGGGATCCTGAGGCCAACCAGCCAAATCTGATCTCTCCCAACCTTCAGTTCGAGGTTGATAATTTCGCGAAACCATGGGTCTTCCGCGAAGACAGCCTTGACTTCATGTATCCGCGGTCGCTGTATGGCTGCGTCTCTGATCGGCCAGCGTTTTATCAAGAGGTGTAGACGCATTTCCACCCCGACGCATACTTTGAGGAAGCGATCGAATGATGGCACTGTGGAACCAGAGTCGATCTTTGTCCATCGATCCTGCTTGGCGACATATTCGGCAAGCCTTTCTGCGTTGTCGACGAGGTGAAAGGCAACATGGAAGCTGCTGGCTTCGTTGACGTCGTGGAGCACCGATAGAAATTAATGATCAGTGGTTAGCCAGCTGCGAAATAGTCCAAAGATTTTGAACAGTACAATAACATACACTGTCCCCAAGCGAGAGTTGCTGCATATACCTTTTGATGACGGCCCTTCGTTGGAGCATTGAGGGGGTGCAAGTCTGTCGTGCGAAGATGCGGACTGCGCTGCAAGATCAGAAAGTCCACGCGTATCGGGAGTTGTAAGTAAGGCGGCGTCTTGAGGATTCCATTCTGATCCAATTCTTAGACTATCAGTCTACGGTCAAAAATTCTTTAGGCCTTGAACCTGAGGGCGAGGGTGGTCACATATAGACAGCATTGGCAAAATCCTGGAAGCAGGCGCTTAAGATTAGCCATGCGCTACGAGAAGTCAGTCACTTGTAGTGCTATACTATCTGATCTCCCAAGGGTGTCCCTCCCCAAGATTTGCGCAGTGCCTGAGTAACCGGCGGTATATGCAGCTTCTTTGACTGGGACGGTCGAGCATCAACGTAGAAAGACTTTCCATCCATGTTCTCACCAGCCACCAATCCTTCGGTGCTTGTATTACTGTTCATGGATACGATTCTTTCGGGTCCCAACTCGAGATCGTCCGGATTCGGATCTTTGTAACGCGACTCGGAAATCACCATGACTTCTTTCGTGACCGTGATCTGGTTCCAGGCCGCCTTCATGGCCGGCCAGAAGATGGGAATTGAGGCACAGATGATGGCCATGTCGACTTCTAGACAAGAGAAGATCAGAACCTAGGTACAGTCAGCATTGGTCAAGACAACGAGACTATCGTTTATACCTTCGGCAGCCAGAACGTATAGTCATACATAAGAATGCCGCGGTTGTTGTACTCAAGGCCGCTCCAAAGACGAAGGACAGCCATCAAGACAACACTTGGATAAGTTAGTCCCATCCACGGAACCAATTCGTCATATATAACTTACATAAACCCCACAGCGAACAGCCCTGTCAATGCTATCACTTGCTGCCTCTTCAGATTTGGCCGAAAGTACTCTGTGAGTGGCACCATGAAGATCATGAGATCAAGAAACATGTTGGAACCGGCGAAAGCGAGCAGTGTTGCCTTTGCTTCATCAGTCGTACGATATCCAAACCCATAGCAGTTGGCCGGAGGGTCCATCCTCTTGTCCCAAAAGCCTTTGACAGGAAAGCAAGGAAACCATGCTAAGAATTGGAAAGTGCTGCCCCAGAGAACGACAAGGACCAGGAGTACGACCGTGGTATGGCGACGATATCCGTCCTTCCATAGTCGAAGATATTGAAAAAGCAGGGAGAGTTTGATGCAAACCGTGGTCGACGTGTAGGCCGCATTAGCTACATAGAACCACTTCATGGCCTCATGTAATGTGCTGATAATTGTAATCAAATGCTGACCAATGCCATTTTTGACGCCTATATTTGTAAGTTCTTTGATTGGTATGGAGATACAGGACGGCTCACCTCCCAGGAACGTAGACTGGGTAACGATATTGAACGCGGCGGCGAGAATGACGAAGGCGTCATCCCAGCCTGGCTGACGGACCACATATACACGGGCATACAGTCTGAAGCACACAGCCAGGAGGCTAAGGATCTACCGTCGTCAATGCAATATTCCAATAATTTAGAGGGCAGGACGTTCGTACCAAGAAGGGTACAGAAACGCCAACGGCAACCTCGAGGCGATTTGAAAGTGGCAGTGGCTCGTTAGGGTCAGGCGGATTCTGCATCATCTCAATGAGGATGGGTAGGAAGGACTCCAGCGCTGTGTTAGTCATAGCGGATTACACGCACAAGTTGGCAGTGGCCGCCAAGAATGGTAAAAAATCTCGTTGTGAGTTGGTTGTCAGGCAGACATGAGTCCTCTGACCAGGACAGGCCCGTGGAGTCGGACAAGTTGATGTGGTATTGCATGGTCGCTCGAGTCTCGTCCAGCATTTGACATGCAGGTCAGCTTCTTTGAAGCGGCACGCGAAAGCAAGTATAAAGTTTAGCTTTGGTGTTCTCCCGCTCTCGGCCCAGTTTCATTTCTTAGATCTCGCCCCGGAGCGAGCCCCTGAGGCTGCTCGGCGGCAACTCCGGGCGTGGCTTCAGCAGGGTCCATCCGCGCAAGCACCCTGATCTGCGGCATCGTGACTGATGCTACGGGTGAAAAGAGGGTTGGTGCCGCATCCGGCAGACTTTGACAAACATCTCACTTCTTTCACTGTCATTCAAGCGACTTTAAGTCATAGCGCGGTTATCAATTTCTGCGGGGTACCGTCCTTCCGTCTTTGATCTCCTGTCGCGATCGAGAACGGTTCATCGCAATTCGCGAGCTACTCGCTTAGACCCGCAGTAGGTGGTCGAACACAATCTGTCTCAAAAGTGCACTTCGCCATTGTACCGGTATACTGTGTATGATGTCAAATACAAGGAGTGTTAGAGCAAGCTACAAGGCAGGACCGCCTTCCGGTCTCGTGAAATGGCACAAGAATCGCCAGGCATGTGATTCGACCTGTTGCTCCCAGAGGCTGGCCGCGCACAAGGTTTGGTACACTACAGCGGCTCGCAGAAAGTGGATCTATCAACTCTCGTGGATCGAACAATGGGCAGGAAAGTGAAATCAAATGTCGGGCCTCGATTTTGTTTACAGAAAGACCTGGCGCATCTGCTGAGAGGCGCTGTACTCTGCCTGGGACTGCAGTCGCATGAGACGTGATATACTACGACTAGACGATCTTAGTTATTGATACATACCCTTCACAAAGTTAAAGCATCAAGCTGGGATTGTAAATGGAGTAGAAAAGGAAAGAAAGCCTGTCGATTATGCTACAAAGAGTGGGACAGGGGTTGATGCGGAGCCGAGCCGGCAGGTCTTGGCAAGACACGGGCCGGCACCCTTCGATGTCACTTCGAAGGCTTCGAAGTGACATCGACAACACAAGCTCCTACGCCGCTGCCTACAGAAACAGTAGACAGTCAGTAGTCATTCGCGAGCTCTTTGGGCGCGCGTAGATCTTATGATGACTGAACTTTCAGGTTGACGTGCAGTGAAGATGCGCAGCGTAAGTGCTGCTAAGCGCAGGCTATAGATTTGTTAGTGGTACTTTCGTTTATAAGCTGAGTGATACCTACGAGGTGTGCGATGTATGAGTCGTCGGGTTTGGAAAGTAGTTCGAAGAGCGGAGCTCACATGCCTTTTCAGAGAGAGCGTGACACACTTCACTTTTTCTTGTCAACCACGATTACAAACTCTGATGCACGACTACAGCGTCGCATGTCAATTCAGGCCTGGAACTTCTGGATTGCAAAGTAGATAAGTCTCGAGCTGTGCTACGATCTGCTGCGCTTACGCTGTTCCTGTTTGCACTCTATGGCCAGACTGGCTGCATGATGAATCCGGCTTACGATCATGTATTGACTGCAAGAACGGGGAGCAGAAGAACCTTCACAATGCGATGCATACTTGTTCGTCGATGGACAAGCGTTTTTGCAATGGGTCGGGGGCTGCTTATTGTATCGCGACTTGCCAGGGTGCCTTCGGCCGTCGTTTTAGCGCTTACTGTGACAACATGCGCAAGTCCAATATACCGCATCCTACGTTCCTCTCGTTCTTCATCTCTCTTTCGGCTCCTTTGTCACGTCGCAGTACCTGCACCTCTATAGACTATGGACGCATCAACGGCTAGTCTTGCTGGTGGTGGCGGTGGTCTCGCCACGGTGATTTTCGACCCCGTGCTGTATGCCCGGCTGCCACTTACCATTACTATCGTTACTATAGCCCTCATTGTTCTGGTAACAGCAAAACTTTCATGTCCCACCTTGGACCCGGAAGAACCACCGCTTCTCAGGTCCAGGGTTCCTGTGATCGGACACATCATTGGTAGGTTTTAACTTCGATGTCTGATATGCTGCCCTAATACTAGATGACAAGGTCTCATCCGGCACCAGGCCAGCTATCACATACATCTAAGGTCAGTCAACTTACGCAACATGGACCAAAAGTCTAAAGCTTACAGATAGACAGCAACAAATACAGCAAGGTGAAATGCGCCACCTTGCCCATGCTCAATGGTAAGCTTTATGCAGTGTACGATCCCTACTTGTGCCAGCAAGTCCTGCGTAACAACACCGCATCGTTCGATCCGTTTCAACAAGAATTCGCGCAGAAGGTCTTTGGTTTAAGTCAAGCCACCTACGATAAAATATGCCTTCAGCCCTCCATCTTCAAAGACTTCACCGAAGCAATACATCGAAGTTTTCAGACAGAAAGTTTGGCCAAGATGAACCTGCTCTGGCTCACGGATTTCACTGCAAAGATAAATCCAATGAGTGCATACAACGCCACTGTAGACCCTGACAATACTGGAAGAGAGCAGATTGCCGAAGATGGGGCAGTTGAAGTCGAGAATCTTTTCCTCTGGTACCGGGATTTCATGACACTTGCCACGAGCCGCGCTTTGTATGGCGACCACGATCCATTCATCCAGAACAGGTCCATGATAGAAGCCTGTTGGTAAGCAGAAGCTCCAAGGCGCGAACATCAGCATACATGTTCGACAATGCTCCACAAATTCATGTGCTGACTAGCTCAGGATATACGAAGAGGCAATACCATACTTCTTGGTGTCATTGTTCCCGTCGATCACGATTCCGCGGGCATACAAAGCTCGTCAATACTTACAGCAAACCATGGGCAAGTACTACACCGCCGGGTACCACGCATTAGACCCTGCAACAGCTACCCTGACTGTCAATCGAGCCAAAGTGTTAGCTGATTACGGCTTCACTGGCAACGAGATTGGCCTCATGGAATGTATCTTGCCTGTTGTATCCACTCTAAACGCGGTGCCAACGCTCTACTGGTTGCTCTTGCACATACTAGCGGATCCATCCTTGGTTGAGAAGGTTCGGGAGGAGATCGCAGCGTCTGTTGGGATCCTGTATTCAGACTCATCAGACGGACGCGTTATCACTTTTGAGATTTCCAAGTTTGATACTGAGCTCCCACTACTTGTTAGCTGCTATAAAGAAACCTTACGTCTGGTCAATCACGTAGTTTGTAATCGGCGCGTCATGCAAGACATGAACATCAAAGATCAAGACGGCCATACCTACTTGCTCAAGAAGGGTGTCGATGTTCAGCTTCCGGGTGGTGTGACGCACAGAGAAACCGCCACATGGGGATCTGATGCAGAGCAATTCAAGGCGGATCGATTCTTGACGTCGACAACAAAAACCACAGACGCGGATCGTGCGCGCAAGGCAGCTTATATGCCATTTGGAGGGGGTAAACATCTTTGCCCGGGCAGGAACTTCGCTTTTGCGGAGATCATTGGTTGTGCAGCTGTCATGCTGCTAGGCTTTGACGTCGAAGCCATAGGAATGGACTTCGAGGAGATGGGAATGCAAGGTCCGCGCTTGTCGAGTGCCACTGTCAAGCCCATCAACGATGGAAAAGGGCTTGGCGGTAGGATCAAGCCACGGGATGGGTTTGGAAATGTATCCTGGAAGTTCCAGGCCTAAAAGCCACATGTGCTGACCTCTGTCTCACCGGCACCATTCACATTTACCTTTTTTCTGAGTGAGGCATCAGCGTTACTGTTCGGTGAGGCCATGAAGTCACCTGCTGAGACACCTCACAGAGTACGTTCGTAAACACTCTAGGCGACTCTATGCAGAAATCCACTTTCACGCAACCCTCAAATACGTTCAAGACTTAAGAAGAGTAGTTAGTATTCTGGTCGCAAGAAGTTACTTATAGCTTAAGCTCAGCGTGAAACATCCCATGTACACAGATCGTGGGGCAGCCGCGTCGAATATTGTTGCTTGGAATCCCCCAGTGTCACAGTAATTCATTGCTTGTTGCGCGTTGTTTGTAAGGCATTCAGACATCCATATTGCCCATGCGCAGGGTAGAATACTTGGATTCCAGTCCTATGACTTGGACTTGGGTTTAATGTTCTTGAACCTCTGAGTGATGTTGGTGATGGCTTCTTCAACCGGCAATCGTTCCATCGAGCTGGCACCATAGAAACCATGCACACCGGTCGTTCTGCTGATGACATATTCGGCGTCCTCCGGCTTTGCAATGGGTCCACCATGGCACAAAACGATTATATCCTTCTTGATCTGAGTAGCAGCATCAGTAATCTCCTGAACCAACCTCACGCAATCGTCGAGACTCTTGCCGCTTGCTGCGCCGATGCTGCCGGACGTTGTGAGGCCCATGTGCGCGACCAGAACATCTGCGCCTACATCAGCCATTTTCTTAGCTTCCTCAACATTGAAAACATAAGGCGTCGTCAGAAGGCCCAAATCTCGGGCTTTGCGCATGACTTCTACCTCTGCATCATAGCTCATGCCGGTCTCTTCAAGATTTTGGCGGAAGGTGCCGTCAATAAGCCCGACTGTCGGGAAGTTCTGGACACCTGCGAAGCCGAGGTCCTTGAGCTGAAGCAGGAACTTATCCATCGATCTGAACGGGTCCGTCGCGCAGACACCCGCCAGAACTGGTGTTTTCTTGACTATCGGAAGGACCTCGCCAGCCTGGTAATGTTAGATTAAAGTGACGCGTGAAGCTTGGGTATTGGAATCTGCCACCTACCATCTCAAGGACAACATCATTTGCATTACCGTACGGCATGAGACCAGCAAGTGAGCCTCGTCCGGCCATGCGGTATCGGCCGCTATTGTAGATGATGATCAGGTCCCCACCCCCCTGCTCGATGAACTTTGCGCTGAGACCAATGCCAGCGCCTGCGCCCACAATGAGCTCGCCATTGTCAATCGAATTGCGCAGGCTGTCAAGGATCTGTCTTCTGTTGTTTGGAGGCGACATGTTTGCGATGTTCAATGTTGTTATTGTTTTCGATGGATCCGCGCAGAAGAAGGGGCTTTAGGATGACGTAACATGATGCGGGGAATTGTTGGGCGCGGTCCATCTCCCATAACAACCTTTCACAAGCATCTCGATGACTTTGCGACCACGGCAATATGGCACGTGTTGCTCTCCTTGGAACTTGCGACACCAAGCTCGATGAGCTCCTGTACCTACGCGATGTCATTCGGGAGGCCAAAGTCGAGGTCATGCTCATTGACGTAGGCGGGTCCCCTGTCGACAACGAAGCAATCACGGTCTCACAATCAGACCTCTTGAGGAAGTATGGTCCCAGCCAGGACATTTCCAAGCAAGAGCGGGGAGAAACTGTCAAGATCATGGCCGAATGCGCGACCAAAGCGGTCGAGTCCCTCTATGAGGAAAATTTCATCCAGGGCATTATTGCTGCAGGTGGCTCAAGCGGCACCTCAATTGCGGCAACAGTTATGAGGGACGCGCTTCCAATAGGTTTTCCCAAGTTGATTGTCTCGACAATTGCAAGCGGTGACACCGGTCCAATAGTCGGAGAAACCGACATCACGTTGATGTATTCCGTTGTGGACGTTGCGGGTCTGAACGATGTACTGCGAAACATCCTAAGCAATGCTGGGTCTGCAGTAGCCGCAATGGCTTTGGGATATTCGCAGAAGAACCAGCGACCGAGCATCCAAACCAAGAAACGAGTTGGGATCACGATGTTCGGTGTCACCACTCCAGCAGTCGATGTAATCCGGAGACACCTTGAGTCAAAGTACGATGTCGAAGTTTTCGTGTTTCATGCGACAGGCCATGGCGGAAAGGCCATGGAGCGGTTGATACGTGAAGGACGCGTTGATGGCGTGCTCGACTTGACAACGACCGAGATCTGTGACTTTCTCACGGGTGGCGTCATGAGTGCCGGCTCAAAGCGACTTGAGGCAGCCGCAAAAGCAGGCATCCCCAATATCGTATCGGTGGGTGCCACAGATATGGCCAATTTTGGACGAAAGGAAACCGTACCGGAGTGTTACAAACATCGAAGATTCTACGAGCACAACCCGGTTGTGACCCTCATGCGAACATCACCTGCAGAAGCAACTCAAGTGGGCCAGTTCATCGCGTCAAAGCTCAAGACTCACTCCAAAGATCCAAGTGCCGTTCAGGTGTGGCTGCCTAAGGGCGGAATCAGCATGATCGCAGCGCCTGGAGGTCCTTTCGCGGATGAGGAAGCCGACGAGAGATTGTTCCAAGCAATCAGAGAGGGCCTTAGCGATAGCGGGATTGAGATCATAGAGGATACGAGGGCAGTCAACGATGCAGGATTCGCGCGCGACATTGCAGAAGCCCTCGCAGCGAAGCTTATACCCAGACCACGATCAGACTGACAACCGTATTCGCCGTGGTATGACGGTAGGACGAGCCCCTGGTTGCCTGCCTTGGCGGATCCAATATAGCAACAAGGCCTTAAGGCGCCCTACACGATCATTTTAAGTCGTCCCGTGATTGGTCGCCCGGGACACGGCAAACCCTGCACAGCCCGGCGAAAACTACAAACACTATTGTTGAAAGACTCGCGATCCCCATGCTTACGTCGTGCGAATCGTCACTTCCTCTGCTCCCAAACACACTAGTTTTCAATCCTCAGTATGTTGGCACGCTCTGGCGTTCTATCGCTCGCGTTTTCCCTTCTAGCCGGACATGCTTCGGCGACCCTTGATCTTGACATAGACAGCCAGGGTAAGCCACCGCAGAGCTTTCAAAGACGGAGCTTGATGTTAAAAGAAATATCACAGAGTCGATTAAGTCCGTCGCGAGAACCATCGCAAGCGGGATTGTTTCTTTCTATGATGCAACCCTGAAGGATGACCTCATCCCGGGTCTTTTCCCAGACCCTTACTATTGGTGGGAATCCGGGCTGGCCTTCAACGCTTTGATCGACTACTCCGGCCTCACAAATGATACCGAGTACAACAGTCGCATCTCAGAAGCACTTCAGCACCAGCTTGGAGATTTCGATGCCTTCATGCCACCGAATCAGACCAATAGCCTAGGCAACGACGATCAGAGCACCTGGGGTCTTGCTTCTTTGTCTGCACACGAGGTCGGCCTCTCAGCACCTGCGTCAGGTAGCTGGTTGCAGTTTGCGAAGAATGTTTTCGACATTCAAATTGCCCGCTGGGATACCACAAGTTGTGACGGAGGCCTCAAGTGGCAAATATTTACTTTCAATAACGGGTACAACTACAAGAACGCCATCTCCAGCGGCCAGCTCTTCCTTTTGGCTGCTCGTCTCGCAGATCACACTGGTAATGCGACATACTCCGAATGGGCAAACAAGGTCTACCACTGGACCACCGATGTTGGTCTGGTCTCTGAGGATTACCAGGTCTTTGATGGTACCGATGACACAACTAATTGCTCGAGCGTCAATCACATTCAGTGGTCCAACAACCACGCAATGTACACCGAAGCGACTGCTCTCATGTACAAGCTTGTAGGTGACATCCTGACGTTGATCCTCAGTAATCACTAACCAACTCCAGTCGAATGGATCTCAAGCTTGGGAGACTACGGTGAAAGGCTTCGTTAACGCTTCTTCTGTCTTCACAGATGATAATGGTGCCCTTCGTGAGGTTACTTGTGAGCGCAGTGGAAAGTGTGGTACCGACCAGCGAGCTTTCAAGGGCGTCGCAGCACGGTCGCTTGCTCGTGCCGCGCTAGCAGCTCCTGTGGCCGCGAACTCCATCTACAAGACATTGAACGCTTCTGCCAAAGCCGCAGCCTCAGCTTGTCTAGGAAACACCGACAAGAATATCGCATGCAGCTTTGAATGGAACCTCGGTTCTGCTGAAGAATCCGGCGCTGCTTCAACTGGTCTCGGCGAACTTCTCAACGCTCTTCAGGCTGTCCAGGCACTGCTGTGGCGTACTGCAAACTTCACAAGTAGCTCTTCCAATTTCACAGCAAGCCCGAACGGGACTACCGGTGAAAGCCCGTCTGGTGCATCTGGTGCGCCTCAGAGTACTGGCGCTGGGTCGACTCTGGCTGCGTCTGTAACCTTCGTTCTTGCCATCGCATTTGCTGCAGCTTTGAGTTGCTAATCATTGGACGCTCAACATCGAAAGCGTCGTAGCTGTACTTCAATAACATTCTTGGCACACGCTCTTCCCTTCCAAAGCTGTATGTATACCTGTTAAGGCGCATCCGTCGGAACAGTCATGTTGATAAGTTTGTACCAGCAAGCGCATATGTCTCTACGCACAATGAGGGTGCACACGTTGATCAATGTATCCCATTTGCATCTTTTCACACTCAAATCTTCATGGTGGGTTGTACATGTTTTCTTCGACACCACAGTGCTCTTGACAGTACTCTTCCCTATCGGAATGACGTTCTTTCAGCGTTGTATGTGCCCAGGATCGTCTTCTTCATCTTGTTCGACAATGTACCACGTCATTCATTAGCTTTCACTCGGGCTCTACGCCTCGTCACGCTAGACCATTCACTCCACAATGCAACACTAGCGACGTATAGCCCCACGCACGCGTTTCCTGATGCCTACTTATATACCCGCTCCGCATCCACTGCATATTCCACTCCCATAACACCTACCACGGCCGCTCGACTGTATCAGTGCAGTTAATCCATCTTGAACAAGTCGCGACGACAGGCCACCACCGCTCGATATCGCTATACCCGTCATGCGTCTCGCTGTGCGGTTCTTTGTGGGCTGTGTCCTGCTCTTTTTCCTCTTCCATGTCGCCGCCGCCGCTGTCGTCGCATACTCTCACGGAACCAGCTTCGTAAACGGCAACCATATTGTTCTCGATGCTTGCCTTTCAGGACTAGCCTGCACACTGTTCTCAGTCTTTCCGTATACCCTCGAGTTCCTCCAGCGTAACCACCTGCCACCTTTGCCTATGTTCGTTACGATTGTCGCAGCTGTCTCTTCGCAATTCCGTCGCCTTTTTGGCCTCCATTACCACGATAGTCTTTACCAACTCCCGGCTGCTCATGTCAGAGATCATCTGCGAGCCCTTTGAACGCTGGCTGGACCAGAGCAACTTGATCGGAGACCTACAGCGAGAGCTCGACACGCTTGACGATCCCGTACATGTCCAACAGCTGCGTGACGACAATCATATGTTTAAGAAGCAATTAGAGACTTCAGAAAGTAAGTATCTTGAAAGTAATAGAGTAATCAAGGACTTGCGAGACACCTGCTCCCTGAAAGAACAACGAATCCGGCACCTCGAAGGCGAGATCGAGGAACTCGAACATAGGCACTGTCCAGGCGCGGCCAGCACTACCGAGCGACAGCTTCGATCTGAAATAGCGAAAAGTCACCAGGCAATCGCCAAACTCGAAGAAGAGAAGGCTGACGTCGAAGAGTCTCTCAATCGAGCCAAACTACGTCTTTCTGGAGAGCAGCGGGGCGCTGAACAGCGTAAGAAGCTCGAACGCAAGCACAAGATAGAGCTCCAGATGAAGCAGGACGAGATCGACAGCCTCGCCAAGCTGAAAGGGAGATCTATATTTGAGCAGCCTCCGCACATTGTGACCGTCTCTCGCTTTATCACCACTGCAGTCTACCAACTGACGTATACCTCTTCTGAGCACAGGCAAGCGATTGCCTACTTCCTGGAAGTCACTCCGAAAGAAAGCGGCATCGACCCTCGGGAGTATGTAGTCTGGCCTTCGTGGACTCAACCTGTACCTGAAGGTCATGGAACCCTCTCGCCCCAAATTCCCTCAATACCGCAACCATTGCCGCCCGACTTCACCGAACTTATACCTGCTTCTCTTAGCCAGGGCTCGGCCTTTTCGAACTCCGTGCCTGTCTTTGGACAAACTTCCTCGCTAGGTCAGACGTCAGTCTTTTCAAACTCCGCGCCTGTCTTTGGACAACCTTCCACGCTTGGTCAGGCGTCAGCCATTAACGTCCCCTGCCCGTAAGCGAGAAACGCCCCTCGAGGAGATGTATTCACCTTCCTCGCACGTCAACCTTCCGCACACGCATCTGCAGGTTCGTTTTTTATGCGATCCTCACCTTTAAGGACTTCTCTCTCACCTGCGATATTGTAACAGGAAAATCACAGCTGTCGCGATCTGGCCAGCGGTCATTGAAGGCATGGCATCAAAGACCGCCTTACCTTCTCGCTACAGTGGGACTCGGAGTTCCGAGGTAGCAAGTGGTTCACGCGCGGCTGGACGCTGCAAGAGCTGCTCGCACCCAGCGTTGTCGACTTCTACTCGCGCGAGTGGCGCAGGCTCGGTGACAGGACATCGCTAAAGACTCAAATCCACGAAGTTACGACCATCCCGCACAATGTGCTCGAAGGGGCCCCTCTCTCCCAGTCTAGCGTCGAAGAGCGGTTTCGCTGGAGACAGGATCGGCACACAAAGCTCAATGAGGACGCAGCGTATTGTTTGTCCGGTATTTTTGACGTTGAGATGGCGCCTATCTATGGCGAAGGCACCGAGGAAGCGTTCAGGCGACTTCGTGATGAGATCCGTAAGCGAGAGGAGTGTCTTCGAGACCTACGCCCGTCCGATCCCCGCAATGACAAGAAGCGCATCGAGGACACGAAGGGCGGCTTGCTAGAGGGCTCGTATCGATGGGTGCTCGACAACAGCAGTTTCCAACAGTGGCACAACGACCCGCAAAGCCGGCTGCTGTGGATAAAAGGCGATCCGGGCAAGGGCAAGACAATGTTGCTCTGCGGCATCATCAACGAGCTGCAGAAGGCGGTTGCTAGGACCGCGTCTGTGTCTTACTTCTTCTGCCAAGCCACTGACTCGCGCATCAACAGCGCCACAGCCGTGCTGCGCGGGCTGCTGTACCTGCTTGTTACTCAACAGCCGACGCTCACCGCGCACGTTCGCAAGCGATACGACCAAGCGGGCAAAGGCATGTTTGAAGACGCAAACGCGTGGATTGTCTTGACCGGAATTTTCGCAGACGTGCTGCAGGACCCGGACTTGGACACCACGTACATACTCGTTGACGCACTGGACGAGTGCACGACTGATCTGCCGAAGCTGCTTCACTTTGTCGCACGTCAGTCTTCTTTATCTTCTCCCGTGAAATGGATTGTGTCGAGCCGCAACTGGCCTGATATTGAAGCACAGCTAGAGCAGGCAGGACACAAGTTGAGCCTCGAGCTGAACGCCGACTCGGTTGCGGCGGCGGTCGACATCTTCATCCAGCAGAAGATCGACCAGCTGGCACAGGAAAAGCAGTACAAGGCAGAGGTTCGATCCGCTGTGCTTCGACACCTGACCCTCAACGCCAACGGAACCTTCTTGTGGGTAGCTTTAGTATGTCAAGACCTCAGAGCGACACCAAAGTGGAACGTGCTGAAGAAGCTAGCGCAGTTCCCGCCTGGACTAGACTCTTTGTACAGACGGATGATGCAGCAAATCAAGGAATCCGACGGAGCTGAGATCTGTCAGCAGGTACTGGCATCAGCTGCAGTCTTGTATCGGCCAGTTACAATCGTCGAACTGGTTGTGCCCGTGGAGGCGCTTGAGGACTTTGCTGACGACTTGGAGACTGTTCGAGAGATCATTGTTCGTTGTGGATCCTTTCTTACTTTGCAAGAAGACACCGTCTACTTTGTGCACCAGTCCGCGCAAGACTTTCTCCTTGTGGAAGCGTCTGACGGGGTCTTCCCAGATGGAAAGGAAGTCGCTCATAGGATGACAGCTCACAGGTCGCTCACAATCTTGTCAAAGAAGATGCGACGGGATATGTACGGCCTCGAAGCGCCAGGGGTTGCTATCGATAACGTTCAGCCGCCTACACCAGACCCACTGGCAGCGTCGCGCTACGGGTGCATCTACTGGATCGACCACTTGTGCGATTCAAGGTCCAAGTCTGGGGCGAACAGTGCCAACGATGCGCAGGTTATGGCTGTTGTCCGCAAGTTTGTAGAGAAGAAGTATCTGTACTGGCTTGAAGCGCTGAGTCTGTGCAGGAGCATGGCGAAGGGTGTGATCTCAGTAACAAAACTGTGGTTGCTAGTCCAGGTATGAGTTGCGTAGACGCTTTGTCTATCTGTTGTACTTCGTATCAAAGCTAACACAGTTAGGAGATGGAAGGTGGCGGCATGCTGACTAAGCTGCTCAAAGACGCTCGCCGATTTATGATGTACCACAAACAGCCAATTGAAAGCTATCCCCTTCAGACATACGTCTCCGCATTGTTGTTCAGCCCAACTGAGAGCGCGATAAGAAGGGCGTTCCGGCATGACGAGCCAAAAAGTATCACTGTAAAGCCTGCGATGAGCGATAGCTGGAGCGCATGCTTGCAGACGCTTAAAGGGCATAGCAACTATGTTGACTCTGTTGCCTTCTCGCACGACTTGACTCGGCTAGCGTCAGCATCATACGACAAGACTGTCAAGCTGTGGGATGCAAGCAGCGGCGAGTGTCTGCAGACCCTTAAAGTTGGCATGATCATATCTAGTCTGTCTTTCGACTCTACTGGCTCTTGCCTCTACACTGAGATAGGCATAATAGTCATCGACATTGCACAGGCATCAGACCAAGTAATAGCCGCCGGAGCTGAGGTCCCTCAGTATCTCGGCACAAGCCTCAGCTCAGAGAACACGTGGATCAAGCACAGAGACAAAGACATGCTCTGGATACCATCAGAGTACCGGCCATCGTGCTCGTCTGTGCGCGGCACCACAGTAGCTATCGGCGTTGGAACTGGTAGAGTATGGACTTGCACTATCGATGCGTAATTAGTAAACTCGTCAATCTTGCAAACATTCATCTCTGTCTTTCCCAAAATGCAAGCTAGGGGACAGTTCCCTTTTGTTAGTTATTCTGCCTAGCGATATGCGAGCGACCGCAGGTATATGGGGTGCAAAATGCTGGATTGGAAATACAACGAATTGCATCGTAGCTTTGTACTATCGCACCTGGCACCTACAAGCGACTGTCTAGCCCTTTATCCAAGCTCTAACACGGACAGCAGGGCGCGACTGTGCTTGATGTCTTAACATTACCATCCTTTACCAGTTTAGCGCCCTCTATCGGGCTGTGCAAAGAAAATCGTGTGGCTGGTGCAGTGAAGCTTCCAGAAAGACGCCATCTTGTAGTTACTTTGAGTATAGCGTCAAATACAATACCGTCAGCTTCGCTGAGCATGTCCCTACTGCATAAGCACACTGCAGCTGACTGCCAAAACGCACAGCGCCAAGAGCAAATATTGTCAACACGGAGATAGCCTCGGAGACCACACTATCAATGCCTAACCATCTTCGCAACCTGGGCCAACATGCATCCAGGCTCGGCCTACTACTGTAGCACTTTAGACTTGAAAAAAAGCTGAAGGGCGGCGACAGAGCAGAGTTTGAAGGTAAGACGGTCTTCGAAGCTGCGCGCAAAAATAAATGCCGATACGACCACAACTGCTGTATTATTTCTGTTGCTATGCATGACTCAAAAGAGAAAAGGCTAAAGAAGAGGATCACGCCTATTGCAGGTGTCTGGATGCGCGTGGGGTTGATTGAGGGGCGTGAACGGTGGATCCATCTCGTTGAGGGGCGTTTCTCGCTTACGGGCAGGGGACGTTATGAAGCCTGTGCCTGTCTTTGGACAAATCTCCTCGCTTGGTCAGACGTCTGCACCTGGTCCCGCTGCTATCGACTTCAGGCAATTTCTGGCTCCCCCGCTCGCACCCGCTGTTGCTCCAGAATCATCTGCGGGCAATCCCAGCGGATGACTCGCCGGTTCGATATATACTCAAGCAGCTCCTCGCAGCTTCAATCCATCCACTTGGTGGCAGAACGCTGTTGCGCAGTCGTCTAATCCACTGGCTCCTATTCCAACCTGGAGACATGTCATTCCCCATGCGTATCGCTCCTACGATCATTCCGGTGAGTTGATTGAAACATGCCCAAGGAGATTGATCGAATCAGCGAAGATCAAACAGCGGATCTTCGAGGAAAATGTAAAATGGAAGCTGCTTGGCTGTCGCTACCGTATCAGGCCGCGCCCAGATTGCTCGACAGCTGCTCGGGGCGTTCGTCGTTCTGCGTATGCAAGGAGTGCTGACCCGTTGCGCATGGTCGCCACCCGGTCCGCAACAACTCGATACAACGCTGGTCAACGCGGCGGCATCAGCCAAAGGAGGTGATGGTGAGTTCCGTCGAAACTTGCTGTACGTTTTGACATTGAGTGTGTCCTGCAGACCGTGTTGCTTGGAAACGGGGTATTTGCGAACTGCAAACATGTCTTAGCGCATGTGAAATTTTCTTGTATATACACTTTAGACTCAGCGTCAATAATGTGCATCCCTGCGTGGCGGGACACCCTGCGTAGCGGGACGCCCTTGATACTTTCGACCATAATAAAGTCAACAACGACCTAGAAGCGCCGACAGTCTCAGAATAGGCAACCTAAGTCCCAGGCTCTGTTCATACTTCGTAGCTTTTATATATCACTTCTGCTTAGCCTACAATACCACAATTCACCGCGGGCACATGCAATCGCCTCACTTCGGCCAGCCTCAGGTCTAAAGAATGTTCGGCTATTTTGTCTAAAACTATGTCAGGCTGTAGATAGATAAGGAAAGACTGTATCCTAAGCAAAGCAGCTAAACATTTGAGCTTGTTGTGCTTTAGTGGTGATGTACAGCCTGATCAAGCGGAATGGACAGGCGAGCGCCCCCACATCTTAGCAGTACAGAAAAGCCGAGAGCGGTCTAGCAGTATTCTGGCAGTACTGACGTCAGGTCCCAATACTGCCAACATGACTCGGGCGCACCTCAAGCATAACAGCGAGCTCGAATAGCGCACCGCCTTGTGACTAGTGTTGCAATATGCAAGTTTAGAATTCACAATGTTTCGTTTGCAAGCCTAGAATTGCATATCATGCGACCAGAAACAATCCCAACATGTGCAGAGATACTGTACAAAATCCTCTGTCGAATGCCATCTACCAGATTCGCGGCGGAAGGGCAACGGCGAGGCTGCACGCCAGCGCTGAGCCCCGCGCTCACACGAAGCTTGCGGCTGAGCTCCATCACACAGCCCTGAGCGCCCATCGACCACCTGCTGGCAGCCTGCTCGATGCATTCCGCTAATGCACCTACTCTGGCAGGCCGAGAGACATGCACTACAACTCTACGCTTCCTAGTTCTCTCCAATACTACGCTTGCATCGCGACCAAACTCGACCCATATCCTGCGCGCGTGTCCGGGGGGAACATGCAGGCGCCGTGATGCGCCTCCTGGAACGCTTATCGAGCGGCGACTTCAAACTAGTCTCTTTCAACGATGAAAACCCTCCCCCGTATGCTATCTTATCGCACACCTGGACCGAGGGTCAGGAGGTCACATACAACGAGCTGGTGGGGGGTACAGGGAAGGACAAGACCGGCTACGACAAAATTCGCTTCTGTGGCAGACGAGCGGCAGCGGATGGCCTCCAGTACTTCTGGGTCGATACCTGCTGCATGGACAAGTCTACCAGCCATGAGCTTAGTGCAGCGATCAACTCTATGTTCCGCTGGTATCAGCGTGCATCCAAGTGCTATGTGTACCTATCAGATGTTGTTGTGCCGGAGGAGGTCGCCGACGCTGAGGCTTTCCGGATATCGTGGATGGAAGCCTTTCGACGCAGCCGATGGTTTACACGAGGCTGGACGTTGCAAGAGCTTCTAGCGCCGCCGTGCGTCGAGTTCTTTTCCAAGAATGGTAAGCGGTTGGGTAGCAGGATGTCGTTGGAGCAGGAAATCCATGAGATCACCAAAATTGCTACCGAAGCATTACGAGGCCAAAGTCTTGCCAGGTTCAGCGTTGAGGAGCGGATGAGCTGGACGGCCCAACGCACGACGACGTTGAAGGAGGATAAAGTATATTGTTTACTAGGCATATTTGGGGTGTTCTTGTCGCTTATATATGGAGAAGGAGAAGCATACGCGGCTATACGGCTGAAAGAGGAGATAGAGGGGCGGCAGGAAGGGCAGGGAACAGCAAAGCTGCATAATTCGTCTGGTGCGTCTTCATGCAAAGCAATATTCTCTACATGAGCGACATGCAGCTAACACCGCTTAGTACTACTGGTATTGCCTTTCCCAAGAAACGAGCTCTTCGTTGGACGAGAAGAGCAGCTTCGATCTCTCGAACATTTCCTCCTTCCCTCGAACACCCATCGACGCATGACAATATATGGACTTGGGGGTTGCGGGAAGTCAGCGCTTGCCCTTGAATTTGCATATCGTGTGCTGGTGCGGCATGCTAGACACATGGTCTTCTAGGTGCCGGCCATCAGCCAAGAGAGCTTCGAGCTTGCTTATCGCAAGATCGGAATCCGCCTCGGTGTGCCAGGGATCACCGAAGACAATGCGGACATTAGGAAGCTTGTTAAGGACGCGCTGAGCTCAGGAAACTTTGGCGACTGGCTGATGATTGTCGATAATGCTGACGACTCCAGAGTTCTGTTAGAGACTGCAGATAACGACCCGATGTTCGCTCGACTGAGCGACTGTCTCCCGCACACCAGTAGCGGTACCATCCTCTGTACGACTCGTAGTAGGAAGGTGGCTGGAGATCTAACGCCGAGCAGCGTCTTCGAGCTGAATGACATGAGTAAAGCTGAAGCTAGGCAGCTGCTAGCGCGACGGTTGACGAAGCAAGCATTGCTTGATGATAAGACTGCTGTTGATGAACTGCTGGGAATACTTACATATTTGCCGCTTGCTATCGTGCAGGCAGCCGCTTTCATCAACAACAATGATATATCCGTATCTGGATACATATCGTTGTTCCGGCATACTGGCACCGAGTCTGAGCTCTTTAGCGAGCGCTTCGAAGACCCTAGCAGGTACCGGGAGATGGACAGCACGGTTGCAAAGACGTGGCATATCTCGTTTGATCAAATACAGAGGCAAGACAGGCTTGCTGCAGAGTACCTTTCGTTCATGGCGTGCATCGATCGCGTCGACATTCCTCAGTCCCTACTGCCTCCTGGAAACTCGTTGGTGCAGCAAGTGAAAGCGCTTGGAACGCTGGCAGGGTACGTCTTTATTACAGAGCGCCAGCAGACAGCGCATGAGTTGGACCAGGAGAGGTTCTTTGATATGCATCGACTGGTGCACATGGCATCTGCCTGGTGGCTAGACGGCCATAATGAGCGGGCGACTTGGGCGGGCCGAGCAGTGGCCCGATTGGGAGAGCTAGTGCCATATGGTGGGCATGAGAAGAAGGCAAAATGGACAACATACCTCTCGCATGCAGTCTATGTGGCTGGACTGAGCAACACAGTAGAGGAAACTGCAAGGGCTTCGCTACTAGACCGGGTGGGACGGTGTCAAGCAACCCTTGGGCAGTATTCCGCAGCAGGAACCACGCACCAACAAGCATTATCGTTGAGAGAAAAGAGGCTAGGAAAGGAGCATACCCAGACACTTATAAGTATGAATGAAGTGGGATTAGCACTTATGAACCAGGGAGAGTACGAAACGGCGGAAGCGATGAACAGGCAGACGCTGGCGCTGTCTGAGACGGTGCTTGGGCGTGAGCATCCTTCCATGCTGACGACCATGAGCAACTTGGCGGGAGTGCTGGATAGCCAAGGCAAGTACGAGGCGGCGGAAGCGATGAGCAGGCAGACGCTGGCGCTGAAAGAGACGGTGCTTGGGCGTGAGCATCCAGACACGCTGATGAGCGTGTACTGCCTCGCCCACTTCCTTGCCAATCGGCACCACTACCACGAATCTCTTGTTCTGTATGAAAGAGCATGCGCTGCCTACCCTACTGTTCTTAGGAATGATCACCTGACTACCCGCGCATGTCGCCAACATCATTCTGAAGCGCTTGCATCGCAAAGGCAAGATCGATATACTGAGTCTCATAATACGCCAGACAGCGGCGCAAGTACACGAAGAGGCAAAAGATTAAAGCTGTCACATAGCTAACAAAGATTGGAATCAAGATTCTTTGAACGTTAAGACAACTCTGTGTGCATATAACGCTATTTGCTATTGTGTAGATGCAATTTACTAAGATTTGCACGGATTTGAACTGTTGGGGACTTCATACTGCATGTCGCAATAAGATAAGGGCGCGTGTTGCAACCTTCATTACAAGATCAAGTGTTGCTAAAGCTTGAGCTCGTCATGCTTAAGGTGCGCCCGAGTCAGGCTAGGCAGTATCCGAAGCTGATGTCAGCATCGTTAGGATACTGTGTTCCACCAGTAAGCTGCGCACCCCACCCAACTCAACGCGAGTCTCCACGCGATAGATCTACAACAACATAAGATAATAGTATAGAACTTTGTAGATACCTAGTCTATTACTGTCTACATTGAGTCCGCGTGTGTCCTTGGGTATGACACTTTGTACACGTTGGTGGTGCGCGTTGACGTCCCTGAGTAGCCTGAGCTTGTTCTACCTCTGCAACCACCCTTTCTGCCTCTATAGCGAGCTGCTGGCCTTGCTGAGCCTGTAGCGCTCCTCCACGAGCTATATATCGACGCCGCTGGTCTCTCCTACGTCGCTGGCGCTGACTAGCTGTACGAAGCTTCCTATTCTCCTCTGCGAGTATAGTCGCTGAGTTCATCGCAAGCTGACAACCTTTAATAAGCTGGCGTATAGCTTGGCTTGTTAGGCTCTGCGACTGGCGGCGAAGGAGGTCCTTTACGTGTTGAGCCTGCTTTTCAAGCTGCGCTATCGTACGCGGTGTCTCTGCTGTCCATGCGACGTTGTTGTCTGCTGTAATCGCTGGTGGAGACGGCGTCCGGACGACGGTGAGCGACGATAGGACGCGTTCTTGACAGGGAGGGATAAGCCCTGTCGCCTGGAAGCCTGCCTGGATGTTCTGCCGCGTGAGTGCTGCTGGCCGGATCCGTGTATATATTGTAAGGAAGTCTATCTTGTCAACGTGGTAGACGCCTTGGCGGGCGAGCTCCTGGATCTCGTGACCGTACGCTTGCTTAAGAGGAGAGAAGCAGCTTACGTCAAGCGGCTGGAGTAGATGTGACGTGTGCGCTGGCATACAGAGAGTGATAATCTTGTTCTCTGTGCAGAACTGGTCAAACTCAGGCGTAGCGTGGCTGCTATGGCCGTCTAGGATAAGAAGGCGATAGGCTCCACGCGTACGAGACGCTGTATGTCTGTCAAAGTGCTTTACCCACTCTACACCAAGCTCATCTGTCGTCCAGCCGTTGTCTGATATAGCGAGTACCCAGTCAGGCAGGAGGTGATTATACCAGCAAGCCTGGTGGAGCTTCCCAGACAGGATCACGAACGGCGGGAGACACCAGCCAGACGCGTTGATACACTCAATTGTCGTGACCTAGTCTCTATTACCTGGCTGCACGACAGTAGCACGACCTACTGTATCTGAGCTCGTGACAACCTTAGAGGTAGCAGCGACGCCCATCATGAAGCCAGTCTCATTAAAGTTGTACGTGTCTGCGTCTAGTATCCCATAGGTCTGCCACGTCTCCTCTACGAGCTTGAACCACGCTGCGATAGCGACAGGATCCTCGCAGCAAGCACGCTGACTGTGGAACTTCCTATTCCACTTTGTCTGTAGCTCAGGCTGGCTATTGACAAAGCGCGACACCCAGTTCTTGCCTACAGGTGGAGGAGGTGGATCTTGGCCGCGGGCTGCGAGTAGAGCGTCTGCCATGCGTCGTACATCAATAATATAGGGTGGAAAGCCTTGTCGATCAAGGTCTAGGATCCACTGCACAAGAGACTGCTCTTCAGTAGTTGATAGCTTTCGGTTGACAGAGACTATCTCTGATCGCGGGTGGACACCACGGAGACGCGTCCGGAGAGTAGATTCTGGTACGTTATACGCTCTCGCGAGGGCTTAGATTGATTGGCATGGTTTATTCTGATAGGAGACTATCGCGAGACTTAGTCTACCTTCACGAGATGTCACCTCAGGCCGTGGTTGTTGAGTCATGGTCGTTGGCGCAGATGGAGTTGTGAGGATTTGGTGGGGTGCGCAGCTTACTAGGGTGCGCAGCTTACTAGGGTGCGCAGCTTACTGGTGGAACACGTTACCGCTAGCCCGCTCTCGGCTTTTCCACACCGTTAGTCGTGGGAGCTCTCGCCTGTCAACTCCGCTTGCTCGGGCAGTAGACCACCACTGAAGCACAACCAGCTTAAACATCTAGCTGCCTTGCTTAGGACACAATCTTTACTTGTCTGTCTATAGCTTGGTACAGTTTTGGACAAGATGCACGAACTTTCTAATAGGTCTGAGGCTAGCCAGAGTGACGCAATTGCGTATGCCTGCAGTGTACTGTGGTATTGTAGGCCAAGCAGAAATATTATGTGCAAGCTATAGAGCCTAGGCAAAGCTTAGTGCTTGAGGTATCTATCCTGAGACTATCTGCGCTTCTTGGTCGTCGTTGACTTTATTATGATAGAAAGTATCGAGAGCGTCCCGTTACGCAGGGTGTCCCGCCACGCAGGGATGGACGTTACATGAGCTATCGTACTTCAACTGCGACGTTCACGGGGTGTCGTGCACGGGATAAACATGCGCTCTTCCTCACCGTGTAGATTCACCGCCCAACTCTGAACAATGGTGATGACACGCTGGCATATCGTCAGAGCTAATTCTAGAGTCTTCAGTGTTGTCGTATGGCCATGGCGTACCCCGGACATCGGGTGTTGATGTACGCTACCTCATTCCCAGCTCACCGATCCGTGTGTGCGGTAGATTCGACATTCAGAAAGGTTTAAAAGGCGCAATCCGGTCTATATGGCCTTGAACAGGAGCACAGATACACGGTGACTACCGCGATGATTGGCAGATACAAGAATGATATATTATTTAGAGCCTTAAGTCGCCCTTCTCAGGACCACCATGACGCTACTCGGATGATCTCTAGCTGCCGACAAGCACAACCACATTGATATCTCCTTTTTTAATCAAGATTGGTTTATTTCTGGCGTGTGTCTTTCTGAAACTAGTTTCGATCCTCGGTCTGCTTCCTATCTTACTTAGCCAGGGGCTCCGGTCGAGAATGAGCCGTCTACTGTCTTTCGGGGAGGTAACTCACACCTCGTTAAGCACCCTCCCCTCAGCAGCAAATCCATCTTGGCCAATAAATAAATGAAGCAGTCAGCCCGCTTTCTTAGTAAACTTTCAGCGTATCAGTAGTGAGCTGAAGTTTCCTTTGTTGGACGTCATCACAGAATTCAACCTCCAAGAAACCCATGACTGCATGGTCAGCTTCGGTGACGGAAAAACTCAAAGCGCCATCGGTTCAGATGTTCCCATTGGATCTGAATGTACGAACGTGGCACTTGTGAATGACTCTCCTGGGTCAAATTACCATGGCACGCACGTTATCGACTCCAACCTCTTCACCTGACCAATATCGGATGCATCGGCGAATACGTCACAACAACAACTTCGCCTTTAGACGTCGTTGAACTGAACTGCTTAGTCGGATACGAAGCTGCGTTGTGTTGTGTAAGCTGCATCGTGCACGTACGAACGAGAATATGATTACAGGGTAGTGCGGCTCTGAGGAGTGTTCGCGGGGGCGTTCTGCAGCGTGGGTTAATGGACAAGGGAGTTACCTATGTGCTAGTATTGTTGCATCATGCGATTTGACTCAATGCAATGAATGCCATGCAATGCACTGCTAGTACAACGCAGCGTACTCCCCAGTCCAGCAGCTGATGTTGGATACGCTACCTACCTACCTACAGCAACACAGCAACGCAGGGTAATAGCTGCAGCGCTTGTTTAGCAGGGTTAGTTGGTGGTGTTGGACGCGTGCTTGTTGTGCGCTGGAAAGTCTGGGATTTGGGTTGAGTATGTTTCTAGATCGAACTCCCCTCGTTTGAGAACTGCCCTCCGCTCAACTACGCAGACGCTTCCGCCGTGCTCGCTCTTTCCACCACACTCCCGCCCTTCCACCCCGCCCTCGGATCCACCCGTTTTTCAACCCGACTCTCCTCGCCGACACGACCCCACCCGCCGCCGCCGGGCGTGTGGATTATAATGCGGTCGCCGGGCGTCATGGGGGCGGTGTTTTTGGAGGAGAGGTTAATGTAGCGGTATCCATCGTCTTCTCCATCTGCAGCGTCCCTGCGGTCTTCATCTCCAGCCTGGCGGTCTCCGGCGTTGCAGACTACGTCCTGACGGACTCCGTCTCCGACCTTCCTCGCCCACAGATTCAGCCCACACCCCCCCTCCCCCCCGCCTTCCATACCGTAAGGGTGGTAAACGCGCCGCTCGCTGAGGATCGATACCTGCACCGGGACACGAAACTCGATATCCCTCACCACTCCCTCCCCCCCACAATGCCTCCCCACCCCCTTACTCCCCTCTCTAAGCCGAAACTCCCTCAACACCACCGGGTACCTTCGCTCAAACACCTCGCTGTCGGTAATTCGCGTGTTGGTCATATGCGTGTGCACACCGCTCGTCCCGTTCCATGTTGGCCCCGCGCCAGACCCGCCCGCGATGGTTTCGTAGTATCCGAACCCTTTCGTTTCTATCCGCTTCCCGTCGGCGCCGGTGGATAACCCGCCGAAGCCGAAGGTCAGGTTATTGCAGTCGCCCTGACTCGCGGCGCAGGCGCGGAAGGCCTTGAGGATGGTGTCGGTGACGCGCTGGCTTGTGAGTACGTTTCCACCGACGACGGCGGCGGTGGGGGAGGGGCTGAGGAAGGAGTGAGGGGGGATGATGGTGTGGATTGGGGCGAGGACGCCTTGGTTTAGCGGGATGTCCGCGTGGATGAGGCAGCGCAGGGAGTAGATTATGGCGGAGTAGGTTACGGCTTCCGGGGCGTTGGTGTTGCCGTAGACTTCGGGGCCGGTGCCGGTGAAGTCGAATGTGGCTTCGCCCTTTGAGGGGTCGATGGAGATTTTGAGTCGGATGGGGGAGCCGTCGTCCATGAATTCTTCGGCGCGAAGGTCCTGGCCAGCGAAGCGCTTGTATACGTCTTTGAGGAGGGTGCGGACGCTGGATTCCGCGTTGGACTGGATGCTGGTCATGTAGAATTTGACGACGCGCTCGCCGTAGTCGGACATGAGGGTGCTGATGAGGCTGATGCCTTTTTGGTTGGCGGCGATTTGGGCTTTGAGGTCGTTGAGGTTGTCGCTGAGACAGCGGGTGCCGGAGCAGCCGGGGTACTGGGCGGGTTCTTCAGAGAGCAGTTCGATGATGCGCTTCTCGTTGAAGTGGCCTTCTGAGACGAGCTTCTCGCTCTTGATGGCGGCGCCTTCCTGGTAGAGTTCTTTGGAGGAGGGCGGCATCGAGCCGGGGAGAATCCCGCCAATGTCAGCGTGGTGGGCGCGCGAGGCGACATAAAAGATAATGTTGTCGCCACTAAACGCCGGCGTGATGACTGTGATGTCGGGCAAGTGCGTGCCGCCAAACATGGGGTGGTTGGACACCAAGACATCGCCCTTTTTGAGCCTGCCCTTCCAGATGGCCGCCTGTGTGCGCACGCATGTCGACATGCTGCCAAGATGCACAGGGAGATGCGGTGCGTTGGCGACGAGACCGCCCTCGGCATCGAACAGCGCGCACGAGTAGTCAAGGCGCTCCTTGACGTTGGTCGACACACTCGTCTTTTGCAACGCGCGGCCCATCTGCTCGGCAATGGCCATGAATCTGTGCGAGAAGATGGAGAGTAGGATAGGGTCCACCTCTGTTGTGCTAATCTCCTTTTCTGCGCCGTCGCTCTCGCCGATGTTGATCACGACGTGGGTGTGTATGACCAAGGCTGAGGCGCCGGGCGTGACGACAATGGTCTGCGTCCCATCGGCAATGATCGCAGGGCCCTTGATGCGGTCACCCACTTCAAGGTCTTCGAGCTTGTACACGGACGTGTCCTGTCGCCCGCCCTCAAAGAACACCTGCCGCGTGTCATAGCGCTTCTCCTCCTTCACGAGATCTTTCGGTTTGACCTCCCTGAGCTGCTGATCGACAGTCTTCTCAAGACCCTCAAACGTCTTCCCGATGCCTCTCGCGCGCACGTCGTCGACGATGATGTCGCGGTCGGGCAGCGTGAAGCCAAACTCCTGCTCGTGCTGCTTGACAAACGCCTTGCCGAACGCCCAGTCGTCGCCGCCGTACTCTTTAGCCTCTTCCTGGGTAGGCTTCACAATCATGAGCGCCGACTCGGTGCCGCGGTAGCGCAGGTTGAGGTACTCCTCGAAGTGGATGCTGTCCTCGTCGAAGCCCTGGCTCTTGAGCGTCGCGGTGGACTTGGCCTTGAGCTCGCCCATCTTGTGTTGCAGGTACTGCCGCACGTCCGGCTCGTCGGACCAGACCTTGGACTCTGGTTCCTGCCGCTCGTCGACGACATCTGCGAGCGCCATGCCGTATGCTGACAAGACGGAGGAGTAGCGGTGGACCAGGATCTGCGATATCCCGAGCGCTTCGGCGATGGCGACTGCGTGCTGGCCACCGGCTCCGCCAAAGGTCGCCAGCCTGTGCTTGGAGGTGTCGTGTCCACGCGCCTCGGTCAAGCTGCGAATGGGGCGCGTCATGGTCTCGTTGGCGATCTTGATGAAGCCGTTGGCGATGTCGTCGAGGGACATTTCCTTGTCCTTGTTACCACCAGCGACCTCCTTGTTGATCTGCGCAGCCAGCTCTTCAAAAAGCTTCTCGCTGGCGGCGGCATCGAGGCCCTCGTCCTCGTTCTTGCCGAAGATTTTGGGGAAGAAGTCGGGCAGTAGACGGCCAAGGAAGAGGTTCGCGTCGGTGATGGTCAGCGGGCCGCCCTTGCGGTAGCAGGCTGGCCCTGGGTGCGCGCTTGCAGACTCCGGGCCAACAACAAACAAACCGTTCTTCCAGAAGAGCCGCGAGCCGCCGCCTGCCGCGACGGTATTGATGTCGAGCTGCGGCGACTGGATGGTGACGCCGGCGGTGGTGGTCTCGAAGACGTGGTCGTAGCGGCCCGCGCCGTATCTGCTCACGTCGGTGCTAGTGCCGCCCATATCGAAGCCAATAACGGGCGTCTTGGTGTCGGGGTCGTAGGAGGTGAGCGCGTAGCCAACGACGCCTCCCGCCGGGCCAGACAGAATCGCCTTGAGCCCGGAGAAGATGTCGACGTCAACGAGCCCGCCGTCCGACTGCATGAACTCGCAGCGGGCGCCTCTCGCACCGTCCTCGCGCCTCACGCTCTCCGCCCCAAGCCCCCCCTCGAACCCCCTCGCAAACCCATCAACATACTTGCGTATCGCGGGCGTGAGATAGGCATCCGCACACGCCGACGTGGCGCGCGGCACCAGCTTAATCATCGGCATCAGCTCATGGCTCAGACTCACATGCTCGAACCCGACCTCCCTCGCAATCTTGCCCACCAGCGCCTCGTGGCGGGGAAATGTATATCCGTGCATCAGACACACGGCGATGCTGCGGATGCCGGCGGCGAAGACATCGCTTAGCTGCTGCCGGATGGCGTCTTCGCGCGGGCGCTGCAGGATGCGGACTGTCTCGCCCGACAGGCCCGTGACGAGGTCTGCGTCTTCATTTGTGTCGGCGATGCTGGGCGCGGGGGTTCTGTGGCGCGTCGGATCCTCGGCGTAGTCTTCGAGGGTGACGCGCTCGGTGATCTCGACGACGCGCTGGTACAGGACGTCGGGCTTGCGGATGTCGAGGGCGAAGATGTCCGGACGGCTCTGGTTGCCGATGGCGAGGCAGTCCTTGAAGCCTTTTGTCACGACGAGGGCCATGGGCTCGCCCTTGCGCTCCAGCAGCGCGTTGGTCGCGACGGTCGTGCCCATGCGGATGCTCTCGATGCGGGTCGTGTCGAGCGGCTGCCCGCGCGGGATCGCGGTGCCGGTGAAGTGCTCGAGCAGGCGGCGGATGCCCTCGAGCGGCGCGTCGTCGTAGTTGGCGGGGTCGACGGACAGCAGCTTGATGACGACGTCGTCTTGCATCCTGCCGGACCCGGGGTTGCCCACGCAGTCGGTGAAGGTGCCGCCGCGCTGGATGCTGTGAGCGGTTGTTTGTTGCTAGAGTCGGGCGCTTACGTCTATCGCGATGCGGATCCCCCGCCCTTGTTTCTTGTTCCCTTCCTTTGCGTCTGCCATGTTGGCTGTCATCCCGAGCGCAGAGGTCGATACCACTCAGCTCAAGCTTCTGTGTCGTCCAAATCTATGTCTGCCTCACTCTCGCATCTACACAAAATACACGTAACGCACCACTAACAATCCAAACAATGCCCCGACAATGTATGTAGCAATCCACACCAGCTGCATCACGATACAAAGAGTGGGGTTGATACTCCCGCCCCGCGATGACGGAGGCAGGGCGTGGCGCCGAACCTCCGCCACAGCCTCAGCCACATCCGTGCTCACTGCAGCTCGGCGCATCGTAGTCATGGTCGTCTACCCATCGACCTACTCCTGCACCACCGTGCCAATGCAATCATCAACACCTTCCACCTAGACTCCTATACGATTAAAACATTCATCATTTCTCAAACAGACGTGGACAACAGCGAAGCAGACTCATTGATTACCATCCACCACCTCCCAAGTAAACCGACTTCATCTCCCCCCTTAAGCCCCTTCCGCGCCTCCCTCTAACCCATCCATACCCCCGTCGCCCTCGCAGCCACACCCACCGGCGCCATAGCAACACACCCACACACACTCGCCACCCCGGCCTGGACCAGCAGCGCCGTCGCGATCCCGCAGTTGCTAATCACGCAGTTCTGCGCGCTGGCTTGGATGACTGACGAGCTGGAACAGCGGCAGCGGTAGTCGCCGCCGCTGCAGCCGGCTGCGCTGGCGGCGGATGTGATGCATGGGACCTGAGAAACTGTCAGGGAGAGTTGTGGGGGGGGGGGGCGGGGTGTACGCCGCAGGTTGGGATCGCGGAGGCGATGGGGTCGCATGCTGTTTGTGCGGTGGCTGTTGCGGTGAAGACGAGGAGGATGGTGGTGGGTTTCATGGTGGAGTTTGTGGTTATGATTTGCTTGGAGATTGAGAGTGATGGTATGGTGCAACTAGACTGATGATTTACGTGCGGCTTATATACTTGTGCTACGGGGTGTATGTACCGTACCGTACCGTACCGTACGCCATGCTTAGCATAGTCCGTCCCCCGAGCACAAGGTCGTCACAAGCAGACACTCGGCTCGTCGGCCTCAGCGCGCTCGTCGATCGCGAGGGGTCACCGTGCCAGCCATATTGAAAAGCATACCACCCACGGACTATCGCCCAGAAAGCAGCAACTCCACCGTATGGACGCTGCTGGGGTGGTCGCCCCTGGCGTGGTCGCCCAGTGCCTGTCTCAGCGAGACGTGAGCTCTCACCGCGGCAAAGACTAGCACGCGCAAAAGCAAGCATGCTGGACCCTTGCAGGTTTGCATGCATGTCCCCTGGTGTAACGCGGGGAAGCTCGTTTCCCCAGATTCGCGGAAGAGGCGCTCGCTTCAGCAAGGGTCCGGGAATACGAGGAGCGGAAAAAGCAAGGGTGAGATGAGACGGCCGAGGCCATGTGATTGTGAGGGGGTGCGGTGGTTGTGGGTGCTTTCGTGTGTTCTTGTTTTCGTAGTTTTTGGTGGGCAGGGTTGCCGGAATGGATGGTGATCTGGGTTAGTAGGTCGTCGTGGTGCTGTACCGCGGTCTGGCGCTTTCACACAGACCAGATGTCTCGTCATCGGATCCGGAAACCGCGCCGGGATACATTTGCAAAGCTTGTCCGTTTTCAAGTATCCAGAATCAAGACCTAAGGATCCCCTCTCATGTCCCAGCTCATGTCCATCTTCCCAAAAGCATCACCTCACAACCCAATTCTTACATGTTCTAGCTTTCCTTGCTCTGACTAGCCTAGCGTTGAAACTGGCGTTGAATTGGAGAGTACAAAGTACCCTTTGGGAAGTTAGCTTTATATAGGACGTTGATCCAAGTAATTAAGTAAAGTCTGCAACTAGTCTTGTCGAGATATGCTGGCTTCTGATGTCGGCGTAGCTGGAGGCAGATCGAGTAATAGATGTGGTCGGTGATGGAATAGGAACGTAGAATAACTATCTGCAATTGTGATTTATATATCCATCCATCAACGCCACGCTGTGTCCATTTCCAAAACCCATAAAACACAAAGGCGTCTATCATCTATACCCCCTCACATCCACAACCTCCCTCTCCCTCTCCCTCACCACCGGACTCCCCTCCCTCCCCGGCGCAGGAAGACTCAACTGCCGCTTATCAACCACAACCGTCTCCCTCAAATCCTCCTCGCGCTCCAACTCCCCCACCTCATGAAACGTCCCGACATGCTTAACCAGCGCCTCCACACTCCGACAAATCGCATCCGCGTCGCGCTCACGGCTGCAAATCACACACGCGTACTCGCCGTCGGGCGTGTGGCACTTGACCGCGAACCGCTGTCCCAGCCTAAACTCGCGGGTCTCGAGGACAGTGGATGTGTACGGCCCGTCGAGCACGGTGATGGGCGTGCGCTTGCCGATGAGCCAGAAGTCGGTGCCGGTGACGGAGAGGTGCAGGCCGCATGCGGGACAGGCGCAGGAGTTTCCCGGGGCCATGCTGGCGGCGAGGGGGCGCGAGGGATCGTGTTGGAGGTCCAGGCTGTAGCGGCAGTAGAGGGTGTCTTGGCCGGGGGCGTGGAGGTCGGGTCCGGCGAGGGAGAGCGGTCTGTGGGGGGCGGCGAGGGAGCGTTGGGGTGAGGGCGAGCGGTTGGGTGAGAGGCGGGCTTGTTGGTCTTGGAGGGCTTTGAGCGAGCCTTCGCGGGCCGAGTTTGAGGCGGCGACGAGCTTGGCCATGTCTGCGCGGGTGAGTTGGCGGTCGTGGGCGAGGGCGTCTTGCAGGACGGTGATGACGGTTTGCTGGAGGGAAATGATTTGCGCCTGGAGCTGGTTTTCGGTTATGGCTGGTTTGGGTGGTCAGTGGAGAGTCAGGACTGCTTGGGTGAGAAGGTTACATACCATCGCCGCGTGCGAATCTGTTGCCGTACCGCCCGTACATGTCGTCGTACATGCGCTGGATCATCATCCCGTTGCGCTCCAGGTTCTCGCCCACGTCGTCGCGGTAGTCGTCACGATACCCGCCTCCGCCGCGTCTGCCCCCGCCCCTCTCCCCCCCACCCTCCTTCAAGCGCTCAATCTCCTCCTGCCGCTTCTCGGCCTTCTTCTGCTCCTCCTCAAACTGATTGCGCAGGCTCGTGATCTTGTCGTCCTGCTCGGTGTCTCTCTTCTTCTGCTTGTGCGCCTCGCGGCGGTCATGCACGCGCTCCCACAGGCCCATGGACGCGGTGAAAGTGCCCACCAGCGTGCTGGCAAGCGTCGCACAGATGAACGTTTTCTGGAAGCTGGGGTGAGCATCGGCTGTCGGGGGCTGGATCATGGGCAGGAATTCTCCGCCGGCCGGGCCTTTACCTTTAGGTTCTTTTCTTCGATCCATGATGCGTAGTTCATGACGCCGCAGGCGTTGCTGGATACGTTGCGAGAAGGACGAGGTCTAAGGCGCCGGCGGCGGGGAAGCAAAGGACAAGGTGCGCGTGCAATGTATATAGAGACACGGTCGACACAAAACACAACACGCCCAGCAATAATGACTCGTTCTAATCTGCACCGTCACGTAGTTGGTTACACTGGCAGGACGTGGGACGCTGTGAGTGGAGAGGCAGAAGGAGTATGCGCAGCACACAACAGATGACGCTCGCGCTCTGGCGGCTGTGCGCGGCGGGTCTCATGATGAGGGATCGCCCGCTCGGGGGTAATATGGCGTTTGATTGCTGCGTTTTTCGCGCATCTGCTGTGAGTGCTGCCGCTATGCTGACCGCAACTTTCCCATCGTGTGCTGCGGCTGTTGTTCGCGCAGGCGGGATGACGTCGTGGTGGGGTCGTTTAGCGCGCCATTCGTCTGGCGCACCCTCCCATGGACCTATCCGTCGCTAGCCTTGTCCATGAACTGCCACCCGTGCGACGTGTTGATGAGACCCGTCATGTACGCTCCGTTTGGAGAGTGGGCGAGCGTAGCAGGAATCGCCTGACCGGACGAAAGACCCTCTTATACTCTCAGGATGGCCGGAACCTGACATTGTTGACTTTGTAGGTTTTTAGTATAACACATATTAGGACTGTGCGGCTCTTTAAACAGGCAAGGGAGCGTGTAAGTGCTTTAAACTCAGTTTTTTGTTAGGCTGGGAGGAAAGATGTAACGCTTTATTGCGTAGTGGGATGGTGAGAGAAGAGTACACATGAGGGCAGTGCGTTGTTGTCTGGAAAGGTGTAGATGAGCTCGTAGTAGTGAGGCTGTAGAGTAACGTCTGCTATCAAGTGGTTATCTGCTGTCGCTTGCAGGTTTCCACGTATTTCGGTGTTTGTGAAGTCAGACCCTTGTGGGTAGTGGGAGAGTTGGAGAGTGTGGGGATCTTCGCGTCCCCTAGTGATTGTGGGTCTGGAGCGTTGGACACATATTTGGTGAAGAAACTACTCGTACGTACATACAACTCGACCTCCTCCCCGAGAAAGGGAAATGCATAGTCTAATGCCCCTATTCGCGTACGAATCTTTCCTGCTGATCATCCAGACGATTCCCACCGCACAACCTCACCGATCCAAAGATTTATCTCTCCTCTCAACACGCACCCTTTAGATATCGGCTATCAGATCGAAAGTGGTGAGGTTGTACCAGCGAGCCATGTCAACCGGCTTGCCAGACTGCACATTCGGAGAGGCGCTTCATGAGTAGATCGATGTACACACGGACCAGTCGCTCTTGCTGAGCGAGTGCTTTCTCGGACAAGGCGGGGAGCATGACTCGGCGCATACGAAAATGGTTGCTCGAACTTGCTCCAATGATTTGGTTTGAATTGACAGCGTTTGGTGGGAAGTACCTGCGTAGCTCTGCATGGCCGTATCCTTACATGTCACTTCAGGCGCCTGGGTGGATGAAGGATACCTTATCCACACCGATTCGTACAACTTCTTCGTGCTTACGATGTTCTTCGGCGATCTCAAAGTCGATATATCCTCCCATACGCCCAATCGTGCGTGCGACGTCAAAGGCTGCCCATCGTTTTGGCCCAGGGTACTTGCTCAGTGGGTGGAAGTGGAGATTGTATACGATGCGAACGACGCTTCTGATGATCTGAATGGTGATAATGAGGCCGACAAAGAGTGCAGCACCCCAGATGGAAAGGACGTCCATGCGACTGATCCACGAAACGAGAGCTTGTACGGTACCCATCATAACTGCTTCCAGAAAACTGTTGGTCACATTGCAGAGAGGGTATCAGAAGTCTTGAGGCTGCGAGTAAGAAAGCTCAAGTTATAGATCATAGAAGATGAGGTATCCGTACACCAATGCTGCGCATGCGCTCGCACTCGCACTTCGCACTCGCCCTCGCTTTCACGGAACGACTGAGCACCAACCATCTGCGGCTCCGCACAGCGACTCGAAACGAGTTTCCTTGGTCATGTTGCACCTCTACTCACCTTCCGACAAGGCGAGGCTTGAATGCATCCAGGACATAGTTGATCTGAAGCGAAGTGGTAGGTCGTCTTCCTCGAAGCCTTCCGCGATCTTCCCGCCTCCACTCACGGGTGCACTATCATCAAGCTTGCTGAAGGTCGACCTCGTCGGAGATTTGGCGCATTCAATTTAGCGCGTTTTCTTTGGCCGTTAGGCTCTCCGCTCAGTAGGAAAGTACGAGTGTAGAGTTGTAGATTTCTCCTTCTATCACGTGACTACGTGTGTCATCCATGGATGAGTCGCCAGGCCACAAGGGCTGCGCGCAACGTTAGTGACCTCAGTTCGCTTAACAAATAAGGCGGGACGGATAACAGTCGCGTGCGCAGCCGCTGACACCGTCTAGAGATCTGAGGAAGAGAGTGAGCGTTACAACAAAGTGTGGCGATGATGGGCAGTGGCTGGCTGAAGGAGACGATCGTTCGCACGCAGCTAGCTTCTTTGGCGCCTTCCGTCGCTGCCGTAAGTGCCGGTTTCGCCTGTCACCACCACCATCGTTACAGGCCAAGCAAAAGCGATCCCAGGTTTTCGGATGTTCGGCTTTCATTGCATGCATGTTCTCATTAATGCGTTGGCGCTGGCTGGGGCTATGTAAGGGTATATGCCCCGCGCAGCTCTTTACTCTTTGACTCCGCAACGCCGCGTAAACTTCATCAACAGCAATCAGAAAATCATCGAAATCTACACGGGACCGTCGAGCGCAGCACGCCCAGTTCATCGATACGTTCCGCGCGGACCAATGACTCGACACCCGCTCGACGGATGTAGTTCTTATCAAGCTGGGTATCCACGCCTGTAGCTTTCGTTGACCTGTCTACGACTCACGCGTAGGCCTAGGTACGAGATTGGAATGCTCAAGCAGGTGGGGGCTTGCTAGCCAGCCGCTTCTCCTGCTCTTCCTTATCGAGTGTGTCCCACTCGGCGACGTTCTTATCCTGCAGGGGGTCAGAAACGGATCTGGAAAAGACAGTGTTAGGAGCGACTTACCCATTCCGCGACGCATTCAGGCTTCCAGTTACACTGCTCGACCTCTCCATACATGGCATGACTGTGGCGAGGATGGCGGGAAGGCCATCCAGAAGCATGGTAGTGGTGCTTGACAAGAGCACCTCTCGAATCGTGGTTACCGGAGTCAGAGTGGCCCTGCCCGGCAGCAAAGGCCTCCACGTTGAGAACAAGGATACCGTTCTGGAGCCTGGATTCTGCGAGATTGTGGAAGGGGTCCCAGGTAACCTCCCTCCCGTGGTTCTGTGCAGTCATCTGCTCAAGCACCGCCTTGGTGAAAGCTGAGGGCCCTGTCCCACTGATGACTTCGTTGAAATCGAGTTCCAGCTTCGAGATTGGCACGCCCTTCTCGTGTGAGAGATCATGTAACCAGTCTTGGATGTTCTCAATCAAGCGCATCATTACCGGCAATCTTGGTTTCGCAGCGAAGGTCCACTGGCAGAACGATTTGCACTTCGATCCTAGGATTGGGTGATCGATGAAGGCAGGCTCGTCAATCTCGACGCCAATAATCATGTCAATGTCCTGTTCATTGTACCTTTCTGGAATGAACCTCTCGACAGGGCGCAAGCATTCGACATCGATGTCTGCGTACACGCCTCCTTCAGCATACATGACGAGGTAACGCAGCAGGTCAGCCTTGATGATGGTGATCTCGAGCTCGCGATACAGATCAATGATATCTTGACGGTTGAAACCGTGTACGCCGTAGTGCCACTCAACATACGCCATAGCATTGTCGTCGGTAAGAACCTCGTACCGGTAGCTTGGGTTCTTGGCTGGCCATGTCTTCGCAGAGTCAGAATCACGCTGCTCGAAGGCCAACGGTCCAGTCTTCCATGTCTGCCAGATTTTCCGGGGTATGACATCTAGCTTCGCTTGGATGGGCTGCTGATACTTCCTCTCTCGTCTGTACTTGTGCGCGGCGCGTACAGGCGCAGTGAAGAAGTACGAGTTTGTGAAGAACAAGATCAGAAAGATGATGAGAAGGTAGGCAGGCAAAACTCTCCTGACTTGTGTGGTGAACTTGCTCCTGAAGTGAGAGACAATGGGTGAGTGAGCGGGCATCTTCGTGTCAAGGTAGAGCTTGAGTGGAGGCGGACGAGATGATCGAGTGCGCATGCTGAGGTTAATCACGAAATCACAGGATCCACGCTTCTGTCCCGTCATTAAGAGGTCCCTGCCACAAGAACCTTGCCGCTCCGTTGGTCTTGGCCTCATTGATCGCCAACGTTCCGAGGCCGGACACACTCGCATTTGCTAGGTACGTACACCTCGAGAGGTCATAATCACGAGCTAGCAGACTCGAAGGCCGAGCTTCATGCAACGATTTCAGGCGCGATCCGTTGCGTCGGTCCAATGAACAAACAGAGGAAGTCCAAGATGACCAAGCTAAAGCTTGTCGTGTAAACCCTGTGCGTGCAGCGGATCACTTGCACGTTTCAGGGTGTGTCCGAAGAGGCACTTGCAGCGACCTTGTACCTGACCAGTCATTCGTCATCTCCAACAACAGTTACCACGCCTCGCGGTAAGTGTGGGTCCGAAATCAGCAGCTTCCCCGCATCACGCGAATTTGGCATTCACAACATGCTAGATTTCGAAGGGTCGCCCCCTCGGCACCTCGGCATTGAACCAAGCTTTGAGGCTGAATCTCGACCATCATTGGTCGGTGAAGCTTTCCTGGGCTTACATTTGGCATTTTGACAATGCGCTAAAGTCAATACACAAATGCGCGGTCAAGCGCGTGGACTAAGCCGATATTCACCCTGGTACACAAGGGTCCTCGCACGGAAGTTCGCAAACAGCCTAGTGCATGCATCACGATTCTTGAGGACGCCCAAATCATGCACGCTTCCGAAAGACGACAATTACTCATTTACCATCAGAAGTTAACTATCATCTGAACACGTAGGAGTACGGACACACGATCAAATTCAGTTGCGAGAATGCCTACGAAACTCGAGGGACCACTGGATCACGGCACACTTGAAGACGTTAAGTTGACTACTCCATCCTGGAAATCAACACGAGCGACTCGTTGGAGTATCGATGTCGTCCGTCCGGAATTTCTCTCCCTGCGACCGGGCAGCCCGAAGAGGCCGCTGCGACGTACAGCGTGGCTTGATGGTTTACGAGGCTTCGCTGCATTCATAGTGTTCCTTCACCACAATCAGCTATGGTCGCATGATATTCACGGAAACTCAGTCTTCGAGAACTCATTCGGATACAATCAGCGCCATTACTTCGCTGCTCTTCCCTTCGTTAGAACTTTCTTCTCAGGAGGACACTTTGCTGTGGCGATCTTCTTCGTCATCTCTGGCTATGTACTCTCCGTCAAGTCTCTCGGTTCGATACAGAAAAGCCAGCATATGGTTTCTGCAGATACTATTGGGTCTGCTCTTTTCCGCCGATGGCTGCGTCTCTATCTTCCGGTCATTGGCTTCACCCTCTCCTGGATGATCATTCGACACTGGACCAATGTATGGGTTGACTTTGGAGAACGCAAGAAAACGTGGGGCGAAGAGTTCACGACCTGGTACTACACATTCAAGAATTACAGTTTTGTGTTCCTGACCGGCGACAACGTCGAGTTCACCTCCAAGTACAATGGCCATCTGTGGTCAATCCCAATAGGTTTGTCTCGAAGACATTCAAGACAACGATTGAGCTAACATAAGCCGCAGAGTTCAAAGGATCAATCATTGTGTACACCGCGATATCAGCTCTCTCTCGATGCACAAGGAACGCGAGACTCTGGTGCGAGTTTGCATTGTGCATTTACTTTCTGTATGTTGTCGATGGATGGTATGGTGCTCTTTTTATGAGCGGGATACTACTCTCTGACCTCGACTTGCTCGCTCTCGACGACGAAGAGCCACGCTTGTTTGCAAAGCTGGGGGAGTTCAAGGAGCTCATCTTCTTCCACCTCTTCCTCGTTGGCATGTACCTTGGAGGTGTTCCGTCGTGCGAATCGCTTGAAGGTAACACGAACTTACTCGCTTCATCGCCAGGCTGGAAGTGGCTGTTCAAGCTGAAGCCGCAAGCTACCTGGGACGTCAAGTGGTTCTACCTCACTTGGGCGGCTATCCTCACGGTCGCTTCTATTCCACGACTTCCGTGGCTCAAGCGCTTCTTCGAGACACGCTTTTGTCAGTATCTTGGACGAATCTCCTTCGCACTCTATCTCGTCCACGGCATCATCATCTACACACTAGCCGATCGACTTTACGCAGCTGTAGGCTTCAAGAAAAACGGGCATAAGAATATCCCTCAGTGGGTCGACATTTTCCCTCTGCCTATGAATGGACCGATGGGCTTCGAATTGGCATTCTGGGCGGTCCAGGTCATCAACATCCCGGTCACATTCTACGTCGCCGAAGTTGTCACAAAACTTATCGACGAGCCGAGCGTCAAGCTCTCCAATTGGCTCTACAAGAAGGCTCTGGCACCTCAATCTCAATCGCCAAAGTGCTAAACCCGATACAGTAGTCGAAGTTTATACTATTCAAGCAATTGAAGCAATTATCATCATCGTGCAACTGAGGGTCTACGATAAGCGACCTAGCACGACGAGCAGTTTAAGGCTTTCCATGTAATTTCCAAGTTTTGCGCAAAGGTGGAGGCCCTATGAAGTGGAAACCGAAGGTCTCACAGGTGCGGGACCGCCTAGATTGTTGGTATCTCGACTGGGGATTGGATCCTTCAGTCTTGTTGATTTGCTCATCAGTGGTGCGATCAACAACTCATCAGTGCTTCATTCCAACACAATGCTCGTGTGCCGTGCCTTCACGTGTTTCTACAATTTCACATGTACCTCGGACCGTTGGGCCGCCCGCTGCTGCAGAATTACGGCGAGGCTGTCGACGTTCTGAGTGACGTCTCGCGCAGAACTTTATTGGTTTCCTACAAAAGGCCTTGGCTCCGGCGCTAGAGGCCCCAGGATATCGGGTACCAGCATGCGGGGTAACGGGCCCTTGCACTTCTAGCGCGATAAAGCGATCGACCGTGCAAAAGCCTCACAACGGAGTTGGGCCCGTTCTTGTACACTCGAGCCCGTATTCGCCCGCTGCTGTCACAATTAATGTGAGTGGCTGGACTACCTATGTGCCTCAGCGGAATAACACTCATAGTGTTGGCTTACCAGACCAGATGTTGCCGATCACTCGGTCATTTCCCTAGGCTACTCCCCATGTCATGCACAACACCTTCACCGTCTTGACAACTATCTCAACTTAGTTCATGGCTTCTGCCGCGGATTCGTATTGAACGTACGCGAGTTCGGTACTTTGAACGCTCACATGAAGACTGCCGGCTGCCCGACACCATGAAGCGACTACGATACTCTCTTGCAGCGGCCGTCCTTCTTCTGGGACTTGGGTACTTCTTCACTCAGCATGATTCGATGTCACTAGGCCTACGGCCGGCTAAATTGCACTCCGGGTCTTCAACAAGTACTCAACATGCACATGACTTGCCCAAAGAAGATGGAAGTCACGAGTCCGACATGACCCCACCTGTGGGGGCAATCGAAGATGTATCTGGATCGCACAAGCTTCCACCCGCCTCGACTAGACCAGCGTCTGGCGATGTGCCGAACTTGTATCGGCCTGGTGAGACTCCCTCAACAGAGCCTGAGAGCAAAGGCACAGGGAGCATTGGCTTCGACTTTGCAAAGGACCTCAATCTCGATCTTCCTATCGACAAATTCAAAGAGCTAAGCAAATATGCGCCGCATAACTATGATTCTAATGCTCCCCCATCCTACACATATGCAACCTTCTTCGCATCCCGCAACCCTTCCATCGAAGACCCATACTACCTCGCTATACATTCCCTAGTGTACCGCATTCTCTGGTCTCCGCGCTCAAAGTCCGCACACCACCCCTTCGTGGTCTTCGTCGGCGAATGGGTTACCCCAGAACAGCGCCAACTACTCTCCGGTGCAGGCGCCATTGTTCGAGAACTAGCACCTCTGCCATGGAACCCGCCCGACCCAGCGGTACTCGACAGATGGAAAGACCTATTCGCGAAGCTGCACATGTGGAACGAGACCTCTTTTAGTCGGATCTTGTTCCTCGATGCAGACGCGCTGCCCATCGCACCCATCGACGACATGTTCGAGCTCAAGGCAGAGCGGAAGTGCATCCCGAGCAAGATGCAGCTTGACGACTTCCTCCCCGGCGGCGATGGGGTGTGCGAGCGGTACATATTCTCCGGGGTGCCGGCTGACCCGTACTCTATCTTCGACGCCAACATTAATGTTGGCAGCATGGTGTTTACCCCCAATGCGCGCCAGTATAAGCGACTGCTGCAGAATTACTCGAAGTTCGACAAGTATGATGTCAAGATGGCTGAGCAAGCGTTCTTGAACTGGCAGTTCGGCATCAATAGCGCGTATCCACCGGGTATGTTGGAGAGGGAGTATGGTGCATTCTTTCCGAACGCGAAGGGCGAGAAAGGGATAAAGGTCGTACACGAGAAGATCTGGGCGGCCAAAGATGGGTTTTGGAAAGAGGAATGGGATAATACTTGGACTGAGATGTTGGAGTTCTATGGTGGTGACGGTTCCAAGGCTGCGAGAGTAGCAGATGGTTTAATTCAGGTTAGACATAGATGAGGCGTTTTCATGCATACACAGCGGCGGCGTAACACAGTCGCGATAGCCACTTAGGTTATGCGTATGCACATATAGTTCGGTATGAAGAATGTATTGATACAATATTACTACCCTGCAATGCCGCTAAACTTATGAACCATCATGCAACTTTTCTCATTCACTTTCGTCAACTCTAAACCTGGAGCTCAGTACGCTCAGCAGGCTCAAGAACACCACCGCGGGTGTTAGCCTGCTCAGCCTTGCTCCAGCTGCGGCCACCAGGACCCATTTGGAGGCGGTCGGTGTCGACGAAGCCATCCTTAGCGATGGAAGACGAGTCCCACTTGGCCGAAGTGATAGGGTTGACGTGGAGGACGTACATGGTGTCGATCTCCTCAAGCGAGCGGTCCTTAGATTCGATCATGAAGAAGTAGACGACCCAGAAGAGCAAGAAGCACGAAACACCGAAGACGAGACCGTAGAAGTAGTCGATGCGGTCGGTGACGAGAGTCGAGACGAACGAGATGATGAAGTTGAAGAGCCAGTTGGACGCGGTAGCCATGGCCATGCAAGTTGCGCGGTAGCGAGCTGGGTACAGCTCACCAACGATGGCCCAGACCAGAGGGCCCCAGGTGGTGGCAAAACCGACGATGAACAGGCAGGTGAACACGATCATGACGTTTCCGGCGGTAGCAGTAGGAACGGGCACACCATCTGCGCCAACAGTGGAGACGAAGTGACCAACGAAGGAGTAGATGAAAAGGCACAGGAACATCCATGCGGCACCAGCCATCATAGCCGTACGGCGACCGACGTTCTCGACGATCCAGAGACCACCGATGGTAGCGACGACGTTGACGGTACCGAGAATGATAGAGGTGACGTAGGGGTTCTTCAGACCAGTGGCGCTGAAGATGACGGTGCCGTAGTAGAAGAAGTAGTTGGCACCGGTAAGTTGCTGACCGGCCTGGAGGACCATACCGAGGAGAGTACGGTAGAGCATACGGGGGCCAGTGAAGCACTCGTGCCATGGGTGGTCACCACCAGCCTTCTCAGCGGCAAGCTTCTCCTCGATCTCGCGGATCTCGTTGTCGATGTAGGCGCTGTTGGGGTCGATACCGTTGAGGCGGGCCATGTTCGCGCGAGCTTCATCGATGCGACCCATGCGGTAGGCGTAGCGAGGGGACTCGGGGAGGAGAAGGATGGTGCTACCAAGAATGATAGCCCAGAGAGCGGAGAGACCGTTGGGAATACGCCACTGAGCATCGTTGGTGTAGTCCTTGGATGTGCCGTAGTTGACCATGTAGGCAGTCCAGATACCAAGTGTAATCAACAGCTGGTAGGAAGAGACAGTAGCACCACGGATGCGCTTAGGAATCGACTCTGACTGGTACATAGGGACGACGGTGGAGAGGGCTCCGATACCAAGACCAGCAGTAAAGCGGCCCATGGCGAACTGAACCCAAACGCGCTCAGAGGTGATCTCGATGATCACACCGACAATGTAGAAGAAAGCGGAACCGGAGATAGTGAGACGACGACCGAAGGTATCAGCAAGAGGAGCTGAGATCAAGCAACCGAATAGGGTACCGATGCTAGAGGTTGTTAGGGAAGTCGATTGCAGAAAGTCGATGCGGCTTACCAGAGAAGACCGACGATGGTACCTTGACGGATGGCAGAGAACTCGCCGTTCTCACCAAACCTCTCGAGGAAATCCGCCATCTGAAGGAAACCAGAGATCTGTCCAGACTCGTATCCGAACATGAAACCACCAATACTGGCGACCGCTCCGAGGATAACAGCAACAGCGGGAACACGGCCCGTGGGCTCGACATCGCGGCCATCTCTGGTGGGGGAGACAGTCCTTGCGGGAGTCTCAGCAGGAGTCGCAGACTCAGGAGTACCCTTTTCAGCAGGCACCTCCTCAGTCTTTTTGTTGAAGAAACGCATGGTGGGCGCGTCGGACGCGGAGTCCTATATTAAAATGATAAAGATAATAAATCTGCGAAGTACAGAGACTATAGCTCTAGCAGATAGTGCAAATTGCTGGAGGAGTTGATGGGGAGAAACTGGAGAAGGAAGCTCGAATGCGGGTTTTGAGGAGAACTTATGTCGTGTGATGGCGCGGAGACTATCGTTTGGCCTGAATTGAGTGGAGCCCCGCTGTCAATTTCGTCCTGGCAGCTGGGGCTCATTTCTTCTCTAGCATCGCAACTGGATTGACCAAGACCGCGAACAATGGGGCTGTATGATGTAATTCCCTGCTGAATGCTGTCGAAGCTCGCGCTCAGGGCCGTTCCTGGACCGGATGCTTGGCCGGCAAACAAATTTGCCTTGCGTGTGATCGGTCAACATAAGGGAGAATCGGCAGCACGGGCTCGACTGTACGTTTTACGCCCCACGCCCTCCAGCAGATGGATGCCCATGGGCGCATCTCCCCTCAGAACTCGTCTCCAGACAAACTTGCAACGGCGGAGTCACCCACGAATGTGGGTGGTGAGGTGGGCCAACAACGTGAGGCTCTGTGGTTCGGTGTTCGGACAATATTGTTGAGGTTCCTGTATCGAGCATCACACGTCCGTGTGCCCTAGCAGGTTGATGACGCGGTGGAGTGACTTGGCGATGGTTGGCTGCAGGTGCCGATCTTGACCGAGAAGCGGCTGTCTAGCGTCCGCAGAGCCTCATTCATGGTTCCGAGGTTGCATCACTAGTGGTCAGCAGCTTGCGCAGGGAACAACGATGGTGCCGAGGTTTCCTGAAGAAAATTCTTCGTGGTTTCGAAAAAGAGGACCATGGTGGAGCAATAGCTGCTAGTTTTGCGCATGATCTCTGTCGTCGGGACAAAACTCGGGAGTTGACGTCAACCGAAGATCAACCGGGTGACATGTTGATCTCGCTTCGTACGATGGGGTGCAGGCCTCAAAAATTCAGCAGGCTCGTGGTGGGACTATCTCGCGTGCGCTGGTGACACTGTTAGCGGGGATTGAGCGCTGCATAAAGAGGAGACACAAGTATGGAGATGAATGCGGGTTAGACTTACCATGTGTTCACTCCACAGCCCGGCCCAGCCTGGCAGCGTGTCTTTTCACGACGAGCCAGAGCAGCTTGCGGCGGAGAGCCCATGCTGATACTGCAGTCTGTGACATGCTGCGCGATCTAAGAAGTTCGAAACTCGGGAGCCTGCGCTGCCCCATGGGGGCCTGGGCCTCTTATACTCAGGCTGCGGACTGCATTACTCCGGACTGTGGAGGGTGGGAACCCCAGACTAAGGGGCCTTCCACCAATGAGGGATTTACTTGACCAAGAGGTGACAGTTTGGGAAGTGTCTCCAACGAGGTTGCACGGGGCGCGAATCGCAATTCGGCGGTTGGGTTGCCCGGATCAGCATAGCCTAAACCTGACACCTCTGAGCCGCACGAGCATATCGTATTGTCGACGATAGCCGATCTGGTATTCGTGGGGAAATGCAGTGAAACAGTAACTGAAACGCGTCACGGGGGCGCAGTTCTGAACGACGACAATCTGTCAGGCGGCTGTAGATTTGTAATTAACTTGAGGTATGCAACAAAGCGGACATATGAGGTGTTGTTCTTTGAGTCCTCATTTCGTCGCGGGGGAGTCCGGAGAGATGTGGAGAGCTTGGGCGCGGAGATGTCGCGTGGGAGCCGCACTAGCCTCTTCCTGGACTAGCGTCTCATTGGTCGAGGTCTGGCTGCACTGGACGAGAATTCTTCCCGCGTCGTCGTGATGTGGCTTGCCAATGTTTGCTCTATTCTTGTCAGTTGTGTGAAGCATTCCCTGGTGTGAAATGTAGGCTGCGGCAGTGCGTTGTGTCTGTTGCCAATCGTCGATGGCAGTCACTCGCACTTCGAATGCGGAAGGGACGGCCATCAGGCAGGCAATTGCTTAACAGCCAAGAAAGCACATGTGGACCTCTATAACTTCCGAACCCATGATTCGTCGCTATCGACCGACATGTGGATGCGTCTCATTTCTACAAATGGTACGCCTTCCGACGGTCACCCAAGTAACCTCGGAAGTTGCAAGTGCACAGTGGTCAAATTTAGGGAATGGCGTTCTTCAAGCTTCTGGTAGAAACCGGTTAGTGGGTGATTGCTACTTCAGCTTCGAATCAAATCTTTACTACGCAAATCAATGGATACATGTATCGCAGTACATGGACCACGTGTTTGCGTGGAAGGGCGAATAGTTCCACCGACTTTGTGCAATCACAATTAACATGTTCTGGACATCTTGGATGGCGGCATTCAATCGGTTCAGATTTTACGGATAGCACGTCTGTTTGGAGAATCACTTGACTCGTCGTGGCTCAAATATTTGCACGTATTTTCGGGGTTGTGTCATACTGTACAATACTTCAAAAATCACCGTTCCCGTCACATCGATAGCACACCCACGAAACCAGACCAGCTCTTGTATTCATACAAATAGAACGATATTTGCGTGGAAAAATTGGGCGGGAAGAGCTCCGCGCAATCATTCACTTGCCGCTGGTGCCGGTCACAGCCGTGAAGCCATTTGCAGCAAGTGTGGAAAACGACTGCAGGGATAATTCGACCATGACATCTTGCTCAATCCATACTCACTCAGTGATGTGATGATAAGTGATCATACTTACTTTTGATACCTTCCTTCACAATGGGATACAAGATGAAGTCGACAGTGTGAAGTATCACCATAGAAGAGCAGCTCGCAGCTGCGACAAAGCCCTCACAACAGAGCACCTAGAAGCAAAACAAAACATGCCGAGCATTAAACAATCAACAATGTGCAAAGTGACTAAGCATCAGCATTCCTGGTGTGGCCACTTCGCTGGCACCGAGGTCTGCACCAGAGACCCGTTGTGTCTCAGTAAAGGATTTTGGCCAGAACTTTGTCCGAAACTCCATAATGACTTTCCGGATGCTACCTCAGCTGCTAAGAATGTGGTCTTCATGACAAGTGGAATTTGTCCGAGATGCGAGAGGTATGTTACGGAAGCTGACTACCTTGACCGCGTTAGGGAATGGCCGTCACAGGAGCAGTCAAGATCTTGAGAATGGGAAGGGGCTGAAACTTACTTTGTCATGTAAGTAGGGTTCTCTTCAGAGTAATTGTACCTCATCTCACTCTGGAAATGAATATCTGTGTCTTTGTTGTTGCTGTAGAGGATCCCCCGGTCACTAAGAATTTCACAATCTATTGACAGCACCAATTTGGGAGCGATATGTGACATAGCTGTGGCAGCATAAAACAATGGTTCGCCGAAGTATTACTATTGACTACCCTCCGCGCTGTCCGTTCTCTTTCTCTTCCTCCCCGTTGATATAGGCACAGCTTGATCCTTCCCAAAGCTAGTTGTGAACATCGGAAAGACGTAGTCATGGTCTCCACAATTGCTGCAGACAAAGATCTCAGCGAGCCAGGCGAACGATTCGGTACCACATGTTCTGCACACCATGGTCCTGATCAGGACTGGGAAATTGAGGTAGGCGGACATATTGATCGTGTTGATGCATGAGCTATGATTGATGGTGGATGTCTATGCTTTTATCGTAACGTTCGCCTGTGACAGAACACCTGAACACTGAGATTCCAACCTAGCACGGTAATAGATCTTCTCACCAGCTGTTGTATCAACAATGTCCCCATTCACGCATCATCGTCACTTTCAGCCCCGCCGTCAATATCTTCCGTATTACCATCCAGGTCTTCCATGTCCTCATCTTGACCAGGCCAGAGCACTTCCCTGCGCCCAAGCGCACGCACGTGCGTAATCGCACAGAACACCCAAAGCAGTGTGAGCACAGCAGTCGCAGCGGCGCAGATTTTCTGTACGCTCGGCAGATCAAGCGCTTCCCCGAGTTGAAGCAAGCCAATGACCAGGCCAACATTGGGAAAAACGAATCCCCAGTAGTTGAGCGTGAAGTGCGAGTCTTTCGCAGAGATGAGTACACTGACCGTGCTTAAGGCGCTGAAGAAGAAAGACACGAGCCACATGAATACGCCAATCGCGACGGCCATGGCTTTGAACACGTCACCGACGGGGATAGTATCGATGCCCAGGAATCCTTCTGGTATGTGTTTAGGCGCTTGCATACCGAGCGCCACGAACGTGTTGACTGTGTAGGCGGCCGGTCCAACGGCTACGTACATCGCTGGTCGCTTTGGCGGCTCCGGAAGATTACTGTTGACGAGGCGCGTAACATAAATCGTCAGGAAGAAATAAGCCACCGTGAATCCTAGACCCTGGAAGGCGATGCTGCCGAGGAAGATGGGCAGACCCGCTGTGGCAGGCTGGTTCTTCAGGATCGCACTGCCGACTACGCCGAGCATCAGGAACGGGTAGACGGGCAAGATCCATGCTGGCAGAGCGTGCGTGACTGGCAGCTTGACGCGGTCAAAAATGATGTGGTACTGGAACACTGTGAAGAGCATGCAGATGCCGGCGTATGTCCAGTACAAGGTCTCAATTGTCTTGAGAAGCGAGTCACCACAGAGAGGCACAAAGTATAGATCTAAACAGTACAGATGAAGCGCGAGGCTCACAAAGTATGCACCAAAGAAGAAGCTCTCGTTGGGGTGATGCAGGCTTTTGGTCAGACTGCCTCGGACAGCTGTGAAGCGGTAAGCGATCAGTCCCGTGAACGCGATGAACAGGATGAAGTTGAGGATCATGAAGAACCAGCCAATGACATCGTTGCCAGGAAATTTGTAGGGCTGCTGGCCGATCAGCGTCGCGAGAGCACCAGTCGACATGGTGACTTCGAAGTTTGCCCATGTGAAGTGGTGCAGTCGTTGGCTCCAGGGGATGCCATGCTTGCTGTTGCCATTACGCGACTGGCCGAGAAGAGGTGTGCGTTCTGGCATTATGCTGAAATTGAGCGATATGACAGCTCTAGTGAACTGTCAACAATGTGGAGTTCGACAGCCGTTAGATGTGGGCTTGAGTGTTGACGTCAACGGATCGCTACTTCCGCACGCCTTGCCTTGCCAGACCTAGCGCGCAAGGGCATCCCAATCAAGCACTACACATTTTTAACTGCGGAGCAACATCTGGGGAAGCACAAATTTGTTTCTGAACACACAAGTTCTGAGATGTACTATTCATGTTGGAATTGCTCTGTTGCCAATCCAGTGATCATTCCGAATTGCAATGCGATGGTCTAGTTCGTATTGCCTATCACTCATTCTGTGTGATGTATTCATGACGTCGCCTGTCTTCGCACTGGATCAATTGAATAAGCTCATAGTCATGTCGCATACCGCTCCCCTGTCAAGCAAGCCTTGAGCACAAATTGGAGACTGTCACGAACGCGTACAACAACGTGAAAGCCGCGCTCTCCACAGCACCGCTCAACGATGCCTACTTAGCATGGAACGCACCAGGGGTAGAGGATATCAGACCCGACGAGGAAGAGACGGTAAGAAAGATTGGAACCACCATGGACAAGATGCAACAACAGAACTTCGATCAACACCGACACTGCTTCCGGGCAACAGACGTCAAAATGCGAGGCATCGTCAAAGGCAAGCTCACCGTCCCGTCTGATCTGCCCTCCCATCTACGACAAGGCCTCTTCAAGACTCCTGGCAAGGCCTAGGATGTAGCAGCTCGTTATGCGAGCGAGCCTGTCTTCTTGCAAGCCGACCAAGAACCCGGGCCGAGTGGGCTCGGACCGCGTGCCTTTGGCGTCGAAGGCGCGCGGCTACCCAGTGCAGACCAGTGAGCAACAACCCAGGACTTCTTTTTACAGCAACACACCCATGATCGACCTTACAGATCTGCTTAAGTGTCTGAAAATCATGCAGTTGCGCGAAACATACTTCAATTCGCCGCTCAAGCTGAGCGCAGCGACCAAGTTGAGGACCGACGCGATCAAGCAGGCCGCACCGTTCCAGCTGCCGAATACCAACATGATCAGCCATCGCTCCTACACGCAGAATGCGTTCCAGTTTGACGACTACTACGGGCATATCAGCCTTGTGCCTGTGCTCGATGAGATGACGAGTCGAAATCAGAAGGTCGCGAGTGAGGACTCTCAAGAGCAGCTGCGAAACTGGCTGGGCGAGTACTTCAAGACCAATGGAGCAAAGTACGAGCTGAAGGTGCGCGGACACGACAACCTGAAGTGAATCCCCTTACTAATGGTGGATCATAGATTCAGCTTGGCACAGACCCCTCGCATAAGCCACAGAGGACAGCTCCGTGGTGTGGGACGAAGCCACTGCGCCCTACCAGACCATAGCAACCGTGGAATTACAGCCCCAGGACGCGCTGAGCGCAGAGCATCGCGTGTTCTGGGAAGACAGGATGAAGCTGAAACCCTGGGATGCGCTTGCCGAACACCAACCACTGGGGAGCATCAATAGACTGCGGAAGACAGTGTACGAGATGAGTGCTAAGAATAGAGCATCTATCAATGCTATGGAGACGAAGCGGATGGATAGTGTAGACGAGATACCTTGATCGCGGACTGATCCTCGGTTTCGCAGGCTATAAACTTGTTACAATTATGTTCAACGCTCTCGTTCTCGCCACGTTGTGTATAGTTACGGGTATTTTTCTGCCTGAGGAGCAAAAGGGAGTGGCGAGATCAATGCAGATGAAGAAGAAATCGAATAAACAGGCCGCGTGACTGAGATGAGGTTTCAATCAAGAGATACAAGAGATCAGCTAGTGATAATGAGAATATTCCGTGAGATACAACGTGCGAGCAAGGTTGTCAAGAATAGATACCAGCCGACAGAAGTTGGATGATGCTTGTAGCGCGTACGAGACAGCTTCAATTGAGTTGCAAGAAGATTATGGTGCAAATGAGACTGATGAAGATTGTGGCTAGTCCTACTGCTGTTTCTCGCGATGCGCAGCTGCAAGTGTTGCCCAAGTTGCCATTCCAACCAGCCGCGGTAAACATGCCGGATGCTCATGATTATTTCAACAGACTGAATGAGCTTGGGGACGAACGTTCAAATGCTTCTGGTAGTGTCCAGAACTCTTGCGATCGGTGACTGTCGTCCGACCCAAGACTCTGCATGGTCCGTGTGCGAGTTTTCTGACTTTTCTTCGATCTTGGTCCTTGGCTCTAGATCTAAATTCCATGTTTGCTGTACACAGCTTACTACTTCCTCTCCCAGATGACTTCCTTCTCTTCCGACACACCATATGATCCATACTTCTGCACCATGACCTTCTTCAGATTCGGGAAATTTTTCTTGTCGGAAGCCTTCCAGATAGAACCCCAGGAGCGACGGGAGTTCTTCTTCTTCGTGATCGCATTATTGAACGGTGCCTTTCCATCCCAGACTACATGCGTAAAGACTTCTAAACTGGGTGGAAACATGTTGGCCAAGTGCTGCAGAGTCATCTTGATGGGCTGGTGCCAATGAGTCGGTCCATAGGTCCTTGACACGCCCATGAGCGACATATCTGTCAAAACGAGCGACTTAAGGTTGCGGAACGTCCTGAGGCTCGCCTGGCCGGGGCAGTACTCCGACATCTCGATCGGGTCTTCATCTTCGGAGGACGTGCAGTAGGGTTCGTTCGAATACAACTGGAGATCTTCGAGACACTGAGCTTGCGCGCTTAAGCAATTGATATACTCTGGAGCTGTCTTGGATTTATTGTCATATGCCACGTATCGGAATTCGATGCGGAGAACCAGCTTTCGGAGATCTGTGAACTTCTTCCACTCTTCTACATATTCAGCAGACTCGAAGCTCTGCTGATGCATCTGTACGTGAAGCTCCCTTACTGAAGACGTATTCCTGGGGCTCGGGCGCCAAGCAACTTGGTCAAACATAACATTGTCCAATTTGACAGTCCGGAGATTCGGGAGTTTCAAGATGCCTTCGTAAACACCGTGGTAAGCTCGTTGGGCATCCGTTGGATGCCCGAAATCGGGATACAGAAGAGTCAGATTACGCAAGTACCGAAAGCCGTGTGACTGAAGCTCGTTGGCCGTCTCGTAGTCTTCCAATAGGCTGATGAACGAAGGATCACAGAACGGATCCTGGTGGAACTCCGTGGTCGCGAACTCGAATGTCTCAAGACGTGGCAAGAGTGAGATAAGCCAAGTCGGACCGCTCTCGTCGCTGTCAACATGATCGGTGAGATAACACGTAAGGCCATCGTGGACGGCTTCGAGGTCAAACAACGCCACGAATTGTCGTAGATTTCGAGTGCCTGTACGCTCGACAGAACGCCTGAAAGAACCCTCCGGGCTCTCATTTATCCGCACAACTCGAATGAGATCCTTGAGACGAGGTTGCTCCTTGAGTCGTTCCATCAGAGCGAATGGATCGTCAACCCGCTTCCCGCGCAGATTATACTCAGGCTCACAGTGCTCCTCAACAATTCTACGAAAATGCTTGCAAGTAAGACTGAGGCTCCACAGCGTACGTGAGAAGGATTCGTCGACGCAGAGAAAGATATCGCGCAGTAGCTCGTTCGGCAACTCGAGGATGGTAGTGCCTGGCGACCAGGCTGGTGCAGAAGTCGAATCGTCGAGGCGAGGTGAGGTGATTGCATGGGTCGTGGTAGCCAGTGCGATGATGTCGCGGGCTCGCACGCACTGAGTAGATGGGCCTGCGTAAGGCACGACCGCTGACGAGCGTGACGTGCCAGTCTCTGGGTCTGCGTCGCCGTTGCTGTCCATTGCGGCGGTGGTGATGTTGCTGTTGATGCGTGTGCAGTTAGGTGGAGGAGGTAGGTTGCGAAGGGCGCCAGAATATATCTTTGGGTGTGGGAAAGCGATGACTCGTAGGTGAAGATGAAGTGAAGCGACGACAATAACAAGTGAAGTGAAGACGACTTGACGATAATAGAAGACGGCGCGTCAATGACGACCAAGCCCAGGTGAAGGCGTCTCGCACCAATGAGAACAACAATACCGAGAAGCGAAAAAGACGTTGAACCTATAACTCTTCCAATGTCTGACTTCTGTCATATCGCTACGATCTAGAGGCCAACGCGCTCCCTCACGCCCAAGCACTCGCCACACACCCACGACAAAACCGCGCCATCCCTTCCACATAGACCCAACGACGCCGCCTCGTCCACCAATATCCCATATCCCATATCCCATCACAACACCAATCCCTAGTCCATTCCTCGCAATCCTGTCTTAGTGCTTCCACCCACTCACGCAGAGACAATAGCGCATACAAAACCTAAGCTTCAACACATCTTCCCCAGCGCATTGCAGGAATACTAAAGTTCTAGCTAGTAAGGAGGATAGTATAGGAGATGTAGGATGTATCGTACTAGGTAAGTTTGCAGTCCGAGGTCTAGGTTGCGGTATTAATATAAACCTAGGTCGGGAAAGGAAAGGAAAGCTCAGATTACAGTAAAGAAGTAGATATTAGATGGATAAGACAGTTGTATTCTCGTTAGGGAGCCATATATTTCCCACCGAAAATCCAAACCTAACATCCCTACAACCGCGTTACCACGCCAACACAGCACTTCACTGTTACATTTTAATCTACACAAGCGGTACATTCTACTCGTCCGCCTCCCCCCCTCCCTTCTTTTTATACTTCATTGCTTTTGCATCAACAACCATCCACCCCCTCGTATCCATCGCCCTGTCCAGCCCACAACTCCTCCCTCGCCACCCCTCGCCCCTCAAACCCCGGACCACGTTCCACGCACCAGCGATGCAATCATTAACCCCCACACCGTTGACCTGCGCGCCGACGACGCGTAAGCGGCCTTTGAATTCTGTTTGTAGACTCGTGCCGAATCCTCGTAAGCGGTCTTCGTACCCCACCGTAAACTGCGGAATACAATCCTTGCTTAAGTTCACCTGGCTCGCGACGGGGGCATCAGAGATGCCCAAATGCCTCTCCAGCACACTCCTCGCGAGGGTTAACCCCTCCTCCTCCGTAGGAAAATGCTCCCACCCGTCCCACCAGTGTCCGCCGAGCATCACGGTTAATTTCGTGCCTGGCGCGGTGTCTTGCCCCGTGACGGCGCTGTTGTCGAATATGACGCCCAGCGCGCGCTCGGGGTTCTGCGCGAAGGGGAGGGATTGCGGGAGGAGGTAGCCGAAGCCGGAGACGGCGAGGAGGGTGGGGGAGGGGAAGAAGAGGTTTATTGTCATTACGGTGACGGAGGGGGTTAGATGGGGGTTGCGGAGGGTGGAGAGGACGGTGTCGTAGTTGGTGGTGGTTTGGGTGGAGGGGGGCTGTGGGGGGTTAGCTGGGGAGGAAATAAAGGGAATGGGGGTGGGGGTGGGAATGGAGGAAGGAGGACGTACACCAGCGATGATTTCGACTTTCTGCCCGCCTTCTGCCATCTTAAACGACTCGACGGGGCTGTTGAGCTTGATCTCGATATTCCCTGTCTTGTGCATGGCGTCTTTCAACCCATTGACCAGCGTACCCAGCCCATCCTTCCACGTATACATACTAGCGTCCTTCATCTTCTGCACCAGCTCGGGTCTGATATCAATCTCCTCGTTCATCGCACGCACAGCCTCGACGTCATACGGATGCGCGAGGGTCTGGGGCTGCCCATCTGTACCTTCATTCTGCATCTTGAGGTATCCGGCGAGCGTGGAGCCGTAGCGGCCCTCGAGCTGCCAGCCCAGACTCAGCAGCGTCTTGGCGCTCAGCTGCCAGATGTCGCCGGCGTAGATGCCGTGGAAGACGGCGGAGATGATGTTGTTGGCGATGCGCTTGTCGACGCGGCGGGAGAGGAAGGAGCCGACTGTCTCGTCGGTCAGGGTGGACGGGCGCTTGGGCTGCACGGGCTCCTTGACCATCCCCCCGAAGCCGTCGAGGATGCCGCTCCGCCACAGCGAGAAGATGTCGCCCAGACCTGGCGCCTCCGAGGGCAGGCGGTTGAGGCGGTCGGGGTAGTAGATGAAGCGGTTCTTTGCGCCGGGGTCCGACTTGCTGGTGAAGAGGAGGTCGTCGGTGATGCCCAGCTCCTGGATCTGTGTGCGTCAGCCGTGGCGTAAGACTTCCGACTGCGGCGCGCGCGCTCACCAGATGTGCCGTGGGCGTGGCATTGCGCAGCGTCCTGGGTCCGGCTTCGAAGAGCACGTCGCCGCCGGGGACCTTTACGCGCTTGCTGCTGAGCCAGCCGCCAATGTCGCTCCCGGCCTCGTAGACGGTGATTTTGGTGTTGGGGAACTCGCGGCTCGCGAAGAAGGCGCTCGTGAGGCCAGCGATGCCCCCGCCGAGCACCGCGATGCGCTCAGGATGCGCCGCCGAGGTTGATGAGTATCGCAGGAGAGGCCGGCGAGTGCATCGCTCCCCCAGCAGCGAACTCAGGCCGCGGTCCCTCACTATCGACTCGAGTCGCGGCACATGTCTTCTTCCCAGCATTGGCGGCGGTGGCAGGCTGAAACGGAGGCTCAATGGCAGTCCATGTGGTGTGCCGGTCATTCATACAGTCGGGTGCCAAAAGTCTGTTCGCGCGGGCGCACGAGCCACAACACCAACATTGCGAGCTCAACTTTGAAGTAGAATAACCCTACACAACGTAGACTAATTTAGATAATACGTATTAAGGAAATAAAAATACACTTAATATCGAGTCTGATATCCCTTTGCCTGTCTTACAGCGTCTAGGCGTCGTGGCATTGACGTAATTAGTCGCCGGATCAGTGAGTCGGGTATTGCAGCCCATGCCTCGTGCAAACCCAATTCAAATGCCTCCCAACTAGCTTGAGAGTCGCTCATATAGTCAAACTCGGGATGGAGCTTATGAAGCTTCTGCTTGAGCGCCCACCAGAGGTGTTCAATTGGGTTGAGGTCTGGAGAGTATGGTGGCCAGTCGACTGTGGCAATCCCGTGAATCTCTAACCATTCCGTACAGGCACGCGCAGTATGGATAGGTGCGTTATCCTGCATAAACCACTCACCGGGCCCGTAGTAGGGCAGGAGTCCTTCTTCCAATGCCCACATGTAGCTTTGAGCCGTATACCCACGCCGTGCAGCTGCCTCACCCCTAGTCATAATCACTAGAGGACTACGCCAAACGCGACCCCCTGGAGTCAACGATATCGATGCCCACACCATACGAGCAGGTTGGCGAGCAGTATTCACCTCCTCCACCATCTCGTGAGACCATTTCTCCTCGGGTAATCGCCATACCCAGGTGGTATTGTGGCCAGACCCACGAGCAACGCTGCACTCGTCGCTAAACCTAAAGACTTGCCTGCCCCAGTTGAACCCCTGCCACGCATGAGCAAGAGCTAGACGAGATTTGGCTGTACGCGTACTGATTTTTGGTCTACGCTTTGCTCTGAACTTGCGTAGGCCTTCATTGGCTAAGGCGCGTTGAACAGTACGACGTGATACTCGTGGGTGGGTGGCCCGGACGTCTTGTAGGCCGGCTTCCTCTATGAGCTTGGAGTACTCTATTTGAGGGTTTTTGCGAGCACATCGTCGTAGCTGGCGATAATCTCTACTACTTAAGATAGGTGGCCGGCCTGTCCTTGCTTGCGACGTGGTGCTGGAGGTGGCTTTCCATCGAGCAACTGTTTTCTGCACGCAGCGTTGGGTGCAGGAAAGTGCTTCTGCAACTTTAGACGTTGACACACCAGCCTCAACCTGCGCTAAGCAATATACTCGCTGCGCCTCTGATAATTCACCCCCGCGTATACGATTGCCCGAAATTTCAGTGCCAAAAGATCTCATTTGGATGGAGTATTAGGGTGTTAAAGAAGGTGCTGCTCTTGAGGATTGTGGGGTGGTTATGGCCTGTGCGTTTCGGGCGAACAGACTTTTGGCTAAGTACTGTATGAAGTTCGTTGCGGGAAGCGTCCGAGCTCAGCCCTATGATATGCACGATGTCGTATGTGACTTCACCTACACACTACCAAAACATTCACTTCACATCACATTGCACAAGACCGTTGTAAGAGACACACAGCAGCCAGCAGCCGCCAAAACCAGACTTTGTTCCCGACTCCACGAGCTGCAAACTCAATCTCGTCCGCCATCCAAGCCAGGACCTATAGTACATGTGCTCTTTTGCTGCTTTTGCGCAGTCTCCACCACCCCTTGTATAACAGCCGCCTCCCACACCATCAACAATGATTTATAATGCTACATCCGGCTCAGCCTTGACGTTCTGCTCCCCATCCTGACCGGGGATGATGAGCTCCTCTGCGCGGTTCTCGTCGATGAACTTGCGCTCGCTGACGTGCTCGCCCTCCTTGGGCGCGACCCACACGTTGGTGTTGTTCTTCTTCTGGCCGGGGGCGTGCTTGTACTGGCAGCGCGGGTTCAGACAGGGGGTGAACTTGCACATGACGGAGCTGTGCGAGAACTTGCAGTCGGGCGTTGTGCAGTCGGCGCCGTTGCGGCATGGCGGGGCCGAGGGGTGCTTGTAAGGGCAGTTCGCTGGGTCGCGGCAGTTGGGCCAGAAGGCACACTCCTGCTCCGACTGGAACTGCTGGCGTTTTGCAGGCGAGGGGTGCTTTCCAGCGCACTTTTTGTTCTTGCATGCAGCGCCGAATTCGCACGTGCTCTCCATGTCGACCGTGGTGCCTGGGGGCGCGGCTGGCGACTGGTGCACAAAGTGGCAGTCCGGGTTGGTGCAGCGAAGGTTGAACTTGCACATGGTCGACGAAGGCTCTGGCCTTGTGTTCTCAACCTCCATGCCCTCGCCGTTCTCGCCTGTGCCGTCCGTCATGGCGTCGTCCTGACCTTCCTTCTTGGTGAACTTGGTCGATTGGTGCATGCCTCCGCGTCCGCCACCTCGCCCGCCTCGCCCGCCGCGACCTCTGTTGTTGAAGTTGGGATTGACATACGGTGTAGGCGTCGCGCCGGAGAAGATCTGCTGCATCATCTGGGCCTGTTGCTCGTACATCTGCATGAGCGCCAGCTGCTGCTGCTGGTTCAGTCCCATGGCGCCGTTCATCCCGTTCTGGCCGCCCATCGGGGGCATTGGCATTCCAGGCATGCCACCCATTCCCATGCCGTTCATTCCGTTCGCTGGCCCTGGCCCGCCGTTGATGTTGCCAATCTGGTTCATGCCCCTGCCGTTTGCCATGGCCTCCATGCCGCGACCGAGGTTTTGGCCACGGGGGCCTCGCGGAGGATCGCGGTTATTTCTACCAACACCTCCGCCGCCACGAACGCGGTGTAACGGGTCGTCGTTGCGGTTCATCTGTCTGTTCACCTGGTTGAGCATGTTGCGCCCTCCGCGAGGTCCGCCACGCCCCGATTGTGGGCCGCTGCCGTTGCGCATGGCTTTTGGCCCTGTAGGGCTGTGCTGTGTCAGTCGGTGTCGCACGCGATGCAAAGCAGTGGATGTGACGTACATGCCCTCTTGGGCTTCTGAGGCTCCGTCCATGTCGGTGTCCTGGCCACCAGGGACAAACGAGGGTGCGCCGCCGTCCATGGCCTGGTCTGCCGAAGGTGCGCTCTGTGCGCCTGCAGCCTGCCGCTGCAACGCGTCCATCTTTGCAAAGAGCCACTGCGCAAACTCTTGTGTCTCTGGGTTGTCGGGCCCGAGATCGAGCAGGTCGTTCGAGAGCTCTGCGGCGACTTGCGACGAGTCCTTGCCGTTGGATACCATGAGCAGCACGTATTCGAACAGCGTCGTGTCCTCGCCGCCCGTTGTCCATCCGTACTCGACAAGCTTGGGCTGCACGAGCTGCTGCAGCTGCTGCGCGAGCGGCGACTCGGGTGAGAAGTCAGCCATGTTGATTGCTGGCTGTTTGCGTAGGAGAGAGTGAGTCGGTGTGAGGTTCGAGTTAAGAAAAGTATCGATAACAAAGCAGTGGCGACCGGCGCGCCTGCACGCGTTTCCTTGTCGTGTTTTGGGTACGGCTGTCGACAAAGACGGTTCTGCGACGTATGAAGGCGATGCGTGTGAGGAGGAAGAGTGGCGTGCGCGAGTGTCGTGTGCTGGGCAGCGGCTTGGAATTGTCCTGGAAGGCTGTTCGCCATAGCGCAAACCCCGTCCGTGCTTGGCTTACGGCATCCGTTCCTCAGGCACAATGCTCACACTAGTCCGTGTCCTATCAACGCTGACTGTGAGACGATGGAGTTCCACGTCAAGTCTCCTGCAGCAGTCGGATTGCTTCGAGGGGTTTCAGCAGCTTTGTCAGCGTCCGTTAGGAGAGGTTCGCGAGAGTGGCTTAGTCACTCGCTATACTGTACATGATCCATGTGTAACTTCTGTCTTCGACAAGTATTCGCAGGTAGTTGAAGGGAGACCATGAAATTGCCCTCACAAGAAAGGGAACTACAGTGGACACACTGATCAGAGACGAGCCACCATCAATGCGATGCAGTATCTTGCGAACTTCCAGGTTCACGGTCGCCGAACACGTGACTTCTGAGCGCAGCACACCTGCACCTGGGCAGCGTCCACGCATCTGGCGAATGACAGGTGAGTATATTAGTACGCAAACAACAAGCCTTGATGACATCTTGATCTACTGCAAAGCGCAATCCAGCCGGCGAAGAGAGCAGCTGTGTACCGAAAAGAAAGCGATCCAAGAGTCAAAGCATGGCCAGGTCATCATGGTGATGCCCGCAGACGCAGCGCTCACGTGCGGACGTGATGGCTGCTGTATGGACTTGGCCAAGTAACAATGCAATGCTGAAGTGCGTCTCAATCGGTACAGCGCCAGACCGACATGCACTGTAAGAATGTCGTAATAATCCAACTGTACAAGACAAGGCTCGGGCACGGCTGCAGGGCATGTGAAACAGGAATCTTGAATCTTGAATCTTGAATCTTGAGGCGCGTCGACCCAGGCCGCGGGGGATCAGGAACGAGCACCAGGAACGACAGACCGCGCAACGGCAGTGGTTCATCTGCAAGACAGACATCAAAGGTACACATAGCAGCGCGACCATCACCTGCATCGACGTACAGCATTCTCGTTGACGGAAAACATTGTCATCTACTGCGGTGATGTGAAGTTGTGTCGAGTTACAGCCCCCTCTATTTGCTTCCGCGGCCCAGCCACCTCGCGGGGAAGAGCAAATTGCATCATGCTCTCGTCGTGAGGCCGAACAGCGCCAAACCAGACAGCGCTTGCGGCGCCCTGCTTTTCCTATCTTTCCTCCCTGCGCACGAGGATTGACACTGCATTTTTGTTTCCTGTCGCTCCTTCATCTTGACCGTGGAGTTCTGTTGCGGACTGCCCCTCCCCCATCATCACCTTCGGCTTCCCCGGAATCAACAACAAACCGGCTGTTCCCCAGCAACGCGTCTGGCACAAAACAACCACATTGTCGTCGCCAGCGCGCACAATCGCGACACTATCGCTGCTCAGCCTGCACAATGCCCGCAGTCCCCGAACTACTCAACGCGATAGCGCAACTGGGAAATGTTGCGCCTCGCGCCTACAGCAGCGACAGCCTCCTGCCTCGCGGGCCTGTCGTCGACATGGCCCATGACGCGCCGCGCACAGCACCACTCGCCAAGCGCCAACAGATGGTCATCCAACAAGGCATAATACCGACCTACTACAACCTCTCGGGCCCCGCCCCTGGCACCGTCGTCGGCATCGTGCTAGGCAGCGTCGCCGGCTTCCTCCTCATCGTCTGGCTCCTCTTCACACTGACCCAAGGCAGCAAACTCGGCACCACGACCGCCATGGCCGGCGAAGAAGAAATCGTAGTCCGCAGACCCCGACGCAATTCCCACGGCACCCGCTCCCGGCGCAGTTCGCACGCCCAGATGCGCGAGGTGAGCAGGAGCCCGCGGACGTCGGGGGGGAGGTCAAATGTCATTGTGGAGGAGAGGAGAGCGCCGCCCGTGAGGACGAGGAGCGTCATTGTGGAGGAGCGGCGGAGAGTGCCAAATGACGATGTCGTGGAGGTCATCGAGGAGCACGACGAGTATAGGGAAAGGAGAGGAAGCCGGAGGGGAGGGTATCGGTGAGCATTTCTCCATGGCAGACACGCGTGATCTGCACTAGGTCTGGACTTGCGCTGATGGATACAGGTGATGAAAGCCTCCACCATACGCGCCGGGTAATCGGCACACCAAACCATTATTTCAAAAGCACTTGGCTCCGTGTCGGAGTGCAATACCCAAGGATACCCGTTTCGTTCTGTTGTACCTTTTCACGCACATAATATATGCCGGCGAGATGGCCGTGTCTTGTTTCAATTGTACATTAATCCAATGCCATATCAGCGTCTTCGGCATCTGTTCCGTCAAGATCACTGGACATCAGCATGTGGATGATCACCAGATGTACTCGCACTTGGCAAAGTAGACATGGCCCCTAAGGACCTTCACCACCAAATTCCAGTAGCCACGCCAATACCCGGTAGCCTCGACAGCGGCAGTGTGTCTTTGTCTGTTACACGCCTGCTCTGATCCCTACCTTTTTCATACGCCGCGATTGCAAAAAGTAAACACGCAAGACACTCCAGCGCATGTTCCACCCATACACGCTCCCCAAACCCCGACTACTCATCTTGTATATTGCAGACACTAGGCGGGTTTATGCCTTCCCCTGTGGGGAGGGGAAGAGGGGAAGGGGGGGAGAGGATTGAGAAGGCACTGGATGAGTTAGATGTGTACCTGTGAGGATTTGATTTGGGGGGTTTGGGGGTATGAGGGGTGGAAAGGTGGAATGGTGGAATGGGTGTTGAGGGATATAGGGGGAGGGGGATGTGGTGGATGAATAGGACGGACAGGAGACTGGATTAGGAGAGATGCTTATGGAAGAATGAGATTGGGGGGGTGATGGGTGGGTGATGTAAATGTTGCAGTACTGGCCAAAAGAAAGGTAGGGAAGGAATATTTTGTTAGAAGAGTTAGGGAGGGGGGCTGCGTGTTCTGACTGATATTGGAATGGGTTTGATAGAATTTGCTCTTCTATTGTTGGAGGAATATACGTAGCTTTCACTGAGTTAGTTTACTAGTTTACAATCAGGACATTGCCGAGAGATTGGTTGCGTTTCGAATCCCTCTCGTGTTGCGAACGGCCCGGAAATGGAGGTGGACATACCCACAGAGCGACTACTCAGAGTCAGGTCTCGGCATAAATGTTCACCAGAAGAGACACATGCTCCGCTATTCAGGACTTTTTTAGAAGATGCGCATGAAATCCCCGTATCGAGGTACCAAAATTAGCATTCGCGGGTACAGGTACCCGTTGACGGGTAGCTACTGCGGATGGATAGCCGGCGCGGATAAGCACGCGGGTTCCCTGAGAGACTCTGTTTCTACAACATTTTGGACAGCTCATCAAGCTTCAACGGCAGTAGTTCAAAAAGGAAAACAATCACTCACCATAAGTCTGACCTCCTCGCAGCAGCAGTCCTGAGATCCGCGTCATTGCCGTGTAGTTGCTCGAAGATACGAGGTAATGTGAAGAATCACGAGATGATCATCAAGATCCATGGTCTGGGATGAATCTCTGCAATGCGGTATGACGGCGACGCTTGGAGAAAGTAGGCGAAAACAAGCACTCTAGCGCTGGTTGGCGCGGAGGCTCCTGGATCAGAATAATTGGCAAGGATTGACTACTCGAGATGGCTGCAGCGTCATTGCCGCAGTTATATCCAGTCTAACGTCATGGCTAATCTCCAATGCAACAGCGTATAGGCATGTCGAACGCACAAGCTTCCGCAGCACTGACGCCCGGAATAGACAAAAGCTTATCCTTGCATTTCTCAACGGCGGACGGTGACATAGTATGAATATGTATATAAACATCCAAGATCTTCTATTCAGCCACCACTACTTCACATCCATCCATCCGTTCATTTGACTCGCTTGCTTCACATCATGAAGTCCGCGCTCGCCGCCCTCCTCGCTGGCCTCGCCGCCGCCGCACCTACAGCCACACCCGACGTCCACGGCGACCCCTTCGAAACCGTCACCATCTCGAACTTCGTCTACGTCGGTGTCAACGGCTACCCGCAAATCGACTTCCGCATCCACTCCCAGCGTGTTGACAGTGTGCACTGCGCTGCTGACCACATCGAGATCGATGGCGTTTACAGCTGCGACGACTCTTCGTACACCTTTCGCGTCCTGGCTGAACAGGGCTCGCGTCTGAGATTGGCTCATATTCTTAACGGGTGAGTTGTGAAGGGGGTGGTTTGTGGGGAGAGTGCTGATGTTAACAGTCCTTCCATGGCGGGCGATTTTGTTGTCAGGATGAATGGTCCTATTCCTACTGTTCTTGATCAGATTGGGACTTCCACGGCTGATCTGGATGCACAGAGGGATGCTTAAAGATATGATGTCGTGAGACTAGTAATGGCTGAAATAGCGTAGTCACAGTCGGAATCAATATTGTAGTTTGCGCCTCTGCGACAGGTCACCATCAGTGACGATGTTGGATAACAGCCAACACGTTACCGGACCCCACAAAGATCTACACATTGCATCACGTTATTTGGAGAGTTCGTAACTATCATAGCCAGAAGAAAATTTATCTGATCACTGAAAAATGCGTATGAGCCTATGTTTAGACAAAGGGGATGGTTTTCGGAGCAGCAGACAGATCGTCGGAGCTACACTGCTTCCATTGATTAGTACCAAACAGCGAGTTCGATGGAAGGGTCATGAGACGCTCCCCTGTTTGTAGCAGATCCATCAGCATCCCGATAATTGGTCTCACTCAGGACATGACTAACAGCTCTTCTTTCCTCTTGTGGATTTCTCATGGATTGAGCATGACAATAAGATGATGGCGGAGACTGTAAGTTGTACGTCTTCCACCGGGTTACTCGGCAAATCAAGCAAGCATAAGTAGCTGAAATCGTTACCTCGGTTTTGTTTCAAAGTTTAGTGCGAGCAAGAGCAGCACCGCGCATATAGCGACACAGACGTCAGATTCAAGAAAAGCGGGCGCGTGGTCAAACCTATTAGCTCTGACGTGATATTCTAAGGGATATTGCAGAATTTCAACTTGCACAAGATCGCAGCAAGACATGTGTATGTCCCTTATGTACATCAGAGACTTACCTCTGTTTGTAGACAGGTCCTGGACAAGAGGAAACATCGGCGCCAATCACGGCTATCTCGGGGCTACGATGGCCAGATCCGGGAATCGTGAACGCTACTCTGTTGGCGGACGTGCAACACCTAGGGGATGTCTGCGGACAGGACGAGTACTTGCGCCGCCTCATGTTTGAATTACATCAGTGAAGAGGAAGATCGCAGACGCTTGGTATACGTTGTTGAAGATAAGAATCTCTCAATACGCTGCAATTCTTAATTAGTCGGCTAGTCATCGTTTTGCAAGTTCAACACAAGTCTTTGTCTCTTGTGTGGAAAGCAGAACCTCAGGCCAAAAGGAAGCTTGTATACCACAACCTGCGGCCTGCGGCCTGCCGCGTGGAATTTCAAACTGTCAGATTATAATCAGGCAGAAAGTGTGTAGCAAAATCGCAGCAACGACTTTCTCTTCTCAAGCACAAGACTATCTGAGTACAGTCAAACGTATAGCCCTATATCAGCCCGTATGAGTATCCGTGGGATGTTGTAGCGCACCGGATCGCCACAGACGCAAAATCTCGCGCTGGTCGTTTGAAGATGAGTAGCAGCCGGGAGAGGAGCAGACAGAATGTATCGAGCTGTTCAGTGATCGATCTCTAATGGGCGCGTTGGAGATCCTCAAGGAAGATATGACACGAGAGCACAGTCTTTTGGTGATTTCCGACCTGGAAAGGTGATGACAACAAACGACCCTCACAGAAGATGGATTTGACTACTTCAAAGGCAAAGTTTCCTCGTAACAAGATGCAATCCTGAGTGTGAGAGCGCACACGACATTCCTTCTGAAAAATAAAAAGGTCATGACATTGTGGTCTTTGCATTCTGGTGAGAAGATTCCCAGGGCCAGGGTGGCCACATGCGCTTCTGGCTCTTACTGTATGGTAGGATAGATCTCGACAGACATAAGCTGTTGCGAGGTGAGCTTTGGTGAAATCAGTCATCGACTTAAATAGCACGTGATATACACTCGTGCTGTGTCCGCTAGCTTCAGCTGATCCAGTCTCAAATGCAGAATTTCCAAAGAAGACACAAGGACGCACAGTGTTTCGTAAGTAGAAGGTCAGGAATCTTCGGGCATAAGTCTGAAGAGAGCGGAGATATCTACACCACGCCAGCACATTCTCAAAGTCTGGAAAAAAACCTTCATCTCTCCCGATTCAGCAGGCTCAGCGCAGCTGAGAAGACACCGACATCCAATCTTTTCATCGTGTTCGCCTGAAGTGGCAGCGACAAATAGGGACCCCAGAATTAGCATATCATGACTGCTCGCTGATTTTTGTTCTGTAGTCTCGACACATCTGTCGCAGAAACATGTAGACCCGCCTGTATTCCAGAAGTTTGTTGTCTAACAGAGCAGACGCTCGAAGTGGCTATGCGTGCCTACTAAAAATCAATGTTCGAGTCTAATTTATGTACTGTAAGGCATACACATACTATAGGTACGCGACAATTACTTTTAAATTGCCTGTATGTCGGAACTGCAGTCCAGCATCCTCTTGTACTACACAGTATAGCGCAAGGTTACGGTGGGTCAGTACTTTCGTATCAGTACTGAGAACCATTGAACAGAGAACCGAATGAAAGTTGAGTAGAAAATTGATTTAGTAAAGAGTTACCTACAGAAGGGAAGAAGTAAATATATATATGCAAGATCACGTGATGTGTGCCAAACTTCAACAACAACAGCGTCCTTCCGTTTGCCAACCTGGAGCAATAATATCGTTCATCACCTTGTTGTTGTATTGCAGGTCATAAACAGCAGGAAGATACGTTTACCAAACCGATTTCCGTCACTAGGAGGCGCAACCGACTGTGCAGAGGGACAGCGCGGCTGCATCGTCGGGTCGGCTTGTGGGGATCTCACTACGGCCCTGCAGGACACCCCACAGGCTGCACAGTAAGACACGAAATTCAGGCCACCCAGCGGTGCGAAAGATGAGCTGAGCGAATCGCGAATGCCGCCTCCGACGTTCGACGAGTGCGACTACACCCCAATCAAGGCGTAACGCGACCACGTCGTCAGCCCTGTGTTACTGATCTGGTCTCCTTCAATACTTCATCGCGGAAGCTTACTCAATCAAGCTTAGTCCATTGGGCAGCATATCTGCAACCTCCAAGGGTGGCTGCAGCCCGTCGCGAAGCATGGTGAGGGATACTCGTGCCAAAATCTTATATCTAGCGTATCGTAACGAGGATATTGCCAAATGTGCGTATCTGTGTGGCTATCAGCCTCTTTGTTATCCTGCGAGCTATCTATGCACTCGAGGCAGTGCTTACATGCTACAAGATCTTGTCCCCCGTGTCTCACAAGCCTGGTCAGAGTCATCAGAGAAGCCCGTGATCGCCGACGTAGGGGCGGTCAGCTCATTGCATATGGGTACACTCAAGGCCTTAATAAATCCTTCGAAATTCTTCATCCTTTATAGGGATCTTGAAGCATCGGTGGTTGATTCTACTGCGCGTCATGTTTTTCAAGGTCTTAGTATTCCTGATCTGTCTATTGGGTTTGCTAGTCTGCTTCTGGCGCTCTCGAGCCTTTCGGCGCAGGCCACCTCCCTCGTCATCGCAGCACCCCAGTCCGACAGGCTCGACATTGCCCCGCATCAGTAAAGACCCAGCCCTAATCCAGCCAGTGTATGATATTGTCATCGTTGGGTCAGGATATGGAGGTGGAGTGGCAGCGTCCCGGCTGGCAAGAGCTGGGAAAAGAGTTTGCGTGCTGGAAAAAGGCGCGGAAGTATGGCCAGGTCAATTCCCACATACTCTCAAAGCAGCTCTGCGACAATATGGACTCAAAGACATGCGTACTGGACGATTTGGTTCTTTAGGGAAAGCATCTGGCTTATACCAGATGTACAAAGGCAAAGGACAAGATGTATTCACCGGATGTGGACTGGGCGGTACCAGCCTCATCAATGCTGGAGTTTTCCTTCGAGCAGACGAGAGGACACTCAAAGGACCAGAGTGGCCTGTCGAGATTCGGAACGAGGGTCTGGCGCAGTGTCAGAAGCCCATCATTATTGCAGCGTGTGCTGTGTTGCAGCGGGTGGACGGACTGGCTGACTTCTTATACAGACTACGAGAGAAGCGAGAGGATGCTTCAACCAACCTCATACCCTGAAAGCCTACCTAAACCACACAAGTTGCATGTATTTGAGCAGCAAGCGAAGAGTCTTGATCTCGGCCATCGCCTTTATCGACCACCACTAACCGTGAGCTTTGACGACTGCACTAACAGCGCCGGAGTAACCATGCGCCCATCGGCAGGCTCTGGTAGTGAATGCACCGGTTCGAATGATGGTTCGAAGAACTCTGTTCTGGCAACGTACCTTGCTGACGCTTGGACGTGGGGCGCTGAGATCTTTTGTGGCGTTGATGTGTCACACATCCAACGACATGAGCGCGAAGATGGCTATACAGTTCACTTTGTCCTAACAAACAGCCATCTTACAAATCAGAAAATGTGGATACACGCGGTACGTGAGATACTGGGCATTGGTCAACACCTCGTGCGTACTGATCGTGTCCCAGAAAGAGCTTGTTGTACTTGGGGCCGGTGCGGTTGGTACGACAGAGCTTCTGCTACGCTCTCGCTCTCAGGGTCTTCACGGATCACCTCTTGTCGGTCAGAGGCTTTCTGGCAACGGCGACCTTCTCGCGTTCGCATACAATTGCGACCGCAAAATCCAAGCCGTTGGAGGCGAAGCGTATTCAACTTCGTACATAGAGCGCTGTGGACCCACGATCACTGCGTGTATTGACATGAGAGGGCCCGAGGAAGCGCATACCGCCAAGGATGGTTTTCTCATACAAGAGGGAGTGATACCAGGTGTTCTGGGGTCAGTGATTCAAGCAATGATCGAGGCTCGTATCCCAGTGACGCGGCTTTATAGCAGCCTTGACGACGCTATGGCACGGCTCAAGAGCTGGGCACTTGGTCCTTATATTGCTGGAGGGAGCGTGAACCGTACGGCAGTCTATCTGGTCATGTCACATGACGAGAATGAGGGGACTATAGAGATGTCTGATGGCAAATTGACCCTCCGATGGTCGGGATCTGGCAACCAGTCGCGAAGTGACCGCATTCGCAATCTCCTTATTCGAGCAACAGCAGCGGTCAAGGGCACGTTTGTCACTGCTCCTGCCATCACTGTACACCCTCTGGGAGGAGCTTGTATGAGTTCTGACAAAACTGGACTCGGTGGGGTCGTGAATCACGTGGGACAATTATTCTCCGGATCGGACAAAATGGTGCACGAAGGCATTGTTTGCGTCGATGCTTCAATCATACCGAGATCACTCGGTAAGCAGCAATAATTTGTAAGAGGATAGTTGATTTACACCAGCAGGCGTTAATCCTTGTGCGACGATCACTGCTATAGCTGAGCGAAGTTGTGATCTGCTCATCCGCACGCGGGGCTGGATCGTGGACGAGCGTCACAATGAGCAGCTTAATTTTCAAGAACCGCCGTTCAACACACAGGCTTTGTCGCCCCAGGTATCAACGCGTCGGGAAACTTACCGTCTTCACGAACGAGATGGGGGCCTCAAATTCGATGAGATTCTGCAAGGATTCTTACACGTCACCAATGCAGATTGCAGTTTCGAGACTGCATTTGAGACCGCGAAAGTAATGGCCAGCTCTGCTAAAGCGGCCATGACAGTTGCGCTCTATCGCACAGAGAATTCGTCATACAGAGGATGTGCGACGGGTACCGTGTCTTTCAGCGCACTGTCTAGAGACCCGTTGATGATCGTACAGGGCCACGTCGATCTATTCGTGACCGATGAAACCGTTTCCGATGCCGTCAAACTGGTATACAACCTTGATCTACTGGGTATTGACGGCAAGGAATACTGTATGCACGGTCATAAGGCGATCGACTCCCGCATCACTCTGTCGCCGGTCCGGGCTTGGATTGCAACGACGACTCTATTTACTACGATCTCTCTCAGAGACGGCACACAAGTAGCCAAGGGTATGTTGCTACTATCGCTTAGAGGTTTTGTCTCTGAGCTCATTTCTCTGCGATGCAATCACGGGCTCGGCTTTAGGCAGCGATTTTGCGTAAAGCTCAGGTTTCTGAGCTTCTTTGCACGCAACTTGATGTCGTACGTCTTGAGTCCATTTAGAGCGCTTCAATACACTTCATCAAAGCAAGATCACTTTGGAGATTGGGAGAAGGCCAAACCCAGCGAGACCCGCATTCGAGCCGCCGATGGTGTTGAGTTCTGCATGAAGATATGGGAGCCATCGCCACTTGTGCCACTTAAGGAGACCCCGATTGTGTTGATACCTGGTGCGTCCGTCGATCATCAGGCATTTTCGCTTTCGACCATCCCAGTGAACACAATCGACTATCTCACTCTCCAAGGCTATCGGTGCTATGTGCCTGTTCTTCGCCTTGGCATCGGTGCCGAGGCAAAAAGTGGCTGGACTGTTTTCGAGGCCCGACTTGACGTCAGAGCTGCTTTGGAGTACATCAGGGCACAGGAAAACGACAGGAAGGTGTATGCAGTCGTCCACTGTCTGGGTAGTATCGCAACAGCAACTGCATTGTTGCAGGGCGATATTCAAGCCGATTGGCTTTGCGGCATGACCTGCAGTCAAGTCTTCACAGATCTCATCTACACCACAGACAACAACTTTAAAGCCAGACATCAAACTCTCATCAGGGCTTACAGAGTAAGCACTAACTTCTATATGAACGCATGCGCTGACAGCTGGCCCTTAGACCTTGGCTGGAGACTGGTTCTCATGCCGTTCGTCGACATCGGTTCCTTGGATCCAGTACACACTCGACCAACTGTTACGATTCTATCCAACAGGAGGTTGGGAGGAAATCTGTAACTCTGCAAGCTGTCATCGCTGTGATCTGCCCTTCGGTCGCTGCTGGAGCCATATCAATCTCAACCGCGCGACGCATGCGAGACTCGACCAATACTTTGATGGTATCCATATGAACTTTCTCACCCATCTATCTCGCATGGGCGCCACATTTCCGCACCATATCCGAAGTAATCTGCCTGACTTTGCCGATTTGGTAACGCCGGACAACATGCAGCGACTTGCAGGTCTCAATATTTGCTTTCTCAGTGGAGGCGACAACGCAGTCTGGAAGCCAGACGCCACCAAGAAGAGCTTCGATATGTTCAGGCAAATGTTTCCGGATGGAAAGTACGACCGAGTCGAGGTTCAGGGTTACGGGCATCTCGATTGTTGGATGGGCAAGGACGCCCATCGCGATATTTACCCAAGGGTCGCCCATCACATTCGCTTTTGCGAACAGGGTCCGACGCTACGTCGCGAGCGTCAGGGCTGAAGCATAGTCGAAGCGCGACTTTCTATGAAGACTACCGTTTTGCGTTTTTGCACTATTTGAACGCATCCTCCAATAAAGCTTGCACGTTCTTATCATAAGGCGGTTGTGGCTGCATTGAATGTTACAAGCGATTGGTTATACTCACCATGTCTGGATCTGTCCTTCTGATCACGAGCATTGATTAGGCTTCAGCCTGTTCCACAGAGCTGAGCCATGATCACTTTCCTCTCCAAAAATTGTCTACCTGAAGCATGCTATCAGTGATGGCGGTCTCAAAGGCAGGTAGACCATTTCATGCACGCTACGAAACGCTTGCTACAGAGCGTAAAGAAATTCGGGTCATAGAAGTTGGGCCCGGACCTGGCAAGGCTGTGCTTGTGTGCAAGCGGAGTCACATCTCACTCGTGGCCAACCCTCTGCCAGATTTTGAAACCATATCGTACTGCTGAGGCCCACCGAAAGCGCCGACCAGCATTCAAATCGACAGCCGAGTGGTAGCGGTACCACAGAGCTCTGCAACCGCATTACTGCGTATGAGACCCCGCAATCGCCCGCGTGTATTGTGGATAGATGCTATTTGCATCAATCAGGATTCTCTCCAAGAGAGAAGTGAGCAAGTTGCTCTTATGTCGTCCATCTATCGTAGCACCAGGCGGAATTTGGTCTACCTCGGTGATGACGGGGGTTTCGCGGAACGAGCCATACAGATTACGACTGATGTAGTTTCAAATATGCAAAATCAAACGGGCTCCCTTTTCGACACTCTGCACAATCGGGACACAGGAGGCACGCGGTACTCCAATAGTGGGTTCGACAAAGACGTCGACTTTGACGCATTGGAGCAATTGTTCGCAATGCTATGGTTCAGTTTAGTTCACTAGTCTACTCGAACCTTGCCCATGAAATGTGCTGATCAATCCATTTGAGGCGATTGTGGGTTCTCCAGGAAGCTGCGCTGGCCTAGGTCAATATCTGCTACTGGGCAACCGACAATTCGGATTACGTGAGATAGTCCAAACCGCAAAGTGGCTGAACTACAAGTTCCGGTGCATCTCTCAATGTGTTAATGATAGTGTAGGTTGGAGATGCGCAGGAGAAATGTTCGACTTCCTGGACCTTGAGAACGGATATGTCGCCAAGAGACACCTGCTCGAACCCATGGTAGGAGTGTCTCAACGATTCGAGAAGACAGATCCTAAGGACAGCATATACGCTATACTAGGCCCTCTCACGGATAGCGAATCTGGAGGAGATGCCACAGGTACGTTGCTGGAAGTGGACTACTCAAAATCTCTTGCAGAGTTACTTCAAGATGCGACCAGATTTGCTTTTTGCCAAAGCGGAACCCTTGTCATGCTGCGCAGAGTACTTCATCAGATGGATAATTTGCCAACCATCACGGACTTCCCAGTTGGGCGATAAGAGCAGATGTTCAGCGGGACACACTATACCCGCCCTTAATCCCAGGATTCTACCATGCCAGCAAAGGTCTGACGCCCCTGACGCTTCTTAACAATATTTCACGCGGGGCAAATGTTCTCTTGACCCAGGGTATCATCATAGACCACATATCGGCCTCGACTTGCACTTGCGAAGGACACCATTGGCATGAATACTAAGGCTACCATGCTTGGCTGTTGTCCGCAAAAAGGCTTGTTATGCGGCATGAAACATCCCAACATGACGGCATTCTCCCCCTCTTCGTAGCTATGGCCTTTGCTCTTACCGCTGGAGAAGCCTACAATAAGTCGCGTGCGCATCCTGAGGACATGATGGTGCTGGCGAAATACATCGCCGGCATTGAGGCCCGGAAGGACAGCTATCATGACGACGACGATGCGATTGGGAGGAGCTGAAATGAAAATGAGACGGACAAGATGTATTCTGTATCGCGCGTCTTGTACTGCGTTCAGCACAAATGTTTCTTGACGGCCGGAGGACGCGTCGGTCTGGGGCCACGATCAATGCAGCCGGATGATGTGGTCGTCATACTTCGGGGAGGACAAACGCCCTTCGTAATGAGAAGTTGCGAGGGTGTCTTTAAGCTTCTGGGGCCCGCTTACGTTCATGGCGTGATGGATGGTGAAGCTGTAGAATCTCGCAGTTGTGCCCAAGATCTTGACGAAGTAGTCTTCAACATCCGATAGGGAGTTCTTGATAAAAAACCGCTTACAGATGAGTGCAAACAGGTAAAGAATCCCTGTCAAGGTGTGTCGTGGTGCTGCTCCGTCAATTACCCTCGCAATGCTCCTGACATCTGTTGCAAGGGAGACCTTCGCTACCACCATCCCGTTTGCGTTTGCAGCCTGAACACATCATGCAAATACAGTACAGGCCCGACTGGTCCTGTGTGTCTCGAGATATGATGCCTTGCGCCTTGAGCTTCTTGTGCCGTCGCCGCAACCACCAGATTGAACCGACCAAGAAGAGGATCAATGCAACACCAGTGCCAGCGCTAAGACTATATGCGAGAGCCAACTGATCTTTTCGTTTGACAAGATAAGATTGTATGACTAGCATTTTGAAGCCTGAGAAAATGTCGCGGTGAAAGTTAAGGGTGGTTAGGGGTAAAGGCGGCAAGCCGTTGTTCGCAAGACCAGGGGACCGAGTGGTGGTTGGTGAGGATGCCCAACGAAGAACCCAAAATCTAATCCCAGCGACGTCGCGTATAAACCTTCAAGTAGGCTTGCTGAAGCTTTTAGTCACACACCACCATGTGCTCTGCCCCGGTGGGCGCCTTCCTCCTTGTAGTTAGTGAAGTAAGCACGCTTGTGCAAGCTGGGAAGGTAGCGTGAGCATGATGCTGATAGGCGCTATCAGGCACACTCTCTGAAATTCTTGTAACGATCATAATGAACGACTTTAGATTTTGGTAGTCTGCAAAATACTCATCTGTTGCGGTGCAAGTCGGTCCTATATAGACCTCGATCGTCACTCCTGGGACTATTCTGGACTAGCACGTCTCACAGCATGTATATATCGACGCCTCCTAGCTAGCAAGTGACTCAAGCGCAGTTTCCATCATTTTCAGCGGCTATATACGCCGCCACATCATCTCCAACCCGCATATCGTGCTGAGAAGTCTGGGTGTGGATGTTGTTGACGCACGGCTTCGTGGATTCACCTCAGATCAGATCTCTCATCATAGGATTGCAGAAGAGCTGGCTCAGCTGAACTTCTTGAGAAGTAGCAATGGTCATGCCGGATAGCCACGTCCAAATTGTTTATATCTTGGTTACCAGTCTTTTGAAACTCGTAAACCGCTCGGCTATACTGCGTCGTCGCAGCTCATGGGCACAGCTTGGTGTCCTTCGGTTAGTATCTGGAGCGACGATTCATCCATCTCGCCTCGTCTGTGTAGTCAAAAGCCGCGTGATTGTCGCTCTGAATTCGATGTTTGAGTGCCCAGAAAGCAATCTAAACCGTGCATGTGAATCGGTCATGCTCAGATTCCATGTTGAGGCACTCACCATTAAGGTGAAAATGTGCTATATACGTCGCGAAAATTCAAAAAGCTTCTCTCGAAAGTTATTAGACACAGCGAGCATTGTCATCTTCCCTCTACGATCGTCACTAAACACTTTGACGGAACGTATCAGTTTCTTCTACATCCCCTTCGCTCGTCATGTTATGAGTAAAGCTGGCCGGCGTCTTCGAAGAATATCTACACGAAGTTTCACAACTGACGAGAACACTGCCGATCCCAGTCCTTCCTGAGTCAAGGAAGTCAATCCGACGATACCAGAGAACATCGACAATCCAGAGCAGAACATCCGGCCATTAAAACGCCAGAGCATTTGGTCTCGATTGTCAATGATGACACAAACCATCGCAACGTCAACTCGCTCTGTATAACGGAGCTTAGGTATGACTCGGTGGTAGATTGCGACAGATAAGAAGAATCTGACCATCTCACCAAGTCTCCGGGGAACACCTCGATCAAATCTAGCCATGCTCATAGACATGGACTTCCTCATGTAGCGTTCACAGCAAGCGCTCCGCAGAATGACCAATGCAGGTCCTGCAAAGATGGGCTGCATGACGATATCGGCTGGCCTGTGCGCGGCGCACAATCGACGGCCGCAGCTGAACTGCCAATGGACGTCCTTGAGGTGAGAGAGCCTTATATGTGGTGCTCGCATGCTCAGGTCTGTCCGCATGCCTCTTCTGCAGGCATCGAATTCACTGATCCCAGTCATGACGGCGCTTCTAGGTATTCTTACATCTCGCCCTGCAGTCACATTGGCCTCCAGCATCGATCTTCATTTACATTGAGCGCCTCGCGGCTTACTATGGTACATCTTGACTGCAATGACGTAATTCGTATGTCCTCACTCCTAGGTGAAACGGGCAGCACGTACCTATTCACAGATCGCCATAGTGAAGGTAGTTGTACGATTTTTTGCAACAGCGCAATCAAGCCACTATATTACGCAAGAACCGAGGTTTTGCACAGCCATGGATCGTGGTTGTGGTCTTACGAAAAGAGATCCACGCTTCTTGCAAGCTTACGACAAATGCGGTTAGTGTGAAGCATTTTCTTTTCTGTTGGTGCCGAGCAACGCAAATGCCGCCGAGGAAGTACCACACACGATGAACAACTGCCGGACGTCGACTTCCAGCACATTCACCCTTAGGCTTGCTATCGCGACGCATGTTCAGAATGTCAGCGCCAAGATTACCAGCAACTTCTCACGACCCACCAAGGGTTCACTCGCCTGCTCCCGAGAT